>QNUK01000247.1:390000-999166 GCA_013621035.1 Clarias magur
TCTGCAGTCACCTGTCTCCGCCCCCCGGTTGCTTTGGCAACAGAAAAAAAGCAAGAGGTTGTAATATCAGTGGGATTGTGATTTATAATGACCATCTACAGTAGCATACAGTATTGTGCAAAAGTATTGATCCCCCCCTCTCATTTCTTCATATTTCTTGCCAAACTTTCTTGTATTTTTAATGTAGTCTCAAGGAATATCATTCTCCAGCCCTCCTGAATGACTTTTTTTTTTTTTTTAGTTCTCATTTAGGTTTATCTGTTCATCCTCCTTCTACAGTAACACACACCTTCATCTCTATTTTTTTTTGTTTCCCCCTCATATGCTTAATCCACAGCCCAACCTTTTTATGTAAAAATCTACAAATCATAAAGTGTTTTTGTCACAACAGAACATCAGCATCAGCTCCTGTTGCCTGTTTACAAAATCAGATGTCCTTGCGGTGACTTTCTCTGTCAGGACAATGTTGTCTGTGAAAGTTGGGATGACTTTGATGGAATGACGTTGGAATGAATGACAGTAAATAACGTCGCAGATGCAAAACAACATATCCAAACAGCAGAACTGTAGGCGTTACTTGGAGCATTTATGCCATATAACATCTGTTCGCAGGACGTCTTCTCCGTGGTCACGTCCCTTAAGTTTCTGACGAGGTCTCGGATTCCGGCTCACGATGGACACAAATGATTTTCACTCATGCCACGTATTTGTTAGTATCTGTTAGTGCTGTAATCAGAGGTGGGCAAGTACGACGATCATTTACTTGAGTAAAAGTATAAATTACATAGAACATATTACTGAAGTATAAGTGGAAGTCCTCATTTACTTGAGTGTACTTGAGTAAAAGTGCAAAAGTCTCACCTTAAGGATTAAAAGAACAGAGGTTCTGTTGGCTCTCAGTAGCCTTTTTTTATAGTAAAACTCTCTCTATCTTTCTATCTATAGCTATCTATCTATCTAGCTATATATTTTCGTCGCTGTCCAGTTCTGATTTCGGACACCTCTTGCTGTATCTCAAAGGCAAGGAGGAAAATCATGCAATTACGCATACCGTTCAGCAGGTGGCGACATTCCCGCTTCAACTACAGCACACCCCTGCGGCTGAGTAACGCGGCGCCATGCAGACATTTTCGTGAAGTTAAAGTACAGGTATTTGCTGTAGCTCTGAGAGAAGTTAAAACGTGTCCTCTAGTAAAAGCACATCGATCAAAATATATACTTGTTGCCTGTAATCGTTTTTTTGTGTTTTTTTTTTACGCTGCTTTCCAATTTTTTGCTGTTGGTATTTTTTATTACTGTCGTCGTTATGTATTTGTATTTACCAGTATCGACAGTACGTTCCCCGGGGCGTCCGGGGTAAACATGCAGCGCTCTCGCCGCAAGCCCGCTCGTTCGATCGGTGTTTCACGTTTCTCGTGTTACTCGTCAACTTTTTAAACGTCCGCGGCACACACACACACACCTAGACTTCTTCTCCCACACTTAATGTAAAATAAACATCTCCTTACTCTTTTTCTTTTTTTTAATCAAATGCACTTCACTTTAGCAAACTTACTGCTTGTTTATTAAAACTTTTAATAAATGCATATTTTTGTCTCTCGTTAACCGAGTGTTTGGGCTCTGAAGTGAAGCAAAACATCTGACTTAGCACAGAGTGTATGTGTGTGTGTGTGTGAGAGAGAGAGAGCGTGTGTGGTGCTCGTTAGCAGGCGAATGCTGCTTCTCGGCAGCTTCATTAGCGAGTCTGACATTTACTGCTTTATGTTTTATTTCATCTGTTTTTTTTTTCTTTTTTTTTAACCATTCAGAGTGTTACCATGGCAACTCGGGCCTAATCGCAGCACTCAGAACAAGTGGAGTGATTAACGCAACATTTCTCCGTACAACACACACACACACACAGACACGGGAAAGAGAGAGAGAGAGATGTGTGCTGATTTCTTATTTAGGTTTTAGTTGCAATACTACTTTTTTTTGTTATTAGAAGCGTTTTGCTTATATATTTTTTCTGTAATATTTTTTATTCAAGACACATTTATTTATTTATTTATTTATTTATTTATATTTTTAACCATTTCCTTTTTCGTTCCTCCGTCTCTTGGTCTCTTCAGTGGCCCTCAGTGTCTTTGTCTCTTTTGAGTCTTTTATCGTTGTCGCTTCACTCTCTGCTTTTCTCTTCCCACTTTTTTTTTTCCTCTGTTCTGTTTTTCCTCTTTATCTCTCTCTCTCCCTGTGCTCACAAGTGAATGCTGTAGTTTGAGGACAGTGGGATGACGGGCTGTCTTGCTGCAGAAACCTTGACTCTGACCTTGAATGCAAACAAAACACACACACACACACACACACACACACAGAAAGAGAGTGAGAGAGAGCAATCTAGCGATTGAGAGGAAGGACAAAAATTGACAAGTAAGAGCAGAAGGTAATTGAACGCCTGAGTGTCTGTACCCCGGGGGTTGAAAAGAAAAACACATTAGTGTCGATGTAGAGTTTAAGCCGGGCGCTTTGAAAGACAAATCCTTGTTAAAACTCATTTCGGCAAGCGCCAGGCATCGAGGAAAAAATGATAACTAGTAAACAGGACATCGCATCGATAAAAGATAAAAACTTGGTGCAGTTCCGAAAGCGAGTTAATTCAAATGCTTACAGTCCCTTTTCAGGACAAAGATAGAGAAGAAATGCAATATAACTGATTTAAAAGCTATTCATATTCTGCAATAGTTTTCCCTCCTTGCTTGAGTCAAACCGTGGACCGTCCTACATTCGGCTGCACTCTTCAACCGAGTCCTTTATTTCCAGTATGACATGGTCCACATTTATGTCTTGTATTCCTTCAGAAAGACGTCTCACGCATCTGTCTGGTTGTCTTCCTCTCGTACTACCTGACATCATGAGACATTGGCATTGAACAGCGTTTCCTCTGCACGTCCTACATATTTAGGGAAATAATTCCCACATTCATCTTTAAACTTGTCTGATAAGCGTCTGTGATCCCCAAACTTTTTCCCGGTTCTGAATGAAGGTGTAAAAGCGATTGACGTTTCCAGAAGACTTCAAGCACAGAACGGTGATGAGACTCATTTGATTAAAAAAAGAATAAAAAAAGACCAAAAGCTCAAAGCCCGGTGAAGTCACTCCCATGAACAATCCAGTGATTAACTCGTCGCCAACTTGCGGAAGGGGCACACGTGTCTGCTTCCGGGAACGGTACACGCGATGCACATTACAGGAACCTTTCCAGGAGGCACTACCATATCCTGACCTCGCTTCAACTTGTTAAAGGAGTTCCTGGGAGGCCGGTGTTTGGATCATGGCTCATGGCTCTGGCTAACTGAGAAAACTTTCTTCCTTGATGCTGTCTAAGCACTAATGAAACACTGGGATAAGTGCATTAGTGTAGAAGGGGATTATACAGAGAAATCAAAGTCCCTGTTAGACTCGAACACCCCAGTTGTTCCAGGAAAGCTGGAGTTTTTAGTGAGTCGCTGTCCTCTGGCGAGCCACCAAGACCTCGCTAAAGGACAATAAACAAACCACGTCATTTGACTCGTCAGTCCTTAAACTGGAACACGTGAGCAGTGCATGCTGGGAATCCCTCCATCATACAAGGCTGCGAAAAGTCTTGATGCTATCAAGATGCTTCATTAAAACAGCATCTAAGAGATCAGGTGTTCGAGGTGTTTTAAAAAGATAGACGTGTTTAAAATGGCTGGCGTTTTAGGCGGATTATCATCGTCAGGATAGAAGCGATCGACGGAGGCAGGAAATGGAGGAGAAACGAGATGGCGTGCTCACCACGCTGAGATGAATAACTCGTTTCTGGTTCTGCAATAAGCTTAATTAGGATCAGGGTGATTTTGCTGATGACTGGTATTAAAACATCACCTGTCGTCACACACAGGGAACGAGGAAGCAGCTGTCAAACAAGCAGAAGAGTGCGGCTGCTCGTGTGATTAAAAAAAAAAAAACACACACACACACAAAAAGAGAAAAAACAGATCACACTGTTTTTGGACACCACATGCACACGCATGCTTGTCAGCGCTCTCAGCTGCGCATTTTTTAAACTGAGGAAATTACACGTTGTCTACTTCCCCAGCTGCCTTCCAGTGTGCGAGTGTGTGTGTTTGCACATGAAGAAGACAAAAAGAGATTCTCAGTCAAATCATAATTAGCAGTATTTCGACAATTATTTATTTTTTTTCCCCTGTACGGTCTCCTGCTCGTTTGAGTGGAACTGCCTGGGTTCCTCACTAATGATGCAACGGGCTGCTTAACCAGCAAGCGTGAGACTAAGTCCTTTCTCTTTTTCCATAAATCCAAAATACACCTCCAAGTTCTTAGCGAAAATAAATAAAGAATTCCCAAACAGATGTGTTGTAGGGAAATAAACTGTACTGAGAGCTAATTTCCTGATAGATGATCTGCAATGTTCTAGCCAATCTAGCAGTTTATATAAAGCCGCATACTTGGCGTGCAGGCTATTATTGTCCATCGAGCACCGTTATTCATCATCATTAAACACCTAAACGAAAAGTCACCGAACGCCATGACGTGCGTTTATGTAATAGCAAGCCAACGGAGCCAGAGTAAATTTCAGGAAACATTGTGGAGATTTCCACCATGTTTGCTCGGCTCGTCGTCCTGCCAACAGAGAACAGAACAAGAATGTGGAAATATGGTGGGTTTTTTCTGTTTTTTTTTTTTTGTTTTTTTTTTACGAGGGTGTATTCAAGTCAACCCAGGACATGTGATGAAATTTCTCGTGAATGAAGGCATAAACTCTGTTGACATTTATAGAACACAAGTACGGCGATGAGACTCTGAGGCTCTTGGCAGGTTTGGGACCGCCTACGTCCAATAAAGCACAACAGTGGTGATGGATAGTCCACAACCCGGAGATATATCCGTCGTTTCTGTGTACAGGGTCGGGTTGCCAGCTCGACGCCTGGTTGTACTTGAGAACTTGGGGAGGAAGGACTTTGCTCAAGGGTCCAACAGTGGCAGGCCAAACTGGAGACCTCCTGATCAGCGGTTCAACACCGTAACCAGTTGGCGTTACGAGATGAAAGAAGGCCGTACATTCGTTAAATGACGATCGAGCCCACTGCAGTCGTTCCTGTGAACATACAGCGAGTGGAACGCCTGATCCTTGAAAATGGAAGGAAAACTTGTCGTAAGAGACCGTGGGAACCGGTCAATCAATCATTCACCAACACCACTTGGACATTTCCAGAATTTCGACCAAATCCCTCGCTCCAAGCCATTCCTACAGTTCATGTTTGGTCCATTAAAGGAGCTCCTGGGAGGCCAGCGTTCCAGACGTGATCATAGAAAACGCTCGACTTGGTATCCAAGCACTAGTGAAACACTGGGATAAGTGCATTACTAATATAAAGGTAGTTTGTACTTTCGTAAGTGTGTTTTGTTCTTGTGCGCGGTTTGACTTCTGTTAAAAACCTTACTTGTGTTTTCCTGTTTTGTTCGACATATTATCTTGAATTGCCGGCAAATTATTATTATTATTATTATTATTATTATGATGATGATGTGCAACATGGACATAAAACTAACATCATTAGATCTTATAAAACAAGCTTACACACTTCGCCGGTTGCTTGAAACGTTTCTTCAGATCGCAGCTTGCTAGAATTGTGTTGTAAGCGGTAACGGCACCTGTGAAATATATCGTAGAACCCTGGTAGGAAATGATATTTGTAGCCTGTTGATATTGAACCTATAATCCAGCCATCTTCAGATCCCATTTAGATGAGTGAGATGCAATAAATGTAGATTTACTGTGCATTAAAAAGCCCTCGTCTCTCAGCTCATTTAATAAGAGGGCTTGTAAAAGGAAAAGAAGAGAACGAGGGCTAGAGAGATAAAGTGTGTTTTTTCGCGCTTGAGCCTTGAGGTGGTCACGGTGCTGTTTTAAGCCAGGGTGTTCTTTATAACTGTAAAACGCATACTCGCACGCACACACACACACACACACACACACACACACACACACACACACACATACTCGCACACTTCTGAGGGCCACAGGGTGATAGAAAGTCTAGTTAAGCCATTAAGGCAGACAATTGGCTCAAATTGAGAGGGAGATGGAGAGAATGAATGTGTGAGAGAGAGACGGAGAGAGCGGGAGAGACAAAAAGAGAACGATGAGGATGCGGAGGCAGGAGAGGATCCACTTGACAATTTAATCTGAGCCTCAGGACTTGCACACACACACACACACACATAGACACATATATACACACACACACTCACACTGTAATTTCTCATCACCTAATCAGGAGAGAAAGCATGAATGTGTGTGAAAGAGAGAAAAAGGTGCTTCATGTATCAGCAGCAAGCTTTTATCTATACCCATCAGCTGTGTGTGTGTGTGTGTGTGTAGTGTGCATGTGTGCCTGTGTGTGTTTGCGGTTCCCGCTACATCCTGTGACTTGTGCCTTTGTCTTCCTGGACTTGGACGCCATGAGCCAAACAATTAGCAATTGTAAGTGTGACAAGCAAGCAAACACACACACTTTTAGCACCCTGACACTCGCTGTCCCCTCTGTGCGTGCCGGGTTGGTAACAGCTCCCGTGGCGGTGTGTGATGCTCGTTCTCCGCGCCGTTCTTGCCGCCGATCGGCGCTGAGCGGGGCGCTCTTATCTCCGTGCTAACTACAGAGCGAGATATCGGGCCAGCAGTCGCCGCGGGGAAGCGGTTTATTGGGCGATGGCGTTTAAATCGTTCAAGGATTTTGGCGTCTCGGCCGAGAGAATCGGATCCTTCTGTAAGAGGTGGATGAATCGGGTACAGAGGTCTGTGTTCTCCCACACTCCCACACTTTTCTTTTTTCTTAAGCTTGTACCTTCTTTGTTGGTGATTCTGCCTCGTTATCTTCATCCTTCTTTGCGAAGGAAGGAGACGTGGCCTTTTGGAGAGGAGAGCAACTTGCGCTAATTAACATCTAACACCTTAGACATATTTTTCTCTCAGCAGTAAGCTAAATATTCCAAAGACTCTCTCTGTCTCTATTTGTACTTGTTATTAGTTTGTTGTTCTTTCTTTCTTTTTTTTTTTTTTTGTTGCTTTTTTCCCTGCAGGTAGCTCTATGGTTAGTCCGACTGTCTTTCTTCTGGGTGTGGAGGCCAACATGGCATAATTTAGCGAAACATATTGAAAACAATAAGACCAGACAGAACTAAACAATTGTAATCAATACCATGCACAAGACTGCACTAATCCAACCCTGTGGTTGTCTTAATTTCACTTTGAATTCATTTCAATTAAATATCTTAGTTTTCCTTATAGTAAAAGGATAAATGACGGAGGTTGTGATGTAGATAGAAATAAGTGTAACAAAATGGCTGCTGTACATCGGAGGAAAAAAAAAACCCTCCAGTACATGAGGTAGGTACAGTAGATAATACAGGGGACTCAGATACTGTAGCTCAACCCCTGACATTCACACGATGAGGCTTATATGTTGAAAAAGGAAAAAAAGAAGGAAGTAGAGAAAAAGAGCTTCGTCACTCTTCTTCTGTATTGCACTCTGGCACATATATATATATATTTATATATATATATATATATATATATATATATATATATATATATAAAGTGTGTATATATACTGGGAATACCTAATTAACAATTATCACCCAGAGTGTTTATAATTGCAGTATATGAAATTAATAATTAACACCCTGTGTGTGTGTGTGTGTGTGTGTGTGTGTGTGTGTATAAAAGCCCCAGTCTGGTCAAAGAGAAGTGATCCTTATAAAAATCGACACCTACTGTAAGTATCGTGATATCGAATCGGGTCTCCCTGGTGATTCCCATCTCTATGAAATGGAAATCACCAGGGAGACCCGATTTGATATCACGATACTTAGGTGTCGATTTTATGAGGATCACTAATTTATAAATATCATGATTCAATATAATCACACGTTTAACCAAACTTTCACAATACTTTCCTCCTATGAAGCATGCTGCTGCGCCACCTGTAGGATTATACTGGAACGGCGTCATTTTACCACCTTAAATGCAAACAAATCTAAATTTTAAAAAATGTTTTATTTTTTGAGTGAAATTTGAGTTTGGAGTTTGTCTGACGATGTGTGAACTGCCTCACATTTTCCCCATCTCAGATTGATGGATGGATGGATGGATGTCGATAGAGATATTTTGGGATATACCAACAAAGTGAAACAGATATACTCATCCTTTCTTATCTCTTTTTCTCAATCTATCTATTTGTGTCTGCAATCTTTTCTTTAGCTCTCTGTGTCATTCTTGCTCCATCCTCATATCAGATTTCTTTCTCGCCGGTTCTCTATGGGGTTTTTTTTTATCACATTTTTTTTCAAATATGCTCATGCTGACAATTTAGTAAAACGAGAAGATGACCTAGAAAAAAACATGAACGTGAAATACTTGTACACAACATACTCAAAACACTCACTCGAGGGAATGAAATAATTAAATTATGCTCTAGAATTCCTCAAAACGATGGAACTAAACACTAGCCAGTGTTAACAATATGCCTCCATATCGCATCCTCTGACTGGAATAAAACTTAATTAGCGAACGCTTATACATAAGAATGTGAAAACGAGCTTCCGCGTCGAAGTCGCTTCTTCCTGACGATCTGATGCAGTGATCGAGGCGGCGTTATTGATACCGTCTCTCTCTATATGCTTGCCTCAAGCAAATGAATTAACCAAAATATGGGAAATTAAGTCTCTTGCACACACATGAGCATTTTGATCGCTCGATGTGCTAAAACATGGTGTCTGTATTTTTATATTTTGACCAGACTGGGGCTAAACTATTAAAATCCAATATTATTTCAACTACATTGTCTTATTTGTTTGAATTGATGATGACGGTGAAGTTTTATGTCATTCATGGTTAGTGTATCAGTATCGGATTTAATAATACTGAGCTACTAAATAGTTAAACGATAGTATACACCCTTGTTGATGCCAGTCTGGATTTTTTTTTTTTCAATGTTAAAAAAAGCCCCAGTGAACTACCGAAATACATGCAGCCCAAAAGCAAAGAACTACACATCAAACCTACCAGACAGACATCGCTGTAAAGATATTACAACCAGTCATTTATTACTCGCTAGTATAATGTGGCTGCAGCATGTCGACTAAATAAGACTGTTTATTTGAATGTTAAGCATTCCTAGTGAAAAAGAAAAATAAATGTCAGACGGCATTTGATTTAGTCAACAAAAATACCTACTATTGTGTCACATATCTTAAAGAAAAATCCCTCTACATCAATGCAATGTTTATGAGTGAGCATTCTGTCAAATATCTAACAAATTAACCTAGTTTTTTTTTGTTTTTTGTATATCCCAGCCTGTTAGAAAGCAGGGGCTGATACTAAGAGCCGCCCCTTGAGAGCAGATTGTTGATCAGTCCAATCTTTGGTGTTCAGGCTTGACCTTCAGATCCGTAACCTGGAGTCTTAACTGTTGAGCCACCATTGAGTCAGCTATGACACAGTGTCAGCCTGAACTTGCTTGGACTGGGTCTGGACTTGCTCAAGGGCACCTCAGTGTGATGATCTTGGATATGTTGACTGGAGACGGTTCCACTTGACCATGAAGATGGTCTTGGACTCGGGTGATGCAGACAGCTGGTCTCTGATGGCTCGTGACTACAGCCGCTCAGTAGTTTGGCCTGGAAATTGCCACAGTTTTGTACCCGAGTCAGTAATAACGAAGGTGGACTTCATGTTGACTTTCAGCCTCATAGGACACAAATCAATCCCTGCTGCCTGATATCACCCAAATGAGGGTGGCTTCCCTGTTGTCTCTGGTTCCTCTCAAAGATTCTTTCTATTGCCATCTCAGTTGGTTTTTCTTTTCCACCGTCGCCCTTGGCTTGCTCATCAGGGACACTCTGATCATTATAATGTATTGCCTTGCACCTCCAGGACCGGGGTTCGATTTCCACCTCGGGTCTGCCTGTATGGAGTTTGCATGCGCTGCCTGTGCTTGGTGCGTTTCCTCGGCGTGCTCCGGTTTTCCTCCCACAGTCCAAAACATTGCTAATTGCCCATGGTGTGTCAACGCGTGCAGCCACCATGTCCAGGTTATACCCTGCCTTGTTCCCAAAGTCTCCTGGGATAGTGACCCTGTACGGGATACACGACAAATTAAAATATGTCACCACATTTTTTCTGTAAAGCTGCTTCGAGACAATGATCACTGTCAAAACCGCTATAGAAATAAAATGTAATTTGATTGAATCAGTGGAGCCTTGGCAGTGCTGCCTTAACCATCGAGTCACCAAACCCCAATCTGGGATTCCCAACATCGGGATCTCCTATTTACCAGACGAGCACTTGAACCAGCAGTTAAACCACGCTGCTGCTGAATATCTATGTGTGATTCACACCTGTGATGTCACGAGGCTGCCATGACTCTTGGGTCTGGATGTGTGAATTGGTGTGAATTTGGTGGGATAAACATGCTAGGACAGCGTTCTTATCTTATCTGTTCTGAAACGCGTGTTGCAGGTTGACGTAGACAGCCTGTATAACACGTTCACAACATGCTTACCTATGAAATGAGGGCTAAAACAGCCGTGTAATGGGGAACACATCGTTCTGCTTGACGCACTGAATCCATCACGACCCATGAAGCGATTGTAGAAATGGAGTGATTGGTGCATGAATGGACGAAGGAATGAATGAATGTTACTGACCAACACAAGTAGGTGTAGAAATTTCCAAATCCACAAATACTGTGTGGAAATTTATTACATAAACCTTTACATCAATATTACATAAAGGTTATGTCGATCGTGAAATGTTAAGTGGACATTTTGTTTGTTCATAAGAACATGGAATTTAATATTCAACATCACTAACAGTGTCAGAGGAAGCCAACCAACTTGTATTTTCGGACAAATTGGACCACGTACCTTATTTTTAAAAGATGCTGTGGTTCTGATTCTGACAAACTCAGCTCGGTTCAGATCTGTTCGGAGACCTGCGGTGCCTCCTGACATTTTGAAGACATCACACACACACACACACTTCATACTGACCTTTGAAGCTCCCTGAATCGCTGCTGAAGACACTTTTGATCAAAGTTTTATTCACCCAGCCTCATGAATCTGCACCGAAATGAATCAGCAGGAATTTTTCAATTACCGCTTCTGCTATTCTTTTAGTCGTTCTCACTTTCAACATCTCCCTCATGTTTTTTTCTTTTACACATTTTTTTTTTTTTTTTTTTGCCTCCTTTGCTAGATTCAGTATCGTTCAGTAGACATCATCATCATGCTGACAGGTAATTAAGGAATTAAAAGATGGATAATCTCTCCTTCTCTCCTCTTTTTCTTTCCTCTATTCAGTAACGGCACAGCTGGGAAGATGAACGGAGCTCTGGAGCATTCGGATCAGCCGGATCCGGACGCGATTAAGATGTTCGTGGGTCAGATCCCTCGCTCCTGGTCTGAGAAGGAACTGAAGGAGCTGTTCGAGCCGTACGGGGCCGTCTATCAGATTAACATCCTGAGGGACCGCAGTCAAAACCCACCACAGAGCAAAGGTACACACACACACACACACATATAATGTGATCAGCAAATGTAACATAAGTACATGTTGCTTTATAATCACATAATTTCTTGTCGTTTAATAATAATACATAATATATATCGTTGTTTATAAAATATTTATATTTACAGTATAAAGGCCAGCGATTTGTATTGCATTTAATGCTTTTAATCTCTTGACAACTAAATGATCTCGCATGACACCATGACGACGTTATGTCCCAACTACACTGTCCATATCTCCTTGCATAACTGTTAGATATAATTCTTTTGTGGATATTAATTAATAACAAAAAGTACAAATATACTCAAATATATATACTCACTGTTATATAATAATAATAATAATAATAATACAAAAATGCCTTTAGCTTTAATTACGGCATTGGTGGTCATTTCATGCGGTAGTCCTGGAACCTGGCCTTGATTAATGGCATCGGCTGACTTCATTTTATTTCAACATAACGTTCCAGAGGCGTGTACGGCGTGCATATGATTGGCGGATCGCTGCATATGCTTCCTTTCTTTCTCTGACACTCCGATTGCTCATTTTGATCTCCTCATCAGACCACATGACCAATTCCACTCATTTCAAATCTCCGTAGTTGACGCAGGTCATTCGTTCAACCCTTTTTGAAACGTCGAACTTTTTTTTTTGGCGGCGCAGTGCGTTTGTAACGTCATATATCACACTGTAATGAAAAGAGCCAGCCAGTCACATGTTTCCAGTTCTCAGTGTTTCATCCATATTTCTCAACTGAAGTGAAAATCCAGTTAATAAAGCCTAAATAAGATCCGACCTTATAATTATGGATGGACATGTCGCTTGCGGATTAAGCGCCCTTTCTAAAAAACCACTTGAAAGTGTTTTAGCTCTCGAGCGGCGCACCAGAAACGAATTCCATTCCCGTGTGATCCACATCCGTCCTTAGCCGGGAGCTTAGAGAGAGCCGGGAGCTTTGGCCTTGCTCTCTTTCTCAAGGGGAAGGAAAGCGTATTTTCGCTCTCACATCAGTCATAGTGACATTAGCCAATCAACACAAGCAGAAGGGGAGGATAGCTACATCGCAAAATCTGTTCTTTTCTTTTTCATTATTATTATACTAAAGATTTGGTTACTTATGTAGTTCCCCTCCTCCCGACCGTAAACCTGTTTGGAATTAAAGCATGCCTACAATCGTCAATACAGCCCTAGCAACGCCTCCTGCTCTGGTCCTATTGAAAGGAGATCCTGCATCCTGTAGGCGATGGAATGAAGATGCCCGTTCAGGTTTCATGCACCTTGTCGAGTCGATCCTCACGGCGTTCAAATCGTATCGATCATTCCCAATTAAACGCTGTTAGGATCATTCTCAGCGTGATTACTGATTACTCGCAGCAGCGAACGTGAAGGTGTTTTATTGAACAATGAGCAGTAAATAAATGTAGCTTGGCGTGTTTTTTATAGCTCGAGTAGAGATAATCGTTAGCAGGGAAAATCTCTCCGTCTTGCTTTTTTTCTACACACACACACACACACACACACACACACACACACACACACACAGAGAGAGAGAGAGAGAGAGAGAGAGAGAGCTTGTTTCTTTGCAGACTGCTCATATCTGCTTTACTCTTGTAAAGTCATGCTTCTGTTCAGTGTCTTTCAGGACGTCTTGTCATGTTATGTGACCAGTCAGGGTCATCTTCTGGATGAGATACTTTGAGACAGAAGGTTTATGTAATCACTGCAGTTCCGAGCTCGATGCATCATGCCTGTTTTTGGTGGCACAGAAGCGAAGACAGTGAAAGTCATTAGCGGAACATATTAAATAGAACTGAAACTGAATAAACAACCAACTCTGGCAGGAAGTGACATCAGCACGTCAAGACGAATGGTGCCATTTTATTTGCCGAAGTTGGGGTTGGGTTCGGGGCTAGCGTTAATTAGTTGAGTATTAATTATGGTAGTAGACGGTCCTCACAAGGATAGTAAGACACGAATGTGTGTGTGTGTGCGTGTGTAACGGTGGCTGTAATGAAGACATAGAATATAAATGTACCCAGAGGAGAGCGAGGCATAAATTGTTTATCTGAGCTGGACTGCAATTTAAGATGCACGCGCGCACAGACACACACACACACACACACACACACACACACACACACACACACACACACACACATATACACGCAAACACACAGGGAACAGGTCGCCCTCTTGTCAATTGATCGGAGCAGTGCAGCTGTGTCTCTCTTTACAAAAGATGTATTCCTCGCTGCCTTTGAAGTGTATAATAGATACACATGCATGCAGAAACAGGGAATAAATGGTATAGTGTGAGCTTTTCAGTCCCGCGCTGTTGAGTGATACAGGTGTCTGGATGTGTGTTGCATCTTCGAAGGTCTGGGAGAACCCTATTATGCTAATATATTAAAATGTATTCGGATTTCATCCTGTGTGTGTGTGTGTGTGTGTGTGTGTGTGTGTGTGTGTGTGTGTGTGTGTCAGTGTGAGTGTTTTTTTTTTTTTTTCGTATATCTTGGTGGGGATCGAATGTCCCCACAATGTAGGCATATTTGAAATATATCTGTTCATCAAAAAGAAAACCTTTCTAAATATTTTTTTTGCTTTCTAAAAACATTACCACCCTCCCACCCAAAATCAAACAAAACCCTAAACTATGCTGATATTTGGTTTAGTCACTGAGTTTAAGGTTACGTTTTAATTTAAGCATAGCTTAGCATTAATTAGCAGTGTTCAGCTCAGCAGGGTATGTTTTATTAATCAAGAGTTTAACAGACAGTGTTGTTGCTTTACCCCACGGTCTCTCCGGAATTTCCATAAGTACTGTTACGGCCGTGTTATGGAGTAGTAACACACTCACAACACACCTGAAATAACGCAGACATTACAAGACAACTGCAACATCTCACCTGTTATAATGAAGCTGTAACAAACCTATAATAATGCAGCCATGACACATCTGTACTAACACACCTGTAATAACACATCTGTATAATATACATTATATAATAATTATGTAACATCTGAAATAACAAATCTGTAATAACGTGTTATAACATCTGCAATAACATCAGTAATAACATACCCATAACACATTTGTAAGAAAACAGCTGAATAACACATTCATAATAATGTCTAACACATCTGAAATAACACATTTGTTAAAACACTGCCAAAATAACACATCTGTAATTACAGAGCAAAAATAACATCTGTAATAACATCTGCTGCAACACAGCTAAAATAACAGGTAAAATAGCACACCTGTAATAAAACAGCTGAATAACATCTAACATATGTTATAACACAGCTGAAATAACACATCTGTAATAACAGAGCTAAAATAACACATCTGTAATATCTGTTGTAACACAGATAAAATAACATCTGTAATAACACAGACATTACAAGACAACTGTAACATCTCACCTGTTATAATGAAGCTGTAACACACCTATAATAATGCAGCCATGACACATCTGTACTAACACACCTGTAATAACACATCTGTATAATATACATTATATAATAATTATATAACATCTGAAATACCAAATCTGTAATAACACACCCATAATAACACATCTGTAAGAAAACAGCTAAAGAACACATTCATAATAATGTCAAACACATCTGAAATAACACACCCGTAATAACACATTTGTTAAAACCCTGCTAAAATAACACATCTGTAATTACAGAGCAAAAATAACATCTGTAATAACATCTGCTGCAACACAGCTAAAATAACAGGTAAAATAACACACCTGTAATAAAACAGCTGCATAACATCTAACATATGTTATAACACAGCAGAAATAACACATCTGTAATAACAGAGCTAAAATAACACATCTGTAATATCTGTTGTAAAACAGCTAAAATAACACACCTGTAATAAAACAGCTGAATAACACATGTAATAACATCTGTTAGAAATACACATCTGTAACAGAGCTAAAATAACACGTCTATAATAACATCTGTAATAAAGCATCTAAATAACACATCTGTAATAACACAGCTGTAGCAGTAGACTTGTGACAACACACCTGTAACAACACACTTGTAAAGTGCACCTGTAACAACACACTTGTAAAATGCAGCTGTGACAGCACACCCATAATACCGCACCAATCTTCTCCTTTATTATTATACTGTATGAGTTATACTGTATGTGACCTAGATCACAGTTGGATGTGAATTCCTTTCCCCACGTTCCTGCATATTTTTTTTCACATTCCTGTCATTCAGCATTTTATTCAAGTTGAAAAGCAGAAGGGGAACCTGCACGAGAGATGTCACCGATTCAATTTAATCTAAACCAGAGTCTTATGAACTGTTCAGTCCAGGGCACGACACTGAGCTAGCGTAAGCCTCCGTGTTCGCTTTTTGTTAGCAACAGACCAAAGTAGCTTACCTTGACGAGTTATGTATATTTTCGTCCTCAAACAGCGTACCTTATGGTCAGTGTTGTATCTGTCCAAGACAAACGTATAATAGTAAAAAGGACTGCTTTATCTTTTCCCGGTTGGAGACTGGGAATTACAATTTGTGACCTCTAGATTTCTAGTCTAGTCTTTCAATAGAGCCCCTTTCAGACACACACTTCTTTTCATTAATCTGATAGCATCTGAACATGTCTGCTTCATGTCTGTGTGAGCAGCCTGGTCATGTTTCTCTAAAGTCACGACAACAATCTTACTGCGTCAGACTTTGTGCCATTTATTGGATGAATTTCGACAAAGCACGAGTTTGTACAGCGTGCTGTAACATTTACAGAGAGACACGATTGTGATGAACTGAAATTGTAACGTTTATTGCTGTCGAATGATTAAAAAGTTTAATCTTAGTCATAGTCTGTGATTAATCACCATTTAAAAATACTTTGACTTATTTGTATCATAAATGTGCAATGTTGGAATAAAGAAATGCATGACAAACTGGTTTGAGGAAACAGATGCTGCAGTATATAATATCTCAAAGATTAATATTTAACAAATGCTAAATTAAAAACTCTGCATGCATTGGTGGCTGGGTAGTGTGGGATGAGGCAACCCACCGATGGAGAGGCTCGAACCCGGATCCTCAGATACAAACATCACCACCTCAGCCCCTTGAAGATACAGGCAACTACATGCACCTTCCATCTAGAAGCTTTTTAAAATCAAACTGGCTGTTCAGCACACCTCATTGTTTTTTCTCAGTCATCTTATTATTAGTGTTAAACTGTGCCGCGATCATGGGGAGCTAATAGGGTCACACTTGGTCGAATTATTAATTTGTGTTAAAGGTTCTAGATTAATCACACATGTTAACGCGTTAATAATGACAGCACTAGCAATGTTACAGATAGTGGGTCTAGGAAGAGGCGATGTTAAAGTGAAAACCTGGTTGCCAGATTGGGATCCTTTTCATCATCCTGGATTGGAAAATCATGTCTTGGGCGTGTAATTTAAAAAACTGTAGTTTTTTACAGCAATACGTCGGCGGGATCTTGTCAGTGTGATCTGGCAACCCTGGCTGCAATCTTATCCCAGGCGTTATTCGGAAGCTGCTTGTTTGTCTGTAATGAAGATTGGTTTGAGCAAAAGCAAAAGATTGGTTTATCCTTATACATTATATGTCAATATCTTTAGTCGAGAACTTTCAAGTAGACATCCGAATTGCTGTATGTCTAAATGACCGAATGCATTCGCTTTAAAAGATTGATGAGGATGGTATTGTTACGTTTGTGACGTCTGAGAGGGGTTAGGATCGGAAGCCTGCATTTTCGACAAAAGCTACCCCGCTTGTTTGTAAGTTACGAGGCGTAATTAACTAATGTAAAATCTTATCATGTTTCTTGTTGTAATCAAGTTTAAATTGTAATCAAACAACAGTTCCTCTCTGACTAGCAAACACGAAGGCGGTGTCAAGTAAAGGTTAGGATCTGAACTTTTAAAAGGTTCTCGTGCTTTGTTTCCTTGAACGAGGGAATGAATGGACAATTAGGACGTGCGGCTTGTGGTAATTGGTGGTAATTGCGAGACATTCATGGTGAACAATTAACCTTAAGCCTTTAACCGTACCAACCCCAAAAGTTCTCAGAGACACTATCTCTCTCTCTCTCTCTCTCTCTCTCTCTCTCTCTCTCTGCAGTGAGAGACGGAGTGTTTGCTCAGTGAGATTGAATTATGACTTATTTGTTTCTGCTGAAGCGTCACAGCCGATTAGAGCAGCCATTAGTTTTGTTAGCTCAGCACCCATGGCCAATTACTCAGTAGACGCAGGTGAAGTGTGTGTGTGTGTGTGTGTGTGTGTGTGTGTGTGTGTGTGTGTGTGTGTGTGTGTGCGCGCACATTTGTCTTCATCTCTTCATTTGGACGAAGCCCTGGTCCTCATAAGGGAAATGTGTTGAGACATTGTGGGGTTCATAGGTGGGTGACACCGTTTTCAGCATGTGTATGTGATGTGTGCTCTGGTTCTGTGTGTGTGTGTGTGTGTGTGTGTGTGTGTGTGTGTGCGTGTCTAGTGGCATTTTGGCTATTGAAAGAAGCACACAGTTGGCAGACAGGAATGAGACCATGTTTAATTCTGCCCATTCTCTCTCTCTCTCTTTGTCTTTCTCTGTCTCACACACACACACACATATCTGTGGTGTGTGTGGGTGGATAACTGGGCCCGTCAGATTCCCTCTGCAGCAGACATCAGTGATAACATCTGAGCCGAGTCAGTAAACTCACTCCGGATTTGGGACGCGGCCGATCGTTAGTGTCGGTGGTAATTAGCGGCGATTTTGGCGGAACAGCAAAGAGATTTTCCAACGCTCCTGAAAAGAGCTGGGACTTTTTATAGCGTAATATTTTAAGCTCTTTCAGGAGTGTCTGATCACTGATGCGTGTTTGTGTGTGTGTGTGTGTGTGTGTGTGTTCAGGAACACGCAGATGCTCAGATATTACAGTTTGGCCAAAATTTATGCCACGGTCTGCGCATGCAGCTTGCCTGTGTGCTCAGCTCTGATCTCAGATTTGACTGAAATCCACTTGGCATACAAACGTATACATTATATGCACAGACACTGATAGATGCTCATGCGCACGTCTGTCTGTCTTGTGTGTTTGAAGACAGATAGATAAATCCTTAATTGTCATTGTACAATGGAGGTGTCGCTCCTTACGCTGCATAAAAATAGAATAAATTGAGTGAATAATAGAGGCAATATACAAATCAGATAGTTCTATTCAATAATGTATTGCACTTTATATCAAGCATGTGGACGGCGTGATCCGGCAAGCGTATACTCTTTAACTATAAAACAATTAAATTAAGACTGAGCTATTACACGACAGTATTGCACATTAGTTTTGTTTGACAGCTATTGTGTCTAATATACAGTTGAGATAAATACATAGAATTTTTTTCTGTACAGTCTGTGATTTATTCTGCATAATTTATACACGCACTCACTCATTGTCTATACCGCTTAATCCTGTATACAGGGTAGCAGGGGGTCTGGAACCTATCCAAGGAGACTTAGGGCACGAGGCGGGGTACACCCTGGACGGGGTGTCAATCCATTGCAGGGCTCACACACTCATTCACACATTACGGGCGACACTAATTAGCCCAATCTGCATATATTCAGACTGTGGAAGGAAACCCACCAAGCATGGAGTGAACATGCAGACTCCATACACAGAGACCCGACACGGGAATCGAACCGCCATCAAACCCCTGGAGGTGCCAGGACACAGTATTAGTATTAGTGCCGTCCACTTTATACACTTCTATTTGAATTCTTTTTTATTTTGGTGATTTTAGTGAATATTGTAAAATGTTCTATTGTTTTATTAAAATAAAATATTCTCATCACTTTTATTAGAGTACTAGATGTGCCCCCGACAAATTAATTCCTCTTTGTTCGCGTGGACTTTAATTGCACACTCTTAAGCGCGTATTAAAAATTTGTACAGTGCCATCTGTTGAATTTTGAGTTGAACTAATAATTTTTCAGGTAGATTCTTTTTTTTTAGTGATAAAAGGATGTTTTCCATTTAAATTTCAAATTTGCATATTTTCCCCTCCCGTGGGCCGATTGCGACTAAACAAAGCCTATATGTTACCTGAAGCTCGGCCAAATACAGCTGTGAAAACCACATTAAAATCCCTTCAGTATTTTTTATGCGATGCCTGCACAAACAAACAGCCAAACAAATCCACAATTGATGTGTTCTATTACTCATCTTACGGCCCTCCAAAAAGGTTTTTCGCAAATATCTTCAACGTACAGACACGCCAACTTTTTCTATTTTTAATAGAAACTCTCCTGTGCAATTTATTTCTTGCAGAGAAAACGTTCCTTTTTAGGTTACGGGCAGTCGTATAAGCATTTCACTGCATATCATACTGTGTAGCATACGGCTGTGTGTGTGTGTGTGTGTGTGTAATAAAATCTGAATTTGAATGGGAAAACATATGAATATATTATATAAGTAGTTCTTCTGCGTAGGAACGCATCTGCACGCATTTTTATATTTGTATCAGTATGTAAACATATCACTGTTCTGCATAAGAGAGTTCTATTCGGAAACACACAGGAGGGTGTTTAAACACACACCAACACACGCTATTTGTTTCTACATACTGAGTACACAAAACAGGATGCACACAGAGTTCTGTCACTCCTTTTTCCTCACAGTCGGTTTTTTTTTCTTTTTTTTTCTGGGTTTTAACTTTTTCTTAAGTCAGCAAGCAGACGAAATCCATTTATGTTTATGTTCCTGCTAATGCTTTTTCTCCCTCTCTTTCTCCCTTTCTCTCTTCCTAGGATGCTGTTTTGTCACATTCTACACACGGAAAGCCGCTCTCGAGGCCCAGAACGCTCTGCACAACATCAAAACCTTAACCGGGGTGAGCACTTTGTTCCACATGTTATGATCTGTGACTGAAAGATGATAATAACTAAGAACGTAAATTACACGATCATGATAATTGATGCCAATTTCGGCCACGAGGCTTGATGGATCCTTATATTGTTGGGAATGTGCTTAAGCACTTTGTGAGGATTTATGACGTGTAATTAACAGAAGATAATGTAATACTGACAGTGCGAGTCGATTCATTAGGACCGGTGCGAGATACCTGGTGTTAATGGCTGGCAGTCAGGTTATATCAGAATGACGTCAATCGGAAAGGCAAGAACTCCGACGCCGAGCCGCGCGTCTCCTCGGATACGGAAATGAATCATTTCTATGGCAACTCATGCAGCGCGAATACGGAGACGCTGACAGCTCTGAAAGCTCAATTGTAGAAAACGCTAGACTACACCGCACTATTTATTATGTAAGGAATAAATTTTGAAATGGCATGCTGTTATTTAAGCACTAGCGCACAAGCAGGAGAGCAGGTATACTAAATATCAGATATTCAGGATAACCGCATTATTGAGAGTGCAATTTCGCTTTATACAACACTTCCATAGACGTCAGTGACTTTTCAAGCACAGTATTGGACAAGGTCCTGTTTATTTGTGCTCCGCTAGCAGAAAATAGATCCCAAAGAATCTACCCTCGCATAAAATCACGTCGGCTACCTGGCTCGCTACCTCAGGCCGATTCGTACAAAGCGCTTCTGGGGGAAAATAGGCATCCCTCCATTCTTTTCATCATCATCAAGCCAAAAATATAATATTCCAGAAAAGAACAGTGAAAACTATTTATTCTTTATCTTTATTCCACTTTCTCCTAATGTTTTTAACGTATTGGCGCTGATACGGTATGTTTTTTTATTTTTTTTAAGTAACTGTTATATGAGGTCAGATTCTGCGTATTGCTGGTGTAAAAATAGCTCGTATTGTAGTTTTCCTATTTTCTGGAGGGGTTTTTCGCTATTGAAATCAGGGTTTAACCGCTGGTTATGAAAAACGACGCGGATATGGAAGTGTTGAAATCTGCAGTTCCTTAAATGTCCACTGGGGGTTGGCTCGGAAAGTGAGTCAATCCCCATAGAACGTTAAATCGTCCAAATTTACAACTGAAATAAACAAATTTGCATACTTTCCTGGTACAATATAATAATAATATATTATTATTATTATTATTATATTATTATTATTATTATAATAATAATAAAAAAAGTGTTTTGGTCTCCATAGCTACATGTCCTTCTTATTCATGACAGCTGTATTGGGGTGATTTTATTTATTTATTTATTTATTTATTTTTATGTAACTCATCAGTTAAAATTTAATTTAGCCATAAATAATACATAATTAGGGACGTGCCTGATTTAAGTGACAGCTGGAAGGCAGATGTTAAACCGCTAGCGGTCTGGTTTGTCACTTAACTAACCAGCTAATTGGAATCATTGTAGTTTAACCTGTCAAAAGAAATAGCAGCTGAAGTAACGTTATCATATAAATTTGTTAAATTAAGCACAAGATAGCTTGTACCCCGCCAAGTCTCCTGCGATGGGTTTCAGGCCTCCCGTGACCCTGTACACAGGATAAAGCGGTATAGACGATGAGTGAGTGAGTAAGAGAGGATGGTGGTGGGGTGAATCCTAATGCGATGCAGGGTTTCTCTTATCACTCAGGGTAATATAAATATAATTATATTTATGGTAGTGGATCATCCACAAAACAAGTTCCTGTTATCACTAACGCTATACAGAAATAGCTATAAACAGATGTTCTCTCACAAAATGCAGTGTGTCCTGTTACTGAGAAAACTGCGAGAACTCTGTCTTGAAAGACTTTGCCAGGTTAGAAAACTTAAAGCTTTACCCCTGACAGTTCCAAATAGCGCATAACTCTGGAGACTACATCCAAGATGACGTTTCCTTACATAAAACCTTACCGGATATTCAGTTATTCCACGTTGTTCCAAGTTACTGTCTGACCTTCTGACCAACCAGAACTAAGCACTCAGAATTTCCAAGAAAGTTCAGTCCTGATGATTACACTGTAATAGCATACTGTATGTGTAATATAGTTTAGTTGTAGTTTAGTGTGTTTAGAATGTCAGGTTTCAGGAAGGAATCTAAGTGAACATCGTGTACAAACCAGAAACACAGACACAGACGGACTATAGCGTATCACTCTGCTCAGAATGCACAGTCAGGTTCAATCAAGACAAATCAATAAAACAGGCAGAACCAAGTTACGCTAGATACACATGATCTACAACCTCGGAGATTAAAGAAGATGGAAGCCAAGGGGAAGGAGTAGCGCTGGGATTGTTGGCCAAATGCTCTGATTCATGTTCTTACTCAGGAAATGTCCCAAAAGCAACAAAAACAAAATCCTTAAACTGTTCTTTGGAAGACTAACTATGTTCAGCTTCCACGGGAGCCACGAAAAAACAAACCGTATGACGGACCATTATCATACCTGACGTGACTCAATTCTGATCGACTGAATTCCTAATTTGACACGGAGCTTATTTTTGTTTTTGTAATCACTTTCTTATTGATCCGATACCTGGTCATGTGACTTGATTGAAAACGGGCACGCTTCTTTTTGAGTGCACGGATTTCATAGCTAAAACAGCGAAAGCGAGGCAACTGCTTGACGTCCACCAGTGCGAAATCCCAACCATCATTTTCCTTTGTTTGAAGTGAATGAGCGATCATACAAATATCATGTATTTTAACCTAAACGCTGGGAACAAAGACGTATCTATGTGCGTGTGCATGCCGGTTCCAAGGACAGATGTGTCCACATTCGAGTCAGATAAAAGCCACTTGTAATTATGAATGTGAATGCACATCTTATCTGTATTCAAATAATCTGAATTCAACAATGGAGCTTGTAATGTAAACATAGCCGAAACAAAGCATTCATGGTTCTAGATGGAGTGTGTATATCATGGAAAGTCCAGTCAGTTTTTACCTGTGCAATATGATGTCACGCTTAAGCCTGTACGTGTCTAAGGAGGCAGCTCTCTGATCTCGGATGAGCTCGGTGTGCCGTACACATCCTGCTCGAGTCTTTAGATAATATCAGCTTAGGGCGCAGCTTAGGAACCGAACACATGAGCAGACTCAATGACTGGATCCTGATACGACTTTAAGTTGCTCCCTAGTGCGACTTATGATTTGTGCGCTGTTTTTTTTTCTGATCGATTTGATCATATGTGGACAATCCATGTGGATTCCTCAAGGTGAAATAATAATATAATTATAATGAAATAATCCATTTCCGAACGTAAAACCTAAACCTTTTTCATTAGCATCTAGCTGAATTTATCCTCTCTTTTTGCCTTCCCTTTTTTTTTTTTGTCTGCACTAATCAGTGGACACTCGGAGTGTGTGTGTTTCTGTGAGGGAGTGTCCCTTCTTCTTCTTGACTCTAAGCTAAGAATGCTCAAGTGCTAATCTAGGGCACATACTTAAGAGTGCCCTCCATCTCCTAGTGCCATCTCTTTCATTACCTCTTCCGCACCACACTTTCCCTGCTTTCATGATACAGTACAAGCCTGAAAAACAATACGTCTGATTTCGCGAGGACACTTCAATGGCGTCAACCATTGAATCGTTTTTTGTTTTCGCCTTTCGCCTTTATTTGGCCCCTTATTCATCAAACTCCTTTGGAACGACCCGATACAAGAAAACAAGCGCTGATTTTCGACTCGACAGACGAATCCGCATCCGGCGTGCAAGAGATGGAACCAATTATGGATGTCTTGTATGGATGTTCCATCCCGTTTAACACACTCATTACCTGAAACAAGCCCTGAAATGAACAGCGTTAACGGGAAAGTGCGTTCAGTTCACAGGTCATTAAAGACATCTTATTGGCTTGAAAGTTTATTTCATGTCGTGTACATCAAGTTCCGACTTCCCCACCTGATTCCTATTAAAAATGTATCATTTCACACACACTTTTAGCATTGTTTGTACAAAGAAAGTACTGTGCAGATGTCCTTAGCCACCCCTCATCATCCGAAAGACCTTTTCCGGTCTCTGATTTTCAGTCCAGTCCCTGTACCTGAGCAGTTTCTGAGGAATGTTTTGTGGTGAATCATTCAAGCATACAAACACATCTAACTTAAGCCATGAACAAGTGAACGAGAGGGGAAATGAGGCCGCTGCTGAAGTTGTTACATAAACAACTATGCAGTCTGTCACTGTAGAACATTTCTTTAATTGAATTTAATGTAATAAAAATGTATTTCAATTGTTTTAATTTAATCGTTCATCCTCTGTAACGTTTACCCTGTGCCAACCAAGCACAAGGAGAACACGCAGGAATCGAACCCCAACCTTAGAGGTGCGAGGTGACAGTGAGACCCACTGCGCCTCTGTGTCACGTAATTGAATTTCATTTAACTTAATTTAATTGAATTTAATATGCAGAAATTGGGTGGGTCAACACTTTTGCACCGTACTGTACGGTATGTGTTCCACATCACATGACTCAATGTAGTCTACCAGATGGGGAACAGAAAAGCCCTGTATTTCACCAATTTTCGAGTTATAATCCTGAGTATGCCACAGGAAGTGATGTCATGCTCTCTCTCTCTCCCTGTCATTCTGTCCTTCACTCACAGAGACTCTAGCTAATCCAATTTTAGGCATCAGTGAGCTCATGTATGTGGAAGAGGGCAGATAGCGCTTTCCCTCCAAGTGAGGTAGACAACTCTATGATGTGTGTTAAGATGCGGTTGGGTGACTTCGCGTGTATCATTGGGTCTTAATGAAAACCTCTACTGGACAACCATTTCTGAATTGTGTATATATACGTGTGTGTGTGTGTGTGTGTGTGTGTGTGTGTGTGTGTGTGTGTGTGTGTGTGTGTGTGTAAGTGGAAGAAGGTAAATTGTGCTGCCAATAGATTTAACGTTTCTGTACAACCTTGTCATATCCGCTTAGCATGCATGTCCACACACACACACACACACACACACACACACATACACAACTGTCTATCACAACTGTGAAATTCTGTGTGTGTGTGTGTGTGTGTGTGTGTGTGTGTGTGTGTGTGTGTGTGTGTGTGTGAGAGAGAGAGAGAGAGAGAGAGAGAGATATGGAAACTGATGAAGCGACACTTTAAGGGAATAAGTAAGTGTGTGTGTGTGTGTGTGTGTTAGACAGGATGAAACCAAAGTCTGACAGCAGATCAAAGGCAAACTGCGGCTGTAAGGCTGTGAGGAAGAGAGAGAGAGATGGAATGTGTTCTTGAATGGAATGAGAAGAGAGCATATTCATCTCTTAGTCTGTCCGTAATGTATGAAATCACATGAGATATAGGATGGGATGGACAAGGGAGAAGAAGAAGATGAAAGAAAGGTTGAGGAGAGGAAGGAAGGAACGAAGGTAGGTAGGAAGAAAGGAAGGAAGTTATTACGGAAACAAGAGTTCAAGGAAACGAGGGAGAAAGAAACGAATAGGAGGGAGGATGGAGAGAACGATGGAGGAAAATAAAAAAAACAGTAGAAGAAGTGAATAAGTGTAAGGTCATAACGATGGCAAAAAGAAAGATTGGAAAACAGGAAGATGAAAGAAGAAAGAAAGATGGAAGAGGAGTTCAAAGGAAAGAAAAGGTAGAGATGAATGGATGCAGAGAAGAGGATGAAAAGAACGAGGCACAAGAAAGTAAAAAAGAGAAATGAATGAAAGCAAAGAAAAAAGTGGAAGGGAAAAAGGGAGTTTGTCTTTTGGCTGGAAATGAATAGGAATAGATATGAGTAATCAGTGATGATAGATAGATTGATTGATAGATTGATTGTGATTGTGTGTATAACTGGTGATTGTTCTGTCTTACAGATGCACCATCCCATTCAGATGAAGCCTGCAGACAGTGAGAAGTCAAATGGTGAGTGTTTTGTGTGTGTGTGTGTGTGTGTGTGTGTGTGTGTGTGTGTGTGTGTGTGTGTGTGTGTAGGTTTTTTTTAGTTTTCATGTTAGCATTGTTATTGTTTTTACTCTAATAAATCCTGTATGCTAAAACACACACAACCATCCCCCCCAAACACCCCCCCCCCACACACACCCTAGGGGCAAATCCAAAGTCCAAATACCTAGGCACAGATTAAAAAAAAATAAGTGAATATGAAACAAGAGATAAAATATCACAGCAGTAATTAAAGCCTGATCAAAAGCTAGTGATAATAGTTTTTGTCATGCTCTTTCCACACTTGTTTATCTGTCCTTACACCTTGTTGTCTTCTCTTCTCAGCGGTGGAGGACAGGAAGTTGTTTATCGGCATGGTGTCAAAGAAGTGTAATGAGAACGATATCCGGGTCATGTTCTCTTCTTTCGGTCAGATTGAGGAGTGTCGCATACTGAGAGGTCCGGACGGACTTAGCCGAGGTAACCCTCACAACCCAACACGTGTGCACACAAACACACTGACACACATACATCCACACACAAGTTGGACTGTGGGTTCTTTACCAGATACTATAGTAGTCGTCACTGGCATCATTATAGCTTTCTCTTACTGTTTAATCACATTTCTGATTCGTTTAAGATAAGTAGGTTATGGTGGGGATTTTATATATGAACTGGTGGTCTACTTACAGAAGTACTTTGTCTCCTTCAAATGCATCCAAGTACAAATAGGTCAGGTGCTAAGAATACTATTGAGGTAAAAACCTTGTGAAATAGGGGCAAGCAAAAAAAAAAAAAAAACTGCAAAGGGTGTGGTGATGTACAGGAGGGCAGAGGAAGTTCGTTCCACCCCCTGGGTGACAAAATAAAGGAGATCCGAGTCATCCCTGTATCCTGAGGGATGATGGGTCAACTGGAATCCCCGAGTTTCATAGGGAACATCATGCAGGGCAGGATTTCCTAAGGTAGGTTGTGTAAATAGTCTGTTTTTTGCAACCCTAAGTTAAACCTGATAAAGGCAGACCCAGGAATTCAGTGGAGGGAATGCAGCAGTGTGGGTGGTCTGGGAAAACCTTGTACAGCTGCATACTGGATCACCCGCATGGCTCAGGAGTTACACTAGCCCAATTTCAAGATGACAAAGGATCTGCTAAGAAGTAACCATCATGACTGAATCAGGTTAGCAGTTTATCAAGTGAGGGATGTTCAGAATTACCCCAAGACTGGATGCATGGTATAATTATGTGATCTGAGAGTTCGATTTTGAGGGAGATCTAAAACATCAGGACATGTTGAGGCATCTCCAGTTATATACAACTGTCTGGTGTTGCTGAAATTTATTTTTAGGTTGTTTTTTTTCTGAGATATCAGCCAGACGTGCTGAGATCCCAACCGAGAGAAGAAAGAAGAGGATAGAGTTGAGTGTCAACACATGAGCAGGGAGCTGTGATGTGAAAAACTAGGTGAAAATAGTGTATGAGCTCACTGAGAGAGCAGGTACAACAGAAGAGGACCCAGGACTGAGCCTTGTGGGATACCAGTGTAAAATCTGTATGGAGAAGAAGTGGTAACATGATATTACCTTTCTTTGGGGTAATAAGCAGGCTCTCTAGTGATCTGCAGTGCCATTAATTCCAAGGCTGGGGAAGATGGCCAAGAGAGTGTGGTGATTCAATGTCAAAAAAGGAAGAGGACGGATGATAGCTAACGCTGCAGCCAGATGATTTTTATTAACAGCCACCTGGGCAGTTTGGAGGGCGTTGCTTTGAAGCCAGAATGGCTCAGATCCACAACAAGGATGTACAGATTGATGAAGATTCTAGCTGTTTCGAAGGCAATTGGTATTTGACCAAATGTTGTGGTGTCATAAGTATTGGAGGTGATGAACAGAAGGATGCTCAAAGTAATGAGACCAGCTTTCAATCCAAACCTGTCTATAGCCTAAGGACGTTCTTAGGACATGCTTGCTGTATGTATCAGCAGCATAAATGATTATTTATTATATTTTTATCTTCCCTTCCATGTTTTCCATGTTTGAGAATTCTATTCCATGCATCATTAATCAAAGAAACTCATTTCCAGCTTGTCAAAATTACGTTTTTGATGTGGGACGGTATATGCGCCCTGCATTTGAGCTTACATCTGATATAAATCCAGTACCGATGTTCTTACAGTAATTAAGCTGCTTTTCCCTAAGCCTCTTTTTTTTCTAAGTTAAGTGAACCATTACATGCACAATGGTGGCAATTTGTCTCCTGTGCTGCGTCAAGCAACATCGCACACGTTCACACGCATTCACGCCATAAATACATCCCCTGATTAGAACGGCTCCAGTGTTTACCAGCTAGCGTCCATTTGACTCAGACGTAATCATGCATCCGTGTGTATGCATATCTGCTTGCGTTTGATTGCATTGTTCCTGTCAATGCAAAGGAACTGTAGAATACAGTGCTCAGACTCAGACTGAAAAGGAATAAAATGAGTCTGGGAGGAAAATGGCTCTTCATGTTAATGGCAGAGGAGATTAGGGAGTTGAATTGGTTCACCTTGAAGTTGATCAAGTGTATGTGAAGGGTGAAAAAACGATGGATAGATGATGTTAATTAATAATTAATAAACAAAGCTCATAGTGGAGTTATACTATTGTTTGAGATGAATCGAACTAGCTCGCTAATGGTATATGTTTACTGAGTAGAACACGTTCATCTGCAGCCGTTTCATTTTTAATCAGCAGCACGGCAAATGTCAGTGAACACCGCTCTAATCATGTGCGATTATTTTCGGACAAACTAATGTGAGACTACGAAAGTCGACATGTTTATTGGCATTCCTGGGACGATCTTGTTTCCCGGTGAACGGATTAAAGTAGCCTCCTGCTGTCCTCCATTATCGCCTGCTTATCTTGAAGGATACACACACAGACGTACATTTCTAAGCCAGGAGGGGCGTTGTTTCCCTAACACACACATCCTTCAGTCGGACCATTACATTTCTGCTTATAATTCTGCCCCCTGGTCTCAAAGGCGTAAAATGGGGATAGGTTGTACCTGAACCATCCTGCATTACTCACTCAGCTCCCACTCTTCTTACACACTCATTTCACTGCCACTTCTCCACCCCTTCATCCACTCCTCTCCTGTCATCTCGTCCTCTACAGGACTCATTTCTCTCCCTCGTTCTCCGTCCTGCTCTCTCCCTCCTGAGCCTCTCACTCCCTCTCGCTCTTTTTCTCTCGCTCCCTCTCTGGTTCTCATGAATATTTTAATTCCACATGAGATTAACTCCAGTCCCTGAGCCCTTGCTGCGAGATATATTTGAAAGTGCCCTGATGCAGGGGATATGTGCTTTTACTGAACCGCGTCGGCCCTACAGGACACTGCTATGCTCGTCCTCTTTCTTACATGTACAGACACACATACAGAGTTAGGAATATCAATTAGGGATTGAATGTTAACTGCATCATGAACACCTGCATTAATTAATATTTGTTCCATCTATGACTGAAAATAAGTGCACATAAATTAACATAAATTCATTTCCCATGTTACTAAACCTCGAGAATAAGTTGAACTCACCAGGGTAAATGTTGGAAAGTACCGTTTCCCCTCAGTTAGAAGTTTATCCTATTTAAAGAGGTAGTTCATGCCGATCATTGGAACTTCAGTCCTGGATGGGATTTAGCAAACATTCAAGCCAACCTCAGTTAATGCAGTTATACAGCAATTAGCCATAACATTAAAACCATTAACATTATAGAAACATTGGTTTTTGGTTCCTTTTATGCCACCAGATTAGCTCTGGCCCCTTGAGCCGTGGCTCCACAAGGCCGCTGGGGGGGTGTACTGTGTACACAGTACACCCGGTGCTTTCGGTGCTAGGGGTTTCTGGGTGGGGCCCCCATGGTTCAGACTTGTTGCACATCCAATGGATCCTTGGTCAGATTGGAACCTGGGGAATTTCGAGACTGGGGCAGTTTTCTTGGACACTTTGTCTGCTGGGTGTTCTGGTGCCTTTCTCTTGTGGCCAGCATTGACCTTTCTGTGAGGTCAGACCAGATGGACTGGCATGGATGAGCCGATTGTTTGGTGATCAATGATGTACGATTTACCCGGCGGTGCTGTTAATGTTATGGCTGATCGGTGTACGTAACTGCACTATGAGAAACGATTTGGTGAATACTCTTATTGATAGCACTTTCATTTCCCATGAAGAAAATGTTAGTCAAAAGTGTTTTAGGGTCTGAAGATCATTTAGTTTTGTACTGCATCTACAAAGCTAATGTTGCATGTGAGAGAAGTAAATTGACACCACTGGGGCTAAGTAATCAGATTAAAAATATATAAATTCCAAATTAATATTCCACTTGAATACTTGGCACGATGGCTTAGCGGTTAGCACTATTCCCTCACGCTTCCAGGGTTGATAGTTCAAATCTCACCTCTGATCCGTGTGCATGGAATCTTCCCGTGCTTGGCGAATTTCCTCCAGATACTCAATTTTTTCCCCCTACAATCCAAAGACATGCACTTCGGGCTGATTGGCGTTTTCAAGTTGCACATAGTGTACAGTATGAGCGGTGTATGCCGAGATGCGTGCATGAGATGCTGATAACCAGTATACTATCGATCAAATCTATGATGATAATGAAGACTGATATTTACAGCACACATTTTAGGGAAGATAGCCTTTTATTACTTATTACCTGCTTTAGTGCAAAACTAAAGAAGCAACTGACAGACACTAAGCACATTGTCCCACTCTCTATCTCTCTTCTCCTCTGACATATTTGTCTCTTTTTCTCTTTATCGCTCTAATCTCCACCATCTCGGAGAACTATCAATCACCGTAGACTTTCACTTCCAATAAATATAGATCACCAAGGGAGCTAGCCCACTTTCTCCAAACTGTCCTCTTTTCTCTCTCTCTCCCTTTCTTGCTTGTGAGCTTGCTCTCGTGCTCGTTCTCCTCCTCCATGTGGCCTATCACATATTTATATCTGCTGTCTAATGCAGCTCTTTAAAAAGAAACCAGGAATAAAACAAAGATAATTCATAATTCTTTGCACACGCCCCCATCCCTTCCGTGTCCCTTTGTATTTAAATAGAAGTATAGCGCAGATAAGAATTCAACAGGGATTTAAGCTGTTCTGTTTCTATTTTTTTCAATGGACATGGCAGCCCTGGATGTTGCAGTGACTAAACCTGGTTTTATAACACTATCTTAAAATAAACAGGAACATTCAGGATTATCGAGTGATGTCGCACCCTTATAGGAACTTGGGGTGCAGGTCACATTAAACAGTGAGAGAGAGAGAGAGAAAGTGTAGCATATGAAAGTAAATGTAGCTAGTGCCTCCTAGTGAACATAAAACGAAAAGACAGTTCTTTCACTTTTCTCCTTTCAGTCTTAGATGGCTGAAGTTGCTTACTCGATCAGTGAGACTGTATGTAAGACATCTGTGTGTGTGTACAGTAGAGCAGAGAGAGCTCTTGAGGCAGTGCCATCTCCCCAGCTTGTCTCCATATGGCCTGTTCTTTTGCCCACCACCTGCATAAACGACTCCATTTCCCAGCTGCCACCACAAGCAGGTCTCCAGCAGTCGCCTGGCCTCATGGGAGCGCTTGTCATGATTGCAGCAGAGAGATTACTCTCGTTCTGTTTGAGCATTTAGGGCGAAGAGCGCTCTAGCAGGCACATAAACATGCAAATGTGTAACACAGAATGGCTTGTAGTGAAAGCTTGTGTGTGTGTGTGTGTGTGTGTGTGTGTGTGTGTGTGTGTGTGCGCATATTAGCATCTTCACATATTTACATAATTTAAAATATGGAGCATCACTGACTCAGTGGCAAGATTCTCACCTGCCATGCACAAGGCCAGGGTTCAATTCCCACCCACTGGATTCAGGGCATCCTTAGTGCCAGTGCCAAGCTTAGATGGAAATGGGGGGATTGCGCCGGGGAAGCATCGGGCGTCAAAACCCGTGCCAAGTTCAGTGTGTGGATCAGATGTAGTAGCCCCTTAACAGGAGCAGCGAAAGAATTACAGGAGTATAACTTAAGGAATGCCCAATACAATATCAGTTTCTTCCCCATTGGGTATCCAGTGTGCAAGACTGTGATACAAGAATAATACACATGCAAGAAATACAATGCAAGCATACAAATTCCATGTAACGCGTCTGGTATCCTAAACTGCTGAACGATTCAAGTCGGTCCAAACCGACTAATGCTACAGTACGCTACAGCTAGACTGTTAATGAGAATAACATTAGCGCAGTGCTAAAAAGGTTGAAAGTTTATTGACTGGTTTAAACTAGTAAGTAATAACAATGCTGTAAAATGACTTTCCAGCATGACACAAAGGTCTACCAGTGTCACCAGCTCTGACCGTTGGGTTAGAATTAACTATGTCCAAGGTGAGCATTAGGAGCGGAAATTCACAATGAATAAGACTAGCATAGAACTGATATCTTTCTTGAATAAGACTAGCATTGAGATTAGGTCTACATTGAACAAGACTGGGACAGAGACAGTATCTACTTTGGGAATTGACTAGCAAGACAGACTAGCATACCGCTGAGAACTTTGGGAATTGACTAGCAACAAAACTAGCATACCGCTGAGAACATGACCAGCATAGAGTTACTATCTACATTGAATAAGACTAGCACTATATTAAACAAAACTTGGACGGAGACAAAAATCTACTCTAGACACCAACTAACATAGTGCTAATATCAATGTGGAACAAAACTATCATAGCATTGATGTCAACATTGAACATGACTAGCATAGAACAGCTGTATACATTTAATAAACCTAGGATGGTGCTTATATCTACATAAACATAGAGCTTTCATTGAGCTACATTGAACAAGCCTAGAGCATAGAGCTACATTGAACAAGTCTAGCATAGAGCTTTGATCTATATTGAACAAGACTAGCAGAGAACTTTGATCTACACTAAATAAGACTAGCATAGAGCTGTGTCTGCATTGTACAAGACTAGCATAGAGCTGCTATCTAAAGTGTACAAGACTAGCATAGAGGGTTGATTTACATTGTACATGATTAGCACAGAGGTTTTATCTACACTGACCAAGACTAGCATAGGGCTAATATCTACATTAAATAAGACTAGCATAGAGGTTTGATCTACGTTGAATAAGATTAGCAAAGAGCTGCTACAGTATCTATATTGCATAAGACTAGCATAGAGCTTTAATCTAAATTGAACAAGACTAGTGTAGACTAGACAAGCTGCTATTTGCAGTAAGCAAAACTAGGACAGTGATCATATATACTTTGGCAACCGACTAGCATAAAGCATATGCTATGACATCTACTGTGTTGGAAAAAACTAGCATAGAGCTGATATCTACATTGAATAAGATTAGCATAGAGCTAATATTTACATTAAATAAAGCTAGCATGGAGCTGATATCTACACTAAATAAGATTTACATAGAGCTACAATTTACATTAAATACGACTAGCATATAGCTGATATCTACATTGAACAAGCTTAAAGCTGTACTTTGCTTGAAAGGACTGACTCCGGCTTTGCCAAATTTACATTTTGCAAAATTACGGTAGAGGATGAGTAATTGAGTAGTCGCTAGTGACAGCGACGAGCAGTCGTGTCAGTCATTTAGTGACAGGGGAGTGTTTCATCCCGAAAGGCATTACAGTGCACTGAAAGAGTAACAAAGAAGCTGTAAATGTCAGACGCACATTTCTGTCTGTCTCCCTTTTCTCATATACCTTATATTGCGTGTTTGTGTGTGAGAGAGAGAGAGAGAGAGAGAGAGAGAGTATGTGTGGATGTGTTCTGCACAGCAACCTGACAGCTTTGAGCACTGAAATATACTTCACTAAACTCATAAACACAGTTCTATTCATACTGATTGTGTGTTATATTGTGTTGCACCGATGTTCAGTGTGTTCAGTGTTGAAGGTAAGAGCTGAGTGTTGATTGTTGTTAAATGTTGTTGAATGTTCTACTCTAAGCCACTTTTGCAGTAAGTTCTGTCTGCCTTTCTTCTCTGTACAATCTTTGTTTTTTGGCTTTATAACGACCTGTCCAACCCTTTTGTCTTGTTTCTTTTGTTTATTATTTTTTTTCTCTTGTCTCTCTTCCTCCCTCGTTCCCTCCCTCCCTTCCTCCCTCCCACCCTACCTCCCTTCTTCGTTCCCTTCCTGCAGGATGTGCGTTTGTCACGTTTTCTACCAGGGCTATGGCACAGAATGCAATCAAAGCCATGCATCAGTCTCAGACCATGGAGGTACTGTACTCTCGTCCCTCTCTCTCTCTCTCTCTCTCTCTTTCAGCTGCCTATCATTATTTCTCTCCTCATCCTTCCTTCTATCACTCTCATGTCTGTCACCATCTCATCAGCCCTCTTCTCTCACACCTTCTCCCTCTCTCCACCTTCCCCCCCCCCCATCTGTCCCATCACTTTTTCCGCTCTCTCTCACACACTATATCTGTCTCTTTCTCTATCTTTCTCTAATGCTATCTTTCTCTCTCTCTCACTCTCTCTTGTTTTTTTTCCCACTCTCGCTGTCTCTTTCTGTCTCTCACACCCCTCAGTCTCTTTTTGGCCAGTATCACAGCTCCAATCGTCAGCCAAAAGTCTGTCTCTTCAAACTTACACTAAAGTAGGACGAAACTTTAAAACGAACAGAGAGTGTATGTGAGAGAGAGCGAGAAAGACTGGAAATTCAGTGTCAGCCGAAACGGGCAGTGCCTCGGCCACCCGTGGGTGTCAGGAAGAACCCCTGGGTGAAGGCAGGCTGCCATTAGCTGCATCACGCACTCGCCACATCCGAGACGGTTTAATAACACACTTGTATTAGCACTCACCCGGGTCCTTAGTGTTTAGCTGTCCATCTTCCCGCCTGTCAAAATGTCACTGCCCTGACTGAGAGCTGACAGCCCCCTTATACAGAGACTGCGTGCACATGTGTGTGTGTGTCTACTTCCCACATGAGTTAGTTAGATGAGTTTCCTACCATAACAATTCCTTTCTAATTGCTCCATATAACAAAATATAGTCTATTAGATGTCAGTGAGTAAAAGCTAGAACAAAGTCTATAAGACCAGACATGTTGTTTATTTAAGAAAGTTTATTTTTTGCATTAATATTTTTTTAATGACGTACCTACAACATGACAAAATAAACTGCAATCATGAATATAATCCCCTGCTACACTAATGCACTTATCCAAGCGGTTCACTAGTGGATACCATCAATGTAGAAGGTTTTCTCAGTACGCCAGAGCCATGATCGGACTCTCTGCTTCACGTCTAAAATGTTGGCCTCCCAGGAACTCCTTTTATCTTCCGAACATGTGGAAATGGCGTGGAGCGAGGTCAGGACTGTACGGAGGATGTGGCAATAACTCCCATATCTCTATATAAGTAACTGTAATGTGTAAGTGGTGCGGTGGGCAGTGTGAGTCCTGCCAAAACAGAACACCGTCGGTGATCAAACCAGGCTGTTGGGCCATTAAAGGCATTCCTGGGAGGCGTACTGAGAAAACTTGTGAAACGCTGAGATAAGTGCATTATTGCATCAGGGGATTATATAGAAAAATAATAAAGCGTGTTTTTGCCCTTATCTGTGTTCTGTTATTCTGCAGTCTCAGTTTGACTTGAACGCCTCCCGTACATATCTTAATGCATAGATAAGCCAACATTCAACAGTGAAAGTGTTACGTTTTTAGAGGAAACAATCCCGTAATCCTGTTCACTACATGACAGTTCGAGAGACATAGCAGACAGGACTGATGCGTTAATTTCGTTAAGAGTCAATGCTGTGAGAAAATCCTCCTTTCTGATTGGCTGATAGGTGGGGGCAACTTTTGCTTATTTTTCTCACAATGCCTTCCAAAATGATTTTCTTTTTATAACATTTTAATGAGTATTTGAAAAATACTCATCAGACATCTTTCCATTCCTCTTACAGTACATGCAGAGATAATATTGTAAAAAATACTGTAATAAAAGCTTTAATAATGCCACTAAACTCGTATATTGCCCTCCCTTGTGTGAATATTTACAACACATTTTAGTGCCTCGACCAAACCAATTACAGAACTCTATTCATTCCGCAACCTGTTTTGTCGTGGTGAAAAAGCATCCGTATTCCTGCATGTACTGTATGTGTGTGAGAGAGATGGAGCGAGTGTGTGTGTGTGTTTTCCTAGTCGTTGCTTAAGCTCAGACGAAAGTAATTCCAGGCAACTAAATTGTTCCGGGTTTGTTGTTTATTTTTTCGTAAAAGCCCCTTGTGTTCACACACTCCCCCCCTCTTCACACACAGTGGAATTTGTGGCCTTTCTGAATGTCACGACTTAATGAAAACCGACGTGACAGGCACACACACACACACACACACACACACACACACACGCCGTATATAGTAGTTTTCCCTCTGAGGGCTATTTTAAGGGTTGTACTTTGCCCCGATCTCTCCCCAGATACAGTACGCTCCCCTGTTTGATCTGCTCCGTTTGCTTCTCTTTCTCTTTTCTCATTTCTTTCTCCGTCCTTTCTTTATGAATGTACAGTACGTTTGTATTCATGTACGAGCGTGTGTCCGTGATTGTGTCAGTGTACCGACTTGTGTATGTGTGCGTCCTATTAAATCATCAAAAGCACAGATTTCCCACAGTGCCGAGTGATCCTGTCAGGATCCGACAGTTGTCTTTAAAATGCTGATGAAAGTACGGCTTTATTCTGTTTGTGATTGTAAAAGAACAATGCTTCACTATTAATAAGCAAATACATTTTGTAAATAATTAATTCCTCATTCAGAACTATGAAGAAGTCTGACTGTATACCAGCGTAATTTGTTTTATAATGGACATTTCAGCATGTTGTCACCATGCCAGGATATATCAAGAGAAATATGGTGTATTTATAAGCTACTGTTCAGTGTTTATAGATATTTTAATATTTGAAGCTTCGAATTGTCTTGTTTTTACCAACAGCGGGATTTTATCGTGCTTATTTATAGCAAAAAGCAATTGGTTAAAACAGTAAAGGCTTAAAATCAGGAGAATTTTCTGGTTTCAGAAGCTGAAAATAGCCACAACGAGACTTTTCATTTTATTCACTACTTTCTAAGAAGCATATCCGAGAAGCAGTTTATAATCACTGGTAGTAATCATTATCAAGAGACACTCCATTCTGACTTCTCCATTTCCCTACTACATGAACACACAGCATCCTGCTTAGTGCTTCATTTGATCATTTAAGGGTTTTTTTTTCATTGTTTTAGTAATTTTGAGGAATGCATTTTGGCTCGAAGTATAGCTACTAAGATCACAGTATTTCAGTGCAACATTCTCAGTAATCGATGTTGGATTTTGTCAACTAATTGATTATGTTAAACACAACACAAAGTGATGTAGAGATGTAAAATGCATGTGTACTTCACATTCATAAATTCTTATTTATACACGTTCATGTCAATTTTTGCTACTAAAAAAAGAGCGTTAGTTTCTATTCATTAATTTTTCTTCCTTTTTTTCTTCCTCTTCTTCTTCTTATTATTATTATTTTGGTCTTTTATATATATATATATATATATATATATATATATATATATATATATTTTTTTTTTTTTTTTTTTTTTTTTACAGTGTATATTACTATGATTATTTTTACTTTATTTATTATTAAAGTCAAAATGCTACTTTTGAACTGAGAGTAAAAATCTCCTTTATTTCTCTATATAGTAGACAGTAACCCCCTCCTACACAAATGCATTTATCCCGGTGTTTCACTACCGCTTGGGCACCATCAAGGTACGCCGGTGCCACGATCGGACTGTCTGCTTCACGTCAGAAACACTGGCCTCCCATGAACTGCTTTATTGGCCCAAACATGCAGAAATGCACTGTCACCTTGCAGCTCCAGGTCTGTGTATTCCGGTTTCCTCTCACAGACCGAAGACATGCAAATTAGGCTAATTGACAATCCCAAATTGTATGTAGTGTGTGAATGAGCGTGTGAGTGTGTACTGCATTAAGTTTCCTGGGATAGGCTTCAGGAAAAAGCGGTATAGACGGTGAGTGAGTGAATTATTTATAAACTTTTTGCATAGTGGCAATTTGTTCATTTTCACTTTTTTTTTCCACCTTCCTCTATTTTTTAATAATAATGTTTTTTTTAATTATTATTATTTATTTACTTTAAACAATATCTATTAAGCCGTATGTGAAAGCCACAACATTATACACAGAGCAGGGCTTCTAGTTAGTATATGTTAGGTTTTCTTATACAATAATAATCTACAACAATACCCTTCAGAAATCCAACTGAAATAGCGTATGGTATTGCGTTATAGTGGGACCTATAGTGCACAATAAGTTTTTAGTCATTCAGATTAATCATTTGCTGTTTGTTTGTTTGTTTTTTTGTCCTATCCAAACTCTTTATTGGCCAGGGTTAGATTTTTCCTCCGTTATGACCTCGTATAAGAAGCTTGTTGCACAGCTCAGCGTTCTGTTCTGTGGGGAGTGTATCTTAGCAGTAGCTCATTTACATAGACAATGAACCAGAACATTTGAAAGAGGAGTGTAATAATGGGAGTTTGCTGTATGCAAAAAATGAAGTGGTATTTCAGCTGGAGCATTAACACATACACTTGGAGTGAGCTCTAAGACCTGCATTAACTCGCCAAAAAATAGTAAAACATGAGCCCTTTAAAAGGCGCCATTTAAGAAGGCCATCTTATAATATTTTTTAATTTAAACAAATATGTAAGCACAACCTTCAGCAATTCAAAAAGCATGTTACAGTAGGTGTGTTGATTATTGCAATACGTTCAGCAATACGTTCAGCTGATAATTAGCATTACCCTAATACAGTACATCTCCGTGCCGTTTCCTAAGCAGCGCATTATGATGAAATGTTCATAATGTCGCTTTAATTTTTGGATCGTAGTCTCTTATACTTCAGCTTCAGACCACGTCTCATGTGTAAGTCAAAATCCGAGGGTAACTAGAAAGCCGCAGGAATGAGCAAGCAGAATGAGCTGTGTGTGTGTGTGTGTGTGCGCGCGTGTGCGCGCGTGTTCACGTGCATGTGTGTGGAGGGAGTAATGAGATTTTTAGGTCTCTTGAGATGCGTGGCCCAAGATGGAATCACTTGACTGACACCTCAGGCACAATCTCATTCCTTTTTATTTATTTATTTATTTATTTTTTATTTTTATCCATTCCTCATTTGGCGAGAAAGAGAGAGAGAAAAATCAATCCCGCCAATGGAAGGAGAAACGTGACGTCTGCTTAGAGAGTGTCTGGCTTTTTTTTTTTTTTTTTCCTCCCCTCCGCTTCCTAACAACCTTTTAAATGCTTGCACACACTCCAGAAGTGCGTGGTGTGATTGGCTCGGATGATGGCCTCGGTTAGTCCTGACGGAGAAAGGATGCTTAGATGTTGTGATATGGTATGATTTCAAAATGTCACCATGTTACAATGCTTATAAAACTGTCACATGGTAGAATGAAAATTTATTTCATTACTGTTCCATTTACTGTTAGAATAAAATAAAATTTGTGTGCTTGTGTGACCTGTGATGGACTAGCACCCCCGTCCAAGTGCCCAGAGTTCCCTGGGATAGGCCCAGGACCCTGGACAGGATAAGCGGCATAGAGAATGAGAGATTTTCACTCTTGATCATTTGCTCTAGGTTACAATGTTAATCTCATGATGCGTAACAAGTAGCAATAAAAAACGCTGAAGCATTTAAGTTTGCTTTCTAGCGTCAAGTCGATTCCACACTCATAACTATTTACCTGAAAGTAATTCACATAACAAGCACGTTTTAATATCGCAGATTGAATTTTAACAAGACCACCAAGGTATATTTTCCTTCATTATGTAATGCATTTGCATTTAAAGGCACTTGACATATCCGCTTGATGATCATGTTAACAGATTGTCGGATAAATATCATCAATATTGCATTGTAGCTAATGACCTGATACGTAATTATGCCTCATTATGAGTTCTGGAGTATAATCAGTTGATTGAAATGCTGCTCTACTTTAGTATATACAGTACAGTACAAGGGGCGTTCGAATCAAACCAGAACTTTTGATTGTGCAGAATAACAGAACAAAGTTATAAGAGGGAAAAAAAGAACAAATTCCTTTATTTCTCTGTATAATCCCCGGCTGCACTAATGCACTTATCCCAGCATTTCACTAGTACTTAAAAAGTATCAAGGTTGAAACTTTTCTCAATACGTCGGAGCCATGATCAGACTGCACCTCTGAAGCGCTGGCCTCCCAGGAACTCCTTTAATGGCCCAAACATGTGGAAACGGTTTGGAACGAGGTCAGGGCGATAACTCCCAGACAAGTTCCTGTAATTTCATCACAGCACGTTCACAAAACGTCCCAGTTTGACTTGAACGCCCCTTGTCGTATATGTTGTAATAAGCAGTAGTTTTAAACGTTCATGTGCAGCAACTGATAATGAAAAGCGACCGTTTTATCCCATTACCTCCGTCTCGTGATTAAGGCAGTGTATGTGTGTGTGTGTGTGTGTGTGTGTGTGTGTGTGTGTGTGTGTGTGTGTGTGTGTGTGTGAGCGCGTGTGTGTACTGTGATGGTCCGTAGATTCACTTAAACAAGGGCTGCCTGCTTTAACACCCTCTAGTCTTAGGCGACAGAAATCGACACAGCTCAGGCATGAACATGTCGTACCGTAGAACTGAGACACGCTCACACTCCTGTTGTACACTCTCACACACTGAATCACGCTCATACATACACTGGCTCACCACCACTCACACAGCAACACACACGCACACACACTCTCTCATTATGTGCTCTATTGTGTACTCTCAGTGTAGACCCTCAGGGCTTCAGGCATTATAGGCTGCTCTCTGAGGTGTGTGAGTATATATGTGTGAGAGACAGATTAGCACAGATGCACTGTGGGCAGAGTCTCTCTTGCGTGCTTTCTCTCACTCTCTCTCACTCGTTCTCGCGTGCGCGCGCTCGCTCTGAAGCACATGATGATGAAATCGCTTTATAAAGCAGGAAATCGCTTTCTGGGGAAATAATATCACCTTCTCAACCCATACACACACAGCCCCTTGTCTCTGCTTGCACTTTCTTCCTGTGTGTGTGTGTGTGTAAGTGTGTGAGAGAGATAATGTTATGGCTTTTGGTAAATACCCAATTATACTTAATTGTCCTTTATCCTCCTCTTCCCTATCTTTCTTTCCATTTTTTCTCCATCACTCATTCTTACTCTCTTTCTCCCTCGATTTCTGTTGCCTGTCTCTGCTTCTTTCTTTCTTTCCTCAAACCCATGTCTACCTCGCTCTCGCTCTTGCTTGGTCTTTGATCTCTCTGTCCTTTTCCTCTTCCATACACTTGCCTCCATATTCTTTCTGCCTGTCTCACTTCCTTCACTCTCCCTATTTCTTTTTCTTCCCTTCTTGCATTCCTCCTGTACTCCCCCCCCCCTCTCTCCTCACCATTGTTTCCCTTTCTCTCCATGTCCCTTTCTTTTTTCCACCACATCATTGCTCTAACTTCTCGTTCTCTTTGTCCCCGTCTGTCTCTCTGTCTATAGGGATGCTCCTCGCCCATGGTGGTGAAGTTCGCCGACACTCAGAAGGACAAGGAGCAGCGGCGGCTGCAGCAGCAGTTAGCTCAGCAGATGCAGCAGCTGAACAGCGCCTCCGCCTGGGGCAGTCTGACCGGCTTGACCGGCCTCACCCCGCAGTACCTGGCAGTAAGAGGCCACACCCACTCGGCCACGCCCATCAGCACCACAGTCAGTCACTGTCTCAGCCCCTCACTCTTCAGGCTCCGCCCACTCTCTTCTAGCAAGACGCCTCGCCCCTTTTTCGCATTTCCCTCTCGCTCTTCCTGTCTTTTCCGCCAGCTTCGTTAGCAACCTAAACGGGTAGCGGCAGGGTGAAGGTGCTAATTGGATAAGGCACGAGACGTGATGATGAGAATCGTAAGGATTTTCTGACGTGATAGAGAGTTTAATTCCTGATCAATCTTGTGAAGATTTTCCTTGCTAGAACACACCATCTGTTTAAATTGTGTGTCGAAAGAGGAAAATATTTCAAATGCAGTATAAAGAAAGTAAATTAAATAACCAGGATTTAAAAAAAAAAAAAAAAAACTCACCTAGGACAATTTTTAAGAGATTACAAAAAAGCTGTAATCTCTTCTTTCTTTCCCATACTTCTTCCCTATTGCCATGCGAGCGATCTTGATCATCTCTATCTTTAACCTTTAACTAAGCACCTTTGACCTTTAGCTTTGTGCTCTTTCTGGTAAAGCTGTGCGATTTAATCGATCTTTTGTTAATCGATTAAATTAAATGAATCGATGGGTCAGTTTCAGATTCGTAATCAATTCGCACGATTCAGTAATCGTCTAGGCAAAATTAATTTTTTCCAGTTTTTGCAGAAATCGCAAACCGAGAATATCGCACTCTTTTTTTTTTAACTTTGGTGTTTATGAGTGGTTCAATTGCGCCACCTACTGGATTGGAGTACAGCACATAAGATGCAAAAAAATGCTTATTTGATATTTTTTGTAGATTTTTTAAATATATTAATATCTGTAAAAAGAAGTATATAGACAAATTGGACACTAAGCACTAAATCGAATCGACACTGTACCTACGATTCACAGCTCTACTTCCTTTCACTGTTTACATCCTGTACAGCCAAGCTACACAAGGAGAAAACCGCAGACTCATGGGCATGTTTTTGAGCAGTAAAGCAGCAGCAGGTCCTTAAAAAAATAGTTTCATAAATATATCAGAAATCTATTGGGGGGAAAAATGGCTTAAGCTGACCACATAGCAGAGTAAGATTGTCAGTGTTAGCATAGCATGCTATCTAACAAAGCTAACCAGCTAACAAAGCATTGGAGATAACAAACAAACCTACTGTATACTGTACATTCACATCCTATAAGGTGATCCTTATACAATTCCTTATTGGAACTCAATTATTTCATCTTGTGTATGAACTCAAAGACACTCCCATGGTCTGCGATTAGTGTGTTTTGGCTCTTTGCTAGTTTTTATTTTTACTGAAGTTTAAAATAAGCATTTTTGCTTCCTGTGTTATTAGATTCCTTCCTGTGTTAGATTCAATAATTTGGCACAATAATTTAGCATAATGGATGAAAAATGAAGGGTGTTTAAGTCAAACCGGGACATTTGATTGTGCAGAATGACAGAGTGATTCGTGACTCGCTTTATTTCGATTCTAATCCCCGGCTACACTAATGCACTTATGCCAGTGTTTCACTAGTTTTCTCAGTATGTCGGAGCCATGATCAAACTGCCTGATACATGTCTGAAACGCTGGCCTCCCAGGAGCTGCTTTAATGGCACCTCCTTTAAAACGGTTGTGAAATTCAGAAGTTTTACCGCGGCTAAGAGTCTCATCACGGTACCATGCTTGAAGGCTTCTGTAAATGTCAGCCGCTTTTACGCGAGAAATTTCATCACAAGTCCGGGTTTGACTTGAACACCCCTCGTATTTTGTTAAGTTGTTAAAGACATCCTGTCCAAACCCTTAAGACTCCATTTTCACTGAGCCCGGCTCTCATAGTTTATCCTCGAGCCTCTCCATACTGATCAGTGTCCTTATTCTTGCACATGATCACTACTTGACCACAGAAACATGATTTATAAGCAGTCATTCAGAAGATGTTTTTTTTTTTGTCATTTCAAAAGTGACTTCTGCTTGAAAAAGGAGACAATCTAAGCACTTGAGGGTTAGTGATCTTGCTTCAGGGTCTAAATTTAGATTAAGCAGCAGGAGGCACTTACTTTGTATGACATTTGCGGCGCTACATTTCCTCAGGCTTTGAGAATGAATTCTGCTTTGAGCAAATATGTCATTCTGTCATTTTCCTTTTCCAACTGATTTTCCATCCTTCATTCTCTTTCCCCGTGTCTCTCCGTAGCTGCTACAGCAGGCAACCTCATCCAGTAATCTCGGAGCGTTCAGTGGGATCCAGCAGATGGCAGGTAAGTCGATTTCCGTTGATTTTGGCCCTGTCTGTCCCAGCGTGTAACCCTGTAAAATCCAGTTTAACCCCTTCTTCTGAACTCCCATTACTAAACCATTCCTGTTCTGGATCATTTAAACTCCAGCATGACTTTTTCTTTCTTGTAGATTTCAGATCAGTAGGAAGACTTAGGGAATGTGTACATGTGTGTGTGTGTGTGTGTGTGTGTGTGTGTGTGTGTACAGTATGTGGGTGATGGTGTGGGCGTATTAGAGATGTCGATACAGTATATGCACACATTTGTGGACTATTCCCTTGATACGTATGTTCCAGTTCTGGTGCGACCCTGATCGTGAGTAAACGAGCGAATCAATGAAACGGAGATTCAAAATAACGAGAACGAATGGCGAACCTTCTTGACGTCAGTGTTGCCTGATTCCGCAAAGCCCTTGCCATTTCTCCCGTTTTCAGAAAAGGTGTCCTAAATTTTTGTAGTTTTTTTTTTTTTTTTTCCAAGGTGCCCCAAATGAATCCTCTGGTGTTCAGCGATCTGCAGCTCTTCCTTTTTTTAAGGCTTGTGAACACGCTAAAGCTTTTCATCACACTTTAAAGGACATAATCTGGGACATTTCGTCCATGCTCTGGATTGTGTCCTTTTCGATGGAGGTTTGATCTCAGAAGTCTCAGCCGTGACGATTTTGTGCAAGCCATTACGCCTTCACTTCGTGACTATTTGCTTTGTTAGAAGGGAACGATTTGCTTGTGAAGCTTTTGTCCTTCATTTGCAGCGGCTGTCTAGGAGACACATAAAACATTATCGATCAAACTGTTTTGGAAGATAAAAAAAAAAAAATCTCACGATATACTATACAGTACTGTAATATGTGTATCGCAAGGTTTTTTTTTAAATCTTTCAATGGCGTTATCATTATCTTGTTTCAGCTGTCCAGTGGTGCAACAGAAAGACGTTCACCCTGATCCAGAGATTTAGGTGGGAGCCTAGAGAGCGGATTAGCTGTACCTTCCCGTGGGAGGGGTTCCATGTAGAGCTGTCCGGTTTAATGGATCTAATCGATAGGTCAGTTTTAGATTCAGAATCGATTCACTGTTTAGGCAGCATATCAAATGTTACATTTTTTTTTTATTTTAATTAAACTATTTCCTAAAAAAGAGCATCACATCTTTTTCTACTTTTGAATTTATGTGCAGTTGGTAGGTGTTTACCGCCACCTACTGGATTGGAGTATGGCACAGATCGCAGGGAAAAAAAAGATAAATCACTCTGTATAAGACATGGCATTTACAAGATGAACAACAGAAAAAACTTTAAAAAGAGAAATCAGACAAACTGATTACTGCTATTGAATTACACTGAAATGAAAATCATAATGCCCAAAATTCAATTATATTCATATACGATTCATGGTTTTAGTACCATACTTGCAACGTCATAAAAGTGGAAGAGGCGGATATAATTTTCCTCCGAGTGATTCTGGTTGACAGTACGGGATGACTAAATTAAGGATAAAGTCAGACAGAAAATAAATAAATAAAAAAAATAAAATAGCTTTGTTTCTTTACTTGCGGAATAGTAGCTAGAGAGCTCACTACTCACTACAGGTATTAGTAAATGTCTAATATTTCAATAGCTGAATGCTTAAATGATTATTAAAATTTATAATTACTTAAATCAGTTTGTTCCCCAAAAAAGCATTTATATATATATAATATATATATGCAGACTGATCATGAATATGTCCAATAGTCACATGACAAAAACTCATTATAATATTTGAGAAGGAAACACAAGTGACACGAAGATGCAAAGAGTAACAGATTTTGCCAAACTGTGGCACCGAGTCTTGTTCAGTCAAAGTGCACACAGTTCACATAGGACAGCAGTTTGACAGATGGCAGTCATGTGATTTTTATGTGGTTTAAAATAAGTTGCATAAATTAGTCCTAGGCGACTCTTCCGGATAACTTTTATGTAAACTGTGTAAGAATAGTACTTGTTTCATACCTTTATAGTCCCAAAAAATGTTTATTATGTCTTATTATATTACTTATCACGTATACGTGAAAATCTTAAAAGGACAAAAATTGTAATAGGATAAACTAAATACATTTTTAATGGTATGCTGTAGTATAAAACGAAAATCATTTATGGTACCCATTCTGACCACTATGTTTTTAAGTATGAAACAAAAATTAGTTTTCATTTGTAAAATCATCTATTTAATAAGAACAATATAAAAACACAACACAGAGAATAAGTGCATTTAGTTTGTATAATAAAAGCCATTTGACGTGAAATACAAGTAATTTAATCCCTTGAATGTGAATGTTCATTTTATATACACTGCAGTGCAAATCGCGAGAGCTTCGTCCTCATGCACGGGACAAACAGGCAGATCAGGCACATGTGCACTTCTCTAGTTGTCACCGCTAACTCTTTATTCTAATAATGCTTCGTAGATATTTCACCTTAACTCAACTTTTTTTTTCTTTTTTTTTCTCCAGTAGAAAACACCACACGTCCTCTCAGGGCAGTGTGATTGCTAATGCTGGGGCAGCTCACATGTATGCGAAGTAATATCTAGCCTCATGTAACTTGTGTACCATATGCAGACTTTAGGTTTCGTACACTAAGGATAATAACACCACTTAAACATAATCAGCACCCAGAGAGGATTTATTTTTTTATTCCGGTCCAACTGTGGACAACTGCAACCGAAATGTGTGTGTGTCCTCATCTTCATGTGGTACAAACCAGCAGGAGCCTGTGAGCTCACCAAGATCTTAGCGCCTTCTCTCAGTTGAATTGTGCATCTCAGTAGGATCCTTCCATCTGTCGCCTGGCAACGGGCCGTGATTGGCAGGCGCTGTGTGCAGCTGACATCTGGTGTGGGCGGAGCTACGAGCCATAAGGAGCTCCGAAACACACACTGAGCACTAAGAGCTAGTGAAATCTCTCCACTGACCACCCTCTGTCTACTGGGAACTGGAAGAAAATCTCACAAAAACACACACACACACATTTTCACTCCCACTTTTGCATTTTCTCTTTCTAACACTCCTTTTTTTTTCCCCCCTCTCACATTCAGACACACAGATTTTCTCACACATTCTCCTCCCACATACCGAATTTCTTGTTTTTTCGCCCTTTTCATGCACACACACACACACACACACACACACACACACACATATACGCACACACACCTGCGCATGCATACATAAAGATGTACACATACACAATTGCGTGCACAGAACCTAAAACAATCTCTTGCAACTTGTGTAATTGTCCTCCTTGACCGCCAGTCTCGTTGTGTGCCAGCTAGTCAGCAGGCATTGTTAAACACACACACATATACACACATGCATAAACACACACACAAACACACAAATGCCCCAAAAACCCAGCTGCGATTTCAAGTCTATTCAGAAGCACAAAAGCGCTCCTTAACCGCCTGTTCTCCTGCTGCTTCCTCCGGCAAAGCCTTTTGTCACACAGCTCCTGTCTCTCCTCAGCCTCTTGGCCTCTGACATGCACACACAACACGCATGCACAAGCTTTACATCACAACATTTTTACTTCATCATAGTTTAATATAAAGAATGTATGTACAGCTATTAAGAAAACAAGCCTTCTTTAGGCCACGCCCATTTCGCATACACGTGAAATTTGGACACCAGCATAAATCCTGGCTTCTTTCTTCTCCGCCTTGTCTTGTGCGAAGACAGATCCGAGATTAAAAGTTGCCACCCACCTCCGTGTGTCCCCCGGTAAGTGTGTTTTTTCCGTGTAAGACGATGTCGCAGAGACAAGATAGCAACGCTGATCCATAGTCTCCAGTGCACAATCTGCATGAAGCAGTCAAAGCTCTCTGCCAGTAAACACTTCTCATATTCATCCAGGTCGGATACCGTAACACCAGCCCTCAGGGGTCGATTTTTGTCTTATTGAAAATATGTGCTTCCAAGGATTCACTCGATAGGAGCAACATACAGTATACAGTAATGATACTGTAGCAGTGGACAAGCAGTACTATCCAGCAGGAATTTATGGTTGTTAATGGCAACATCACAGATGTCGGATCAACGTTGTTGTTTTTGAATTCGATTGACTTTAATGAATTGATGTCGGAAACAACGTCGAGTACATGATGAAAAGATGACAAATGCCACTAAGACAGTGTTGGGAAAAAAAATATTTCAAAAATTTTAATCTCAAATCGTGGAATGTTAGCTTCAATCTCTGAGGCGAGAGCGCCATGCCCTTACCCCAGGACCAGAATGGATCCTGCTGTTGATGCTAATAAATGCATCCGTATATCAATAGGGATGGGAATCACCAGGGATGACCCGATACATTGTTATCACGATACCCATGTGGCGATTCGATTTGTTTTGCGAATATTTTAGTAATCGAGTATTCTACCAAAAATTTCATCGATTAATCGAGTAATTGGATAAAGTTTACTTTTGCTTAATTAAACAGCAATATAAAAATATAAGAGAAACAAAGATTCATTGGTTTTCTTTGTAGAAAAATCTACTTTTGTTTTTTTTAATGCATACAGCATTTTATCAAAAATAAACATTATCATTATTCACAATACAAAGAATAGCTTAAAGTTGACCGGGATGAATTAAGTGCATTGCAGTGCCATACATTCTTATTTTAAAGCCTTTTCTCAGATGCAAAACCTAAAAAAAAAACGTTTTGATGACTTTAAGTATAAAAAAAAAACTTTATTGCTGGTTTCTTCTTCTCTTGGCTCGCTGACAATTTTATCGCTCCCGTCCATTTTGCAGCTCCCTCAAATCAATACCCAGCTATTATAGCAATTTGTTTCTACCACGCAAGTTGCCATGACACCTGGTAATTTGTGAATAGTTTAGAGGGCACCACCTGTAGAATTGTAGCAGAATGGCAACAGTTTGCCACCTCAAATGCAAACGTACTGTATATACTGTAAATAAAAAATATACAATAAGTATATAGTAAATGACAATAATATTTTGGAGTCAGTGTGTCGATAAAGAATCGCACTATGTAACATAATAAATTTTTTCCCCATCTCTATATAAGAATGATCGTGCCATTATATACCCAACAACAGCAGTGTATTAAATTGGAATGCAGGCAAAAATGGAACAAGATCCCCCTTAACGTCTGAGATCTGGACATGATGCTGTTTGGACGCATTGCAAATGAGCTAAGATCCACCTAACCGACACCTGAAGGACGTTGTTAGACACTGTGTGTAATTGTTAGACGTGTAAAGAATGTAGTCGGACGTCGTGCCAATAGACGTCAATGGTTAAAATTCCGTTGTTTTGAGGTCGTATTTGCAACATGAGTGTTCTCATGATGAGTTCCTGTTGGGTAGGATCCTATGGGATCTTCAGGAAACGACACAAATGTGGGCACAATATGTACCGTAAAAAGTTCCCCTTTCAGAATGGTCAAATTATTGGCTATACCAAGCAAAGGAAACAAGTTTGACATTTTTTATTGAAATTTTATATGCTTGGAATTGGGATAAGAACATTATTAAAACTTGGGATTATAATGTTGATCAGCCAACTTCATGGAAGAAATGTGGCAAAACATTATAAAAAATCATAATGACTAGAGATCACTTAAACACTGTGAAGTTGCATCTTTAAAAAATCAACAGAAATCACTCTAGCTCTAAGGCTAGGAATAAACTATCACTATCATTTCCACGAGTGTACCTCCCAAATCAGCTTATTTGTGCTAATAGGATAAAAGCAGTTCCTTGGCCCACATTTCTGCACCAGCAGATCTTATCCTCATGATAAATCCAGTCCCTGGAAGTCCCTCACTTCTGTCTGGTCCCTAATTGAAGCAGCAAGACCTTGGTGTTTAAATTAAACCTGATTTCGATCGCCTCGCAGATTCTTTAATCACCGAGTGTAATCTTAACGAATCCTAATATACCCAGAGTTACACAGTGACACTTCGGGTTCAAAAGACGCGTCGCACATGTTCACCGACGAATGAAATCATGACGTGCCACGTGTTCCATTTTCATCATCCTGCTGCTGCTGTCGAAAGCTTACAGACCATTCCCAAGCCTGGAGTGGAGCGCTTCTTACACAGCAAGCCATTTGTCGGATGCCGGATGCTGTCAGACATCTGTGGATGAGTCTCGTCTGTGTGTTTGCGCCGTCTTCTGCTCGCTAGTTAGTCCTTGCCAGTGGCGAGTGAGGACACTGAGTCACTACTGAGAGATTTTCCTGGAAACTCAGCGCAGGAGAAGAGAACATCAGATTCTTTCTTGAGCATTTACTTAACCGTTGTAGGCAGCTGTTTTTTTTGTTTTTTTGTTTTTCTCTCCCCCCAAAAAAGATCAATTAAGGAGATTCTCAGTGTTGTAGTTATGTCGTAGCTTCAGGGCTTTTACTCCTACATGTATTGAAGTTGGGGTGTGTTAACGTCCCTTTGTGTGTGCGTGTGTGTGTGTATACATATACACACAGGAGGGGTGTTCAAGTCAACCTGGGGACTTGAGATGAACTGAATGAAGGCGTAAAACCGATCAACATTTACAGGAGTACGGTGGAAAAACATTTGAGCGGTGGAAACATTTTATAGAAAGCCGTACATCCGTGAATGACGATCCTGGAGCTTCACTGATCCTTGAAAATCGGCGGATAACTTGTCGCCAACTTGCAGAAGAGACACATCTGTCTGAGGGAGCTGTACACACAATTATTCACCAACACCACTTGTACGTTACGGGAACTCGGCTGGGAGTCATTGCCACATCCCAGTACAGTCCTCACCTCGCTCCAGGCCATTACCACATGTTTGGTCCATTAAAGGAGTTCCTGGGAGGCCGGCGTTTCAGACACGAAGCAAAACGTTCTACCTTGAATGTATCCAGGCACTAGTGAAACACCTGGAATAGTGCATAAATGTATTAGAGAGTTTTACTCTCATACCCGTGTTCTGTTATTGCAAACAATCAAAAGTCCTGGTTTGACTTGAACGCCCCTTGTACATATATGTTTTATCTGTATATAAGGCTCTAGTGGCCTAATGTACATCCTTTTTGTCACCCCCTCCTTCCATTACCTATTTACACACACACACACACACACTCATAGAAACGCACTTTCTATAATTAGTCGGCACACAATTACCAGTATTTCAATTCCATACACACTCAAATCCTCCCTTCCTCTCTCCCACACACACTCTGCAATTTATCACCCTCCTTTTCCAATGACTTGACGAATACATGTCAAAACCTGCTCTACACACACGCCTAGTCAATCACACACTCCTATGTTCATCACCATGAACATTTTTTTTTTTTTTTACATTAGTCAATTAACATCACACATTCAATCAGTGCCTACTCGATCACCATCTGTAGCACTCAGCAACCCCTTGTTGAGATCAGTGTGTGTTAACACGCCACCATCCATATTGTTGCGCAGCCACACACACACACTCCCACGATGGCTGACTCTCTGTTTCTCTTCAGGTATGAACGCTCTGCAGTTACAGAATCTGGCCACTCTAGCAGCGGCCGCCGCGGCAGCTCAGAGCTCGGCCAGCCCGTCCACCGCTAGTGCCCTGACCTCCAGCACAGGCTCTCTGGGAGCTCTGGCCAGCCCAGGTAACCGGCGGCCGCCTAGCCTTCATCGTCATCGTCATCATTCTCACTGTCGTAGCATCAGCGCTGCAGCCGTAACGCCTTTTTTTTTCTTTTTTTTTTTTCATTGAGTCGTCTTCATCCACATCCTCACAGCTAGTCACTGCATCAGAAAGCCTGCGTCACAGGCGTGGGGGGCTGTCCTTCCGTTATGTCCTTGTAGCTCCCAGGTTAGGCGTTTTGACAGGGTTCGGTAGCTATTACTGCGTCTTTCGCTGCAGCCGCAAACTCTTAGAAAAGGGCAGAAGTATTTTTGGAAACGCTTCCCCTGTGAGAGGTGCGAGTTTAGAGCGTCGGAGTCATTTTCGCAGAGTGTATTGCTTCTTACATGAGTCTCATTCCATCTCTCACACTGGCACCCTTCTTCTAATCTCTCACTCTCTCTCTTTTACTATATCCATCCTTTAACAGAACAGCATTAAAAGTAAAAAAAATAAATAAATAAAGGTGTGCACGTAACCATAATCTCACCATAATCTGTTTCACTTCATCATCATCATCATCATCATTTTCCTGATTATGTCTTGTCTCCCCAATTTCCTCCATATATATATATGTGTGTATGAGACATTTTTGAACATTAAAGTACATTGAACATTTCTGTACCTTGAATACACTCAATGGTGTGACACATTCTCTCTCTCTCTCTCTCGTTTTTTTTTATCCTTGCCTCTTTTCCTTCACTTCTTTCTCTATACTATATCGTTTTTCTGCATATTTTTCTCCCTGCTCTCGCTCTCTCTCTCTCTCTCTCTCTCTCTCTCTCCTTCTCTCTCTTTCTCTCTATCTCTCCGTCTCTCTCAGCAGCAGGCTCCACTGCTAACTCGAGTGCCGGAGCGATGGGTTCTCTCGGCTCTTTGGGAACCCTGCAAGGCCTCGCCGGGGCCACCGTGGGCCTCAACAACATTAATGCACTAGCAGGTAGCGTCAACAGTGAGTATAAACCTCATCCGCCTCACCCCATCCCATCCCACGCATACACACGCCCGGAGAGACGCCCGCAGGGACACGCAGACACACGACACACCCAACAATCGAACATAAAAAAAGGGGCATCTCTCTGGGTACGATAGGAGTTTGCTGTCCGTGTATGTCTAGTGTCCATATATGTGTGTGTGTGTGTGTGTGTGTGTGTTTGTTTTTTTTCCATGTATATTTGTGTTTCTTATTCAGGATATGAACGATCAAGTCCTGTTCGTTCACTGAAGTCAGAGTTTACCGGGATCGTTCGTGATCATTCTTTTCAAATATTTTTATAATGTGTACATCAGCTTCAGGTTTAAAAGAGAACTCATAATCACATAATTATTAGTCTTGTAAGCTAGATCTGGTCATTTTATGATTGGATTCGTTTTCATATTTTCGCAAAAAAAAAAAAAAAAAGATTAGACTGAGATTAGGATTAGGTGAGTGTGTGAGTGTGTGTGTGTGTGTGTGTGTGTGTGTGTGTGTGCGCACCTTAAGCAAACTCCTCTTCGTCCTGTCTCCACTTGCTCCTCCACGAACCAGACGCCTGGCAAATCCATTGCTCTCTCTCGCTCTCTCTCTCTCTCTCTGTTTCTCCAGGCTTGTGATTGTTTCAGCGTTGTGAGATTGTTCGCTTTGTGAGTGTGCGTTTGTGGTGTCGTGTGCAGCACTTATCCGGAAAAGAGGACGTTTACATGGAGTCCATTCAGCCGTCTGTTTAGCGTCTGTGAATCACCTCACAATAGCTAAGGGCCTCATGTGTTACTTTATTAATTGGTAGGCTGAGGTGTGTGTGTGTGTGTGTGTGTGTGTGTGTGTGGATGACCTGACCTGGATGTCTGCATTTTCCCAAAATGACCTTTCAGACAGGTTACTGGTTTTATAAATCAGGCTTTCCAAAACGTCACATCATCTGTTTTACATTAATTGAAATGAATTTCGAATAGACACACACACACACACACACACACACACACACACACGCACTGCTCATTATAAAGGCCATATAGTTTAATTGAATAGTAAAGGTCAGTATTGTAATTATTGCAGGATAAATGAGAGAGCTGCGCTTGAAGCACCCTGCTCATCATTTATTGTTTGCAGGACGTCAAGCCAAAAGGCCAGTCAGTAAATATGCATGAATCAGTCATCACACACACACACACACACACACACACTCGCACTCTTAATGAAACGGCATCCCGGCTCTTGTTCTGAGCAGACATCCTCCTGAGTTCTTGTGTTCTTACATCTGACTGGAGGGTCTGCTGGCAGGAGACGTCTTCAAACACATTCTAAACAATCATGTTTATTGGAGGTAAAGAAGGAAGCAGACTCCCGTCATCCATACTTCACTACGTCCAGACTCTCGCAAGGACTACTCACAATCGAACACAGTGTTGCTGCAGTGTTACTGAATAATTCATAACAAAGTTTTAATGATTGCAGAATAATAGGGCTGAAGGATTACGTATGGGATTATGATTACCGAGGTCCTAAAAGAACATGAGACGAAAATAAATACGCATTTGTTTGGGCGGCACGGTGGCATATTGGTTAGCGTTGACGCCTTGGACTTCCAGAGTCCGGGTTCGAGTCCCGTCTTTGGTCTGCATGCACGGAGTTCGCATGTTCTCCCCGTGCTTGGTGGGTTTGCTCTGCCTACTCCGGTTTCCTTCACAGTCCAAAGACATGCTAATTGCCGTTCCCAAATTCCCCGTAGTGTGTGAATGTCCAGGGTGTACCCCACCTCATGCCCTAAGTCTCTTTGTAGTTACACTAGCAAAGTAATCCTTGTCATTACCGACAATCTTATTCTAATCTTATTTGATATATGAATAGCTTAAAATGATGCGTAAACGCGTATTCGTCTGACACACGCTGAGATTTAATAATGAATAAATATTAATGATGCGGCGTTAGTTATGTAGTTAACTAAACTGTCCCCAGAAAAACACTACAGCCTTCGTGCCTCCTTTTTCATGCTCAGTGAGGACCTAACCAATCAGAGATGAGATTGAAATCTTGAAACCAATCATAACATAGAAGGTGGGATTTGTCATATATATAAATGTCCCATCAGGGTCTCGGTATAGGATAGATGTTGTGTTTGCTGGAGAAATGTTTATTCAGATAGAATTTCAAAGTTCTACGAGCGTTCAAGTCAAACCAGGACTTTTGATTTTGCTAAATAAAAGGAACACAGTTATGAGAGTAAATACTACTTTTATTTCTCTAATGTTTCACTAGGGCTTGGATCACATCAAGGTATTTCTCTGTACGCTGAAGCCAAGATCTGACTCCCTGTTTCATGTCTGAATCACTGGCCTCTCAGGAACTCCTTTAATGTCCTAAACATGTATGAATGGCGTGGAACGAGGTTAGGACTGTATGGCGGATGTGGCAATAAGTAAAGTAAAGTAAAGGCTTTATTTTGTCACATATACATTACAGCACCATAAACATCCCAGTGTAACTGGGGTCAGAGCGCAGGGTCAGCAATGGTACAGCGCCCCTGGAGCAGTTAGGGTTAAGGGCCTTGCTCAAGGGCCCAACAGTGGCAACCTGGCCGATCTTCCGATCAGTAACTCAGTACCTTAGCCCTCTGAGCCACCACTGCCCCAGGCCTTCCAGGCCAGTGCCAGTGGTGTTAGTGAATGATTGTGTATACAGTTCCCGCAGACAGATACGTCACTTCCCTCGATTATAACATGTTATCCTTCGATTTTGAAGGATCAGGCATTCCACTTGCCTGCTCGTCATTCACGGATGTATGGCCTTCTTTAACACGTTTGCACCATTCAGATGTTTTGAGAGTCTCATCACCGTGTTATGCTTAAAGTCCTCTGTAAATCTCAATCGCTTTTACTATTCATCCAGAAGAAATGTGTTGAAGTCCCAGTTTGACTTGAACGTCCTTCGTAGGTCAATGACTTGAGCGAAATAAAAGGAAGGATGCCGTAGGAGCGGTTGTTGTTGATGTTGTGGTATGGTGACGAGGTGGTGATAGTGACACGCTGCCGTCGTGATGTTGCCTGCATGTGTCGGCCACGGTTTCCACTTGCTTACACTGCTGTGTATTACATGTTGTTTTTCTTGTGTGTCGTTTCGTTGTGGGTGTGTAACAGCACTCTTTATTGTTGCTGATCGTGAGCTGTTTTTCTGTGTTCTTATGTGACTGTCTTGAAATGCGTCGTGATTATTCAGCGAAACAATGAAACGTACAGCTTTTCTTTTAACCCAAGCGCACTCAAGACGCAGTGAAACGACCAGCCTCGCTTCACGTCGAGTCTATCTTTAGCATATCAGTCGGTGTCGCCATGGAAGCATCCGTGTCAGGAGGCTGGAGGCTGATTTTGAAGGCAGAATTGTACAACAGAAGAGATGATAATCTTCATTCAATTGGATTTAATTTTGATTATTTTAATTTTTTTAATACACCATGAGCCCTGTGTACCAGTTTGTTAGTAAAAATGGGTGTTACGGTTTACACAGGGACCAAACCAAGCTTTCCAAAACATAGGAAACGCTGATTTTCGACCGAACATTCATTAAATTCATACAGTACGTGCATCGTAAACAAACAAGCTGTTAACCTTAACAACGTGATCTGTAAATGACATCGCAGTTAACGCAGGATGATATTAATTAAGATTCCGTGTGAGATTTTAACCTATATGTGTTTAACCTCAGAACAAAACTAGCGCAGTTTTTTGTTCCCCTCTGTTCGATTATATCTGAGGTCAGGAGAACTGAAGTACATTTCATTAATGGCTGAACTGTTCCTTGTGCGTTGTCTGATGTGGATATAATCTTCTTGTCTGTTCTGTTTTGTGTCTCGTACTCCTGTGGTGTGTATCTTGTCTCGCTGATGTTTTTTTTTTTGTGTGTGTGTATGTGTGAGTGTGTGTCTGTTGTAGTTAAAAAAAAAAAAAAAAAACACTTCCCCCCAGTCCCAAGCGCTAATGAGTAAGTGCACTTCTTTCTTCTTTATTGTTGGGTTTTATGTAAAGTTGCTCACATGCTCTCAGGTGTGGCTGCCCTGAATGGCGGCGGCTCAGCCGGCCCCATGGATGCCCTCACTCAGGCTTACTCAGGAATCCAGCAGTACGCCGCCGCCGCCCTGCCCACACTCTACAGCCAGAGCTTACTGCAGCAGCAGAGCGCAGCCGGGAGCCAGAAAGAGGGTGAGGAAGGAGTGCACACACACACACACACACACACACACACACGCACACACGCGCACACACACACACACACACGTGTATATACAAATACATACAGTATATACACACATATACAGTACATATACAAATACACACATATGATGGGCGGTCATAAAATCGTATGAAAAATAAAAAATGTTTGCCAAATTATTTCTCTGGAAATTAGTATTTTCTTGAACATTCCATAAAAACTGCTGCTAAAGGTGGATCTACAAGATTTACTTTTTTTGAGGGGGATTTTCCCCGTGATTTTCTCCCTAATGTAGTCGTGTCCAATTCCTCCCCGTCACTAGGGGGCTCCCACATTAAGGCTCTTACTACTGTAGCGCTCAGTCAGGAGGGCCGAAGACTGTCACGTGTTTCCTCCGAACCACGTGACGCCAACCGACTGCATCTTTTCGAACTGCGGCGTAACATACTCAGAGGACAGCGCTATCCGCTCCTTGCGCTTGCGCGAGCTCACAGACGCCCCTGATTGGCTGTAGAGCCGTGATTAATGTGGGAGGGCTAAGTAGTCTGAGAGAGCTCGGCCAATCGGCTCTCTCTAGACCTCCGGCTGCGAGAGGTTTCAGCGTCACCCAGGAATCAAACTCGTGGTCTCCAGATGATAGGGCGAGCAATTTACCACTGCGCCACTCGGAGGTCCTCCACGTTTATTTTCTTTCATTTTTATTGAATAAGTAATGGCACCATATACTGAGACCCGCTACGATTTATTTTATTTTTTTTACATTAAAAAAAAACATAGAATTAAAAGAGGTAATACAATTTTTTTAACATGCTTGTATTTCAGGGTTTTTAGCTTTAGTAAAATGAAACGAACATGTCAGAAGCTTGATTTTGTGGCGATCGAGTCTCAGGGTTTCAGATGTACCCTATATTTTGGACCATTGCCCCGCTACAAGGTGCAGCCACAACACAAATGTACTGTAGCTTCATGGGATGAGAGAAGCAATTAGATTTTCATTTTGGGATGTTATGAGCTACGACTCCATGAGTCTGTGTATCACAACAAGGTTCCCAGGAGCTTTGAATAAAAATGAAAAACACCCTCACTATCACATAATTAACAGTAGTGGGTTAAGTTTGTTCCTTTTTTTTTCTTTCTTTCTTTTTTTTTTATTTTTTTTTATTAGATTTTAACCAGTGTTTTCAGTTTTCAGTGTTTGGGTTTTATCCATTTTTATCATGAGTCTCATTAATCCTGGACTATATACTGTAGAATGATACAAGCAATACACATGATAGTGAAATAGAATTTTTATCTCTACGGTGTGAGTGTGACATAGCGTAACCCTCATTAAAAATGAAAATAACCCTCCACGCATGTACAGTATATGCATACTGTATATAGAGTAATACAACTACTACTGTATATATGCTAAATAAAGATCCTACAATACACAGGTGTGTAAAGAGATGACAGGGTTCACATAAGGTTCTTTAAGTATGATTTCACACGCCCAGTGAAATTTCAGATGAACATGTTGAAATTTATTGTCCCTTTTAGTGTAGTGAATGTTCTCCTACCATAGATTAATGTTGCTTTCCTGCCAACCTTTTGAGCCTAGGGAATGATTATTAAAAAAAAAAAAAAAAGAAGAAGAAGAAGACTAATACTAATAATAGTGTGTGTGCATGTGTTGGGTATTGTGTTTGCAGGACCAGAAGGGGCAAACCTTTTCATCTATCACCTGCCGCAGGAGTTCGGGGACCAGGACATTCTGCAGATGTTCATGCCTTTTGGAAATGTCGTGTCGGCCAAAGTGTTCATCGACAAACAGACCAATCTGAGCAAGTGCTTCGGTATGGGGCCAAAAAACATACAATAACGTCAGAGAGTCCCACATGAACAGTCATAGAGAAACATTCATTTCTTTACACATGCACTGAGTCACTATTTATTTAGGTGAACCTACTGAAATTAAACATAGGAATATTGTTATATTAATATAATATGTTGCAGTCATTCATCCGGCACATCAGACGACAGATACACCACACCCTGAAGATATATCCATTGTTTCTTACGGGGTCGGGGTGCCGATTTTATCTGCGCACTTGGGGTGAAGGACCTTGCTCAAGGGTGCAACAATGGCAACCCGGCCTGCGTCGGGCTCAAACTGGGGACCTCCTGGTCAGCAGTCCAACAACCAGTCTACCCCTGCCCCTCATTATGGGGGGCATCCGTATTCGAATTACTGTAGGGACATTAAAAACTCCCATATTTTATTATTTTTTACAAAGTTAGCATAGGTCATAGAGGTGCACGGTTCGAGCCCCATCTCGAAGGTGTCCAGGGTGCCACTGTTGGGCCCTTGAGCGAGGCTCTTAACTCTGTCTGCTCCAAGGGCGCCGTATAATGGCTGACCCTGCGCTCCGATCCCAGTCTATAACAAAGTGAAAAATAAAGAATTTCACTGTGCAGTGATGTACATGTGACGAGTAAAGGCTGAATATAATAAAGACAGGATATCACTAAACAGGAGGATGTCACTTCCTCATTTCCTCAAAAAAGAAGCTAGGTTTGTTGTTCACGGTTAGCTGCTAACAGCTAACCCATCCTTCTTAAGCTCTTAAGAATATGTAGATTTAACTTTTTTAAGGTTTAAATAATTAAACAGGTGAAAGTATCACAAGAGTTATTTTGTCTATTTTTACTTTTGAAAGAACATCACCAGGGAGAGGGGTTTTGCACGGAGCAGCTACAGTATTAGCAGCCTAGCGAACCTGCTCGCTAGAGTGCTGTATTATATGGTGGTATGGGACTTTTCTGCAGTCTTATTCGTTAGATTAAACAGTGTTATGTGCAGTCTGTAACAGTCTGTACAGGGTGATATTGCTCACTATTAATAGCAAGAAAAAGTCAAAGAAAACACAGATTCTCTGGTACATCCTGACCCTGAAGTAACGTTAAAAATAGCATCACTCACAGTTTCAGGATGTACTTGATAACCTAGGAACTTTTCCACTGTGTATAAAGTTTCTTCGCTCCACTTAGTATTGACAAAAAAGAGAGTTTGGCGGGGTTTTTTTTTAACAGCTAAAAACAGAGCATGCCTTGCTTTTTGTCATACTGCACACATTTAATACTCAAAATTTAATAGGTTTGCTGTGACCAAGAACAAAACGGGGACGCCAGGGTGAAACTGAGGCCAAAGCTGGAAGAGGGTCTTTAAAAAATGACCGCCCTTTTTTCCCTGTAAATATCATTAACTCTAGCGGACATTTAAAAAGGTAGAAAACCCACGTCTGCAATATAATTCAAAATTGAATTTTGCATAATTAGTCTACTCGCCGATAATTGTGTGTATGCCACGGCTGTCATTACTTGACAATTGAAAATTGCCAATGTCACAGAAGTCCTGGTTGCTTATGTTCTGTTTCTTCGTTCAATTTTCTGCCAGAAGTTTATGGACACCTAACTATCAATGCACTTGTTAAATATCAAATTAAAGATTTAGTTTGCTATACTGTTATCAACAGCTTTTCAGCATACTTTGTGGCTAGGGCTGTGTGGAGCGTTATTATGGTGAAGCCTCAGGTGCAGTCGATGTTCCAGTTCATCCCAAAGGTGTTTGGAGGGGTCGAGATCCAGACTCTGTTCAGAATGCTCCAGTTTTTCCACTGTAAACTTGGTAGACCATGTCTTTATGGGTCTCGACTTACTTGTGCACAGGTGTATTGCTATGCTGGAACAGGTTTGTTACAGTTACTCCATTATAGTGAAGGGAAAATGTAGTGCTACAGTACAGAGCACTAGACATTCTAGACAATTGTGTGAACAATCTGATGGTAAGGTGTCCACATATTTTATATAATGGGAACACTCCTACATTAGCATCAGTAGACACTGCACATTTGGTTTGATTGCGCTTTCTTTTTGTCCGTCAGGTTTCGTCAGTTATGACAATCCCGTGTCGGCACAAGCAGCCATTCAGGCGATGAACGGGTTTCAGATCGGAATGAAGCGCCTGAAGGTTCAGCTGAAGCGCTCGAAGAACGACAGCAAGCCCTACTGATCTATTTGCTAGGGCCTCTCCTCTCTGTCCCTACACTGCTAGGGTAAGTCCCCACTGCTGCCACGGCAACCGCCCCGGGGATGGGAAAAGGGGGGGACATGGGAGAGAGTTTCACCCTTAACACCACTAGAGGGAGTCACTTTCCCCCCGAACATTCTTTTTAAACTTTTTTGATGGCCGTATTATTATGATTATGATTATTATTATTATGATTATTATTATTATTATTATTATTATTTGGTTTCTATTCACATGAACGCTTCCATTTTTGCTATTATTTTGTATGATCTGCGATGAATGAATAGCTCTTGCTAGTTTTTTTTTTCCCTTTTTGTTTTAAGTTATGTATAAAATTATTTATTGATTTTTTAAGTAGATATTTATATCATGCCTTTTTTTTTTTTTTTTTATGATAATAACGACAACAACAGCCGAGAGGAACGTTCTCTAAACTACATTCAGTTTCCCGTTATGAACCTTGAGGCTTGTCAGAATGCATAGGGACGGGGCCAGAGCCCCAGAAAAAGCACCAATATGCACGTTCGACTTTGCCCTTTGACCTCTGGTGTTGGCTCCGGGCTCCGCTGCTCCTTCGACCCCTCGGCCCAACGGCACCAGAGAGAAAAGGGTCAAAACCCGATGTGGCCTCGCTGTAGTTAACGGCAACAACTGCCAAAAGAGACTCTCCACATACAAACACACACACACATACACAAACACACTTGCCATTAAAGCATTACGCCTTTTGCGTTGGGTTTTTTTTTTGTTTGTTTTGTTTGTTCTGGTGTTTGTCCAACAGAGCATTTTATGTAGAGCATTTTAAAAAGAGATGACAAATAAAAAAGATTCTAATAATAAAGCATTTTATGTTTCTGGCGGCGTGGCGGGTTCAACTGCAAATACTTGATGTTTATTGAAATAAAAATATATATATCAGAGTACAGAAAGCCACAGGCCTGTAAATTTTATTTGTAAAAAAAAGCAGTTCTATTTTTATACGGAAAAAAAAAAATCAACAATTTCTACTGCCTCTACTGACGTGAAAGATTTTATTTATCCTGGTTTAGTGATCAGATTTTTGAAGAAGTGCTTTTCGCCGTCCGGTCTTCTGAAAGCCACACAATCTGATGTGGGAAGAGAACAGAGGATCATCCCCCCCCCTTTCTCTCCCTCCCTCCTTCCTCATCCCTCTATCTCACATCCTTCTGTCCCTATCTCTCCTCTGCTCATCTGTCTTTCTTCATTCCCAGTCATGTCCCAGTTATATTAGAGTGTAATGGGGCTGCACGATTGTCCTGATCATTTTTAACGATATCGTCTGTTAGAGTTATTAATTGAGAATATAATAAGTGGCAGCTCAGCCGCTATGCCTCGGCCTCTGGCGTGAAGGACGGCAGTTGGATCGAATCCCAGTACCAATTCTGGGCCTCTGAACAAACGACTTAGCCCTAAACTGCTCAGCTCTGTGTGTGGATTGGATTCTAACAGGTAAATGACTTTTGATAAAAGCAGCAAGTGATTACAAGTGATTAGACACTCAGTGCTACTTCTCAAAGTGTGCGCATTACGCTAAAAGCATTTATGCTACAAATGAGCCAGCATCTAGGCTCTAGCCGTACCATTTACGCTATCTGACTTGTTTTTAGGGAGTCTTTCTTCCCTTCCAGCTAATGCTGCAGTCAGAACAAACGCGGATAGAATCAGCCCAGAATAAACACCAAATGATGGCGGAAATAAAAGGGCGTGCAATTTGCTCCTGGAAGCGGTTTAGTGCCAGTTTTATCAAGCTGGTTGTATTGACCTGTGAATTCACAAACACAGGTTTTGTAAAACCAATAGACAACAAAAGAGCAGGTTTGGGGTTTTGCAGGGTGTAATTGTGCTTTTAAAAAATATTTTTCAGTGCCCTTTGATTCTATTTATTTTTGTCAGCCACTCGGGATATCAGAATGTCTCCATTTGTTTGTTTGTTAATATGGCTGTTCCATCAGGAGGTGGTTTAAATGGAAGATTTCGAGTGAGATGAATTTTTTGCGCCTAAAACTGAAGAGATCTTGAATGGTGTATACACAGGGTGAATCAATCCACAGGTATTTATACACTCAGCGGCCGAAGAACATCTCTGAGCACGTCAAACCTTGAAGCACAAGACCATGCCCGTCTGCCATTCTTCTGTCAGGAAGAACTGGAAACTGAGTCGCCTGTACATCTCACATGGAATCACCGAAATGGGATGATAGAAGATTGGGGAAATGTTGCCTGGCCTGATGAGTCGCGATTTCTGTTGGTCAGAATTTGGTGTGAAGAACATTGAAAGCATGGATCCGTCCTGCCTCGTATCAGCAGGTTCAGGTGTACCAGTGTGGGGGAGATTTTCCGATTTTCTCGGTACACTTTAGGCCCCTTAGTACCAACCGAGCATCGTTTAATCTACCTGATCTTGTCCTTCCTTTTAAGGCCACAGGATAACGTGTTATTTCACGAAGCTAAAACCATATCAGACTAGTTTCTTGCACATGACAGTGAGTTCTCTGTACTGAAATGGGCACTGCAGTCATCTGATCTCGATCCATGTGGTGGTTGTGGTGGAATGGGAGATATGCATCATGGATGTGCAGCCGACCGTGTGATGCTATCGTGTCAATATGGACCAAAATCTCGAAGGAATGTTTCAAGCATCTTTCTGAATACACATACATCAGAATCCAATCCAGACTCAGGCCTCCGCAGGTGAGGGTACAGGATCTTGTTTACGATCCCAGGAGTGATGCGTCCAATCAATCAACCACTCAATCCCCACTGGTGTAGACAAATAGACAGGAGATCAGAGCACAGGTAAATAGTGAACTTTTTAATGTTTAATTGCAGTTTATATTTGATTAATTGTGAAGCCCTACTTCTTCGCTCTTTGTCCTTTCCCTCCCCTCTCTCTCTCTCTCTCTCTCAGTCCCTCCTTCACGCTCTCCCTCGCCGTGAGTAGTGGCACTTTACATGTGCAATCTGTTTCTCCCTCTTTTTTTTGTTCCTTCTGTTCCATTTTAGCTTCGTCTGGTGTTCTGTTATTTTTGTTTCCGCGTTCCCTAAAAATCTATATTAATAAAAACCATGTATTCGTTTTTTAAAACTCAAGATCCATCGCGCTGTGTCTCTTAAACTAGAGACCGATGGATTCTTTGGGGTGCTTTGTTTGTGTGCGTGTGTGTGTACAGTATGTGTGTACAGTATGTGTGTGGATGTACTTATCATTTACATATGTTTATCTGTGTGAAATATGTGTAGTATTAAAAAAAAAAAGAGAGAGAGATAACTGGGGTAAAAAATAATTCTTGTACTGGGTTACCGCTGGCTAGTAGCGCTGTTGTTGTCGTTGTTGATGTTGTTGCTGTTGTTGTTGTTATCTGTTGTTTGTTCTCATGGTTTTTTAATGCTGTAGTTGTGTGCAGAGGCTGTGTGTGTAACTCTCCTCTCCCGTTTTCTTCCCTAGAAACTCATCTCCATGACTCTTTGCTCATCGTTTGCCTAGCATGTCTACGTGGCGTTCAAAAAAAAAAAAAAAAAAAAAACACGTCTCATCGTCTCGTCATTGTCTCCGATGTCTTTCTGAGTTCTCCTGATCATAATCTGGTCTCCTCCTACTGATCTCTCCTCGACTTTGATCTTAGCTTGATCTTTGTTTTTGTTTTGTTTTTTTGTTGTTGTTTGTTTGTTCTTTTTTCTTTTTCGTTTTGTTTTTGTTTTTTTTTTGCATGTGACCTCATTTGGAGCTTTCAACTGTTATTTTTTTCTGTTTTAGACCTTTGTTTTGTTTGTGTTCTTTCTCTTTTTATGATAACAGTTAGGGGAGGGATGGGGGGTAGGAAAGAAGGAAGGAAGGAAGGAAGGAAAAAAAAATCAATCACAACAAATGTGAAAAAGCTAAAGCGCTAAAGCCGCGTTCTCACTCGCGAATAGTTAGATAGATAGGTAGAGTCTATTTAATAGTTTAACCCGAAGCGTCGTCATTTAAAGAAGCGCTGTTTTGAACATTTCGCAAATGTAACAAATTACACAAAAAAAAACAAATAAACAAACCTGTGGCAAAGAAATTTAAAAAAATGCTTCGTTTGCTAGCTTACTTTTTTTTTTTTTCTTATGATTTGCTTTACATTTCATTTTTTTAGTTTCTTTCATTCATTTAAAGTAAACTTGAAAGTACAATACAGGGATTGGCTTCTGGACTTCCTGTCAGGGCGTCTCACAGCATGAGACGTGCAGGTAGCCCGAGCTGGTTTCTACGAGAACTAGACTACTTCCAAGCAGTTTTAATAAATATATAGATATATAAATATATATATTAAAAAAAACTGTCTAATTGAACTTAAGAGTCTCTCAGAGCGAGCTTGTGGTTTTTACATTTTTCAGGCAGTGTAAAGTTTTTTGATAAGGCCATTTGAAGTGGCTCGGTTTCTCATTAAAGTCTATATAAAACCACTTTTTTCTAGAGTAGTAAAGGTATAAAATAAAAAAATGAAAAAAAAAGCCAAGAAAAAAAAAAGAGTGCCCTGTTTGGGGGAAATGCTACCTACATGTCACACCTTTTTGCTGAACTGATCTACCGTTAGACAATCCGTGGTATAAATGCACATGAAATGACCTATATTTTATACTGTTTAAATGTATAGAGGAAAAAAAAACAAACAAACAAAAAAAAAAAAAACAACAGTTTGTGTGACCCGCGTTCCCGTCGGTGCTTTTTGTGGATTTGAGTCGTGGTTTCATCACAAGTCTAATAGTCTTATTCGTCTTGTGTTTTTAAAGAGAAGACTAAAAATCAGTTTACTTGAACATAGACAAAAACCTATCATAGTACTATTGCTACTAGAGTATACCTGTTTTTTCGTTTGTTTGATTGTTTTCTTTTTTGTTTTTTTTTTATTTCTTTTTTTTTCTTTTTTTTCCCTTTTTTAAATTTTTCTTCTTTTTTTTTTTAAGAGTCCCAATTTGAAATTTCTTGTCGGGTAATTAGCTATATAAACCTTTTACAATGTCAGCTTGTGAAGCATCAGTGTCATTCTTCTTATTATTTGAAATTTCGATTGTGGGAAACAATATTTAGTATAACGTGTTGTTGCGTTCAGCGAAATGTACTTTTTTTTCTTTCAACGGAAACATGAGAAAAAAAAAACGAAAAAAGAAAACAAAAAAAAAAAACAAGATGAGTGGACTTTAGTGCCAAATTCTGACGGTACATCCTGCCTACAGCTTCAGTGTATTACTTGTGAAATGATTTGATAACATGGGTATTTTATTACGTAAGTGTTTTGTATCCCTCATATTTAAGGATATAGATTTAAAAAAAAAAAACAAACAACAAAAAAAAGCAGTTGTTAACTTGCTACTCTGTGGTCTTGTTGCCTGAACTGTTCATGTTTTTTGCTTTCATTTTTTGTAAAAGATGTAAAAAGTGCCCATGTGTCATTCGCTCTCTTGTTCTCTCTCTCTCTCTCTCTCTCTCTCTTCAACTTCTTCTCTCACACACGCATGCACGTGCACAACCATACACACACACACATACGCGCACACACATGCACGCATACACACACCTGCGCTAAAGGTTGACCTCAGCCCTCTTTTCTTCGATGGTGTGTGTATGTGAGCCCCCTGAGCACGAGTCTCAGCAGCACGCACGCTTACACGCACGTGATACGGCATCGTTTTGCCAACCTGAGTAGCCAATCGGAAATCAGAAAACGGAGGCGAGCTGAAAAGAGGTGTGTTTGTTCATCGCCAGGCATGTGCTGATAGTACGTTTTCAGATCATACTAGAAGCATTTCTCATCAGATTGCATTAAAAGAAATTATAATAATTTCACAATTTATTTCAGTCTGGGTATAATCGAATAATGCGGTGAAACATTACAGGAATGCAAATAAATACATTTGCATACGACTCTTCCTGTAACACCAGCCTGATGCATTTCATTACCTGAGAAGAATCTTACGTTACTTAAGTAAATTTTAATTCAGTTAATAATCGTAAATAATCAAGACTTGGTAGTTGAGACACACGCTCAGAAAGGAAGTGCGCGCTAATTGGATCTAATCGCGGATCGAATTCACCGCTGAGCAGGGTTTATCAGCCTCCCCGAGCAAACAACAGATAAATTATCAAGAGCAGATCAGCAGACCCCTGAGCATTTGCCATCGTCTGAACTGATTGTCACACAAACAACACAATTTAATTAGTTGATGAGTTTTTTTTTTGTTTTGTTTTGTTTTGTTTTTTTCACTTTACATGCGAATAAAACAAACATCACAGCCTATCAATGTCATTCTCAGTGGTTCAAATCTGAACACGTTTGGTATCGGTAGGCCTTTTCAGTTTACAACCACAATGCTTTAATCAAGAGGCGAAAAAACTTCATGCACACCTGTGTATATGCTGCCTTCTAAACAGGACGGACTCGATCTCAGAAGCACAAACACTGCCCAGAAATGCCTACCCATCTCCCAAATTAGATGCAGGTCTAGTGGTGATCGTTCTATGCTGTACGTCCACTATGAAGTGAGTATTACTCTATACTGAAGTATCGGCACATGCCTGTTCGTCTCTCTCTGCTTCTTCAGGTCTTAAAGCACCCCGACGCCAAAGGAGAACCCACCCGTCCACGGTACCATATATCCCATTGCACTTTTGTCTAAAAAAAAAAAAAAAAAACGTTTACACGTGTTGTAAATGGCCCATATACAATCTTGTTTACAGACGTGGTTTACAGCCGGCTCCCCCCTAAAAACCCCTGTTTACTTCACTAAAGCACTATTTTCTACCCAAATCCTGCCGTTGCCTTAACATGACGCTCAGTATTAGTGGGGTGGAATAGGCTGCTGCCTGAGTGCTGCCAAGGTTATTTATGTGCATGTGTACAGTTTGTGTGTGTGTGTGTATGAATGTAAGTGTGTGTGTTTGTGTATGTTTTGTCCCAGTAATACACCCAACGAAACTGGAACTGCCAAACACAGAGCTGCAGGGAGCGACTTCGTTCAAGAGACTCAACATTATGGTGAAAAATGTTCGATTTTCGCTGTTAGCCAGTGCCAGTCACAAGCACAAAAAAAGCACACACACACAGACGGACGGAACGGCAATGAAATTGTTAGCACAATGATGTCGCACAGTGTTGCAAGCCAGCGTCCTGATAGCTCTATCAGTTCTAAAGATGTGATGTCAATTCAAACGAAATATTACATATAACGCCATTTCAGTATCTACACACAACCACACAAAGTCTTTCGGTTATTTTCTTGTGGTTTAATCCCTCACTCTTAGTAGGCACTTTATCCTGGTCAGGGTCGTGGATGGTTCTAGAAATTATCCCAGGAGTACCCCCTAGATGGGATGCCAGTCCCTCACAGCTTGTGGCTTAGTACATAATATTTTTAGAGGACATGCACATTAGTGTTTGTAACATATTTGTTTTCATTTGAATGGCTAGAAATAAAATTTAGAAAGCATTTCATTATCTTAATACCCTTCAACATCCTCTCTAAGAAAAAATAACAGTTGAGATGTCACTTTATGGTACAATATCAATGCATTTACAAATTCCCAAAAAAAATTATAGTAATGTATTTTGTTAGTGCAACAAAAGAATTTTTGATATATGCTACGAAGCAGTTGCAAAGGAATGCGGTACTTTTTAAAGATACAGCAAAATCTAGTGCATATTTTTAGCATAGCGTACCTCAACCGAGTGGTAGAGATGGCTCAATCAGGTTCAAACACATATTTGAGCAAGCTATATATTGACTCAGAGTATGATCGACCAAAGGGATGAGCAAAATGTTAAAGGGTTAATAAACGATAATAATTAGATCTTCCAAAGTAAAAATAAAAATCATATAAAATGTAATAATTTTGTGTTGTGGTGCAACAAAGCAAATGTATTTTGGACATATGCTTTGCTACATGGAACTATAAAAACATCATTTTAAAGACACAACATCATTTTCTAGATTTTTTTTTTGTCAATGCATATCTCAACCGAGTGGTAGAGATGACTCAATCAGGTTAGGTTCAACATTTTTCAACAAAATATAGGAACTCAAAATAATGTATGCTCTACCAAAAAGTTGTGCATAATGTCAGATAGTTCATAAACGCTTATAATTAGATTAAAATAGTCAGAATGGGGCTTTTTTTTAAACATCAGAAATATTTAAAATATAGTGTAATACATATATAGAGCGTTTAAAAAAGACAGTGAATTTGCTAGATGACGGTATGATGTCATAAGAGCAGGCAAGTTTAATACCGCCTTTGTGAATTTCCACTCATGACTCAGAGGTGTGTAACTCCTGCCATCCAGGTGTGCCCTAAAGTACAAGACAACGCCGAGCTTTAGATTTCCAAACAGCAACAACAAACGAGGTCAGCCTGCAAAGTATTCTGGGTTGGTTCCGTTCCTGAAATCTTGTGACGTCAACTGATTCCATCCTTCACAAACCAAGGGCTCATCCCCATTTTAACCAACTTCAGCTGATAAAGTAGCTCCACTGCCACTCAAATAGCGACAGGGATTAAACCAAAGCGCTCTGGCAAGAGGGATTTAACGGGGACGTATTAAAATCAAAAAATTGGAACAAGGCCAAGATCATTTTTTGGTTTGATATTGAGGAGAATGAAGGAGATGCAACGCTGGCCCTGATATTACTGCACTATTATATGGTCAAATGGCAGGGGGGGTTAAACCAACAAATTTTAATCTCTTACTTCTCCCATTGTGTGTGTGTGTGTGTGTGCGTATATGCGTATCAACATAGTCCGCTTCGCCGCCATCAAAACAAACAGGGTAAGATAACGCAATCTCACTACGCACACAATCCCCGACACACTCCATTTCTTTCACACACACACATTAGATGTTTAGTAAAGCACAAACTTGTAAGGGTCTTTGCAGAAGTGCTTGCTGAGGCTCTTTACTCAGGGGTTTTCTTCACCACACACATCTTCTCTTAAATCTGTTTGTTCTTTCTGTTTTTGTTTTCTCTTAAGTGCTATTTAACAAGTGTATTTTACAAGACAAAGTGAAGTTTCTTTGCATTTTTTGCTTATTATGTCAAGTTTTTTGGACAAAAAAAATAATACTGTATGTGTGTTGATCTGATGTGCCGTATAAAAAAAAGCTTGTTGTCTGTAGATTAATATCATTTTGTTTGATTCTAAAAGGATTTGAATAGTTTTAAGTATTGTCTTGAGAAAAGCCAAAGTCAATGCATTTCAGTGGATTATGTAAGCGTGGTACATGTTTGTTTGACTCCTTGGAATCTGTCATTGGATGGAATTTAAAAAGTACAAAAAAACGCAGGCTTTCCTATTTCTAAACTGATTGTACTTATGCCTTTTGTACCAGTGCAACTTTTTATACTGGCAATTAAAGAAAAAAAAAATACAAAAAAAAAAAAAAACCTATGGAGAGTCTGTCTGACCCGCCGCACGGGTCGGCCAGCGGCTGTTCCCGAGTTTTGATTTCTGAGTTGGCATCCAGGATGGTTAAGTTTTAATATAAAGATTTTCTAGAACTTTGGCTTGGTATCTTTGACCTTTGACATCTTCTTGTTCTTCTTCACTTTTGCTTTCCTTTATCTTTATCTCTTTGCTTTCTTTTTTCTTTCCTTTTTTTTTCCGGAAAGAGGGTCGGGAGTTTTCCTTTCGGCTTACAAATACTTACAAAAAAAAACAAAAAAACAAGTTTGTCTTTCTCAAAGAGTCTTTACGAAGGCGGTAAGTTTCATTTTGTTCAATATATTGTGCAGTCTCCATGATAAGACGATTTAGACGATTTAGAAGTATTTAGTCCCCTTCAGTGGATAAATGTATTAGTTTGACAAAGAGATAAAAACAAGTAATTTGAGGACTTATTTGCTTTTAGCTGTTTAGATTTTTCTGGTTTCTCTGTCCTTCGCTGTTAACCTAACTGTGTAGCTGAAACAGTCAGACTTATTTTTGTAAATGTACGTTCTTGTGTGATGCAGTTTTTTGCTTCTGTCTCCGATATTAAATCATTTTTCCTAATACTCGTCTCTCTCTCTGTGCTGTGGTGTTCCAGTACCTGTCTGATGTTGTAACAGCGTTCACACAACCCTCCAGTGTTCCACCTCTCTCTCTCTCTCTCTCTCTCTCTCTCTCTCTCTCTCTGTCCTGCCTTTCTTACTTTGTTCTTTACTGTTTGACTGTGTTTTGTGTTTGACGCATTAGTGCAATCGGTTTCATCTATTCTCCACCAAAATCTCATCACCAAATGTGATAAATATACATAGAAATGTTTTATATGTATATTTCTGTGCAGCCCAATTTGCTGTGACAGTAGATGGACAGCCTGTTTCTAAAAAAAAAAAAAAAAAAATTAAATAAATTAAATTCTCAAAAGTGCTTTTAAGTAAAAAGTTAATTTAAATTACAGAAACAGAACTGAAATTTCTAGAGACACTCAGAATTCTCACAACAACACAAGACAATTCAACACCCACTGCAAAACATCACATGGTAGCATTGTTTTTTATCTTGACAAAATGATAGCTAGCTGTATCAAACTCTTTATAATAATAATAAAAAAAATTAAAAAGGAATGAAGGAGTAATATTGACAGTGTAAAATTTAGCAGCCCTGCCTACAGGCTTTCGCTGTTCTGTACTGTCGGCTCTTCTGGGCGAAGCTCCCCTTGTCACTCCTCTGTCCTTGTACCTCTCCGCTCTGTCCTGTCCTTGTCTTTACTGCATCCCTACAGAGATACCAGAGAGTCCAAATTAAACACTGCCAGTTCATTTGGAAATTTTTTTGTTTGTTTTTGTTTGTTTTTGTTGTTTTTTTGTTGTTGTTGTTGTTGTTTTTTTTATATAAAACAGAACAGAAATTTCGAATCATTTTCTAAAGAAGAACATTATTATATTTACTCAGATGGGTTTAATGGTGATTATATACTATAAAAATGGAAAACATGGTACTATACATATATATTAAACATATATCTGATTATTTATAACATCTATATTTCAGGCAAATACAAGTTCAACATGTTAACATGATACACACCTACAGTACCATGGTGCTACACATGTTATCATTTAATCCCTACCGTTTGCTGTGCTACAGTGGAAACGCACCATCCAGAGCTCTACTATAGTATGTTTTCCACTAAATAATAAAAGTGACCAAAACTAAAATATTTTAGCTAAGGTACTGTATTGCCTTAAGGAACACTTATAAGGTCTTGAACCAATATGCTGTTCGTTTTTTTTTTTTTTTTTTTTAATCTGTAATTATTGCTGATCATTTTAATACAATGGACGTAAAAATGTTTCTTTAAGTCTTTACCTGTCTTCTAATTCATACGTATAAATCATCTACACTATATTGCCAAAAATACTCACTCTCCTGCCTTCACATGCATATGAACTTGAGTAAAATTCAATTCAGTGAAGTCAGACACTGATGTTAGACTCTAATTCATCCCTGAGGTATTCTGTGTCATGTGAAGGCAGGCGAGCCTTCACATGACACTTGTGAACATACTATCATCACGTACTACAACCAAATCCACTTCTGATTTCAAACACCTGCTACATGATTAAGCGATTCACAGAGAGAAGGCGATACATACAGTACAATTATGCGTACTAATCAGCATGTGGCGATATTCCTGCTTAAAATATACCACTCCCTTGAGGTTATCTAACGCAATCCTATGCAGAAATGTAGTGAAGTAGAAGTTATATATATTTATACTTGCTGTATAATGTAGTGGTGTAAAAGTAAAAAGTAACCTATAATAAAACTACTCAAGGGCAGATACATGAAATATGTACAGTAACAAAGTACATTTACCTGATCAGGGTTGAGAAAAATAGGTCTTAAAGGATTTTTTTATTTTACTGGTTCAAAATCACTCTGTCTTTAAATATTATTATATCAATTTGACGTTGAATTTGGAAATGTAATTGTCCACAGAGGGTTTATGTTCTATAATAGCAGCTGTGCCAGAGCCAGCTGTTGTTCTGCTTAGTTTCTATAGTAACATTTCACAGAGACTTGTATGGTAGATGAGCCACATCATCTAAATGTAACAATAAAATGGGTTTTAAAAAAAACATGCTGTTATTTAAAAAAAAAAGAAGAAGGAAAAAAAACACTGAATCATGAATATGGTAAAACTTATATAATAAATTTATACATACACTGTATATGAGACATTTCTACTTCTATGGAAGGAGTTTCCACTGAGATTTTTATTTTTATTTATTTTTTTTCTTTTTTAATGGCAAGCAGTTTTTACAGTATACTGCTTTTGTAATATTTAGTAAGGAAAAAATATGGTAAAGGAGTGAGTGCAATATAATGTCAGTGATGTACTGTAACATGAACTGGCTTTTCTTACAACAGTTTCACAATATTATTGGAAATGAATCAGCTTTGAAGTGGTAACAGGATCTGCACTTTGCATTAGGCAGCATCACAGCACCCAGTCACTGATCTTCTTCCCCCTTACCCGCACACTCTCTGATAAATAATTCATTACGAATCTTCATTCATTCATCTTCAGTAATTGATTTATCCTGGTCAGGGTCATGGTGGATCCAGAACCAGACCCGGGAACGCTGGGTGCAAGGAAGGCAGGGTAATTAATCTCAGATGAGACGCCAATCCTAAAAAAGGCTACACACTCATTAACGCCAGGGGGTAGTTTATCCTTACCTTCATGTTTCTGGACCTGCAGGAAATTACATGAAGATGTGGAGAAAATGCAAGACTCCACCCAAGCTCATTATCGAACCAACAAGGTAGGTGTGTCTAATGAAGTGGACAATAAGAAGTCACCGAAAGGAAAAGCATGACTGTAACTATGACATATGGTTAGCAGGATGATGTGTGGATGGCTAGATTTAGAGTAACTGCAAACACCTACCAAGTGCTTGTGAATGATAAAAATTGTTAAAAATGCATGTAGATGCAAGGTATGTGTACCTAATAAAGTGGCCATACTGAATTACATGAAGGGAAACTATTCTACGTCTTTAAAGCACATTCAGAGAACACCAAAGCGTTCGGATCTGTGTAAATATTCCACAGTGGAACACAGGTTCAATAATTTATCCTATCGAACATACAAGAGCAGAGAATGCAAATTCAGCTGTAATTCATTTTTAAATAACAAAGAGTGTGAGGACAAGGGTTAGAAACTATTACAGATCTTCAATTCGCTCAGAGACGTATAAAAAAAAGATTTCAGAGACATAAAGTTTTCAGAGATATTCTTTCAAGTATACCAGAGAGTTCTTTCAAGGGTTTCATAGATCAAACGTGTGTGAATAATTTATAAAGGATGCCAGAGATTAAATCCACAAAAGCATTCAACAAAAGATAACAGATCAAATGTCTGTGAATATTTTACAAAAGACAGCAGAGTTCAGACTCGCTCGAGCATTTTTTTCAAAGACACCACTGTACAAATACATACAAACATTCTACAAAGAATATCACAAGGTTCGCATTCACACAACACACACGTCTAGTTAATGGCAGAATGTACAAAATGTACATATTAAATCAGTGATGTCATGTGCAGATTGTTTGCTAATTGGGGAGATTTATATATATATATATATATATATATATATATATATATATATATATATATATATATAGAACTGTCTGGCGTAATGCTAGTAAAACACGGGAATCCCACAAGGACCAGTTTTAGGACCTCTGTTGTTCTTAATATACATGCTTTTATAGGGTAACATCATTAGAAGACATGGGATTCATTTCAATTGCTACTGTATGCTGACGATACCCAGTTACAGTATATATCTCATCAAAACCTGATGAAATATCCAAGTTGTCTGGATTAACTGAGTGTGTCAAATATATAAAAGATTGGATGACCCATAATTTTCTATTACAGTATTCAGATAAGACAGAGATATTAGTTATTGGTCCAAAAAAAAAAAATTTATACAACAGCTCTCACAATTCAACTTGCATTTAGAAGATGTATTATTACCACCAGCTTGACAGTGAAAGACCTGGGCGTAATATCAGACAGCAACTTGTCCTTTGAAAATCCTATTTCCAACATTACAAAATCAGCTTTCCTCCACCTTAGAAATATTACCAAGCTATTTGATTTGTATTTGATGGAGAAAATCTAGTTCATGCATTCATGACCTACAGACTGGATAGACCTATCATTCTCCCTCTACTTCACAATTATGTGCCACATTGTCTTGGTCTATCACCTAATATCCCAATAAAATACATTTACATTTTGTGGTTGTAACATGACAAAATGTTGAAAAGTTTACTTTTACAAGGCACTGCAAATAATGTAATAATAATTATATACAGTATATAACATTATACACACTGTATATATAATGTACAGTGCCATGAAAAAGTATTTGCCCCCTTTCTTGAATTTTGGATTTTTGTGTATATTTGTCAGACTTACAGTATGAGTGAGATCAACAAATTTTTATATAACACAAAAAAACAGCACAATCTAAAAAAATTAAATAAAAAAACGGATGATAAGCAATTGACTTGTATCAGTCTGGAAGGGTTTTTTAAAGCTTTTTCTAAGGCTTTGGGACTCCAGCGAAGCCGCCATTATCAGAACCATTATCCACAAATGGAGAAAACTCAGAACAGTGGTGAACCTTCCCAGGAGTGACCAGACTACCAAAATGACTCCAAGAGCACAACAACGACTCATCCTGAAGCACATAAAAGAACCCAGAATGACATCTAAAGAACTGCAGGCCTCACTTGCCTCAGTCAAGGTCAGTGTTCATGATTCAACAATAAGCAAGAGACTGGACAAAAAATTTAATCTATGAGAAAATTCCAAGGTGAAAGCTACTGCTGGCCAAAAATGACACAAAAGCTCCTCTCACATTTGCCTAAAATATCTTGATTATCCCACAACTTTTAGGCAAATATTCTGTGAACTGATGAGACAACAGTTGAACTTTTTGGAACATGTGTTTCATAAAAAGAACATTATACCAGTTATATATTATAACAGTCACACATGGTAGCTTCAGGAACTTAATGACTTGCTATAATTGATGGAACCATGAATTATGCACTTTAATGCAGCAGGACAATGATCTGAAACAAACCAGCAAGTCCACCACTGAATGGGTCGAAAAAAACAAAGAGGCTAATTGAAGGTTTTGGAGTGGCCTAGACAAAGTTCGGACTTAAACCCTTAAAGTTTTTCTTTTTCTGAAGTGTCCATACATTTTTTGGCTAACTCTATCTAGGCATACAGTGGTAGCATATAGTAACAGACATACAGTACAATTATGAAATAATATGTATTATTATTATTATTATTATTACAAGATGATGATGATGATGATGATGATGATGATGATGATGATAATATTTTATGCAGTGAAATTGTTATTTCAACAATTTTCTGTTGGGTTTGGATCTGAAGATGACATGGGTCATGGCTCCAGATGCTCAATTCCGTTATCACATAAGTCTTTCCAACAACCTAAATTGTGGAATAAGATAAACCACAGTTTCTACCGTTAGGCAACACAAACCCTTTAAAAATAAATAAATAAATAAAACACTTTCAGCCAATACTGATAAGTATTAGATACCTAAAGCCATTGAGTGCAGCCAGTTTCCCTCCTGACATATTTTTAGGAGGGGGAGGAAAACAGAGAACTTGCTGGAGACCCACATGGAGAGAACATGCAAAGCTTCACACTGATGGTAACCCAAGTTCAAGAGTGAAATGTGGACTCTAGAGCAATGTGGTGTTTTTACATTAGGTTTTCATTAAGACCTTTAAGACTTTGAATCAGAAAAAGAAATGCATACAATTGAATTTCTGACCTAATACTCTGTTTCATCATCATAACTCATACCTCTATCAAATCATTCAGCTCTTTATAAAGATACCAAGGAGAACAAGGTTTTTATTTTCTCCAATAGATACTGTAGATTACATTCCTTCTGTCCTTGTGTGAAGGATACCAGAGTTCAAACGCACATGAATATTTCAGAAGGCATACAGTAAATTAAATTCACTTATACGTTTTATAAAGCATACCAAAGAGTACAGGTGCTCCTGAATATTTGATGAAGGATACCACACATTAGACTGACTCAAGAATTTTATAAAGGATGGCAAAGGCTACAGATTCTCTCCGGCATTTTACAAAGAGCAAAATGAGACTGCAAATGTGTAAAGATAACCGAACCATAAATTCATTTGAACATTTTATTAAAGACGGACTAGAGGCCTCAAATTCCCCTAAGCATGTTTAAAAGGATATCAGAGACTCAAAATGGTTTTACACATTCTCACAAGTGCACCAGAACACCCAATTTCCTTCAAGTGTATTTGAGATTTTACTGCATTTTCTAATGAATTAATAAACAAATAGTAGTCTGAAGAGTCTGACGAAATGCAAATATTGCATCTGCATGCATATTTTTAAATTATTTTTTAATAATAATTTCAAATCTAGCATTTTTAAATGGAGACTCCTTTCAGACGATCATTTAAGCATACTAAAGAGTTTGAATTCACTCAAGAATCTCGGCTTCCAAAAGTCCTCTAATGATTTAAAGATCGCAAATTTGCATTCTGATGTGCCACATCTTCTGACCAGGAATTTAAGAGACTGTCTAAGTACCATCATTTTTCTCTGTCTTCTTTCAATCAGCACCACATCAATGCATAGTGGCGACTGGAGGCAGTGTTATGGTCTGGGGTTGCTTCAGTTAGTCAGGTCTAGACTCAGCAATGTTATGTGTGCAATAATATTAATTCAGCTTATGACCTAAGGACCCTTTTTTTTCCTGATGGCACAGGCATATCCCAGGACTCAAACAAAACCATGGTTCTGGGAGCATGAGGAATCATTTTGACACATGGACTCCAGACCCTAAACCCACTGAAGTCTTTCGAATGTGCTCGAGAAGACTTCACAGAGTGGTTCGATTTTCCTGTTATCAATACAAGATCTCGCGCCAAAAATTAATGCATCAGTGGGTAAAAAATAAATAAGGCGCCATTGCAGAAGGTTGTCGCAACAATGCCGGAGCAAATGTGTGTTGTAATCAAAGCCAAGAGGGCGGAAAAGACTTTTTTTCCATTAATGTAAAAAAGAAAAAAAAAAAAGTCCAAAAGCCCAGTGATAGAAGATTTTATAGTATTTAATTATAATGTAGAAATAAATTGTTATTTTTAAACACTGCATGTGTGAAGAAACAGAAAGGACTTAATATTTACTATTTTTCAAAATAATAATTATATATGCTCACACTCACTCATCATCTATACCGCTTACCCTGTATAGGGTCGCGGGGGTCCTGGAGCATATCCCAGGTGACTTAGGGCACAAGTATGAGTAACACCCTGCACAGGGTGCCAATCCATTGCAGGGCACAACCAAACACACACACACACACACACACACACATTAAGGGCAATTTGGGAATGCGAATCAGCCTAATCTGCTTGTCTTTGGACTGTGAGAGGAAACCCACCAAGCACAGAGAGAACACGCAAACTCCATGCACACTGATCTGAGGCGGGAATCAAATACCTTGGAGGTGAAAGGCCTCAGCGCTAACCACTACGCCACTGTGCCTCCATACATGGTATAGTAATTTGGATATACTGAGGCATATTTCAAGTCAAGTTAAGTAGGCTTTTATTGTCATTTTAAACATATACAGTTCAGTACACAGGTGCTACATACATACAACATAAATAAATAAATAAAATTTATTTATAAAAAAACTAAGAACGAATTATCTGACTAGCTGCGACAAAAAAAAACCTTAAATTAGCAAAACTAGCTAAAAGTCGTATACAAAACGCAGCAGAACTGCACGTGCAAGCAACACGTGCGGGGAACAATTTCCTACTTACTTTAGCTCGGTTCTATGATAAATTACATTTTTTAAATCTCAAAGACTATGATGGATATCACCAGAAACCATCTGGGATTTGAATTCACAACCGTCTGATGACAAACACACCACGCTTTTAATCAGTTGCAATTTAGTTATTCGGTTGAATAAAATATTCATTACGATATGCAGTAATTAAGAAATCTGCAGTGACATACATCGGCCACTAGGTGGAGGTGTAACATTAATATTCACAGTATTATCAGCAGCAGAAGAGGTCAGTGAATTTATTAATTAGTCACCGTGATGAATTTTTCATTGACTGCAGGAAAAGCTCTCAGCTTCTGTAACAGTAAACTAGGAGTCAGTGGTAAATCTTTAATGATTTTTGCTTTTAGTCTCTTGGCTCTTGGACACACATACCATATAATGAAGCCAGATCAGTTTTGACAAAAAAAAAAAAAAACAGAAAATCCACCGAGCGACTTCAACACACACACACACATGAGTGCAAAGAATGATAAAGACATGCAGACAATTTCTTTCTTTCAGTTTTATTTGAAAAGCTTTGTCAGGAATGAAGCTTGTGTGAAGCTTGTCGGAAAAGAAAATTCAATGCCATTGAGTCAGGTAACTACCCAGGTTTCTTTATTAGGTCACAGATCTTACTCACACACATACACACACACACACACACACACACACACTCATTCTCTATACCGCTTATCCCGTACAGGATCGAGGAAGGCTTGAAGCGAAGCCTATCCCAGGGCCCTCGGGGCATGAGGCGGGGTGGTTTGCCAATACAATGCAGGACACACACACACACACACACACACTCTGCGGGCCAATTATCCTAATCCACATGTCTTTGGACTATGGAAGGAAACTGTAGTACCCAAAGGAAACCCACTAAGCACGGGGAAAAAACGCAAACTCACTCAAAGGCAGGAATTGGACCCTTGACCCTGGAAGTGCGAGGCGACAGTGCTAACCACTGCAAACATTAGTTAGACTCCTTCTACAGAGGAACTCTTGCAAAAATAAGGGAATATCGTGAAAAAGAAGGAGATTAAACTCATATTAATGCAGCTCTCTAAAAATGTTTCATAGCTCACTTCCACTAAGAATCATACACCCAAAATATTCTGGAGTTTGTTTGTCATTTTAATATTTCATTCAACTGATTTGAGTGTGGAGCACAAATCTGGTTACTACAGTAGTTCATGTGTGAAAATGATTCCCCACACTCCTTTACATATTACATAGTCCTGGGATATGTTCGTGTCATCAGGGGGAAAAACAAATAGATCTGATAAACTTTTCATTCAGCACATTCCGGTCATCAGCTGGCTTCATTTTTATTTTCGCATAATATTAGTCCCAATCCTGTGAGTTATTGCGTTGTGTGTGTGGAAATGCTCTTACGGTACTTTTACTATTAAACCTAAGACATTTCTATGTCTTATGAAGTAACACCAAGAGTTTGAGTTAAACATATTGCGTTTATGAAGATGAAGTTTCAGCCCTATCCTTCTAGATCTTAATAAAGTGTTGAACATTACAGTAGTTGTTTTCTTTGCTAGATGCAGACCAATAATTTAACCCTTCTGAAACAGCGACTTGTTTCTACAGATAGATTGTAATCTGTCTGTAATGCTGATTACATACAGTAGGTGAAGCTGATTTTTGAAAGGAGCTGAAACATTTCAAGACTAGGCACCATGGAGGCCAGCAGTGATTATATTTACAGTATTACCATTCACACACTATGGACAATTTGGGAATTCCAGTTAGCCTACTTTGCAAGTATTTGTCCTATGAGAGTACCCAGAGGAAACCCACCAAGCACAGGAAGAACATGAAAACTTTAAGCACAAAGACCTGAGACGGGACTCAAACCCGGACCATGGAGGTGTAAGGCGACAGCACTAACCACTAAGCCACCGTGCTGCCAATAGTAGTTATAATATTGCCAGGAGAAATATATCTTAGCCAATCCGCTCGCTGCTGGAAGCAAACTGAAGAACACAAACGAAACCCATAAAGATGCTCAACACTACCTGCTGTGCCACTGATTAGGTCTCTACACCTTATTTCTATAGTCACACTCAGCTTTGTACTGTAAGATATACCGATTATGATTTAGTCATTTGAATTCTAAACATGTCATATGGATAAATGTTTTAAGCGCTATTCAGTTTGGATTAGTTTAGTGTAATTCTTCTGAGTAATACTGTTTAACTCTCTCCTTGTGACAGCCATAAAATTCCCATAACAGAAGTCGTATTTTCTATGAAATCCAATGTTTGCAGCACACGGTCATACAATCGCACTCTGTTCACATCATGCTGTAGAATCAGACGAAGAGGCAGTACAGTACTATAGAGACCCGGGCACTAATGTAATTTTCAGCAGCAGTTTAAAACTAGAGATGGATTCCTGCAAGAAAGTCAGAAGCGTGATTGCTCAAAGGCAGCAGAGGATGCTGTAAAGCTGGCAGAGCGAGTAATGTCGCAATGGGTGAATGTGTGACCATTAATTTTAAGAGGGAAACAGAATGGAATAAAAAATGTCAATGAATAAAAAATTATCAGGGAAATTACAGCGCCTCTTACATCAACACTACAAAACATCCCAAGGAAAATAGCCGAGATGGTGCAGACTCAAAATGTAAAAAATAAAATAAAATAGAGAAAGAAGCAGTGCTAAATATAAAGGTGAATAAGAAAACTAAAGATAATAATAAATAGAAAGCATAAATTCAATAAATAAATAGTCGCAAAGTATATGAAAAGCATACATTTTTTTTTGGTTTCTTGATTGGGAACGTTAGATATATGGAGACTGGTCACTGATACATGAGCTATAACATACCTACCTTAGTGATTCTCAATGAAATTCCAGAAACTTACAAATGATATAAAAGTAAAAACAAGGAATAGGAAGACCTAGTGCGCCAGCCAGGTAACCTGGCCTGTATTTTTTTCACTGTGCAATAAAGAAAAACTAAAATATGGTCGAACCATCCGACCAACCTATGTAAATGTAATGCTGTCCAAAAGGGCTTCAGTAGTCTTAGTACTAGTAGTAGCCAGGGGGGGCGGGAGTATATGTTTCATAGTGCACCTTTGTTATGTAACATACCTCTTTCTTACATACCTTTAATGTGTAGGTGCAACACTAACATGAGTGAGCATGCAAGAGACAGAGAGAAATTGATTTATATTCATTCATTCATTCATTCATCTTCTACATTGCTTATCCTGTTCAGGACCTGGTACAAATTTCAGGCACAACCTGGACAGGGTGCCAATCCATCGTTGGGCATACTGTACATGCACACACTCGTTCACACACTATTGGCCATTTGCTTCCAATTAGCCTAATCTGCACGTTTTTGGACTGTGGGAGGAAACCTGAGTTTTCAAGACGGGAATCGAATCCTCAACCCCAGAGGTACAAGGCGACAGTATTAACGACTACGCCATCATGCAGGTTTTTTTTTATTTAATTTTTTTTTTTTGCACATTACCAAAAAAACACCAGCATAACACTCTGATTACCCTAACATGTTCATTTCAATTGCCAGACTCGATGCTACTGCTGCTTTCTATTTTGCATACAACAGATTGCTTTTTATTTTCAAAAATTTCAGTTTTCTTTTGCTCATTTCTAGGTTATTTATTAATATGCTGAAACAAAAAATAGCAAAATTAAATAAAAAAAAAAAAAGTGAATTGATTGCCAGATGCCAGTAATGTACAGTGCATACCGGGTTACAACTACTGGCACTCAACTCCATATATCCATAACTATTTGGATACAATGTGATGGCACGTTTGGCCAAATACTTTTGTATATAAAGTGTAGTAGTAGTAGCAGTGATTAGTGGAGAGGTGGGCGTGGCGCTCGGATCTCCACCTGGTCTGGAGTTTGGATGAGTTTTGCCCCTTAGGGCTTTCCATACTGAGTTTCAGAACTCTTCACTTCAGTGGGCAAGAAGCGCCCGATTTCCTGGTATGGGGCAGAATGGGCATTTCTTTCAACTGGGGCAAAATGAATCGGATAGACAAGACAGGAGATGAAACCAGGTAAATCCGTTTATTTCTTTATTCAAACCATTTATCGTGGGAAAACACAAGCCCACAAACAGCCTGGTTAATCGCGGCGCTTAAGCAGTACGCTTAGCCCAGCCGTGCTAACAGCGCTTTATAAAGCGGAATAAAGCTCACAGGGCGCTTTGTGTATTCTCGCAGGTGGAACAAAAAACGCGTGGAATTGTGTACTTTTTGCCTGCATGTTAATCTAATACATTTGGTTGAAGTGTTTCCTCCTCGCCGTGTTTCATTGGGGCCTAGCCAACTAATTAGCCAAATACTCGGGACAGCGGCAGAGTGCGGAACCCGACAGGCGGGTCGTAAACAGAAACGGAGCTTCGCTATTGGTTGGAAATCGCCGATTCGGAAACGTGATTGGCTAGCGCGGGCTGTCACTCACAAGAGTCGGGAAAATTGTCGCTCCGATACAGAAATGAATTGTAGGAGAGAGAGAGACTGTGTTGTGGTGAAGTTTTAGTCTGTCTGAGGGTTTTTAGGAGTTGTTTTGAAAAAATAAATTGTCCTATTTTACATAAAGTTTATTTGAGGTACAGTACGTTTCCCACACTTTTGTCTGTTTGGTTGTTTTTATATTTACTATCTAGTTATCTATCTAGTGTATATAGTAAATATCTGTACATATCTCTATAACTATATATAGTGTATATACAGGTTATATCTGTCTGTCTATAGATCTATCTATCTATCTGTCTATCTATCTATCTATATTAGTACCTGTTGCAAAAGTCAAAAATACTTTGTAGAAATAGTTAAAAGATGAAATCTAAAAATAAGCGCATCAGTTTCAGTGTACATGTCTGTCTGTCTTTCTGTACAGCAGAACTCTCTTCTTTGCTTATTAATATAAAGAAATAAAATTTTGTAAGGTTGAGTATCTTGCGGTTTGTTTACGCCGAGTTGTTGTTCTTTCGTCGTCAGCCAAATAATGAAGCACAGATGAGAAAATCTAAAAAGTTAATCGGATAAAGATGAAATTTTGTATTAAAAATTGAATTGTCATAAATTGTGTTAAAATTAACTTGTGCCTTCAGCGCTGTGATTTCAGAGGTGAAAATATGAGTAAAATATCCAGTTTAGCATTTCTAATTAATATCTGGTAGTGCAGGTGTTTTGTTAACGTTGAGCAAGTAGCTTATTTTAAAGTAAATGATTAAATCCGGCACGTAACTGTTCATAACATTGCTTTTACTCAACATTCTGATTTCACTTATGGTGCAGGTTAAACTTCAGGCAAATATCCAAGTTCTGTGAAAGTTTCATTCAATTCTGTTTTGCCAGTTTCGTGTGATGCGGAGACAAATTTGGCTAGACTAATATACAGACAGAACATTTTTCGAGACTGGCTTCTGGTCCTCCAGTGTTTGAAACGTAAAGATATTGACAGATCGAGTTCCGACCAATGTACAGACAAAACCTTGTTTTCGTTATATAGATAGTGTGTGTGTGTGTGTGTGTGTGTGTATATGTATATATATATATATATATATATATATATATATATACACTATACCTATAGTATGTGTATATATATATATATATATATATATATATATATATATATATATATACTGTATATAATATATAACTGTAGTATATCTGTACTTATATATATATATATATATATATATATATACATACACAATTACTAGGAATGATTTTTGTCAAGCTTGTTTTGGCTTAAAAATATCTTTAAGATTAAGTTTTCAAGCATTAAAATAAGTGCAATATTAATATGAGTGACTTTTAGGGCATGTACATGGAGTGTAAATACTTTAGCCTCATAACCTGCTGCACTGCCTGGCTTGCTGGTGCAGTAGTTCCCATTTACTCAGTAAATACTAATGATTGTTTACACAGTAGTGCACTTCCCTCCCTGGTACACTCTTGCTGCTTTACTTGGCAGTTTGCTTTACCCAGTGTGGTGCTTTTATTTGGCAGTAGTGTCGAGTTTAAGACCACGACAGAACCCAGCGGAGTACGCATCTACTCAATGAGGATGGGGACGACAAAGAAGAGATCAACCACGCACATGGTCCAGTCCAGAATTAAACACTTTTTGGCATACAAAGATGGCACTGTTTGTCAGAGCATGTTGGATGTTTAGTTTTTTTTTATAGATACAAACACACATGTACACACACACATACTGTACATGTAATTTTTTCATCACAACCTAGGCAATATGATGAACTGAAATTTATTTCATTCTGTTCAAATATACAAACATCACTGAGGGGAAAAGTCACAAAGGCAAAGAAAAAGCACAGATTTATAAGATCATGTCTTTTTATGGCTGTTTTAGGTTGTTTCTGTTACCAAAAAATAAACAAACATAACATTATTTTTTAAAAATTGTGATGTCATTTCCATATTCTAGTAGCAATAAAATTTATACAGTTTAAAAGATAAATGATAACTTTGGATCTATACGACATCTCAGAAAACCCAAATGCACAGTTCGATGTCTGAAGCTGACAGGACTATATATGGTAAATTCTCCTGTGGTATTTAAAGAAAAGCTCCGTCACTGTGTGAAACTGTTTCTCTGTAGCGCATGTATGACCATCACTAGACCCTTCTTATTCTTTGCTGCAGTTGGCATGCGTTGCATTTAGCCGCTCTCGCGATAACAGAATACACAGGAGCGGTAGCGCGAGTATTAACTGTCCACTGCTAGTTAATCGATCGCCACTGGCATTGTTCTGTCATATATTTTTAAAAAGGTGGTCCGATATACTTATGCGGCCCGTCCAGGTATATTCTATGTGTGCAACACATCTGGAGCCATGGAGCCATGACCGGTCTTCAAGACTGAGACCAGATGCTCCGATGTGTTGGCTTGGAGTACCGTCCTAACCTAAAATGAAATTTCTCTTGAATTACCTACCTCCTCTACTTTTGGTATTTGCATTTCGTGCTACATTTTGTGTTAAAGCAGCTAGTCCGTGAGCATGACGTTATGGTCTTGGCTCTGTTTATAAGAGAATTTTCAGCCTTTCTAGACGCAAAGCATAAAGAGACGGCGTAAAATTTCCCCCGAGTTTATGAAAAAAAACTGAGACAACTGTCTTGTTGTGTCAAGACCAAAAACAGTCTCTAATATCACAACCTCATTCAGTCATCATTGCTTCATTGTTCAGTGTTGTATCGCTCTCTTTCCTCTCTGCACTGTTTCTCTCTCTCTCTCTCTCTCTCTCGCTCTCTCTCTTGCCGTAGTGCCGTTTTGCTGAGCTCTGTGTTTCCCCTGCTGCAGGCGTGCCACTGATCAGCCGTCACTTTCTAGGATTACCGGTTTGTTAGGCTTCCAGCAGATAAAACACTGACTGATCGCACACGTCATATTGGTGTCCAAGTTAAAACTACAGAAGTGATAAAATGCATTGATTGCATTAACAAAGGAAGCTATTAAAGTGGAGCAGGCTTGTGTCTCAGCATTAAATATAATACAGTCTCTATGTGAATGCATTTTAATGAAGGAAAGTACAAACTATAGGATTGGTTTCGGTAAGAAGGCTCAGAGTGATGCTCTTTCATATTATGTCTTATATCAAGGACTTGACTCAGGGACAACAACAAAAAATATTGTTTGACAAAATACAGCAAAAATAAAAAACTGCCGTCTAAGATGGTAGCCGATTTGTATAACGTCTGGCCTCTCTGGGCACGGCTCCTCAAGGCAAGCTATTGTTGGTGTGACTTTTTTTGTCCAGTACACTTCCCATGGATGTTCAGTCAGTTTGCGATCTGAGTAATTTGGAGGCTGGATCAAGAACCTTGAACTCAGCAAGCCGTGATGCACTGGATGTTCTGATATCATTCTGTCGTAGCCAGGGTACTCATGATCCTGGGGGCATAGGAGACCCTTGGGTACTCATGATCCTGTCACCAGTTTACTGGTAAATAATTGATAGTCAATGTTCGTCAATTCACACAGTGGTGGTGTTAGTTTTATGACTGATTTGGTGTAATTTGAACACTTTTCATTAACATTCTAACCTAAAAACCTTAAAAACTCTTTCAATATCCTGCTTTCCCTCAGGTTTTTTGTCGTTTGCACAGTACCCACACATTCAGTGATGAGTCTCCTCAGTGTTTGCTCTCAAACACAACGTGGCATTCTGCTATTAGAGTCCACGTGGCATAGGCTGTTTAAACCATGACTAACTAATAATTCATGATGAACTGCAATCCTGTGAATCTGTTGCATGTCGTCGTTTTCATAGTATTGACCAGTCTGGCAAAAGTAACAGTAGTGATGTGACAAAAGTGTGAACTAAGCCTGTGTTCATCTGGTTTTTATTTTTCATTGTAAACATTACAAATCACATGCAGTCCTGAGCTATCAGTTCTGACTTTCATAGAGTATGTTGTCCTAAATCAGATGCTGGTCTGATATCTTTTGCAACGTGATCTCGGTCTGAACAGTCCAATCCAGTTTGACGTGATTTCGAGATCAATCCAACTCGACATCTGTCATGATTTCGCACTGGGAAAGAGCCGGTGATGATTATGATGAAGGACAGAGAAGTGACGGAGCTCATGAACATGTGGGGTGATGATGCTGTACAAGCAGAATAAGAAGGTGCTTCATGCATCCGCACTGTGTTTGAAGAAATGAGAAAAGAAATGTCTTCAGAAAGTAAATGTAATGAAATCAAAGGTTGTGGTGTTTTATACAGTGAACTTGAACACATTGTACGTCTGCCTCTGTTAGTCATGTTAGGAGCGTGATCTGTTCGTAATGATGTCAGACTTACTGTATAGCTTAATATGAACAGCCTAATAGGAAGAGAAAAAAAAACTGGATTTGCTCGGTACATCTGGACCGCTTTTACCTGGAGCATGAACACAGCCGTAATGTTTCTGTGAGTGTGTCAGGGGAATGATGAACATTTCTCTCTCCAAACAGACCTGCTTTTAATTCAGTTACACGATGATAGAAAATTTATTGTTTAACCAGCGGAAGTGTAAAACCTCCATACTTTGTGTGTGTATCCAAACACTACTTTTACAGCCTATACGGTTACTTTAAATGCTATGGTTACACAGTGTGATATACTGTATATATGTATATATAGATACACACACACCCACACACACACATGAAGGGGAGGCAAAAATTATCTGCTCTCTGACTTGCAAATGTATTTTAACTTTTATAACTTTATTATTTATTTTAAAAAAAACATGCATAATTTTCCAAAAATTAGCTGCAAGCATGAATGTTTTTCGCTTTAACACCTTAAAAAAAAGTTACTTGAAATATATTATTTATATACGACGTACTCTCCTTGCTTTTTAATACACTTTCTCGATCTGGCAACAAAAATTTGTATTACCTTGTTAAAAAAAAAAAAAGTTTCAGGCTGAGCAGCGAGACACGAATGCACCGGTGTCTTTACTTCTTCATCGTCTTCTTTTCTTTCGTGCAATCACAAGCGGAAAAGCCATTTTTGCGCAAACCACAGTTACAGATGAACTGATGTAACACATTCACACCTGCACAACAGTGACTGGAACGGGACAGTAGCCTTGTGAACGGAAGACGGTGCGGCCAATGAAGTTTTGATATCACCGGAGTGCAGATATTTGACTCACCCTCCTTTTTTATATTGTATCCTTGCTGGCTTTTTTTTTAACGTAGTAAAAAAGTAAATTTCAGACGGAATGACGTGATGTTACCTTTACACACCCTTGTACAAAATATACTGTAGGTTTGTGTGAATCAAGGTTGGCAGTGGAATCAGTGTGTGTAATAGTACGAGTACGGGCTTGTATTGTGTTGTCACGCCACACACACACACACACACACACACACACTGACATCAGTGTGTGATGTGTCAGCAGCGTAACGGAATGAGGAAAAGGACAGGCAGGATCTCAATCACTTCCTCAGTGTGTGTGTGTGTGTGTGTGTGTGGAGGGTGGGGGGGATAAGGACAAGGTGACCAACTTTCACATGTTATGATTTTTTTGTGTAGTTGTGTGTATGCAGGTTGGCAAGAATTAGAGAAAACACTTTATTGGAGGTGAAAGATTTTTTCGGGAACGCCATGAGTGAGGCGAGAATACACACCGGATGTGTGGTGTTGGTATCACGCGCACACACACACACTCCTTCACACTTTGGGTAAAAGTTCACACAAGATCAAGTTTTAACAGGTCTGTATAAAGTGTGCTTCTTGTTCTCACCCCATCATTGTCCACCAGATGTAAATATTATGAATACTATGTTTATTTTGACAGATCCACATGCTCCTACTGGGTGAACACACACACACACACATACTGTACACAAGCACAGACAGACACACACAAGTCTGAGATGACCTCATTAGCTCACAGGTGGACATATGGTGTCGGTAATCCCAGGTGTAAGTCTCTTGAGCTCTATCACACTTTCTTTCTTTCTACTTATCTCCTGTTTGATATCTCCCATTTGCTCTTTTTTTTTACCCATAATGCATGTCTTTACTTTCTTGGTCTCTTCCTCTACCCCCCCTCCCCACATCTATCGTATATCCTATACGTACCGTTTCATCACATTTATCTCCATCGAGTTTTTTTGCACACCTCTCTCTCTCCAGTCCTTATCATGTCCTCATGTTTAACCCTCATGAGTATCAGCAGATTCACTATTGTTACCCTTATTATTGTTATTACCCTCTATTCCCCTCAGTCACCCCTTTCCGTCCTGCTCTGATTACCCTTATTACACACACACACACACACACACACACACACACACACACACACACACACATAGAAAGTGGTCATTACTCTACTATAATGATAGCTTTGAGTTTGAGAGGCTGTAGAGTCTTGAGTGAAGCTGAATTGAGACAGACACACACACACACACACGCACACACACACACACACACACTGCTTGCTGTCTTACTTCAAGCAATCGCAAAAATCTGAGGAGTTTTCTGCTCTTTTTCTTTATATGTTTTTATTCTCCGCTTTGAACTTTCAGTATCGTAACCTGCCACTTTTTAAAAAAACTATCCTAATTTGACGTGTTGGATGATAATCAGTTAAATTCGTGCCGGTGTGCCTGTGAAGGATCGAAGCATGAGGAGAGTAACGCAGCTCTCTAGTGTGTTTTTGAATCCTTTGTTTTTGCGTAGCGAGTCGAGCTCAGTCAGTGCGGGAGAAAAACGGTGAGAGATGACGCGTGTGTATATATCTGTGCAGTTGTAGCTTTATATACACTGAGCGGTGTAATTTTTCTTATATGAGGGGGTGTTCAAGTCAAAATAGGGACTTGTGATGAAATTTCTGGTGTGAAATAGAGCACGGTGATGAGACGCTTAGCAGCTGATCCTTAAAAATGGCTTGTTACCAGCTTGTGGAAGAGACGCGTCTGTCTGTCGCAACCGTAAAGACAATCATTCACCAACACCACCTGCACATTACAGGAACTCATCTGGAGTTATTCTCTCATCCCTCAGACTGTCCTGACCTCTCGCCTCAACCCATTTCCATTTGTTTGGGCCTTTAACGGAGTTCCCGGGAGGCCAGCGTTTCAGACTTGATGCCGGACCTCAGATCATACCCCCAGAGAAAACCTCTTGCCTTGGTGGTGTCCAGGAAGTGAAACACTGGGATAAGTGCATTAGTGTAGCAGACGATTATAAACAGAGACTTGAACAAACCTCGAGGTATGATTATATTCTAGTGGGTTAGTTGGCCGAATACCAGCATGTTTAGGAGTTTTTTTTTTTTTTTTTTTTACAATTTGACACAAACAGGAAGCTGCTTTCTCAGAGGACTCGATTAAATGTTTATCACGTCCTCAGCATCTAGAGCAGATGTACAGCACGTCGGTCAGTGTTGATACAGGCAGAAATGTGCATCTGGTCATCGATGATTATTATTATTATTAGGAACGGGAATCACCAGGGACTTCCCGATACGATGTCATCGCAATACCTAGCTGCCGATTTAATTTGTAATACGATTCTGTAAGTATCATGGCTTTATACATCACAATGTCCAGTGTCCACATTCATGTTCGTTTTAGAAATGAATGTTCTAGGCCAGGAGACGTCAGGCACTAGGAGGGGTAACCCATCACCATCACACACTATGGTTAATTTGGGATCGCCAGTTAGGGCATCGGTGTTAATACACAGCCAGCGCGCCAATAACGAATCCTGTCTCAAACTCATTCAGCGCTTAATCAGAACTCGAGGTGTATTGGGCCTGTGGGTGGTGGTGTTGGAGCTTAAGTGCATCCTCGTGGTACACCTGACCTGTCTGCAGTCGTCACTGTTACTTTTGCGGTTTTCTAGCAGGCATGTCAAGTGCAGAACGTGTAATATGAAAACGGCGGTCACGTCGTCACGTGGTCGTGTCCCATTTTCAAGATTCTTGGAGTTTTTGTCACAGCCGGCTCTCTCACCTGCAGGTCATGAGGACAGTGGGGAGAAGATCTGTGGATGAACAGCCTCACCGGGAGCTCACCTGTCTACCACAAACCAACCTCGCAGTATGAGTGAGTACACACACACACTCTCTCTTTCTTACACACACATTACACACTTCTTGCTGTTGGGTCTCCTATTGTTTCGGACATGTGGCTTAAATAAGAATAGTCTGCTTTAAACCATTATCATCTGGAGGTGGGTGTGCAGGTCTGGGCTTGTGGTTTGTGTGTGTGTGTGTGTGTGTGTGTGTGTGTGTGTGTTGTCTCTTTTTTTTTGTGTGTGTGTTCAAATGGTACACTACCCTCTTAGCAAAGTGTTTTGCTGTTGTTTTTCTGCCTTTAACCTTTGTGTGTGTGTGTGTGTAATTACTGTGATTACCCCCTGCTCTGTACTGTGGGAGGGTGAAGGGCCTAACGAGCGTGCAGTAATTACCCGGCGCTGAGTCATCTGCCCCTGATAGACTGATTTACGCCACTTAGGTAGAAGGAGAGATGTGGAAGCAGGACATCAAGCTGAATTTTCCATATTTCCATATTTCTCCGGCCAGGTCAGATCTGTGTTTTTAAAATTATCGTGGTCAAATTAAAATAAAGGCGTAAACACACACGCTTCAGACTGAAAGGACGATGGATTGTGGGACGGGCTGGAGGCGAAATTTATCATTTAGTTTTTATATCAGTTTGTGAGAAAAGTACGGAGGATTGCATCTTGAAGTCATGACAGTATTGATATTGAAATGCAATAAAAAAAATTGTGACGCATCATATCATGTGTGCTTGGGCATTTCCCAGGAATTGAGCTAAATAGGACGCTTCAGATCACCATCGTATCCATCTTATCTCGCACTACGTCTTAGCAACTTGACTAACTAATAATTCATGATGAACTGCAATCCTGTGAATCTGTTGCGTTTCGTCGTTTTCATCGACAATGCTGGATGCAGCAGATGACTTTCCTCTACATGTGTTGTCTGCATAGAAGGCAGAAGTGAAAATAACTGTAGAGTAGTGTACTATATACACAGCAACACTGTAACGATGTCGACGCAGGCCTCATCACATCCATACATGGTTCTTCCTCAATCTGCTGCCACAAAGGTGGAAGCACGAAAGTGTATGAAATATATTTGTATGTGGTGCAGTATTACGGTTTAATAAGAAGAAGCCTAAATCTGTTCCAACACGACAATGCTCCTGTGCACAAAGCCATAGAGTGTCCAGGACGGACTGAAGGAGCTTCTGCGCGGATTCCTGTTTGAGCTCTACAAGGGGAATACATGTTTATTACATCATACACAGCAGATCATTACACAAAAAGAAGAATGTGATGTTTACATTTGAAGACCTATGACATTTTATGTCCTTGGCATCATCTAGATTGTGGAAGATTATCAAGACACAGTGATTTGTAAATGTCTGAATTGAACAAGCGGCATAATATTTCATTAGGAGCATTTTTTTTTTAAATCATGTTTTATGGCGCTTTGGAAGAGCAAATCAACTTTTTCCGTCTCATAAGTTATTAGAAATGTTGGATCTTTTTTTCGTGCCACCTGTATGTGTGTATGTGTGTATGTGTGTATGTGTGTATGTGTGTATGTGTGTATGTGTGTATGTGTGTATGTGTGTATGTGTGTATGTGTGTGTGTGTGTGTGTGTGTGTGTATATGTGTATGTGTGTGTATATGTGTATGTGTGTGTATATGTGTATATGTGTGTGTGTGTGTGTGTGTGTGTGTGTGTGTATATGTGTGTGTGTGTGTGTATATGTGTGTGTGTGTGTGTATATGTGTGTGTGTGTGTGTATATGTGTGTGTACTTTTGTGTGTGTGTGTGTATATGTGTGTATTATTATTATATATATACTCTCTTAATTGTGTGTGTGTATATGTGTGTGTGTGTGTGTATATGTGTGTATATGTGTGTATATGTGTGTGTATGTGTATGTGTGTGTGTATGTGTGTGTATGCACTGTATAATTAACTAAACTATCCTTATCTGTCGTGTATTGGGCGATCTGTCCAACTTGTTGCAACAAATACAGTTTGGTGTTTCGGTGTATCAAATATTACAAATATTTTCATATCTGGTTATTTTTCCTCTGAAAAAGCCACATACATACTGTAGACCAGTGGTTCTCAAACTGGGGGTCATGGAATAATTTCAAGGGGTCGCGAGAGGGATTAAAAAATTGTCTTTTTTTGTGTGATTATAATACACACTTTTCAGTATTGCAAGTAAATGCTATAAATTAAATATTTTCTGATTTGTAAAGATATTACTGATTGAGGCCCACTCGTTATTGCTACAGCGCACAACTGCACGTGAAAACCGAAACTGCCAAGATGGATACATTTGTTATTCGCAAATAGGGCTGAAACGATTCCTCTTCTGCAAAATCTTCTCCCTCAAAGCTTCTTTTAATGAATTTTAAAAGCTTGAGTTATGTTTATGCGCAATTATTTGTTTGGTGTGACGCAGTGCGCTTCCGTATGCAAGCCGCCAGTAAACGCAGACGAAGAAGAAACGCTTACGTCACCCACAAAGTGGAAGGAGACGCAAACAGTTAGCCGTGTATTGATTTGAGGGAGTGTCCTGTTGCGGGCTGCAAAATGGAAGGGAGCAATAAAAATATATTATTTTAATGTGTGCCTTAGTTTTTTTGATACTTAATCATTTGAAATACCTTTTCTTTTAGTTTTTGCAGAGAAAAGATAGTAGTCGCGAGATCTTGTCGATCTTCAATTAGGGGTCGCTGGCTTGAAAGTTTGAGAACCACTGCTATAGACCGATGATTACTTAAGCAATATCACACAGGAGGGAGTTCTGTACTGCTGGATATAGCACGGCTGTGATTCGTAGGCAGTAGAGTACAACCTCGAGTGTGATATTGCTTTTATGCAAAAAGCATTTATTATCCACAGATTATGATCCGTTTTGTCATTAGTTATTTTGCTTCACCAACACACATGCTTCTGCGACTGACAGTTGGTATAATTAATTAGTAATATTACATTTAAATTCAGTTACGTATACTATGTTGGCAAACCCTGAGGAGAATAAAGCATGGCGGTGGTGGACTGTTTTATAAATCAGTTCTGTAAAGTTTCCATTTATTTCACTTTAGAATATCGACTCCGTTAACTTCCAGGTTCGAATCCCAAATAGTGTTAAATTGGAAACTATGTTGAGTGGACAATCCATTGTCAGACACGCACTCTCCAAGTAGTGCCCCTAGGAGAGCGAGTTGGGATTCAGACTTGCGTCAGGATGTAGTTATCTCTGCAGGCGTAAATATAAGCGTACCGATTGTTCCGATTATTAAGGAGACAGTAAGACAATGTCTTTTATTTTTTCTTCTCTGTTAAATTTTTTTCTAAAGTTTTCAATAAGTTCGTTGGCGATTAGGTTCTCTCTCTTCTCATTATGCCGGACCGTACGGACATGCTTTCACCCGTCTGCTGGTACTCACTAACTAACTGTTGTATGACGCACTCGTGCAGAGCAACAAAATAAGCCCTGCGCCAAGCGGCTGTATGTACTGTATAAAGCGCCAGCGGCGGGTTGTGGCAGGAAACGAGAAGTAAACAGATCCCACCCATGCTGCATCTACTGATATAAAATAATTTGCTGACATTCTTGAAAAAAAAAGGGCACCAAGGCACCAGAAGAAAAGGGCACGGCAAATTGCCTCCGTGGTTTCTAAGGTTAATATGGTGTCGACGCAAAATGCCTCTGTGACGTTTATATCGCCTTAATTTTCCTACGAATTTTTGAGTTCGTGTTGCGAGCACGTGAGCATGGCTTCTAATGAGTGGGTTTGAGACTAATTTTCTTGTTTGGAGAATTATTATTAATAACTTTCTAATAACTTGGCTAATAAACTGCCAGGAGAAAAGTAGTGCGGCATTTAAACTTCATCACATTTTAAGTTAATGCTTAGAAAAAAAACTAAATGTGCTCTCTCTCTCTTTCTCTCTCTTTTTGCTGTTCTTAGCAGTTTTTTGCAAACCCTTCCCCAGCATACACACGCACAACTTTTATTGCCTTTTATTAAATGTATCGTATACATGTATGCCTATGACTGTAGATTGTCTTGTATATTTTCATATGTGTATCTCTTTACTGTATGTCAGTGTGTGCGTGTAAGGGAGAGACAGAAAGAAGATTGAACGAGGGAAGGAAGTCACTCAGGAGTATGATTTACATTTCATAGTAAATAGCAGGAAGGGAAGAAGTGGAACCTACACACACACACACACACACACACACACACACACACACACACACACACACACACAAACACACAGTGACCATGGAACCAAGTTAACATACATTTCCTGAGAAAGATCGAGAGTCGCGATTACAGCCGTCCTGATGCACAACATTTCTGTTTCTTCTTTTTATGTTAGGTTTGATTATTGATATAACAGTTTGATATAAATTGATTTAAGAACTCGATAACTCTTGACCTCTCCTCAGCTGCTGTGTCGAAATCGAGGTTCCCGAGTCAGGAAAGAAATGAGAAAGTCAAGCATACAAGCACTTCCTGTTGTTTTTGGGTTCATGTTCTAGGGTTTGGGGGCAAGAAAGGGATAAGAGGGCAAGTTTCATTGGTCTACTATGTAAAGCAATAAGCAATGAGTTGGAATGTTGATGCGTTTAATTTCCTCTATAAACATGCAGTAGAAGTGGATTAGACTTTAATCCAACTCGAGAATCTTTATTTGAGGAAGGATGTACAGATGCAATCTCATGATGTAATGCATGGAACACCGAAAGATTGCTGATCTTAGTAATACAGGATGATCACATCGCTATTCTTGATTGTGGTTATAGTAGGAATGCTGATGTTAGAATCGTTTTCATAAGGGATTTGATAAGTAAAGAACGTCCTCATCTGATTCAGGCTCTTTGCTGAATGTTTTTTTTTTTTTTTTTTGCAAAATGAAGGTATTTGCTGTCGGCCACGAGTCATATTAATTGAACTTATAAAGTTCAGTTAAGGTTCAGTTAATGACCCTTGAGGTCTTAGGAAGGCAATTAACGCCTTCAGACGGAAGTTTCATTACCTTTACCTTTCTGTTCAGCACAGCCTGTCTGACCTCAAGTCTGAAGAAGTTTCTTATTGAACGGTTAGAACAGACACAGACCGAGCCCCTAATCTGCCCTAAGACTGCTCCTTATACTGTACATCCCTTATACACTTTATTTGAAACACTTAGCCTGTAGGCAAGTATATGAAGAAATATGCTCAAGTATATTTTGTCCCGCAACTGATTTAAAAGCAACAACTTTGCCAATTTGAATTCAGTTACATTTTATTCACATAGCATCCCTTAATCAGAAGAACTGCAAGATAGTTACTGTAACATTGTGCGCTTTGGGTTACTGACGACATTTTTCAGCACTGTACAGCCCTGAAACATAAACCGAGCCGAAGGACCGAGATCGCGTCCTGCTGAAATGAGACATGTTCTGTAGACGTGGACTACAGAACAAAAAGAGAAAATTAGTTGGTTTTATGATCAGACGGTCTCGGGTTCAAACTCCAGCAGTTAACAAGTTGCCACAAATTTTTCAGTTTAGAATTGTTTTCTTTCGAATATTCTTTTCTACTTCTGTTATTTTATTACCTGATTTTTTTATGTTCTACATGCATTTAATGGAGGTGTTTGCTTTTCTATCAAAAAAAAAAAAGTAAGACGGGCCTTAGCCAATGTTTTGTCTTTTGTTTAATTGCATGCGGTGAGAAATCCAACCAAGTGAACGAGAAAATGAACCTGATACACAGGAATAAGTGTGAAAGATCTCTAATGAGCAAGCTAGAGGTGACGGTGCCAAGGAAAAAACTCCCTGAAAAGTCATAAAGAAACCTTTACAGGAAACGAGGCTCAAAGGGAATTTCCTCCTCTTGTGGCTGATACTGAACAGAGGGATTATAAATCATTCCAGTATTCAGGTGGACAAGAGTAAAAGCAAACAGTAGTACACTGACAGGATGTTCTGTAGTGTCTGAGAGTCAGCAGTTCTTCTGTACAAGGCTGCACATTTCAGGTGAGATTATTCACTAAAACAAAAACGGATGAGTTCCCGTCAAGATATTATCATGGCATCATTTCTCCCCTGATAGAGACACGACTGAGAGCTAATGTCTAGCACCCTCTCTCACTGGATATGTTGCTTCAGACTTTAATGATTTGAAAGTGTTCGAGTGGAGTTATATTTTGGATGTGTTGGACTGCACAGGTGTTTGTTAGCCTACCCTTGCCTGGGTTTTAAAAAAAAGTAACCACTTTAGAAAGGTCAAATTATTGCCCTGCATCAAGCCACGAAAATAACTAAGGAGATTTGTCATGACTGTGGTTGGTTTAAGAACTGTCCAGTATTATTAAAATCTGGAAGGATAATGTTGAGTCATTAACTTCGTCAAAGAAATGTGGTGAAGTCAGATGTCAAGTTAGATTTATTTCTTAAACCACATTTAACACAACACAGTCGACCAAAGGGCTGTACAATTCTGAAATAGCTGCGGAAATAGAAACAGACTATAAAAAACAAATCAAATGAAATCAAATTCAAATAAAACAATAAACAACAAAACGTCGTCTACAATCACTGAATAAAATAAGCAAATAAAAGAATAAATAGTCAGGGAAAGAGTACATCCTGATGCTGTAGAAATGCCAATTGGACTTTGGAGCAGTGGAAGAATATCCTGTGGTCTGATGAGTCCAGACTGACCCTATGATGGATAACGCATAGTCGCTTCATTTGGTCAGGTCTGGACTCAGGAACTTTGTGGCCATACAATGAAATCAGCTGAGGACTTGACCGTACTGGATGACCAGGTGATCACATCAGTGGAGTGTTTTTTCTCCGATGGCACGGGCGTGATCCAGTACTGAAATTGTGGAAGAGTTCTGGGTTCAGGAAGCGTGAGGAATCATTTTCGCACATGAATTCGCCACTGCACAAGCTTTTGTGCTGTAAGGTGTCTGAATAAATTCTTAGTGTGTGTGTGTGACACCTTAGTGGCAAACAGTGTATCGGTATGTTCACCAGTTTATCTCTCTAAATTCTTCTTTTTTTTTTTTTTTTTTTTTTTTTTTTACAACTATTTATTTGCTAAGAGACTTTTTTCACCATTTGATTATTAAATAAAAGTAAATCTACCATTAGATGGAGTGAGCTGTGGATGGACGGGTTATTTCCCTGTCTGTGAATTAATTGGCGTTAATCATATAATTCAACAGTTATTATAACCTATAAAATGAAACTAAACTTCAGAAATGATGTGATGGATTGGCAAACTGCTCCAGGATGTACCCCGCCTTGTCTCCTGGGATGTGCCTAGGTCTCTGTGTACAGGATAAAGGGCTCTAGACGGTGATTGAGTGAGTTCAGACATGTGTATAATTGCTGTCTCATAGCTTTAATAAAGCATAACACTGTGACTTACACAGAAAGATCTGCCTAGTGTGCATTAATTCACCCCTATAGACGATGTGTTCCAAAGCGCAACACATTACATATTAATGCGGACAGCTATGTCTCATTACAGCTTAATAATTTAATAATTATTAATGATTTTATGCAAATGCATCATGTCTGTGTGTGTGCGGGTTTGTGTGCGCATGTCTGTCTATATAGAAGGTATGCAATGTCCCACAATTCCATTCCTACCACCGTGGGAACATTTAGTCCCTATAGAGACCATACCCCTTACAGAAACACACACACACACACATACACACACATTTTTGTTTTGTATCCCCAGAACAGTATTGTAAGTTCCTTCATAAATTACCAGGAGTTCCCGAGATTGTAAATGTCCCCGGGCTGGTGGAGAAGCATCGTGCATTTTACGGCCTGACAGACGAGGAAGGACTTTACTGCGGCCGAGGAGGCGCGCTGGTCAGAATAAACCGTGAATCCGCTCTCCCTCACAGCCGTCCCTTTGAGTGGTGTGTTGCCTGGGTGATGCAGGTTTGGCTCCTCGTGCATGCAAGATCTACAATGATGTTCAAATTACTAATTTCTGAGGGGAAAACAAGCACAGTGTTGAGAAAATATCAGAAGACTGAGAGGAAAGAGAAAAGCCGTGAATTGTGGGCATTTCGCGAGCACAGCTGGATGGGCGCGGCTGTGTTTGTCAGAAGGAAAACGTGGCTCAGCGAATCAGTGCATGCATTTAATTAAATGGGATTTGAAATAATAATAATAATAATAATAATAGTAAAAAATTTTAATAATAATAATTTTGTTCATCCTGTAGCGAAAGGTGGAAATGTGCATCATTCATTTTAATAAATCTTAAATTTACATCATAAAACCCTTATCATCTTGTAAGACTTTCCTTCGCATTAAATATCCTTTAGTTCAAGATGAACAGATTTCCTAAATGTTGCCGTGCAGTGATTGACTGACAGGTATGCGCTAACCGCTGACAGTCTCACATCATGGCCTTTCATTACCCGTCAAGCCTCTTTATCATTTGATGAGAAATGACAGAAATCATCTTCGTCTTAGATGCTCCATCTCAGAGACTTTTTCACCCAAAGAGCTTCAGAATCTTCAAGGCCGTGGTCTGATTAGCCGTCTGCTCTCTCCAGCGTTAACTAATGAGCGTTTCCAAGCAAAGAAATTCCCACCGGATTGAAAAGAATTGAATGCACTTTGCCCCTGACGTGAGGTGGTTTTTGACTGCATTTACAAATAAAAGGTGCCAGCCTTGAGCAAAAAGTAGGTTATATCTATTTTGCATTAGCTACTTCTTTTGTTTCATTTATGAGGGTGAGTCAAAAATGATTCGCACTCTGGCTGCAGAACTTGTTTTAGTTAAATTTAGAAATGACAATGATTTTCCTGCATAATCTTCTTGCTTTTCAACGCACTTTGTCTGTCAACACGCTTTCATATTCCCTTATTAAAATGTTTTAGTCTGAGCTGCAAACAGAAGAAGTGAATCGTCGTCCTCGTTGTGCTGCTTTACGGGGAGCAAACAGGTGAAAGTTTGATGGAGCAAGATCAGGACTATAGGGAGGATGCTTTAACTTCTCCAAAGAAAGTTCGCGTGTCAACAGTGTGGTTGTTGAACCTTTTTCCTGATAATGTTCCGATCCTAATCCCGAAGTTGATTTTGAACTTTTTCTCCATCTGTGATTGAGGATTGTTTCCGAAAGTTCCATACTTTGACCTTGTCTCATAGTGATGAATCCGCGTCTCATCACCAGTAACGATTCTCTTTTGTTTGCAGATATCCAAACTCTTCTGTTAATGCTCTTCAGCAACAGGTGCATCCACAGACCATAATAAACAAATCACTGCACGCTGCTCTTCTGTCGTGCAAATCATAAGCGGGGCATCTATTTTTGCTTGCACCGCAGTTGCAATGAACTCTTTTGATGTAACTTCTACTCTGTACTTCATGAGGAAAGAAAAAAAGATTACCAATGAAGCAGAAGAATTCATATCGCACTTCTCAGATATCAGTTCTAATTCATTTGTAATTTCAAACTGCTCTCTCTCTCTCACACACACACACGCACAGAGTCACACTTACACTCGAGCTCATAACTCCGAGGCTCACTCCATCATGCATTATTAAAGACGGGTGATCAGCCTCACTTTATTAACCGCTCTCACTGTGGATTTATTAGACCTGATGCTGTGCTTAAGGCAGAGTGAAAGTCATGCCAGGCTGCAGGATCTTTTTCCTCCTCCTCATACATCTCCCTGTTCAAAACACAACCCCAGGGTCCGAATCTTCCTGATCTACGGTCTGATTTCTGAATTTATAATCTGATAAGTATGATATTAAATAGTATGTTATCGCAAGTATATACTGTTGTTTTTAGAAGAGGATCTGAAGACATATTCTTGACGCCAAACCTGTTAAGCGAGGAAAACTGAACTAAAAGTCTCACCACCTAATCAGTGAAGATGATCTGTCGAGAATGTTAAGAGGTCCAGATTGTCATCCACAATCCGTGATGCAGAGCTCCTCCATCTCCTAAATCTCAGTCTATCCCTGCGTAGATGTAATCCCTGCAAGAGAAACAATAAGCTGTTTCTGTAGTAACCGAGGATGAAAACCAGACTGAAAGAAAAGAAGTGTTTTTTTTTTTGTTTTTTTTTGGAGGGGGGTTCCCAGCCTTTCTCCCTAATTTAGTCGTGTCTAGTTCCTCCCTGTCACTAGGGGGCTCCCACATTACGCTACTACTACCACTCAGTCAGGAGGGCCGAAGACTATGACGAATCATGTGATGCCAGCCGACCGCATCTTTTCAAACCGCTCGCTCACGCACCGCTGGGGTGGAATAAAACACTCGGAGGACAGCGCTATCCGCTCCTTCCGCTTGCGCAAACTCACAGACGCTCCTGATTGGCTGTAGAACTGTGATTAATGTGGGAGAACTAAGTACTTCTTATCCTTTCCCTCTGAGAGAGTTCGGCCAATCAGCTCTCTCTAGACCTTCCGGCTGCGAGACGTTACAGCATCACCGAGGAATCGAACCAGCGATCTTCGGATGATGGGACGAGCACTTTACCACTGCGCCACTCTGTTTCACTTTTTAAACATTGTATATAAGGGCAATTTTGGAAAAAGGCTTTCAAGTGTTGTTTTTTTAATTTATTTTTTTAATTTAGAGCAAAGACTACTTGTTATTCCTTTCTTTTCCCCTTCCTCCCTCTGAGATTCTTTCTCTTTTTCTGCATCCCAGCATTAATCAGTCGGTTTTGCACTTCGTCTTTCTCGCCCAACAGCTGGTTTTGTGATTAATGCGATTCCGTGTACAGAACCTAGCACAGATGGTTGCGGCTTTTCCTACACCACAGAGGTGCCCTACGAGCCTAATCAAGTTTTCAAACCGGTTATAATTAAAGCAGTGTCAAACAACAGATTTATGAATAAGAAATTAATCTGGCATATGTGAAAAAACAACAAAAAACTTTTCACTTTGGCTTTGTTAATGGAAATCGATTGTAAAGGATCCACACTCGATGATCAATTAGCTCGCTCTAATTATTGTTTATCTTTAGCTGCGCTCTGGCCTGACACTAATGTGTGTATTTCTGTCAAAGTGAAAGTATAAAAATTGAGGTGCATATTGTATACAGTAAGTACCTGTATGTACAATGTAATCTTGCCGACTAGCTTACAATAGGTCTTGGTTGTTATAGATTGTAAGTAATCGCAGCTAAATTCCACGAGTGATGAAATTTCCGGTGAATGAAGGTGAAAAAGCGTTTGACTTTAAGCACAACACAGTGCAGAGATGAGACACATCCTGAGCCCGCTCTAAGCAATTTCCACATGTTCGGGCCATTAAAGGACTTCCTGGGAGGCCAGCGTTCCAGAAGTGAAGGACACAGTCCGATCACGGCTCCATGAGAAAATCATCCGGACGGTATCCAAGCACGATGAAATGCTGGGATGAGTTCATTAGTGCAGTCGGGGATTTAATAGAAAAATAAAGGGAGGTTTTATTCTCATAACTGCGTTCTGTTATTCTATACAATCAAAAGTCCTGAACGCAGTTTGACATGGATTTTAAAAAGATCTGCATCATGTTCGGATCGAGGCAGCAGTGTCGGCACTCAGATGTTACAGAGAGGACTGTAACAGGGATAAAGCTGTGGCTCGAATTTCTTGTTCACACGATAAGCTGTAAATATTTGTTTAAGTTCCAGCAATAAAAACAAAAAACACATTGACGGTTACAACTGCTGGAATGTAAGCGATAACAGGAAGTAAAACCTAAAAGTACAAAGTGTCATTCTGTGATGTATCATTAGTCTTGTGATATTGGTGTGTTTCGATGAGATTAAGACTCCCCACGTAAGTGACTGGATGAAAAGGATTTAATAAAGTCCTGTAGCTGTGGAGAAGAATGAGCACGCCTGGTCGTTAGTGCCCAGTGACTCATCAGACAGACCCATCGATCTTGTCCTGTGTGTGTGTGTGTGTGTGTGATCGATGGTTCAGCTACGCCTGTTGCTGCGTACTCTCATTAAGACAAGCCGGTAGTTTTCACCTTCATCTTCCGTCTTCGTTCTGTTCCACTCCAGTTCTTTACTTCATCTAAGAGCAGGTCTCGCTGGCTTTAAATTCTGCTGATAAGTGCTGATAACCAGGAAGCAGTGAGTGGAAAATCTTTCAGTTATTTGCTCGTATCAGATGTACTACGTTTCAAAGCAGCGCGCAAAGCATTGTATGACTTTCTCAGTCTCGGAGCAATGCTCTGGTGTGAAATATTTACTCTACAGATATTGGCTGACCTTTATCACATGTCAATATATAGCCAGAGCTTACCAAGACAAACAGATTGATCTCTTTCGATTCGTCACAGACACCCAAATATTGTCACCATAAGATAAGAACGGCTGCTTTTACTGTATACCTCAGCGGTGTTCCATTCTCAGATCTGATTGGTCAATATGTGTTTGTTGTTTGTTAATACACTGGATAATCCACATGAAACTTGAACTGTGAGGGGAAGTTTTTGTTCTGTATTTTTCAAAAGGTTCTCTCGTATAACAGACGTACAGACATCAAGTATATTTAACTTTACTGAGAAACTGCAAGTTGACCGGAAGACTTTGAACTGTTGAAAATCATGAGAAGAGAAAGTTGAGGGTTTGTGGCGTTTATCGCTGCTTCAACAAAACTGATGAGAGGAATTAACTTGTCTTGCAGACTAGCTATACTGCTTATCCCGTACAGAGTAGCGGTTGGCCTTGAGTCTATCCCAGAGGACTTGGGGGGGATGAGGTGGGCTATTTGGAACCTGCAATGAACCTATTCTACACGTCTTTGTACTGTTTTACATTTACATCATTCGGCACATGTCCTTATCCAGATCCATATCCTTATACATTTTATCTCACTATACGTCTGAGCAGTTGAGGGTTAAGGGCCTTGCTCAGGGGCCCAAGAGTGTCAACTTGGTAGTGCTGGGGTTTGAACCTGGGAACCTTCTGATCAGTAGTCCACTGAGCTACCTCTGTCCTGCAATACTGCAAAAACTCTGTCTTGAGAACTTGCAAACTCCACACCCTCTCAATCCCACCTCCCCTACCTGAGGCAGGAATCGAACCCTGCCGGAGGTGCGAGGCCACCGTGCTAATCACTACACCTCTGTTGTGAAATCTCACTTCTACAGGTTTTAAAACTCTGATGAACTAGTTCACGTAAATCACAATTCAGCATTCCATCCTAAGTGCTAATTAGCCGGTCAGGATTGCGTCATTTCTGGCTTCAGCACATTCAAGTGGAAATTCAGGTTTTGTTAGCAACATGCTAGGCGGCTAACTCAGATGAGTGATGTGTGTATATATTCTCTTTCGGGCAGTGAAGTGTGAGTCAGCGTCTTAGCTGTAATAAACCGATATGTCTGTATGATAATGACTCGAAAGTAAACATTAGGATTTGGGAACAGTACTCCAAGTTGACTGCAGTTGTTGTGCTGTTTTATGTTGCATTCACTGAATTGTGTAAATTATGTGGCTTTTTGTGCATTATTGTTAATAGTGGAACCTCAACATGTGAATGCCGTCCTTTATGAATTTTCAGCCAAAAAAATGACATTTTGCAAGAAATGACCAAAAAAGCATTTTCAGCATACAGACGAAAGAACCGAACCGAATACCGGCTAAGTTGCGCGTACTAGTGATGGGAAGTTTGGATCATTTTAGTGACTCGGTTCTTTGAATTTCGTTCATCAAAATGAACAAATGAACTTTCAGTTAGTTCATTATGATGAATGCATCATTATGATGCTTTTCAATGTCATTCAGTGCATTTCGTTCTATTAATCATAAATCATATAGAATTAAATGTTACATTTTCAATAAATAAATACCCAACATGTCTACATACATGAATCTTAGCTATAGTTCCAGTAATGAAAATATTACAGTGCAGCCAAGGACACATTATGATAAAAGAACAAATCACTCGGACCAGAATATATGATGGTGAGCTGCTCATTCTGTTTGTCACGTGACCCTCATAGACGCTATGCAGTGCAGTACTCAGGTTACACATTGAACGGTTCTTCTCATGAGCCTTCTAGTCCGAGTCGTTCATTGTTTGTCAAGTCACTTCCACAGACGCTACAGTGCAATAGATTCAAAAGAACGAACGACTCGGACTAGAAGACTATGAGAAGAACCGTTTAATGTGTAACCTGTGTACTGCACTGCATAGCGTCTATGAGGGTCACGTGACAAAAAAACAAACGACTCGCACCAAAAGACTCAAAGGTAACTACTAATTTCTGTTTCCTGTACATAACCTACGGAGGTTTTGCGATGCTTTAAACATGCAAAGTTTCGTCTTAGGAGCTCGTGTCCAGAACGGATTAAATACAGGTTGCTCTGTAATTTTTAAAATTATTTTAACTGTATTATTAATATTTTAGCTGCTATTTCTATTCATTCTTGTGCATGCTTTATCGCTCAGGAGTTTCCTCGCTTTTTAAAAAAAAATTTATGACAAGGACAAATTAAGAAACAAATTAAGGAATTATGGGCAGTTTGCCACTAGTTTACAAGTTTGTGCAGGTTTACACTGTATGTTTACAAGTTAAATTCATAATAAGTGTAAAAAACACACAAACATATTGCTGTGTCTTACTAGTAGATACAATGGCCTGCGTATGTGTTTACTCTTCTGAAACATTTCCAGTATTAAACTTTAGTATATGTTTTTCAGATTTATTGCCTTTCTTTACTCAATACCAACCAGCATATTATAAAATCTCTCTCTCACACACACACACACACTCAAACACACACTCTGCGAGGGAGGGACCGCTCGTTGTGTCTGTGGCAGTGTCTCATTAAGACGGTGTGTAGAGGGCGGTGTGTGATGTGTTTAGCGAGGAGATTTACAGAAGAAAGCCGCCGTGCTCATAACACAGAGTGATGGTTGTGCTGCGGCCGCGAGGGATGTCGTTCGTACCGAGTCGCGCCGAGAAAGGATGAGAACGAAGGCCATTAGAGTGAGATTGATTATAGCACATGGAGTCCTATGTCTCGCTCGCTCGCTCGCACATTCACACAGACACACACACACACACACACACGTGACTGCACACTGTCCTTGAATGCAGTTGGCCACAGTGAAAGGTAAAGTTAGAGACAGAGAGAGAGAGAGAATGTGTTTACGTGTGGTGTGTGTAGGAGAGAGAGAGATTTTAAAATATGCTGAAGTGCATCTGATTGCTTTCATCAAAGTAATCATGAAATTCCATCTTTAATGAGAACGTACCAAAAAGAGAAAGAGAGAGAGAAATGAGGATCTGTGAAAATCCGATTGAAATTTGAAGATGATCCGAAAGAAAGAGAAGGAGGGTGAAGAAAAGGATGAAATCTCTCTTTCCTTATCCTTCTCTCCATTGTCTCTCTTTCTCTCCTGCTCTTTTCTATCCCTTTATGTCTTTCTCTCTCTCCATTCTCATCTCCCCATTTTTTTTCATTTCACTCCTTCTTCCTCTACGCCCATCTCTTCTTCAGTCTTCTCACCATTTTGTCCTCTCTCTCTCTCTCTCTCTCTCTCTCTCTCTCTCATCTTTTTCATTTCCTCCCTCTCCGCATCCCTGTCTCTTTTCTTTATTCTTTAAAAAAAAAAAAAAAAATGGAAGACTCTATAAACAGTAGGAGTGAGAGAACAAAAGAGCGAAAGGGAGTAATAAACCGATATTAGATAAATGCAGAGAGGGGGAGAGAGAGAGAGATGAGGAGAGAAAGCAGAGGGAAAGTTGGGGCTTTGCTTCATTCAGGATAAAGGAGAGAGGCGGAGAGAGCAAGCGAGGGAGATGTGAGGGAGAGAGAGAGAGAAAGGAGGGGATGAAGAAATGAGATGGACCGAGTGAGGGAGAGGGAGGGAGGGAGGGAGGGAAAGAGAAGGAGCTGGACCTCGGAGCAGTAGTGTGCCGGGAGACGTGAGAGCGCGGAGGACGGACTGGCGTGAGGATGATCAGATGGAGAGACCGGAGTGTGAGCGAGCTTCAGTGGAGAACTCTGAGCTTTTCATCACCCCGCGACTTGTTGCACCGCTAAAGCTGCGCCGCCGCACGAACGGACTAGTTTAAGGGTCACAGCCGGAAATTGGCACTAATTACCCGTGGCTAATCAGGAGTGGAGCGTGAAGCGGAGGAGCTCGCTCGTTTCCGTCGCCGAGGCAGAATTCAGCCGAGACCGAACTTCACCAAGAGCTAATTTTTCTCTGCATGAGGATTTAACGTGGATGAGAGGAAGAGAAAAGCATTGACATTTAAGGCTCGGATTGTATACACACACGTGTGTGTGTGTGTGTGTGTGTGTGTGTGTGTGTGTGTGGGAGAGAGAGAGCATATGCATGTGTGTGAGTGTAGGGGTGTGTGTTTGTGATGTCTCGATTTTCTCACAATGACCATGAGACTCCCGGGGATCTCCAGACGACCCTTGTTCTGCCCATCCCAGCATGCCCCGCCTCTGTCGCTGACTCCACCTCTTATTCAAGCTCCGACTCCGCCCCTATCAGTTGACCATGCAGGTCCTTCAGATTGTCAAAGAGCTGGTGTCTCCGTCTCGACGCCGCGCCAATGCGAGGTTCGCAGGTGCGTACGGGTGTGTGAATTTTATGAGCAACAGCATGAGAACTCCAGCGTGTGTGTGTGTGTGTGTGTGTGTGTGTGTGTGTGTGTGTGTGTGTGTGTGTGTGTGTGTGTGTGTGTGTGTGAGAGAGAGAGAGAGAGAACTTGACATTTGTGTTTTCCCTTGAAACACAACTCATTTGATACTGACTTTTGACAGGCTGTGAAGTTGTTTCACACGTGGTAACACAAAACGGCTGCCAACACTTCAGACCTCATACCGTGTGTGTGTGTGTGTGTGTGTGTGTGTGTGTGTGAGAGAGAGAGAGAGAAGCTGTGTCCCAGTATATAGGTTTTCTGCCAACCAGTCAGCAGAACAATATTGTTTATAATGAACACACTTATGGATATTCCAGAAATGATGCACTCGCGGCCACTACATTAGGTTCATTACCTGTTCGACTGCTCGTTAATGCAGATATCTGATCAGCCAATCACATGACAGCAACTGAATGCATTTATGCTCATCGACACTGTCATGATGATCAAATCGAGCATCAGAGTGTGATTTAAAGAACCAGTGTAGCATGTGGCATGGTTGTTGGTGCCAGACGGGCTGGAACGAGTGTTTCTGAAACTGCTGGGATTAACTGGGATTTTCACAGAGAACCATCTCTAGGGTTTACAGAGAACGGTCTTAAAAAGAGAAGCTATCCAGAGAGCAGCAGGTGAAGAATGTCCAGACCTGGTCAAGCTGATGGACAGGCAACAATAACTCAAATGACCTCTCATTACAACCGAAGTATGCAGAAGGAACTCACAACACATTGGCCCTTGAAGCAGATGGGCTACAATCTTTTTTGAGCAAAAAAAAAAAAGTTTGTTTTTGAAGCCTTGATTTAATCTCTATTGATCGGTTCCTTCTGTCATTTGTGCGACTTGAAAAACCTCCTGCAGCTGTACATCAATACACACGCACTCACACACACTCTCACACACACACACGCACACACACACTGAGCTGAAGTCGTTTGGTACAGGTTTGTGAGAGCTCCTGTGACATTTTGCTGCTGTGAGATGACGAGGTGCTGATGCAGCTTTAGTACCGTCTGGTTTCCTTTCAGCTCACCGTCTTATTCTCTCTCTCTCTCTCTCTCTCTTCATGTGTTGTCTTTTATCTGTTCTTATTTCAGCTGCGAGCCTTGGCTTGTGTGGAGACCTACAGCACACTCTTTTACACATGTACGCCTCCTGGTCAGGGAAACGCTGCCATAAAACCTTCAGGGTGTGACAGCGGCATGGAGCTCTCACAGAGTGTAAACACGCGCACACGCGCACACACTCACACACGCGCACACGCGCACACACACACTCACAGACGCGCACACACACACACCTGTGTGCACACACGCGCGCACACACTCACACTCGCACACACATACGCTCGCTCCACTTTAAAGAGCACTGAGATCAATGTGTCATAACAGCTGGAGGGGGAAAGAAAGAGGGGGAAAAAAGGGGATGAAGTGAAGGTGAAAGAAGATTAAAAGCAAGATGAAAGGAAAAAGATGGAAGAAATGAAGGAAAATTAAAGAGATCGTTGGAAGGGAAGGTAGAAAGCAAGACAGATGGAGTGATGCAAGGAAGGGCAATTAGGACAAAAGGATAATGGGAAGGATGCAAGGAACGATGGAAGAAAAAAAGGATGTAGAAAAAAGATGGAAGAAGTGAGAAAGGTGAAAAAAAACATGGCTGGGGGAAGGAAGGAAAGGTAGCAAGTTAGAAGGAATATGGAATAAAAGAATAAACGGAAGATGAAATTAATGTTGGAAAGGAAAACTGAAAAAAAATTTACTGAAAGCTGCAGAAAAAAAAAAATAATGTTGGGTAAAAATGAAAGGTTGAAACCATTGGCGGAACGATGGTACAAAAAAGCAGGATGGAAAGAAAGAGAAAGACGGGAGAGTCCGTCCGTCAGCTCGTCTCGTCCTCTCCCGGTCTCGCTGGTGTGAGGAGCTCCGGGCTCTGCGCCAGCGCTGGTTTTCAGGTGTGTTAGTCCGCTTCATCGCACCGTGTGTGACCAGGGGATTCCCCTCACTTCTGTAACAGCTGTGTCTGCTGGCCTGCGCAGGGGACGTTCAGTGCTGCGCGTCCTCCTAGATGTTTTTGAGGCAAAAACCAGTTCATATCCAAACCTCGATTTGAAAAAAAAGAAAGAAAAAAAAAAACCCCCTTACGCTACACACGAGTCTTTATTGTTGCCTTAAACCATGTTTGATTGAGAAAATCAAACGTATCTAATTCGTCCACACATTAGAAATTTTTTGCTGTCTTATGAATGCTCTTTTTATACCAAATACTCAAATGTGATTAGTCAGCAGTTCTTCCTTAATGTATTGTTACTGTTCATTACTCTATTTCTCTAATGCAACTTAATATACCTATTATGCAATTACTGTATTAAGTAGCAACCCAGATCTTCTAGTTTTTTTAAGATACAGACTTTCTTGTATCTTTAATGCAGTCTTGAGAAATAGTTCTCAGGCTTACTGAAGGATTTTCTGCCTCTTATTTCCGGTGTGGCTCTCATTTCTCTGAACCCGAGTAGTTTAAGACGAATGCTTTTTGTTTGTTAAACCACACGGTGACCTGTGATGCCTGATGTTCAGGCTGGTCGGTGGTTGTACAGCGGTGATGCTGAACTCTGAGTGGTCGGAACAGACGAGAGAGGAAATGAGGCTGCTGCTGAGGTTGTTACATAAACCATCAATTTTTAAACTGTATCTTTAGGTACTTTGTAGTCTGTTACATTAAAACCTTTTGTAGTTTAATTTCTACCGTTTAATTTAAATTATGATGAAGAAATGGTTGGGGGGGATTCTTTGTCCATTCTTACAAAAATAAATGTAATTATTATTATTATTATTATTTTTATAATTTTTTTTACTTTGCAACTTTGCACAATGTGTTCACGTGATACACGCTCATGATTTTTCATCCTTCCAATACCCTGGTTGTACAGTTGTTCCAGTAATACCGAATCTCCTTAGTTGTTTTCTTTGCTCCTTGACACAGGCCAATAATTCGACCCTATATATATATATATTTTTTTTTTTTGTCAAAAGGAACAAATCACTTCAGGATGGACGTGCTGTTATGTCGGTAATACACAACTCCGTTCATTATTTAGGATCTAACGTTCTATGATTGTAGGAAGAAAAACGACTCCTGTTAGAGATTCCCTCAGTCTCATCACTTCCTTTCAATTGAGTTTTTGTAGGTAAATCAGGAAGGGTATTTGTGTGTGTGTGTGTGTGTGTGTGTGTGTGTGTGTGTGTGTGTGTGTGTGTGTGTGTGTGTGTGTGTGTGTCAGCCAGCAGTTGTTTTTTGTAAAGGTTTGTTTGTATTTGTGCTCTATTAGCCTGGTATTTCTGTGTGTGTTTGTGAGAGAGCAAGAGACACAGGCTGGTATGTAGTGTGTGGGTCTGTACACTGACGTGTCCCTGAAGTCAACAAACAGTCGCATTGTTGGAGCGTCTCCCCGTTAGTTTTCTTTCCTTCACTCTTCTATCTGATTGTTTGAGTCCAGCTTCTTGTTTTTCTCCAGTTTTGTGTCTTCTGGAATTATGGCTTCTTTTCTTTTTAAAGCCTCGTATGGCAGAGTGAAGAGAATGAGGACACTGATGAGGACAGTATGAACAGGTTGATTAAGGACAGTATGAACAGTAAGTTAGGTTGATTGCTGTGATTGTGTGTGTGAGAGAGAGACACATGCAGATGGAAAGGCAGAGCTTTATTAAGGATACACAGCAAGAATGGGAGCAAGGTAAGCGATGATGTCATTATTCACTTTGTTGAACATGAGTGTCGCGACGTCACAGTCAAAAGACCTTTTTAGTTTTTAATTAACCTTAATTAGTTGTCGCTCAGATCGAAGGACACCGTATAACCGGGATGAAAAGAAAACCTTCTGTATTATTTTGATTATTCACACAAGTTTTGATTTATTCAAACAGCCAATCACATTGCAGCAGCAGAACGCATCAGTCATTTAATGTTCATGGGGAATATCGATACACGATGCATCTTGTTGGTGAGGGAGAACAGTCAGACAGGAAGGCTACAGTAACTACAGGTTAAGTTCAAGTCAAACCAGGACTTTACAAAAGACAGATGTTTACAGAAGATTTCAAGCACAGTACGGTGATGAAACTCTTAGCCCCGGTAAAATATCTGAACGGTGCAAAGGTTTAAAAGAAGGCCTGTGAATGACGATCCCGACCGAGGTGGCTCAGAGCCCACTGCACTCATTTCCAAATGTTTGGCTCATTAAAGGAGTTGGGGGGGGGGCAGTGTTTCAGACAAAGCTGGCAGTCCGATCACGGCTCTGATGTAGAAAATCATGATGAGAGAACTTTCTACCTTGATGGCGTCCAAGCACGAGTGAAACACTGGGTTAAGTGCAGTAGTGTAGCAGCGGATTATACAGAGACATAACGACGGTTTTTACATTTTGCACATTCACACTTATGGACATTTGTCTTTTTTGCACTCATTCTGGACATTCATGGACACTTGTGGACACTACACACATGCACATTCACATATCTACATATTTCTATTTCGTTTCTTTGCGTGTTGCACACAAGTTACTTTCCCCGGCCATTTTTATTTAAATTCCCTCATCTCCACACTAAAATGTATATTTTTCTATATTTTTCTATATTTGTACAGAAATCATCTTTTCTCCTTATTTGTACAGCTAGGTTTAAAAAAAAAATTTTTTTCTTATATTGTATATTTTGTCTTTTACAGATATATTATTCCTATCTTAGCTAGATTTATTTTCTATTTTATTTCTTTTTGTCCAAATTTATTTCCTATTAATAATCTTTTTATTTTTTAAGGTCACGGGCGGTCGTTTAAGCATTTAACTGCATATCGTACTGTGTATGACTGTGTATGTGACAAATAAAATTTTAATTTGTATTGTTATTCTACACAGTCAACCTTTTGACAACCGTGGTCTCACTGAGAGACAGAATGTTCACCGAATGTATTCAAGATCGAACAGTGAAACTGATCAGCAGTTCATTCTTCATCTCTCGTATGTCTTTTTTTTCTTCTCTTTCTCCACACTTCTCTAGCATGTATTGAAATGAATACAAAATGAAAAAATGTAGCAGAGAACAAAGCGAGGGAAATAAATGCGCCTCTAATCATGTTTTTTTCTTAGATTGCATGGCAGGGACGGTGGATTATACAGAGAAAGGGAGGCGGTGAGGGACAGAGACAGAAGGCTGTGAAGGTGACCGTGATTAAGACAGAGGTGATGGCAGTGGAAATAGGAAGCAGATAAACGAGAGGCGAGAAAATTAATCCATCTGCCAAGGAGGCTGGATGAGGCGAGAGGGAGAGAGAGAGAGAGAGAGATGAAGACAATAGTTGCGTAGAGCGAGAGAAGCACATCAGGAACGGGATGATCGAGAGCCTGCGGATTTGACAAGTAAAAGAAAGGAGACGGCGTGATAGCCGGGTGTCATCGCACATCAGTTTGCTTGTGCGAGTTATTCTCCTGAGTGAAACCTCGCACCTCGGCGCTGTCTGAACTGAAATGTTGACTCGAGGAGGGAAAAAGTGCTTTTCTCATATTTTTATCAGCCTCTTGTCATCACCAAGACGAGAAGTAAAGATGTGCAATTCGTTTCCTGTCAAAGTCGTGTGAGGGGGAAAAAAATGTAAAAACTGAAAGTGAAGAAATATTCACGGAGGTCAGATTTTGATTCCCAACTGTTATTTTTTTCTTAACCACAATGTTCAATTCAGCTTAGTTTTGTGTGTGTAGCGCTTTTAACATGGGTCACGGTGTCCCTTTCTGTCCCTGCTGTGTATAATCCCCTGCTCCACTCATGCACTTATCCCAGAGTCTCAGTAGTGCTTGGAGGTACAGTCGAACGTTTTCTCAGCTGAAGGTGCCTGAGTCACGTCTGAAACACTGGCCTCCCAGGAACCCCTTTAATGGTTCAAACATGTAGAAATGGTCTGACACGATGGGGATGTACAGAGATCATAAGCATGAGTCAAAACATCATCACAACCCCTGTCCTTAGTGTGTGTGTGTTACTGCTCTGTGTGCGTTTATCAGACAACGTCTTGTGTGACGTATGAACACGTACAGTAGCACGAGCATGTCTAAGCATTAAACTGAGGCAGATTGCTGTATTGAATTTTATTTATTGTTAGCCATGTCATTTTTTACAGTAGGAGTTGTTGGAAAGTGAAAACACACTTCGGTCTTGATGTCTGATTCGGAATAAAATTAGAAGTAGCTCAGTGTTGGTTAAAATAGCTTGAGTATGTCTCACAGGCCGACTCCCCTCTGAGCTTTTTTTTTTTTTTGTTAATTCATGTCAGACAGTGTTGGTCTGTGTGTGTGTGTGTGTGTGTGTGTGTGTGTGAGTAAGTGAAATCTGGGCAGCTCTCAAGGCCGAGTGGCAGCACGAACAAAAGGAGCTCAGTTCTCGCTATGGCTCTGCATCGCTCCATCTCCCGCTTCAGTTTCTCAAGCTGTATTTAAGCGCTTGAAGAGAGATTTTTCATTTATTAATAATTAATGAACCGTCTACTTGTTAGGCATCTGTCAAAAAAAAGAGAAAGTTGTACTGTTTAAATGTAAGTTTGGGTCATTCAAATGTTGCAGCATATGTAGAAGATCGTTGCGTTGTTTTAAAGCATTTGATGGTTCGGTAAATGTTGTCCCATTTGAAGGGCTGTATAATAGCCGAGTGCAAAATGTCACAATCATATCAAGGAAGGATCTGAAAGCCGTCCTTTATACCAACTTGTGTGTTCTGACTTTATTTTCTTTTTGTTATTAATGCATATAAATGGTAATACATCTAGTTTCTTTTGATGTAAGACAGCATAAACTTTTTGTAAGACATTTTTGTTTTTGTTATTTAATATATACTCATGAAAAAAAAGAAATGTTGCATTATTAAAATAATAATAACAATGTGTATAATAAGGTCACAAAAAAACAACAACATTTAATTTATAAGTTGGTTTGCTTTGTTGAATTAAGGACACAAGTAAGGCAAAAGTACCATCACGCCGGGCATGTGTGAGAAATTTGCCACGTGATTGTGTCAAGCTGACCGCAATCATCATTCACGGACGTAAGCCTTCTTTAAACTGTCCCGTGCTTGAAGTCTTCCGTAAATGTCAGTCGGTTTTACACCTCCATTCTTCTGCTCATTTGGTTTTTTTTTTTGTTTTGTTTTTTTTTGCTTTTTTTCCTGTCCCATTTGATAGAATTTGTTCTATAAGGTCTTTCTGATTGACTTTCTCAGAATTTCTTTGAATCCTTGATCAATTTTCAAAGGGGTTTCCAGACAGGAGGATGGTGGCTCGATCATGCATTCTTGAATTGACTCTTGGATGCATGGGGTAAAAATAAATAAATAAATAAAAATTATGTATATATTTTTTAAATTTATATACGACCGCTTTTGAGGTGGTGAAATGGTGCATTCTTAACTACACACACATTGATTCAATTCAATTCAGCTTTATTTGTGCTGTTAACTACTGCCATTGTCGCAAAGCAACTTTACACAATCAAAAGAATTATTTACGTTTGTATGGAATGTGAATGTGTATGAATCAAAATAGTCAGATTGTCCATGATGAGCAAGCCGAGGGCGACAGTGGCAAGATAAAACTCCCTTAGATGGCATTAGCAAGAAACCTTGAGAGGAACCGGAATCAACAGGAAACCCATCCTCATTTGGGTGGAACAGGAAGCAGGAATTGATCTGCATTCATACTGTGTGTTCGGTGGCAGGCAGTTCAGTATATAACAGTATAATTAATATGGAGTCCAGTTAGTTATTGGAGGCTCAATACCAATAACATTACATTTTAAACCGTGATCTTAATCGAGTCACGATGCAGATCGAAACCTCAGTATCATGATGATATTGTATCAGGTGGTCCCTGGTGAATCCCACGTCTGTAATTTCCACCAGTCTTCTTCCCATATTAATTTATCTTAATATAGTTAATGAGATTCAATTCTCCTCCAATACGTCTCTGTTTATGTTTTCCCTAGAATTGTTTGCAGAGAAGCAGCCCTATTAAATGTTCCTCCGACTTCTATACTGTATTTCACCATGAGTTTGACACAGTGATGTTGGGATCATCAGCACAGACATTCTTTCCCTGGAACATGAGTTGATTTAATGCCCAAGAGTTCTAGTCTGGGTTCATCTGTCGGGAGTGTATCGTTGCAAAAGAGTCCTGATCCGTAAATGCTTCATCATTTTTTAATGGGTTGTACAGCAGTAGTAGTAGTGGTGATGATTGTTTTCTGTTTAACTGTTGTTCCTGCTGCTGTTAGACCATCCTGAAACTGCCGGTTTCTTTAATTTCCTTATCATTAATTAGCCTGAGAGTGAGCATGCTATAAATCCAGACAGCTCAGTCTAATCTTTAACATCGCCCGAGCAATTCACCAGTGACCACAGCATTGTAAACTAAAGTGTAGTTTCAACTTCTTAAAAAGTCGTAGGATATACTGTACAGTATGACATCAGTTTTCTCACCTGTCAATAAGTCTCGCGTAGCACGTCCTGCTTTATTTTGCCCCAAAGGCTACACTTTCTTTCTCATGTATCATAAAGGCCTAGCAAACATTTCGACTGCAAGTGTGCACGCAGCCAGGGAAAGCAGCCTTTCGTGTATTTCCTAATCCAATAACACCGTCCCTGTGGGTTTCGTGGGCAGCGTATCTCCGAACACGAGGATCCGCGATCCGAACCCACTTGTTAGTTTATCTCCATTACACTGCAGCCAGCAGAATAGTGAATCATGTTTCTCCCCTGGACCTGGAGTTCATTATGTGGTTCTGGCTTTTGGAGAGGACACCAGTACACGCTTACACAGTGTTCTGCAAAGCCACACTGGATCATTAAAGCCTTGCACATAACTCCCACTCAGCATGTGTGTGTACGGCTGCGGGAGGGGGAGGTTGTGTGCGAGCGCGCAAACTGAACGATCAGACATGACAAATTCCCTCTCGGCAAGGTTCATGGTGGTGTTCTCTCGTTTTAGTCGTCGTTCTTGTCCTTTCTTCTTGTCTCATGTGAAATTTGTGTCCAGTGTTAAATCAGGCAGTAATTAAGGGCTTGTGCTGTTGTACTGAATATCAGCACAGCCGGGATGTGATCTACAACCATCACTGATTAGCAATAGGTTGTGATTTTGTATTTTTATCTAACCGCTTATTTTGTCCACCAGCACATATCATTACACGACTGGTAGAACTAAACCGCGACTGGCGGAGCTGGCGACTTACAGATACTGTCGCTGCCGAGCGTTAATTCCACCTGTTAATTCTAGCGTAAGTAGTAGTTTTAATTCTTTCCGACATTGCGCTCCGAAAAGGTGAGAAGAAGAAACAATGGAGGTGGAGGACAAATCTGAGGAACTTAGGAGATTTACTTTAGAATATCAGCTGAATTTCATGTTTTCAGGTTGAATCCCAAATATCGTTAAACGGAAAACTAGTGTGCTACAGTATGTAGGGTGTAAGTTAGAATCTCTTCTTCCACACACCTGATTAGATTTGGGATTTAGCCAGAAGTTGGTTATTTATGCAGCTCGAAGGTTCATTTAAACCACACGGACGTGTGGATTTTCAACGACTTCGAAGTAATTACTAAGATATTAATTACTTAAAACTAATAATTTATTAGTATTTTATTATTAATTAGTAATTTATTACTAATAAAGTGTTGTTAAAGATGACACAACGTTATCAGGTGTGATTTCTTTACTTTCTAAAAGTGCTTCCCTGATAAATGTGGCTTTTGGCCAGAGGTGGGTAGAGTAGCCAAGAAATGTACTCAAGTAAGAGTAGCTGTACTTGAATAAAATATTACTCATGTAGAAGTAAAAAGTATTCGGTAAAGAGAGAACTCGTGTGTAGAATAAATGGTTAGAAAAGTAACAAGTGTAGCGGAGTAGGATCTAGTAAATCCACTTAGTAAAAGTAAAAAGTACTACTCATAATATTTTTTTATTTTTATTTTTTTCAAAAAGTTACTCAAGTAATTGTAACTCGTTATTTCCCACCTCTGGGTTTTATCAGGCAGCTGCTCTCCCCTCTTTTCCAGTATTGCAGATTGTTCCGAGCTACTTTGTTAGAATACCTGAGATACATGAGCTATACATACGCTCTATTGTATACCGCTACTCGTGGAATGACTTTCGTCTAATCAGATTACTTGCTTGGAGTCTTTTCTCGTAAACGCTGTACAGGTTTATCACGGGCGCTATGAAAGCAGAATAGAATCGCGTTCATTTCAAATCCTTCTCCAAACCCCTGCCACAAAGTTTAGTAAGTAGTGTTTTTAGACTTTCCCTTACTGGAACAAGGAGGATCAAACATGACAATGCAACGGTGCACAAAGCCAGCTCCATGAAGATCTGGAGAAGTGTCCGGCACTCAGCCCTCAGTGGAGACCATTGGAATGAATCAGAGCATCAACCTACTGATCACACACACACACACACACACACACACACACACACACACACACACACACACACACACACATAGACACACACACGAGTAGATGAACAGTATGAGCACAAACCAACACAGCTATGCTCCAAACTAATGTTGGAGGAGTGGAGTGTTTCCATGTACTTTTAGTGAAACTTAGTTTTGTTTTCTTAACCTTTTGTGACCTGAATGTCCTCACATTAGGACATGACATGACGTGATTTTCTCAGAAGCTGCATGGTCTGTGTACCCGTGTACGATCCTCATGTTGTGGAGTATTATTCCTTCGCTGAACTTTCTTCTCTGTAAGGACATTGATTGATTGAGTTTATAGTTATCAGGTGCTAATAAAAGAGAAGCAGTGAGGAGGGATTACAATGTTACCAGCGTCATGCTTTTTGTTCTCCATGGATTTTTCTGCGTTCTTCACACTGACAGCAGACAGCGAGGGAGGACTTCCTGTCTGTCCTCTGCTTTTTTGAAGAGGGAGGATCTAGTTAATGTAGTAAATGAGAATTTTACTACATGTGCCCCCCCCCCCCCAATTATATGATTTGCCCCAACAGTTGCCCTTCCCCCTATTCCCAACCAACTCCATCCCCCCCCCCCCCCCCTCGACTTTTCAGTTCCTAACATCGTGATGTCAAAATAAAACCACTGCTACAGTGTGTTTATAAGCTGTGTAAGACTGAAACAAACAAGCACTTTCAGTGTACAGACCCGAATGCCACAAACACACTGCTCCTGATCAAGACACAGCACGAGACACTGCTGCGGTTTCTCAAGCTGAAGTGAGAGCTTCTCTTTGTGAATGACTACACCACTTACACTGAGATACATGCAACTCTCGCTAAAAGTGGTTCAGTAATGGGGTGTTTTTTAAATTTAAAAAATCAAAATTATGTAAAGTCGGAGTTGATCACAAATAAAGTAGAAGGGCATTAGATTTGTAGGATTGACTGATTTGTACCATGCCCAGGAACAATTGCCCGCCCTCGCCACTATTCCACATTCACATTCTCAGTCTTGCATCTTTGCGAATCTTTTAGTTTCATTGCAGTGTATAATCTGCATTTCCCCACGATGTGTGTGTGTGTGTGTGTGTGTGTGTCAGTGAAATATGTGGATTTTAACCTCGAGACCCTTTCATTTCTTCAATGCCGTAGGTCACAGCAGTAAACAGGAAATGAAAAAATGAAAAGAAAGTCAAAATATGGTTAAAAATAATGCCACTTTTTTCAGCCGGGACTTGCTGGAGTCTGGGCAGCAGGAGGATCTGAGGAGAAATACAGGAGAAGTGAGTAGGCAGGAGAGAGAGGACACAGAGACAAGAAATGAGGAAACGAGAGAAGAGAAAGTGCAGCTGAATCAGAGTGTGAGACAAAAGCGGGGCTGCTTTGTGAGACGTTTGGAGACGTGGGGGGGGGAAGGGATTCGCATGGATCACGGCGCCCTCGGATAGCAGTCCTCCGCGTTTTAATCCGAAGTTTAGGCTTCAGCTCTTCGATGAGCGTCTCACTGTGACGAGCTCATGTTTGACGACCTTTTTTCTGATGATGTTCCAGTCCTGGTCCTCGAGAATCCCAGAAAACTGTCATCTTTTTCTCAGTCGGCAATTGAGGATGTTTCCATTCTGCACCCTCAGGCTCGCGGTGATGAATCCCTGTCTCGTCACCAGTAATACTTCTCTTTAAGAAACTTTCACCTCCCTCAGAGTATTGCTACAAATATAATTTCGCAAATGAGTCGATGTGAAACGTTCACACACGCGCAGCGGTGACTGGAGAGACGGTAGCCTTCTTTGGAAAGCGCTGATGAGACGCTGATGAGACGCTGATGAGACGCTGATGAGACGCTGATGAGACGGTGCAGACAACTGAGGTTTTAACGTAACCGCAGTGCGGATCATTCTTGACTCACCCTCTTACAATCCGGTTTTTATGCTGGAAGGGCGATATGATTGGAACGGACACAAAACCAGCCGAAGTAAAACCCTGATCTAGTTGAAATGTATGCTGTAATAACGGAGGCTGTCGAGTTGGGCCATGTGAGCTTAATGTTTATTAAAAATCACATTATTTTAGTTTTAAAGGCTGAAGAATTGTGTGTGTGTGTGGATCAGTCTCAGATGTTCCATCTGAGAGTTTGGTTAAGCTTTTTCGGCCTCAGACGGTTCTTTTCAAATCGCCCACATCTGAGCGTTGGCTCCCGTCCTGCACCTCGTCCCGGCGCCCACCGACATGTAGGCAATTAAAGCACACTCCCTTCCTTCATCGCTCCCTCGCGCACTCCGTCCCTTCCCTCCTACCACACTGCATGTGTGTGTGTGTGTGTCGTCTCCAAACTCGCAGGTGTCCAGCAAGGAGGCAGCATGCAGACAGAAGATCTGAAAGGCAGCTTGCTATGGTTAATGCAGGTCCTCGAAGCATGAATGCAGAGTACACACACACACACACACACACACACACACACACACACACACACGTGTAAAAAAAAAAATAAATAAAAAAACACAAAAAAAACTGTCAGGAATCTAATGTGTTCATTAGGTGAGAGATTTCCTGTCTGTGGCCAGTGTGGTTGCATTAATTAGAGCCAAGAAAGTGTGTGTGTGTGTTTGTGGTATTTGCCCAAATTATACCTGCATTGAAAATGCTTATAAAAAGAAGGTCTCTGAAGTGGGATTCTTTTCTTGTTTATGGTAGTTGTGGTTGCTTAAATGATGTCTCTGTGTGTGTGTGTCAGTTTGTTTATTCTTTCATTCATTCATTTATTTATTTGCTTATTTGTTTGTTTATTTATTTATTTATCTTTTTACCTCAGTACAATTGTATGTACTTACTGTTAGTCATTGGTTGACGATAATCTCTCACTCTCTCTCGCTCTTTCTCGCTTTCTGTCTCTGTGTCTCTGTCTGTCTCTCCCTCTGTCTCCCCCAGCGTCTGACGGAGAGCAGGACGCCGCTGTGAGGTTGGATCAGGAGCGGGCTGAAATCGTAGCCAGATATGACAAGGTAAGTGCGAGGATCAGACTCACATTGTTCACATTACCAACCCATCCCACATTTTTCCAGTCAAACACACACACACACACACACACACACACACACACACACACACACACGCCCTGCTTTGGCAGTACAAATGCCTACGTATTCATGCCAATAAAGCACCCTTGGATCTTGACAGAGAGACGGACAGAGTTTTCATCCATCCAGATGTTGCAGCTCGTCTGAGCTCCTGAGCTGTTATTGATCCAGTCCTGGATTTCTATGGCTTTTGTGTACATACTGTAGAAAATGTTATAGCAGCGTTCTTATTTATAAAATCTGATTGTATAAAAATGTCATTTTTAAGAGCAATAAAATATTAATGAGCCAGTAATGCTAACAGCAGCACTACTGTATGAACCCCATCCACTGTTTATACGAGGAGTTCATATTTCATGACCCACAGAATGGGAAACTTCTGTCAGGAAACTCACCCTTGAGACATACACTTGTTTGTGTTTGTATACCAGGGGCGTACAAGGCAAACGAGACTTGTGATAGTAGTAGAAGTCAAATCATCAATCATTGCACCGATGGTGAACCAGTGTAAAGACCTGTTTATTGATGGAAACTTATTAAGGGTGACCGTGTCTGCCAAACGCCTGAATGTAACTGTAAATGTAACGAAGACGTAAAACCGATATTTTACAGAAGACTTCAAGTACATTTAATGAGACTCTAAAACATTTGAATGGTACAAAAGTATTAAAGAAGGCCGTACGTTTCGTGAATAACGATCCCGTCCAAGGTGGCTCAGAGCCCACTGTCGTCGTTCCAGTGAACATTCAGCGAGTGGAACGGCTGATTCGTGAAAATCGATGGATAACTTGTCAGCAATTTGCAGAAAAAGATACTTCTGACTGGGGGAACTGTACACACAATCACTCACCAACACTACTTGCATGTTACAGATGGTAATCATTGGGTCATTGAATGAATTCCTGGGAGGTCAGCGCTTGTTTCAGTCTAATCATGGCTATGGTGGACTGAGAGAACTTTTTAGATTGATGGTATCCAAGCACTAGTGATGCACTTGGATAAGTGCATTAGTGTAGCAGGGGATTACTTATACAGTGGAACCTTGGATTACGAGCATAATTTGTTCTGAAAGCAGGCTCATATTCCAAAACACTCGTAAATCAAAGCAAAGTTCCCTATAAGAAATAATAACTCAAATTATTGGTTCCACAACCCAATAAAAACATAAATAAAAATAATTCATACAAAATATAAAGTAAAAATAAAACAAATTAACCTCCACTTTACCTTAAAAAGTAACAATAAATCCCGACAGATATGGTTTTCCGTTTGTGCTTGCAGACGCTGTGTGTGTGTGTGTGTGTGTGTGTGTGTGTGTGTGTGTGTGTGTGTGTGTGTGTGTGTGTGTGCACGATGTCAAATGACACGCACGCACTGCAGACTGATACAGAAAAGGAGCAAATGACTCTTTAACCTTTATAATGAGACTTTTTCACTTTATACGCACGCACACGCGTATGTTATAATAAACAGTACACGCGCGCTGTACACACATGCTTACAAACACAAAATACAAGATGTTCTACGTGTCCTACAGTGTTATAGTAAACAGTACACGCATGGATGTTAATTATACCAGTGAGAGACAAGCACTAAGACCCAGCAGGGGAGACGATTCCGCAGCTCAAGAGAGAGAAAAACCGTTAGCTCACTTGTGATCACATGACGCTCGATGTCAAAATAAGAAGCGCATACGAGAAACATGATACTCGGTACTCGTAATCCAGGACTTGCTCGTTTTTTAAATCAAAATTTATTAAAAATCTTTGCTCGTCTTGCGGAACACTCGCAAAACGCGTTACTCGCAATCCGAGGTTCCACTGTATAGAGAAATAAAGGGAGTTTTTACGCTCATAACTCTTCTGTAAAATTAAAAGTCCTGGTTTGACTTGAACATTCATATGCTTATTAATAATAATAATAATAAGGGTGGGATGAGTATTATTATAATGATATTATAATGATCACTATAATAAGAAGGTAAAGGATTAAGACGATCAGGTTTATAAGTAAGCGTCACGTAAGGACACACTGCGATCTCTTGTAGCAACTGATGTTTGATATTTCCAATGATTCTGCAGCAAATCTTTATGCACACTTTTTATTCCTAGGCTACCAACAGTCTAGTCGTTCCAGTAGTCAGCTTTTTACCATGGACTTTAAAGGGCAATATTGTTAAATTATTAAATGCTTGCTTTTTTTGTATCTTTGTTGTATCAAAACTGAATGTTGCTTCTTTTTCACGCTGAAGTTGCTCAATGAGAAATGTCCTTTAGTCCAAGGTCAGAATCGCGTGTAACTGAGACACTGAGAGAATTCTACCTACAGTACTGATATGCGTAGTTTCCATATTAAATTAAACATCTTAAATCTACACTGCTTGTGCTGAACTTGTTTTTGGACTTGACCCACCATGGTTATCTAGAGCAAACAGACGTTGGGTGTAGAGTACTTGCATACGATGCTAAACTGCCAGATAAGCAATTTTGTTTGTTTGTTTGTTTATTTGTTTGTTTTTCCCTGGTAATAATCTTAGCCCAGTAGCTCCTGTGCAAAAAAAAAAAAAAAAACTTTAACTGTCACTGGGGAAGCAAACATTGTGTGAGTGTTATTTCCTCCTGAACACTTTCTTTATTACACGGTCGGTGTCCAGCTTCATGATGATGGACTATGAACTGTTTTTAATGAGCAGTTTGCCGGCTCCTGCTTTCCTAAATCATTGTAGGATGAGCTGAGTGTACTGTACTGTACGTTCATCTCTCTCATAAGCTGCATGTTTGTGTTTAATGGTGTCTCGGCTTGTCCCCAAAACCGAGGACATTTTGGAGCGTAATTGAGTGTAGGCGTGGGTGTCCATTAGGTGACTGACATTTTCCTTAATTAGTTTCTAATGTCCTCTCTGCTCACTTTCTCTCACACACACACACACACACACGCACACTCACACCTGCACCAAGACGTGCCTTTATAGGAGAGGATAGAAAGCGCAGTGTAATGACTTGTAATGCTTTTCGCTGCATCGATAAGTGAGGAGTGTATAGCAAAAGAATAAGAAGTAGAGACGGGGAGAAATCGATTGTTACGCATCACAATCCTTTTTTTATGTGATAATTCATTTATTGACGCACTGACTACAAAATTTATTTGTTAAATACATGTTAATGTGTATATGTTTGCATTTGCTGTGGTCAGATTTTACTGTTCCTCTATAGTCATGACAGAAGCGATATCTGTTTTTAAATTATTTGCGGTTCGGGTTCCATAGCCTGTGTTTCGAGTTCCGACGTTATACAGAATTTTCCCACAAGCCTCACTCCCTGCTGAGAACCGGCTTCGAATTTTGTTTAGCACCCTGAGGTGTATTTCATTTACATTTTTGTAGAAACGCCTGTTTAGTACTGGAACGTAGTGACTTTATTTAATACTGAACTGACAGCTCGGCAGATTGTACACACTGCTGTGATGCTCAGATTATAAATGAAAGCTCAGTGTGTAAGGAAGGAAGGAAAATAATAATAAAAAAAGAAACGTTGTGTTGAGAAATACATTTTAAATATGGTGTTTTTTTTCTTTTCTGTTGAAATATTCAGAGTGATTAAAATGCTCATTTATAATAAAAGGTAGAGCTTAGTGCCGGGCAGTTAATAAAAAATTAATCAAAACTCACATTCAGGAATTTCCTCATGTCAGGTCATTAGTTTGTTTTTCTTTCTTTAATTAATCTATTATATTTCCTAATGTATTTATTCTTTAATAAAAATTAATGTACTGTCCCCTTAAAAATGCGTGTAGTCACATGACTCGCCCCATCCTGTCTGTGACATGGAAGAAAACTCTTTTAATTAGTAAAAACAACAAAACAATCCCAGCTTTAATAGTTACACATATTTTTATGAATCATAATCAAGGTAAAATCTTTCCTGATTTGTGATATTGCTTTGAGTTGTTGCTTTAAATCCCACTTCATCTCTATACAAAAGTTTCTCTATTTGTACAGAGAATAATCTCTTTCTCCATATTTGTACAGCTAGGTTTTCTTGTATTGTATATTTTGTCTTATCTTCTATATATAATAAGTTATTTAAAAAAAAAAAAAAACATTAGATATAAAAAGGTATAAACTTTAGGCATGTCTGATTGTGATCTTTTAAGGCTTAGAACGTTGTATATGTGCATCAATTACAATTCTGTATAACTTTCATTGATTTAAACACACACTACTATGTGTGTGTGCGTGCATACCTGTGTGTCCTGAACACAGCAGCAGTCTTCTTACTCCAGCCCAGATCATTCCTTTAACCATGCCTAATGTGTGTACTGTATGTGCGGTTTATTTCTAAGAAACCTTCTGTACTTGTGTGAGTCTGTGTGTTAATGCCAGGAAAAGTCTGTGGTATGATTTATGTTGGAAAACCTTCAGCTGTTGCATCAACGTTGCACAAGTCTGTCTTAGACACTGAGGAAAACGGCTCCAGTGTAACGAGAAGTACTGTAGATTATCGCAACTTTTTATACATAAATTTTAAAAATAAATCAGAAGCACCTTGGAGATCTTATACGAGATTAATAAAACCGTCTCGTTTGGGATTTTTGATTTTATGTCAAACACAGTAAACATTTATTTCACCTGAAACTTAAAAAAAAAATATATATATATTTTTTATGTTGATACATTTTAAAATAAATAAACCTGTCCAATGTATTAAGTTTGATGTTAGCTACTGTAGGTACTGTATAAGCCAGCTACGACATTAAAGTTAAGTATTTATATATTGTTTTATGCCAGGAAAAGGAATGAATTTGCATGCCCAGCCCAAAGTTGTGCCAAGGCCACTCGGGTACACAATGCCAAATTAGACCCAGCATGATGCCTTCACACTGCGCGTTTCCATGCGCCACACATCTGATATTAATATGCATGAATATTTATGAGTGCTTCTCACCTTGGCTGCTTGCCCTCAATCTAGCAGGCCAGTTTGGCCACACACACACACACACACACACACACAGAATGATTGCACAGATCTGTATAGCTGACTTTGTCTCTCCTTCTGCTTCAGGGTCTGGAAGGTGGTGCGGTTGAGCCGTGGGAGGAGGCGAACTATGACCTCTACAAAGTGGTGGACCGCTTCGGCTTCCTCCAGTAAGAAACGTATCCTGTAGATTAACCTGACGGTTTTATACATCTGTGTACACATCTGTAGAACGCCACGTATCCTTACACGTCTGTACCCTCCCATTTGTGTACTCTCGTACATGTACGCGTTCTCTCCAAACTTTGATCCTTTCTCTGTACTCCTCTGCAAACACCTTTACACACCTCTATACCTCTATAAACTTCTGTACCCCATTTACACACATCTATACTCCTTTACACAAAGTTGTACTCTTCTACACACCTTCGTACTTCTCTACACAGCTCCACCTACTTACTAAACTCCTCTAAATACCTCCTTATTTCTCTACATGCTACTGTACTCCTGTGCAGATCTCCATATTTTTCTACACACTTCTTTACTCCTCTGTGCACCTCTACAGTATATACTCCGCTCAGCTCATACTCCACACACCTCCATGTTCCAGTACATACCTCTATATTCAGTGCATCTCTGTACTCCTCTATGCGCCTTGATACTCCTTTATGCACCTCAGTACTCGTTTATACTCCTCCGTGCACCACTATACTCCTCTCTACTACTCTGGGCACCTCTACACTCCTTTACACACCTCTATATTCCTCTGTGCGCCTCTATGCATCTCTCTACTCCTTTACGCACCGCTATACTTTTCTATACTCCTCTATACGCCTCGATACTCCTCTATAAACCCCCTTATACCTTTATATTCCTCTGTGCACCTCTATGCATCTTTATACTCCTTTAGGCACCTCTATACTTTTCTATACTCACCTATGCACCTCGAAAACTTTCTCTATGTACACACCTCTGTACTTCTCTTTGTACCTCTAGACTCCTTCACACACCTCCATGTTCCAGGACACATCTTTCTACTCCTCTATCCACCTAGATACTTCTCTGTACTCCTTTATCAACCTTCTAATTCCTCAATACACTACTATACTTCTTTGTGCACCTCTATACTCTATACTAAAAAAAAAAAAAAACTTTTTTATAAACCTCTATATTCCTCGGTACACTCTATACTCCTCTACACACTCTGTTTACTCCTCTGAGCAGCTCTATACACATCTATACTCCTCTGGCCAATTCTATACTGCATCTATATACTATTCTCTAAAAACTCAAATCTCTATTCTCCTTGGTGCACACCTGTCCATATTCATCTATAGTTTTCAGGACACTATACTCACAATGTAGTATACTCTTCTACACACAGGTGAGTATATCTGTGTCCTGAAAAGTCTGTATACCCCTGTATGTACACACTATAACATACTGTACACCCTTACAGGCCTATCTCTTCTGTGTACCCGGTTTGCTCCTTCTTCTTCTGGCAGGGAGGTTTGTGGCTTTCCCAGGCGTCTAAAACCTCAATGTACTATGAGATATTTATAGGGTGCCACATGTGGCTGGCAGAGCAGGAAGCCACAATCATAGGGTTACAAAGAGAAAGGGAGTGTTTTCTGGTATGGGGAAAGACAAAAGGATGTTAAAATGTTGGAGAGCGTACGCCTGTGAAATGGTAAATAACAGGTGGAACAGTGTAGGGTTTTTGGAGAGGGTAATGTTGAATAGCCCTGCAGTGAAGGAGGATGGAGAAGGGAAGTGAGCGGTTATCTTCGAGGTAAACAATGGAACAGCAAATGACTCCACAGCATCCAAGACTCGGTACACTGGCTACAAGATAAGAGATGAGATAATGTGGAACGTCTGGGGAGTTAAATTCCCTCATTAACAATCAAACCATGGAGAGACAGAATCCTTATACTGTAATGTAGCTTGCATAATAAAACACACAGTATCGTGAAGAAGAAGCAGATCCACATTGGGCTGATGATGGGTCTATAGAGTGCACAGCTGATGGCAATATATACGTTATACCATAGTTAATTCCGAGCGAGTAATCAGAGAGGACGAGAGGCATTCCACGAGAGCACAGCAGTACTGGGATTTTTAAATATATGTATCACCCAGCGTCTCTGGTGTTCAAACAATCATAAGAGGCTCAGTGAAATTGGGCCAGCAAGGTGAACAGTCATAAGGGGAGAGCAGCTGGTTGCCAAAACTCTCATTACAAACGGATCCTGGGAAACACTTTTAGGGGAAAAAAACGGATCAGTTAATGTTATGTCGTCTTAAACAACACTTGTAATAGCTTTTTGAATTCCATCCGAAACGTTGTATGATGTTTCAGATCACAAGGCTGAATCTCAAACGCCTGTGGAACAAAGTATTGTACACTGTACATAGTGCATTAGCTTTCAATGTTCAGCTATTTGGGGTAAACGGTTAGATACACAAACCAATCATAATCTGTTGTGAATCTGAACTATAGTATAACAGCAATATCTCAAGCGAAGGGGTGCTGTTGTACTGAATATCAGCACCATCGAGTAGCGCTTACCACAGCATCTACATCTACAGCTAGGCATTTGGCAGATGCACTTATCCAGAGCGACTAACATTTTTATCTCATTATACATCTGAGCAGTTGGGGTTAAGGGCCTTGCTCAAGGGCCCAACAGGGACAACCTGGTACCTTCCAAACCGTAGTCCAATGCCTTAACCACTGAGCTACCCCTGATCCATGCATCACGCCCATCCTGATGCATTCAGTATAACAGCACTCCTCCCTCATCACATGTGATCTTGCTTAATTGACCGCAGTGTCACAAACCACACTACTTATTCACTCTACTGTTTAGTTTAATCTAAGAATTCCATTGTGATCGTTCGTTATAGGCAGCATCTTGTTTTGCTGAGGAGATTTAACTCCCCCACTAACATTCCATGTGACATTATCTCACTCCCTGTAACTACAGTAGTTTAGCAAATATTAGGTGTGGTAAGGTGAGTTCTTTATGTGGGTGAGTATTTACAGTCTCTCAGAATTCTGCACAATCCAGATACATAATTTTTCTGTACTACTGTTGTTTTCAAAAGATTAATTCAGACATTAATTCAATCTCACATGTAGGATGAGGCTAACCAACTTCATTTTGATCTGATAATGAGTGAGGATTTTACCGGGGAAGACCAGGTCATATTAAAGCCATGTCTTAGGTCAGTATTAGACAGCGGCGTAGCTGTAGCGTCCACTTCGGCCCCTGCTATAACTCGAGACCAAATGACCCCAAATGCCTGAAATGGAATGTTATCATTTCCTGTTTGTGCAAATGCCAGTGATTCCTCTCTTTGAACCCGGTTAAACCAAATGGCGTCATGGATGACCCGTTGTCATAGCGATGTTAATTTATCTATCGAGCCCACTTCCTGTGGAACAGATTGTTTCCCTTTTTTGGTCCGCAAGTGCCTACATGTGACCTCAGAAAGATGACATTTAGATGATTTGTTGGTTTGTACAGTACAAGATCCCCTGTAGTACTACCACTTCATAAAGTTACTTGCATAAAAGTATGTTTCCAGCTTTTACAGGAACATGTTGTGAATGTCGAGATGTTTTTTGTTCATGAGCAAAACAGAATGACAATAAGAGGAATCATTGTCCTGTTTAGAGAATGATGAAATAATGCTGCAATTTTTTGTGGAATTAATGTCTGAAATGTATGCGTGTCTGTCTGTCTGTCTTTTAGTGAGACTGAACTTCCAGCATTTAATGCCATGGAGGAAAAGGTGAGCACCTTCTACACTAAAAACGATCAGAGATGATGATTATAATACACAACAACAAAAACAACAATAATAATAATGATAATATTTTAGTATAATTTTATTATAATATAATAATATAATATAATATATTATAATATACAGTGGTGTGAAAGAGTTTGCCCCTTTACTGATTTCTTCTTTTTTGCATGTTTGTCATACCTTAATGTTTCAGATCATCAAACAAATTTAAATATTATTCAAATATAACACAAACACATCATGCAGTTTTTATTATTAAGGGAAATCAAAATCCAAAACTACAATAAGAAATCAGTAAGAGGGCAAACACTTTTTCACACCACTGTAATATAATAATAATTGGTATTGTTAATAATATAATAATGACTTTTTTAATGTAGTGACTTTTTTTCATGTTCTGTAAGTTGACCACCGCTTACCAACACCTGAGCTGCATAAATTTTGGGACAAATATTTGTATTTATTTATTTGATCAGACTAAAGGTGAAAGTCGTGACTTTGCTCACATCATTTGAAATTCAATGTGTTGGTGTACAGAGAGGAAAATGTTATGTAATGTGTAAAATACGCAATCAAAATAGACCCAGTTAAACAGGTTTACCTGAAGGCGAAGTTCCGTAAGATGAGATTATGCGATGAGGTCTAAAAGTCGAGAGATATTGAAATTGCGTATCTCAAACCCAGTGCTCCCTCTGTCATCACTACGCTGACCTGATCTGGTAAATCGACCTGACTGTGTGTAGGGCTGCACAATTACTTTAATAAAAATCACAATCTGGTTCAAAACGTAGATGCAGTCTCATTTCTGAATAATGCCGATTCACCTGCATTTAGATCAAGTTCCTTTCACAAGTTCACTTATTTACTTGACAACAATACCAGAATGCTTTATCAGGTGACACTCACACAGTGTAAAACAAAGCACTATTAATTCACCAATCATGCCGGAGATCAGTAAATGATTCAGCCATACCACTGGATTACTTTTCTCTTCCTCATTTATAGTATCCTGTTGTCTCTCTGGTGATATGTAACAAGGAAGCAGACCTAAACAGACTAGTCAGGTGACTTGTGGAGCTGAAGTCGTACGCCTTCATTATTGTGCCAAAGACCTGAGGGTGAAACTGTTTTGCGCTCTGGGTTTATTTTTGCGCAGTCAAACTCTGACTCAGGTCGTGCATAATTAAACTGCGTTTTCACTTTATTTCCTGCGCACATTTACATCACTTAACTCACTGTATTAGTTGACTAGACCTCATCGGTTGATTCTAGCTGTTCCACAGAGACTTTACGAACAGAGAGAAAGTTATATTAAATATTATAGTATAAATATTGTACTAGATAATATTAAAACTGGCCAATAAAACCTTTGACAATTAATTTTACATTGTAAACTATGTATTTAATTACAAAATACTGTTTTAATGTTAGTTAATAATAATATATAGTTGCAAGCAACGATGAGCGGGCCCAAGCACCTGCTCCATCGCAGCACATGCATTTAAAGGGGACATTCCAATACCAATATGGTGTAATTTTGGAAAACAAAGGTGGAAATTCCTGTGTAGATGGCACATACATATATTAACTAATTCATTTATTTTATTTGATCGCAATATATGTTTTTGTTGAAAAAAAAAAAAAAAGATAGGATGGGTTGAGAGAATTGTGATCTCAATTTCCATGGAGAGAAGTCCTGATTTAAATTTTGTCAGGAATCGTGCAGCCCAGGCCGCGTGCTGTTTATGTTGAGGCAGGGAGTGAAACGTGACGTTCCGGGTCTGTGCCGTCAGCACTAATTGGAGGAAATTATACCTTATCTTTTCAGAAATACTCAGGTAAATCCCTTATGAACGACACCAAACATACTCCGGTGAAATGAACAACAAGCAATGACCAGAAAATTGGGGTCTCCAGAGATTGCTTAATTGAGCAGTCGACAGTCTCTGATGTTTCAGATTCCGAGTCAGCGGACTGTAAACACTGTCATGCCTGCTGAAATAGTCAGGAGCAGAGTAGCAGAGAGGAGTAGTGTGTAGCGCTGAGCAGTCATTAGCTTTCTATATGAGATCTAAAGTACTGATGTATAGACTTTTTGTACACACTACACTACGGAACTCAACTCTTAATACAGCGTTTTGACATTATATATTAAAGTAGAAATCAACATAGTGTATTTGTAAGATGTTGAGCTGAGCAGCCTTACTCTGTTTAATGTAAAGGGATAAACCTCATTCTTTTCAAAGATATTTCTGCAGTTGGTGTTTTGAAGAAGGTTGTAGAGAGGGTTTGATTCAAGCTGACCGTGAATGTCGGAGAATATCATTTATACCATTTTACGCTCATCAGACCATTTACTGACCGCTTGTGCACTGTGGCTGCAGCAGCGTTATCAGGGTTGTGACCACTCCCACAAGAATTTAAATGTTTCATTATATTCAATGCATCGTCCAATCTGGTCTAAATGCACACATTATTTATTTATAAAATGTTGCGTTGTTTAATGGTGTCGTGTTGGTTATTTAACTGTATTAGTATTTTCCATTCAGCACAAGCACCTGGAGCTGGAGAGGACGGAGAAATGGTTGAAGATGCTGAAAAGCTGGGACAAGTACAAGAATAGCGAGAAGGTATGTGTTTTCCCGTTTGTGATTTAACATTTAAAGAAGTCTGGATTAATTATGTAGTTGTTCACATACACCAAGTTTACAAAAGACAAGAAAATAAGCAATTTTAGGTTTTAGGAACGTATAAGAAAATGTAAAAAAAAAAAAAAAAAAGATCAGCTGTGCTGTTGACAATGGTTTCCCAGCAATGCCAGTTGTGAAATTGTGTCAACGTCACATGAGAGAGTGTTGAATAGCGCGCCATCTCATGTCATATTGCTTAGAAATTGTAATAATTAGCCTAACAATCAAAATTGCACTGTTAGGTAGGGTATACTGTGCAATCCCTTGTTCCACACACCAAGTAGTGCCCCTGTTCAGGGATTTGAGATTCAGTCTTGTGTTAGAAGCTTATTAGTTTTGTAGCTCATGTTAAACATTAACACAACAAGTTGGACAGTTTAGATGCAATTTAGAAGCAATTGCTAAGTAGGCAAGGTGGCGTTTAAGATGACGTGTTTTTTGATAATGAAAGTTCGTCTGTGACCGGTTTTGAATGTAGGTTTTGGCAGGCAGCCGCTCTCCCCTCTTACCACTACTGCAGACTGTCCCAATCCAATTTCACCCATGCTGGCGATTGAGTTACTTTGCTTAACAGAGTGATGCATACTGTATAGTTAAACGTCCCAGAGCCGTTTGACCGTTATGCTCTATATCACTACTCATGGAATGCCTCTTATCTAATCAGGTTACTCAGTGGGAACTGTTGCATAACGAGCAGCATCCCTAGATTAGATACAATACATTGCAAATCATGTGGAACAGCTCCTGGAGCTGCACGATTGACTCTCTATCTTTTGTAGGCTATATTTGTTCAACTGATGTCAGTTGAATCGAGTCCCGCTTTATTTATTTGTGTGTTTGTTTGTGGTAAAATAGTCTGCAATTGACATACTTTTTGAAAATATACTACAAGTTTTTCAGAAAATAAAAACTGCTCCCATGGCCCATGGTGAGTGCTCCGTTCATTACCTCCATCTACTGGACTGAAGTGTGGGGCAGGCAATTGGCAAGGAAAAAAAAGAAAAATAGTTTCGTACGAGACAGTTATTCAGCGAAGTTATACAACATTCCAGCGTTCATGAGGCACATGCAGTACTATGTAAATGTCTTGAGCCATGCCACATTTCTTCAGCCAAAAATGAGAGCCGGACAAGTTCTTAAGGAAACCTGGAGAACTATTCCTCAAGGCTACATTAAAAATACAGGACAATCTGCCTTTTTGGAAGCAGAATATGAAGAAATGAAGGGGATCAAGACTTTTTGCACAGAGCTTTACTTTCAGTATAAATATAGTTGTTTGAGACAAAGTAGGCAAAAAACTTGAGTGCTATCGAATCAACTGGGAGTTTTCAGTGCCTCAAAAAAAACGAACTGAATGGAATGAACATCCTAGCTCCAGTATGATACAGATACACAGCTGTAACTGCCTACATTTAATATTTAGTTTAAACCAAATCACCCAGTTATTACATTCATATTATTTCCTTACTTTTGTAGTTATCACTACAATTAACATTGTGTTTAAAATGGTAGATGTGATGCGTCATTGTACATCTGTTTAAACTTTTTCAGGTGAAAATATTTGTTCATGCAAGCCTAATCTCCTTTGAGTGTGTATTGAGTTTAGCAGTGACTGCTCTAGCGGAAAATGAGTGTTCTGCTGAATCTGTAATACTTATTGCTGCGTATGTGTGTGTTTATCTATCTATCTATCTATATATATATATATATATATATATATATATATATATATATATATATATATATATAATGTGTGTGTGTGTGTGTGTGTGTGTGTGTGTGTGTGTATCCTGTATGAATGGTACAGCATTGCTTTTTGGAACCTGATGGTGTGACAAGACAGTGTGGAAGTGTGTTAGTGTGGAAATGTAACAGTGTGATATTTCGACACATGTTGAGAAGGAGAGACAGCAAGCGAGGCAAAGACAATTCTCCATATTGCATCATCTTACCAAACGTCCCCCAACTCCCTCTCTCCCTCTCTCACTTTTCCGTTCCATTTTTTTTTTTAAACAGTTGTTACTAAATAGCTTTATAATGTAAAAATCAAGGACTAGATGCAACAGGGGTAAGGAAACTCTTCCTAAGACAACAGGAGGAAAGAAAGCTCATGACTCAGAAAATGGAGCCCGGCATGTTCGGGGATTTTGATATGAAGCTAATAAATCAAGTTTAATGGCCCTTGGGTTATACAAAGGAAAGGCAAATCAAATTAACAGCCTTGGTAAGATACAGATCTTGTGCATCAACATGTCATGAGCATAGAATAACATATTAACTTTAACGACCTTAGAGCAGTGCGGATTCGATGTCCAGCGCTGCCAGTCTGTATTTTATTTAACACCATGCATTTATCATGAAGATATTTCTATAGGCTTCACACTCAGAGCTCAGTTTAGAATCATCCCAGTTCTGTGCTGAACATAATGCAGCTAAAAGAGGACGACAGTGATTTGAATTGCTTACACTAATAACAGTGTGCGTCCCGAAAACCCATATGCATCCCGCATATATCCCGAGCAAAAATATCCCTGATTGTAACGTTTAGTCTTTAATCATATGATGGTTCCGGCGACATGAGCAGTGTTTCTTACATCGCTGAAATAAAAACCCTGTACAGAAGATGACTCTCATGTTGACTACTTATAATGCTTCACCTTATACATAGGCTTATATTAGACAATAACAAGAAGAACTAGAGAGGTACATTTCCTGAAGAAAATGTAAGTGGTGCTTGCCATGTCATCGATATAGCTGATGTTGGTCTCAATGTAAAGTCTATGGGATACAGATCCCCTTAGAAAGGTCATAGCACCCCATTCCCGAACAAGCCGCACGATTTGACACCTCATTCATGGGTCTACGACAAACAGTGCGGGACTAGTTACACGCCAAACGTTCATACGGAAGAAGAAGAAAAAAATTAATAAATAAACCTGTGAGATTATAATAGTAGTGCTTCGCCTTCGCAAGCACCACTATTAAGAAGTGCACTCATATACAGCTGTTTACATTCTGTTTTGAAGACTGATGTGCAAGAGTTCTGACTAATTGTAACAAAACTGTGTGTGTTTCTGTGTGTGTGTGTGTGTATGCAGCTGGTGAGGAGGGTCTATAAAGGGATACCACTACAGCTTCGTGGACAGGTCTGGTGTCTCCTCCTTGACATTCCCAAAATGAAAGAGGAGAAGAAGGACTTCTACGAGGTACACACACAAACACATTTATCTGTATATTAATTAAAGGGAAGTATTTGTGATGCGCTTAGTGAATTAGTTAGTGGTTCCTGTTGTGGCACTCAGATGTCTTCGATCCAGATACAGTGGTGTTTAATAGAAGAAAATCTTTCATCTTAAATATAGAGTACAACAGAAAATTATAATATTGTGAAAAAGTAAATTTTCTTTTGTAATTTAATAATAAAAAAGAAGTTAAAATCTCCTATATTATAGATTCATTACACGTGAAAGTGATCTATTTAAAGACTTATTTGTTTTATTTTTATTGTTGGCACCTGCCCATAGTGCCAAAGCTACCACTAACTGGTTTGCGGATTATGATATTACGCTGTTTAATTGGCCAGCCAACTTGCCTGACCTGAACCCTATAGAGTATCTGTGTGCTACTGTCAAAAGGAAAATGAGAAACAACTGACCCAACAATACAGATGAGCTAAATGCTGCCATTAAAGCAACCTGGTCTTCAGTCATCAGGCTGATCGCTTCCATGTCGTGCTGCTGTATCAGTGCAGTGTTAAAGGAGACCGACCAAGTACCGAGTCATAAATTAACATACTTTTTCAGGGGTTGTTTATTGTCAAGCCTTTTTTGATTGATCTTAGGAAATAGTCAGATGTTTAAGATGCTGAATTTGTTTTGAAAACAAAAAAACAGCTTGAAATATTTTACTTTACATGTAAGGAATCTAGAGTATATGAGAATTAAATTTTTTAAGTAAAATTATAAAAGATGATCAACTTTTTCCATTCAAGTTTCCTAGTCGGAAGACAGAGATAATGTTAGGACTTTTAGTCAGCGTAGCGTTCCACTAGCTCATGCCGCTAGCAGCACGTAGCTATGTAGGAAGCCACGTGAAGCTGTTGATAGAAATTAATAGTAAAACAAATATTGGATGCCAGTGAATATTACATTTTATTTCATATTAATATTATATATAAAAAACATCAACATGGCTGTATTTTTTGTTTTAATTGACACTTAATGGGTTTTTAACTGGTTTAACTTAACATGCATATCCATTTGAAGCTGTACTACCACAGACACACAAACACGCACACACTGAATTATGAATTGGGGCATTCATGAACAGCCATCATGACTCATGCAGTCAGTGCTGTAGATGTGTGTGTGTGATCGTGCTTGTGTGTTGATGAGAGTACTGTCTGCTCGCTCTCTTTGCTGTAAGATTGCTGTTTGAGCTGCAGTGTTGATTTGAAGGTTCATTTTTATTAACGAGCTTTCTCACACACCTCATCCCCTCTCTGTCTCCCTCTCTGTCTCTCTCTCTGTCTCTGTTTCTCTCCCTCTCTCTCTGTCTCCCTCTCGGTCTCTCTCTCTCTCTGTCTCTGTCTCTCTCTCTCTCTCTCTCTCTGCAGAAGCTGAAAATGAGAGCAAGAGGTCTGTCCCCTGATATCCGTCAAATAGACCTGGACGTAAACCGCACATACAGGGACCACATCATGTTTATGCGCCGCTACGACGTCAAGTACGTGATGTATACGCACACATTCCTGCGTCGCTCACACACACAGCCACTGCATTAACCACATCATGATCGTTCCAGTATTCCCGGTTGTTGCACTGATCCATCTGGTGAAACCGTGTTATTGATTAATTGGACATTTATATATATAAATATACAATATATATTTATATATAATTTATCATAATTGTAATCTCAGGGAAGGTACGTTTTGCTCAGGTTGTGTTTCTAACATGTAGTTCTTGTTTTTCTTTAACACATGCACACAGGCAAACAAGTTAGTTGTGTGTGTTAATTGGTGGTGTTTGATTAACAAAGTGTGTTTGATTAATGAAACATTTGTGTTTGCAGGCAGCAGGACCTGTTCCACGTCCTCACGGCCTACTCCATGTACAACAGGGTGAGTCACCGCAACATCTGCGCCGTCCTCAAGATCATGACTCGATAAAAGCTGAGAGATTAGATTATGGTTGGGACAATTTTAATAAGGATGTGCATACAGTTACGGAAAGAAACCGAACTAACCGGATGTAACTCTGTTTGCATGTGAGCACAAAATAGCTGCTGTTGAATAGCTGTTATCACTTTCGTCCTGGTTTGTGAACAGTTTGTTTTACTATTACACCTCCAGTGATATTTGATGTCAAAAATAGGTGTCGTTTTACACATCAACCAGCCCTACTGTACATAGCTCAATAGAAACGGTACTCATCTGCCCTCTAGTGGACAACGCCAATACAGTAACGGCTATTTCAGAATTTCTATTTCAAACACGCAGAAATGGAAATGAACAGAGCTGCTCATACTGTATGCAAGACATACAGTGACCAGCCATAACATTAAAACCACTAACAGATGAAGTGATTAACATTGATTATCTATTTACAAAGGCATCTGTCAAGCACCGGGATATATTAGGCAGAAGGTGAACAGTCAGTGTGAAGTCTAGATGACTGGGTCAGAGCAGCGTCAAAGCAGGTCTTGTTGAGTGATTCTGGTGTGCACGGGTTAGTACCGACCAAAAGTAGTCCAAGGCAGGACAACCGGTGAACCAGCAACAGGGTCATGGGCACCCAAGGCATGGGAAGCGAAGGTACAGTATGATGCCACACTAGTGTTACTTTAGCATACATTGCTGAAAGAGTTAATCCTGGTTTTGGTAGAAAGATTGTGAGAACATGCATCGCATAATAGCTTGCAATATATGGGGCTGCGTATCGACAGACCGGTAAGAGGGCCAGCGCTGACCCCGTCCACTGCCGAAAGCTCCTACAGTGGGCACGGTGAAAATTCCACGGTGAAATTTAGCAGCACAGACATTTTACCAGCCAGTATTTGTGGGGGAAAAAAAGTTAATCAGGCTTATGTCCGTTTTTGGCAAAGCACCCCGAAATCCAACAACCTGATCAGAGCTCGACATTCATCATGTGAAGAAATCCTACATAGCAGGCTACGTGATTTAGACGTCTTTAGGCAGACTGTCTGCCTTCATGTTGGTTAATGTGACTCCTTACAACACAGGCTCTGCAGGCAGCCTAGGCTATGTGAACAAAGTCAGCAGAACCATTTCTGTGTTTTTCTGGTAAATTAAAGTGTGTGTCGACGAAAAGGTTTCCACAGTGACATCTGACCGGCTTTCTCAGGCTGCCACATGAGAAAGAGCGAGAGAGAGAGATCTGATCCTTTAATCTCTTCTAGAAAGGGTTTTTGAATTCCCTGCTGATTGTGTCTGGGTTTCTCAATGTAAATCACCAGTTTATTTAGAGATATGGTTGGTGAGCAGCACATCCTTAATTAAGCCAACTCATTAGTTTGTATTCAGAGAGAGGGTGCATTCATGCATATCAAGCTGCTGTATTAGAATATGTAACACTCTGGTGCACAGTGTTGGAGCTGCATGTTCATGGCAGGGCACTGAACTCATTAACTTGGGTGAATTTCAGACTCGTAAATTAAGAGCAATTTACATAACTGTAGATATACATTTTATAATAATGAATCTTTTTAACATTTTTAAAATAAAAAAGCATGGGTTAAAGTAATTGTTTATGTGGTGTGTGCGCGCAGGAAGTGGGATATTGTCAAGGTATGAGTCAGATCACCGCTCTCCTCCTGATTTATATGAATGAAGAGGATGCGTTCTGGGCTCTGGTCAGACTGCTATCTGGACAGAGACATTCGATGCACGGTACACACACACATATTCACACGTGTACTATTAACTGGATACACTTTATTCATACCCTTAACAACATGGACAGCACGTATATTTCAGATTGAGCTTTGAGCAGAGGGACACACATTATTTAGCAACACATTTAAGCCATTTACTTTGGCTTATAACATAAGGGCCCTAAAGTAAGTGTTTGTGTGTGTTTAGGATTTTTCGTGCCAGGTTTTCCAAAGTTGCTGCGCTTCCAAGAGCATCATGACCGCATCCTGAAGAAGATGATGCCTAAACTTAAACAACATCTTGTAAGTTGTTATGTAATGTGTTTTAGAATATCACATCCTAGTGTTAGTGTGTTTCATAATGTAATCATGACTAAGAGGAATCTACGTGCAGTATTGGTGTGATGTGCCCAAAAGTTCCTTAGAATATCCTGAAGTGTTTTAAATTTCTATACCACAGCAATTGCAATTGCAGGACCTGGCAATTTTTATGTGTCATGCTTTTTAACGGTCAGTTTTTTACTGTTACATTTAATGTTGTGGTATTGAATCTGTAATAAAGTTAATGTTGTGCTATAGTATTTTTAGTTAAATTTGAGGTTGTAGTATTAAATTTATAACTACTTTTAACATTGTGGCATTGCATTTGTAGTCAACTGTAGTTACATTTAATGTTGTTTTATTGAGTTTAGAGTTATATTTAATGTTGTGGTATTGAATTTATTATTAATGTTAATGTCATGCTACAGTATTTTTTTGTTGCATTTAAAGTTGTAGTGAGTTTATAGCTACTTTTAACATTTTGGTATTGTATTTGTAGTTAATTGTTGTTAAATGTAATGTTGTGATATTGAGTTTAGCGTTATATTTATATTGTTGTGGTATTGAATTTATAATTAATGTTAATGCTGTGCTGTAGTATTTTTTGTTCCATTTAAAGTTTTAGTATTGAAGTAATAGCTACATTTAATATTGTGGAATTGTATTTGTAGTTAAATGTAATTTCGTGATACTGAGTTTATAGTTACATTTAATGTTGTGGTATTGAATTTATAATTAATATTAAATTCATGCTATAGTAATTTTAGTTCAATTTAAAGTTGTAGTATTGAATTTATAGCTACTTTTAAAAGTTGTGTATTTGTATTTAATTGTAGTTCAATTTAATTCTGTTTTATTGCATTTATAGTTACATTTATTGTTGTGGTATTGAATTTATTAATGTTTATGTTGTGCTATAGTATTTTTAGTTACATTTAAAGTTGTAGTATTGAATTTATAGCTACTTTTAACATTGTGTTTGTAGTTAATTGTAGTCAAAAGTAATGTTGTGGTATTGAATTTATAGGTAATTTCTGAACTATAGTCAAATTTAATGTCCATCAGTCAAGTTATGTCCTGCTATACATACGGGAACGTTACTTTTCTTACCAACCCTGCTCTTCCTCTTTCTCTCCAAGTTAATAAAACAAGTAAATGCTCCTTGATGCTGCAGAGAAACCACAACACGGCCCTTAAGAAAGGCAAACGTTATCTCCGACTTTTGCAAAGCATCGTCACTGGAGATACCTACCAATGTCTCCTCACAGAAAACTTTACCATATCAATGATTACTCGCATTAGTAATATATGGAGCATCTGTTATACAAGTCCCTGTGAGTTAGCAGTTCATAAAGGAATTATAACGTTCTACCAAGTGCATTAATATCAAATACAAAATTCAACATAGTGAGTGTTACATTTTATAGCACTTGGTCTGAAACACTAGGAAAGAAATAATGTGCAGTCATGATGTCATGTACTGAACACAGCAGAGACTGATGAGCATTACCTCACTATAGTTAATGCTGAGGGTTATCAATTCTTATTTAGTCTCAATAGAATCATTTCATGCATTTATCTGGGAGAAAAAAAAACATCTCACTTAGCTAAATGTCACGGGATGATTAATTCATATAGGGAACATTAAGATTAAAATGAATCTCATTAGTTTCAGTGTGTGTGTGTGTGAGAGAGAGAGAGAGAGAGAGAGAGAGAATTAACTGGTTTACTTGAGCTAATCAAGCCTCCTGAGAGCAGAGTAAGCATGTAACAAACTGCCTATGCGGCTTGATGTTGATGTTTTGTGTGTATGCAGTGTCTTCTATTGCCTAAATATCTTCTTGAAATTTACTTACGGTTATTGTTATTTCTTATTATTGTAACATTGCAATGTACCTCAGGGAGATATGAACAAACAGAGTTAATTGTTTTTCATTTTTTGCAGTAAACATTGCTGAAGGCAAGGGAAATTAAAGACACAGGAATAAAGGTGAAGGTGCGAGTGTAGAGTAAGAGGTGCAGGGTCGGTCAGACTAAAGACGTGTTTATACAAGAAAATGCGCAGTGGGATTGTTAAACTGCAGCAGATGGCGCTGTACAGCAGGACGAGCATTAGGGGGAAAAGGGGCATAAAAGACAAGTGGGTGTTGCGACCATTTTAACACAAGCAATAAGTGGGATCTTTTGTACTTCAGTGTCGAATGTGTCAAAAGCACAAAAGGGAACTTTCAGCAAAAAAAAAAAAAACAGGTAGTATGAAGATAAAACTTTAGAAGGACTCTAGTCTAATTGCCTGCGTGATCATCTTAAAAACCCTTCTGTAGCTACAGTCACAGATTTGCTTTCTAAAATGAAATGTCACGTGTTGTATTATCACAAATCATAAAGCTGAGAAACAATGTTTTTTTTTTTTTTTTTTTTTTGTATTCTCTTTAATAACCATGTGTGTGCGCGTGTTTGCTTCCCTCTGCAGGACAGCCAGGAGGTTTTCACCAGTCTCTACACCATGAAGTGGTTCTTCCAGTGCTTTCTGGATCGTGTAAGAGTCGAACACACACACTGCATCCTCAGTCCAGTCAGGATTAATATCATTACATGATGCATGAAATATGATAACACATAATAAGTGTAATAAATATTTCCCCTGCTTCCTGTTTTTGTAGCAGATGACATTAAATGATACCTGCAACTGCAACGGTGGTACAAAGGATTCAGTTATTTAGTTAGAGAAACTTTTAGAATAAAGGTGCAGTTGGTGAAATGAGACACGGAGAAAGAGAGAAAGACAGGAGAGATCAACAGAGATACGGACTTGGACAAAAAGATAGAGAGAGACCTACAGATGGATGTGTGAGCGAGAGGAAGTAGGAAAAACAAAGGAAGGAAAATATGGATAAAGAGATAACAGTGAGAGATGGAGTGAAAGATGAACAGAGAGAGAAGGACATAATGGGAGAGTAACAAACCCGGAAACTGAAGATGTTAAAGCTAGATAGAGAGAAAGAGAGGATTATGTAGAAAATTTGAGACTACTGTGCTGAAGGGTTCTTAACCCAGTTCCAGTAATTTCAAATCTCTTTAGTTGTTTTCTTTGCTTGATGAAGCCCAATACTTTGACCGGACGCTCCTGAAATGATAACTTTTATGATAGCTTTTTTTTTTTTTGGCCGGGCGTTATATCAGTATACCCGTAACAAGAGGTCCTGTCTACTTCAACACCTTCTGTTGGGCGTGGCTATTACACTGTAACTGTTAACATTAATACGGGCGTTGAATCAAAAAGTTCCTTTTCCGAGGAAATCGTCTCTTACCACTTAGACACATGCACATGTACTCTGTGTTTTTTCATTTGTTTTTGGCAGACGCCTTTCACGTTAACCCTCAGGATATGGGACATCTACATTCTAGAGGGAGAGCGAGTTCTGCCCGCGATGTCCTACACCATCCTCAAGCTCCACAAAAGTAACGGCACCTCTGTGTGTTTCTGAGGACATGTAAAATATGAGAACATTTGGTCACCGCATGAACAGCAATGCAAGAGTGTGTGTGTGTGTGTGTCCAGAGACCCTGATGAAGTGCTCCATGGAGGACCTTGTCGAGTTCCTTCAAGTTAATCTCTCGAAGGAGTTCTTCTACGATGACGACTATGTAATCGAGCAGCTCCAGAGCTCCATGACTGAACTCAGACGCTCCAAACTAGATCTTCCTCCTCCAGGTAACGGCCACGTGCTCACACAACGGAGATGGTAGAGAGAGTAGTGCTTATTTTTGTTTATTATTTGATTTAGTTAAAATTTTATTAGCCATCATTTAATATTATCGAAAGTCCCTTTGCATTATGTCATTGGGATTACACACACAAACATAATAAAACAGGATTTGCTGACTAATTACTGTTGAGACAATATTCTTGTGTTCACACATACAAACCCTCGCATATATGATTGTTGCAATGCATTATTTGTGTCTTCTGGTTTAATTTTTCACATCTGGTCTAATCTCATTGTAGCTTTATCTACTTTTTTCCCCCCTCGTCTATTCATTTCACTGAGTTTAGTTCCTCTTATCTATTTTTCTCCTTATCTGATTGAACCATCTTCTTCTCGTTTTTTGTTTCTCATCTGATCCTCCCACGGACGCTTCTCACTCTCGTTCTTCTCGACTGAACTTGAACGTCTAAAAGCCTTAATCTCATCTAATCTGTCTGACTCTTGATCTTCTCGTTCTCTTCCTCTGAACTGAACTCGGCTCCAGTCAACAATAGCGCAGTCGGGAACGGGGACAAAACCCCGTCCATCAAACACAACCGGTGGGCAACGGTGTCTTGTCTGTCAGCCATCCTCTCCTGTGTGTCCCACGCCTGGCCCTCTGCACCTTCCGAAATGAACACACACACACTCATGCTCGTACACATCCTCCCATCTTGTCCTTTTTGTCAGTAACAAAGCCTTTGTACTGTATGTGTGTGGTATTCTTTTCTTCTGTGACATTTGTGTCACCTGGAAACCCCAGAAACGGTTCAAGAAGAGCATTTCTGAAGTTTTCAGAGTGGGATAAGATAATTAGAATCAAGATATTTGATTAGGTTAGGACACATCAGGGTAGGTAATTCGGGGGTGATTTGACTTGCTATTTTAGATCACATATCATCGCCTGACAGTATAATGGCCTCCTGGGTAGCTCAATGGGGAGGCATTCAATCTGTCATGTACTGAAAATAAAATCTATTCACTTCATCCAAAATCATCACTAATACAGGTGGACAGTAATAATAATAATAATACATTACTAATTTTAAAAAAGTCGTACTCAATTACTATACAAGAGAGACAATTAAAACAAGTTAAAAGTTCATACAGTATTATGTTATTAGTAGAAGAAATAAGTATTCAGACACTTTTTTTATTCCGTACATATCCAGCATATTCCATGTCGACTGTCTCACATTTCAGTGTCAAGTCTTTGATACCCTCAAGGTGGAAAGTTTTCTCAGTACGCTAGGGCTACAATCAGACCTGCTTCCTAGGGCCTCCCAGGAACTCCTTTAATAGTCCAAACATGTTGAGCAAAATAGAAGCATTTTTTTTTTTTAAGTGTCTGAACATTTATTTCTCCTCATCTGTTTAGAAGCTTAATAAAAAGCATTAAACAATTCTGTGAATGCAAAGCCTCTCTAGGGGCATTTTAGATATCAGAACTCCATACTGCAAGTCTCCCCTACATACAGACGTTCGAGTTATGAACTTTCGAAAATACGAACAAACGTAAAAGCAGCGGGGATGAAGCTGGCACTGCTAAGAAGCGCCAAGCGATAACTATGGAGGCGCATTGGACTACGGTTCGGAACATCCCAGGTTCAAATCCCACGACTGCCAAGTCTTAACTCGCAACCACTCACACCTAATGCCTAAATGTAAATTGTGGATTATGTTAGTTTTATACTGTTTATAGCCAAATGTGTTAGTATCCTAGTACCCAGACAATGTTTGTTGGATTTAAAACAAATTGGACTTTGTGCAGTCTCAGCATCACCAGGACCATCCCTGTCGTCATGTCTGTTTTCTCTGTTACTGTTTGACGTGTGAATATCATGTACTGTACCTGCCGTGTGTCACCTGTATGCTCACGAGAAGCACTTCTCAACACATCCTGCTGGGCCTCACATGATTTTTGATGACTTGTGTGATCCGTGTTTGTTCCCCAGTCTTGTATTTGATGTGGTGAGAGCTGTTGCTTGACCTTTTCCCCCCCTCACAGTGAATGTGGACACTAACGTTTTCTTTTTTTTTTCTTTTTCTTTTTTGTGATTCTCTGAAGGATGTTCCGCTGCATGACCGCTTACACTTTACTGTTTGTTTATTTATCCGTTTATTAGTGTTGTTTTTGCAGAGCTGTGTGTGATTATGAAGTGAGGTTGGTTTCCAGAATGCATTCTACACCCTTACGTTGTCTTTTTCTCAGTTAACTCATATGTAGTGATTACACATGGTCGCATCCCAAGCAAGTACTGTATGTTTGTTTACATGGTTGACAGAGGAGGAGTTTCTTTGCAAAAATGTGTTATAATTTATATGTTTATTTTATGCAAACCTATGATTTTAAGAGCGTGGGCTAGAACATCGAGGGCCAAGAGGGTGAAACAGACAAGACTTAAAAATTATTGTAGCATTTATTAAATTTCTAATTTCATTTCATTTTTATATAAAAATATATTAGGATTAAAAGTATTAATAATACTTAGCTTAATTTCATTTTATTTTACTTTATTTATTTAAAAAATTTTTATTGTTTGTAATTTTAACATTGTATTGCAATATACTATTGTTGATTTTTTTATTACTCTTTCTTTGTTATTTAGGGTAAATAAAGATTTTACCAATACCAGTCAAAATTTGGACACACCTTCCAATTCCATAGTCTTCCCTGATTATTTCTTTCTAGACTGTAAAACAATGCTGAAAGCGTCAAAAATCAATAATCTCCTTTGAACAGTTGATACTGAGATGTTTCTGCTACTTATGTTCTGTAAAGCCTTAATAATGACTCTAATCTGAGGTGTTTTTTATTAATTGGTGATATTTGAGGCTGCTAACTCTAAGTGAAGTTCTCCTCGTGAGGTTTTGCTCTTGCTTTACTAGGAAGGTCTTCATGAGAGCCATTAGAGTTTCTTCATGGTGCTTGATGGGTTTTGCATATGCACTCGACAATATTGTTCTTGCTAGAGCTATTCCACATCAACTTGCCTTTTGTGTCTTAAAATAACTTATTATTGTTGTGGTGATGGTTGTTGTTAGTTAATTAACCAATTCCACATGTTATTTTATAGTTTTTAAGTCTCTAGTATTGAATTAGAGGGTGTGTCCAAAGTTTTGACTGGTACTATATAAATAAATAATATAAATTTATAATATAAATACATATTATTATTATTATATTTTCTTCTCTTGTTTCTATTGGAGGAGTCTTTTTTGTATAATAGATAAGTATAATAGATGTAAAAAAAAAAAAAAGCCTTGCCCACAAAATCTCTTAAAATCGATAGACATTTTGTAATGAAACTCTTCGACTCTTCAATATTCTAATATTTTTCAATCTGATGTTTACCTACTCATCAATAAAGTGCATCTGTAGTATAATTAATCTAAAACCTGTTTATTCGAAACACTTATAATGCTACGCAGTTGTTGGGGAATTAATAAATGTTTGTGCAACATTTTCATTAGGTGCATTCATAAATTATTCATTCAAAGGCATCTGTAAACTGGGGACTAAAGTTTTATAATCCACTGTTTCTGAACAGTCTGATGGTCTTGATGCTAGGAAAGCGAAAGTACTTTACTTTATATATTGCATAGGTCAACAAAACCCATACAAATGCAACTTTGGTAAAGAATTCTTGATTTTATTTTGTATCATTGTGACATCGTTGTCTATACCTGCTTTCGAGTAAACAGTTGTTTTTCCCTTCTTCCTTCAGTCCAAGAAAACGTACTAAGATCTTGTCAGTGGTTATTTCATGCACACTACAGACTTGCTGAATAGAGACCAGGTTGAAAAATGCTAGAATATTCATGTATAGGTTGGAGGACATGTGATGTACATCATTTCCTGTGCCCTGACTAGCTGTTCAATATTCTGTGTAGGTAAAGATGACGAGTTTCCTACAAAGCCGCTGGGCCAGCTTCCACCAGAGCCTGAGGGATTGGCGCCAGAGAAAGCCAATCACATCGCTAATGGGCGGATGGAGGTTCTACCCTCTCCAAGCACAGCCACGGAAATCAGAGAGAACGGAGAGAAAAAAGACTCTGAGGGTAGAAGGCCACAAAAAACAGAGAACAGGGAGGGAATCAAGGAAGACGTGCCGAGCGAGAGCGCAAAACCGCACGCGCCACCGAGTCTAAACTTGAATGTAGGTCGGAAGGACATCGGGCCACGCTGGGTGAAGCCATCCGAGGGCAGACTGGCGGCCATGATGGAGGGCCAAGTGATCCCCAATAGCACGGTACCCTCTTCTCCCAGCATGTCAGTGGCCAGTGAACAGCCGCGTCGTCCTCGCCCTCGCTCCCGAGGCATTGCACCCGGCTCTAACCGCGGCTCTAACGCCTCACAGTACGACAACGTCCCATTGTCCGATGGAGATGTTGCAGACGTTTCAGAATTTCTGCAGGTTCCAGATCCGTCTCATCAGCACATGGCTCCATCTGTTAAACATGGAAGTCCTACAAGGCCCCCTAGTGGTGGTATCATTGCTCCAACTTTCAGAATCCCCAAAAATCCACCCGTACACTTGATGTCTGACTCTCGCCCACCTTTACAGAACACACCAGGCATGATGCCTGGTTATTTCCCCTATCACCCCAAAATGCACCCAGAGAACAGAGCAGCATATGAGAAGGCGTATGATGAAAGGGCATACGGTACTACAGCACGCTCCACACCCCCAAATCGTTCACCAGAAAAAGTGATGATGAATAACATATATGCCACGTCTCGGCGGCAGCCACTCGATGCTGATTTTGTAGGCCAGATGGACAACTTTGCTGAAAGCAGGCATTTCCCGAGGCAGCCTATTCATCACATGGATCAGCGACATGAGAGGCAGTGGCAAAGCCAGGGTTGGCACGGTGAGATGGATGCGGGTATGGCGTCCCTGCGGGTCCCTCCAGGTGGGTTACCCCGCTCATCAAGCTTTCAAAAAGCCCAGCTATCACCTGTACGTCCCGGGCAAGAGTTCAGCTTCCCGTCAGTGCCCGTTTCAGATGGCATGATGCACTACAGGCCCGTGACTGGCAGGAAACAGATGCCTACTGTGTTCGGAGGAGTTCATTACCGACAGGAGGCCTTCGCCATGCAGGAATCCATGCTGCTCTGAAAGACAGAGAGAGAGTGATGGGAAGGGGATGTGATATGTTAAGCAAAGTTGATATTTGGATTTCGAAAAGGTGAGAGGAGTATGGTTTGAGTAAGTGACAGAGATTAAAATATGGACTTACAGTCTGACAGACGGATATGGAGTTAAAAAGTAAGTGTTAGAGAGAATGATGAATGGAAAGTATAATTGTTGGTTATGTAGGAAAATGTGTGTGTGAGAGATCTGTGTGGTTTGTTTAGTGTGTGTTTACTCGTTTTATGACCCTCAGCGTCTTTACAGAACCAACGTGACGGGTTGCCCCAGCTCGAGGTGTTTATACTGATCAACCATCAAGAACTGACAAATGAGTTTTGTTTTTTCTTTACTTAAATGGTCTCATTCTTAACAGCAACCCTTTATTTTTTTACATTTACACTTTTTAAATTGTACATAACCATGCATTTCTGTAGCATGAATTGGAGAGAAAAGACACATTTTCCCCCATTTTATTTTTTATTTAGTTTGCCATAAACTATCATAGAATCTCTATATGTATATATGGTATACATATTTTTGAGCTCGGTTTATTGTATAGGACTGTGAATATGACAAGAATGAGCTGAGATTTTGAACAAGTTTTTTCCCCCTCAGTACCTAGATGTCTCTCTCTCTCTCTCTCTCCCTCTCTCTCTCTCTCTCTCTCTCTCTCGAGGATAATCAGAGTTAAAGAGAGGAGTACTTTATAGCCGTGCCAGTCTGTAGCATTTAATCATCAGGTGGATCCTGAGTTGTGACATCATCCAGTAAAACCCTGTAATAATGTCAGCAGGAATGGAACATCCAGCTTATCGCACCTTTCCAGAGTAAGGTCAGGTCAGGTTTAGAAAAGCAAAATCCTTAAATCTGATGGTTCTGGGATGTGATGGCTCGAAAGCTGCTTTTGAATATAAAGAACATAATCAAAACAGTATAATCTGAGCACACTCATTCATTTAACTTTATTTAGTTATGTTGCCAGTTTATTAGGTACTTAGCTAGAGGTATAGGCAAATAAAATAAAAGTTACCTGATTCTGGAACTGATTCTGTTTCAGAATCCTGTGACCACGGTAACGTTAATAAACACAGCTTTTCTTTGATTTGCAAGATTCTTCTCTGTGAGAAAGTCAAATCTTTCACTTCTTTTTTTTTTTTTTTTTTTTTTAAGGATCCTATTCACAATGCACAACTGTGCTTCTACCCATCCTGAGTGGCCTTTACCTTTTTCCTGGGAGGACACAGGATTAAAGAGAGTTTCACTGTTCAATGAGCATTCATAAATCTACAAAATGCAGCTAAAATGCATAAAAAAATAAATAAATAAATAATACAATTACCCTCACGCTAATAAGTTCTTATCATCTGTTGCTGGGTTCTGCATAGCAGAGCAAAACCTGTTTAAGCTGTACCTAATAAACTGGCAACTTAGTGTATAGTGGAAAGAAGGAGTCAATGTTAGTGCTGTAGCCAGAGAAATCAAAGTCATATGACAAAAATCTCTGTACAGTAAAACATTAATACTTTAGAAAGTTGGGAAAATGAATTCAAGTGACAGCCATGTGTTATATACAGTAGCGTAAATAATTTAGATTTCGACAAAAAAAAAAGAAAGTTTTTGTCTCTTCCCCCTAAGCAGAAGAGCACCTTTTGTCCAGAGCATCTTTCATTCCTAAGATTAACATAACTGCAGGTTATTTCAATAACAAATGTAGACAGTAGTGATGGGAGTTGGTAACCATTTCATAATCGATCGTGGGTTTGAGAAACCAATAGATAATCAATTAATAATCGGTTCAATCGCACAGATCTGTTTTTAGATCTGTTGATCAAAATCAACAAATATGTTGAGATGCATAGAAGTACATTACCACAGGTCGTCTACTCTGCACACCGACCGTGACGCCAAATTCCACAACCGTTGTTCTGTGCAAAAATGCATTCCAAAGTTCAGCTGAGTCTCATATGAAGCTTTCCCCGCGCTAAATCGAGTTCACATCTTTCAAAGTTACACCGCATTTATTACAAATTTAACAATTTTTTTCTGCTTAGTAATACGGTTATATGGCTAGTTCCGCTTACCTGTACAACTGTGTGAGCATGTGCGGTTATCAGCATTGCATGCACACGTGTTCCTTGGACTTTAAGCTTGTTTCTTCTACACAGCAGTTACGCGGGTGTGCAGAAAGAAAAAAACATGCAACGTTTTTTGGTCATTTGTATTGATTAAAACCGATCTGCATTTTTCATAATCGATCTTTTAAAATGCGCAGGAAATTAACCGATCATTGACTAGAATCGAACTTCGTCCCATCAGTAGCAGATTACTGAGTGGCAGAGATTTCCTCAGAATTTGTGCTTTTTAGCTTAGCATACTAAATGATCATGCAATTGGTTTAGTTAGATTTGTGGAAGGTTTTTTTTTTTGGGTGCAATGTAATGAAAAACATTGATTTTTTTTTTTTTGTTACTTTTTTTTATTCTCTCAATACTACATTCACAGTGACACATCCCTCTGCATTAGCCTGGATGCTAATGGCCTACAGTCTGGAACTGCTAATGCCTTTTCTGGCTTTTATATATATATATATAAAAAGAGAGATTGTAAACATACCGGATGTAAGTAAAGAACGTGTACAAGCGTACATACACTTTTTAGCGGGTCCTGATATTCCTTCTGCTAACACTAACGTCTCTGTAGTCACTGTGTTTACTGCACTGCATAAACGTGTTTTATTTTCTATGTTTATTGAGTGCTATGGGGATTCATCAGGTCGAAGTGATTAGGAGAAGTATGTAAGGTTTAGAGTTTAAACAGAACTGTATTCTCCATCTAGGCTTCTCACTGGATATGAACTTATTATGAAGGGTCTCGTATCTGTTGCACACTTCAGTATTTCAGCACCTCACCAAACAGACTACTATAACACTTTATTATTTTTTTAAAATATAATGTACATCACATTTCCATTGTATATGAAATCGACATTTCTTTACACAGATTTAAACACTAAACTACGTCATGTGGAATCTACTAAGCACAACTCTCAGGCTGACTGTGTATTCACACCCACCCATGTATCATTAGTGCTACTACAGGCCTGAGTGTGTGTGTATATATTGTTAATGAACAGTGCATTTTGATACAGAGGTTCAGTTGTTATTATTAAAGCAGGAGGATTATTATGTTTTTCTTTTCTTTTTCTTTTTTTGGTTTAATCTACTAAATGCATCATGACGATCAAAAATGACTTTGTCTAATAAAAGAAACCCTCCAGAGGGGTTCATTATTCAAATCTTGTTGTCTTAGTCTCAATATTACTACTTTTACTAAATATTATAAACAGGTAGTCCCCGATTTACACTCAGTCAGTCAAGTTACGACATTCCGCAGATATGGCCGCCCTGTAAACCTGTCCTGATTGTGAGTAATCCAAATTTTCTCAACAGCTCTGAGACGAAATGGCGTCGCAATTTAAGGGCGCAGAAAAAACATTGAGATTAAGTCCTCTTTATTGCAATTTAAAGGCGCTGTTATGTGATGACAGGTGCAGTTTTGGCCACATGATGGTAGTGTGAGGAAAGGGGACCGATTTAGTCAAGTGGGTTGGTACAGTATGCTTTACATTGTTTATTTGTCTCAAAGGCATGTACAGTAAGTCTCACTTTGTCTCATTTAAGAACAAATCGGACTTACAAAAGTGCTCACGAAACTGAACTCATTCATAAGTCAGGGACTACCTGTAGTAGTAGTAATAATAATAATAATAATAATTTAAATATTTGAATAATAATAATCAAATAAATTTTACCCCTATTGTGACCTCATATAAAAAGGTACCCTTCGCCTGGCTTGTTGCTCAGCTCTGCTCTGTTCTCTGATGGGGCGTGGCACAGCAGCAGCTCATTTACATAAACACTGAAACAGCATGTTAGAGGAGTTGTCAAAATCTGTGTTAACTTGTTAAAATGGTAAAGTATGGAACCTTTAAAGGTATTTTCACACCTGGGCTGTTTGGTCTGGTTGAGTCGAACACTGATATTTTTACGTTTTCCTCCTGTATGTGGTTCATTTGCGCTGGTCTGCAGTAATCGCGCTCAGGTGTCAACCAAACAGACACTACGAGTGCTTTCTCACATCTTCAGGCTTCTGTCCGTTTAAATTGACCAATAGTGATCATCTTCCTGTATTTCTTGTTTCTTGTTCTCGCATCAGACACTCCTGATTAATCAGAGACGAGGATAATAGAAAAACACTACAAATTTACAAATTCATCAAATGATTCAGACCAGAGCAAAACGAAACAAACTAATGTGTGGAAGCACTCGAAGACACTTTGCAGATGTGGATGTCAGTCTGGTCCAACACAAAGTCTGAGATGAAGACATGATCTGACCCTGAATTTGGACCAAGTGCAAGGGTGAATGCCCTGCAGGTTTTGAATGAGCAGCTCCCACAGCTAACAACATGTGTGTTGGATCAACAAGTTGTTCACCATGATGCATGCTGAATATTTGCTCCCTTGTCCTGCTTAGTCAACACTGCAAGGTCTGAAGGAATATTATATATTAAAAACATTTTCTTCTTCCATTTTGCATTCTGTTGGCATTGTATTATTTTGTCTATTACCCAGAAAATGACCACAGTTAAGCAAAGATAAGCAAGGAAAACAAAACTTCTCAATGAATACTAGACAAAGATAAACTTAAGAAATAAAGGAGGTTGGTCTCAAGAGTTGTTGGTCTTTCAACTGCTCCCGGCAAGGGGTCACCACAGCAGACCATCTGGTCCACACATACAAGCTTGGCACAGGTTTTACGTCAGATGCCTTTCCTGACACAGCCCTCCCATTTTCTCCAGGCTAGGGACCACACTGCATTGAGTGGCTGGGGTTCAAACTGGGAATCGAACCCGGGCCTTCCACATGGCAGGCGAAACACCTACCACTGAGCCACCGATGCCCAGTCTCAAGAGTGAACACTGAGAAACAATCCCAGTGCTTGATCTTAAAATCCTGAGAGGTGGAATCATTTGCCTCGCCGAGTCAAATCGATCTTAGACATGTTATCTTTCTTCACCGTTACTAGATGTCACCCCTGTCCTTTGAATCACTAAATCAACCAAGGCTGTTAAGTCTGTAACAGCTCAAACTGGCTTCAGAATATCTCAACCTCCATTGTTACTGTACCTATACTGTTGCACAAACCTCCTGCATATTTGTGTGTACTGTGAGTTCTGCATGTTCATCTATCAAGGCGTTTACTTCTCCTTTTAAACAATTGTCTGCATAGCCTCACTAGAGATTCAGTCACCATTCAGTATTTGCTTTTAAGGTTGCATCAAGGTTAAAGCAAATACTGAAGGGTAAGGAGAGCATTAATCAGAGAAGCAGCCAAGAGGCCCATGGTAACTCTGGAGGATCTGCAGAGATCCACAACTCCGTTGGTGGGAGAATCTGTCCACAGGACAACTATTAGTCGTGCGTTTCACAAATCTGGCCTTTATGGAAGAGTGGCAAGAAGAAAGCCACATGAAGTTTGAAACAGGCCATGTAGAAATGCAAACAGTGGGCATTACAGAATGTATGATTGCCAACTTACCCTGATGCACCCAGGGTCAATCTGATCTCATCGGAACACATGACTTTATTCCATCGCTCCAAAGTCCGATCTTTATGCTCCCTATTAAATTCACACCTTTTTTTCGAATTAGTCTCACTAAAAGTAGTTTCCTTATGGCAACACAGCTGTTTAGTTCCAATCCTGTAAATTCTCATCCCATTGGTGTGTGTGTGTGTGTGTGTGTGTGTGTGTGTGTGTGTGTGTGTGTGTGTGTGGAACATTTTATCGTGAGCATTAATCTGAATATGCGGTGCTAAAAGGCATGTTTTTTTTTTGTTTTTTTTTGTCAACCCTGTCAAATATATGCTACAATCTAATTGGCTAATGTTTTTTTTTTTTAACCAATAAAATAATATCTATATAGTACTGAGAAAACTTTCTACCTTGATGGTTTCCGAGCACTAGTGAAACTGTGTAACTGTATTCTGTTATTCTGCACGATCACAATCTGCACAAATTCCTGGTTTGACTTGAACACTCTTTGTACAAACAAAGTACATAAATGTGCTCTACATTGGGGGTGCTCTACAGGGGGTTATTGCGTGGAGAATTCGAACATACATTTATGCAGTTATTTGGAACTTTTAAGTCTGATTTAACATCAAGCATTGAATACTGAGGCTTGAGCTTTATTAAGTTACTTCCATCGCTTCAACAAACCTGCACTGTGTACATTTTGCCACAAGATGGCAGTATCGTCAGACATAATCCAAAGACTAAACATGTTGCGACACACCTACCTTAATCATCATTTACCAAACTGAGATCCCAGCAACTGATTCTCATACCTGCTCCAGATAGTAGCTCATCACTACCAGTTGCTTAATCGATGGATAATGTATGTGACCGCGCAGTTCACCTGTAATCAGTCAAAAAGGCTTTAATGTAAACCTTGATGCTGTATGACAACATTGATCAATGGTCCATAAGTGTTCATTTCAGACAGTCAAAGAAAGATGACTGAGCGCTACAGCTGAATACAAATGTTGATGTATAAATGCAAGTATTCAGGAGATCTACAAGCATTTATCCCAATTGAATTAGGATAAAATGAAGTTTATTGTGAAGAAAGGAATAAAACGTATTGACATTTACAAGGGACTTGGAGCACAGTACGGTGATGGGGATCTTAGCCGCAGTGAAACATTCGAATGATGCAAACGTTTTAAAGAAGGCTGTACATCTGTGAATAATGATCGCAGCTGAGGTGGCCTGGAGCCCACTGAAGTCATTCCCATGAAGATTCCATGAGAGGAATGCCTGATCCTGGAAAATTAGGCAGATAACTTGTTTTAATTCAATTCCATTTTATTTATAGAGCCCTTTTAACAATGGTCATTGTTGCAAAGGAGCATTACAGAATTAAAGAAAAATTAGGGAAATGAGTATGAAATGTGTAAGCAACTTGTCTCCAATGTGCGGAAGAACCCTGCGGGAACCCTACACGCAGTTATTCACGAACACCACATGCACATTATAGAAACTCGGCTGGGAGTTATCGCCACATCTGTGTACAGTCCTGACCTCACTGCAAGCCATTTCCACATGTTTGGACCATTAAAGGAGTTCCTGGGCGGCCAGAGTTTCAGATGTGAAGCAGGCAGTCTGGTCATGGCTTGGATACAGTATACTGAGAAACTTTCTACCTTGATGGTATCCAAGCACTAGTGAAACGCTGGGATGCTCTAATCTGAATCAGATCTAATCTGCACCTGAATCAGTTTATAGAGAAATAACAATCATTTTTATTTTCATAACTGTGTTCTGTTGTTCTGCACAATCAAAAATCCCAGTTTGATTTGAAGACCCCCTGAGCGAAGATTTACAGTTTGGATGCCTGATTTGCCGCACGTTTTCCCAGTAACGAACAGGAAGTTCAGCAGTTGTGCAATTATTTCCGCTCTTATTCAATTCAGTTCAGTTTTATCTGTATAGCACTTTTAACAATTAACATTGTCGCAAAGCAGCTTTACCTGATCTAAAGAGTTATTTAAGTTTGTATAAAATGTGAATGTATATTAATCAAAGTGATGAGCTGGTCCATGATGAGCAAGCCGAGGACGACTCCCTGAGATGGTAATAGGAAGAAACCTTGAGAGGAACCGGACCTCAAGATTCCTCTTTTGGGTGAAACAGATAGCAGGGATTGATCCGCATAATACTGTGCGAGACTGGAAGTTCAGTATAACAGGAGGTTTATTTTTACCTTAATATGGATTCCAGTTCGTTATTGGAGGCTCAGGTAGACTATAGCAAACTCCAGTCCTGAACTATCGAACATCTGCAGTCAGGAGTCCTCGGAGAAACAGCTGTCAGCATCAGCCGAGGACAGGAAGTGGTTGTGAATGGGAAAGGAGTTTGAAAAAGGTGATGAAACAGTTCCGCGAGACATGTAATTGGAAGGGACCAAGTAACAGTTATGATGTTTATTGTTATAAAATTTCACAGCTTTATTAGTGTACAGTGTCGTGAGCAAATCGTCCTCTTTTGCAGAAGTCTCTTGTTCCGGGATATGTTTAAGAATGTGCGTGGGCGATACGAACACTGTCTGCAGCGAGGCATTGCGCACACACACTTACATTACATTACGCATACTGTGGTAAATCAATATGCTAATAGTGTGTATGTCGTTTCTTTCAGGAGACATAAACCCACAGGTGACAACAAGGTAACATTGTTCATTTATCATTTCAGTATTGCATACTTTACATATAGACATTATGGATAAGTAGAGTTTCGACACTACAGTTACAAAGCTAGCATCAAAAGCTGGCAGCTACCTAGCAAGCTAGCATAATGCTGGAGACTACGCAAAGACTAGCATGGAACAAAGAAAAGTGTGATGATTTCTTCTTAATTCCTAAACACTGAGTAGAATGAATGAGTCACACAGACACACACACACATTGGATACATCCAGGCTTGTAACATTATACCAGTATAACAGAAGGTAAACAGTGCAGCTGTCTTGGATACTGTTATCACTGTACACACTCAGACCCTTATCATTTCTACACACTGCCGCACTGTAATGAAAACAGCAGATCAGTTGGTTCAAGCCACAGAGTCTCTGTTTAGTCTACACGCCCTCAGGTACCATGTGCTCTCTAGGTTTGATGTTTTCCCTGCAGTAACACACCTGAATCAGTTTATATAGGAATTAGTAATTACCTGATGATTGAATCAGGTGTGTTAGAGCAGAAACAAAAACACTCACCGTTGATAACTTGTCTTTTTTTTTCTTTTATCAGAGCACAGTCATTTCATCACAGAGCTCACCGTGATGAGTAATATATCTATAGGCATTCAATATTATCCTTAAAGGTTCCTATATTTTTGCTATCTCTTTAACAAGTTATCACAGGTCTCTGCGTTCTTTCCCAGTACACATATTAATGCTCCGGATGAGGGGTCTTCTTATATGAGGTCACAATAGGTTCTCGAGTTGATCGTGAGGTTCTCAACCGGCAGAGCACATGGGACTAAACTGATTGGACTTCACGCCGGTTTTGGAGCACATTACAGTACATTACTCAACACACTGCACATTTGCACTTTTTCTTTTTTTTTTTTTTTGCACATGACAATTCTCAAACATAGACAATACCACTGCTGCTGACACACACGTCACTTAATTTCATACTTCATGGGGGGAATCGAATTGACTTATTTAAGCCCCCAACAAAATTATACAAAAAGGAGGGAACATTTTTCTTCCTCACTTCCACACTGAACTGTCTCAAAATGTCTCAAAAGGCTTCCTGAAGAACTTGTCCGTGTCTCATTTTTGGCACGTTTTTGTCTCTCATGTCCAGTCCACTGTCTCTACCTGAGCAATTTCAGATGAATGATTTTTCAGTTTGTTAAGCCACACAGTGACATACAGTATGAATCATTTAGGCATAAAACCCAATCTAACTTAAGGCATGAACCAGTGAGAACCTGGTGCAGATGATGGAAGACGATTAGGACGGTGATTAGTACACTGGTGATGCTGAATGCTGAGTGGTTGGAACAGACGAGAGGGGAAATGAGGTTGCTGCTCAGGCTGTTACATTAACAACTATGTTTATTAAAATGCATATATATATAGTATCGCATGGCCTGTCGCGGTAAAACATTAGTTCCCATTTCGTGAATTTAATCTGCCTCATGTACAGTAACATGAAGGAATGAGGGGTGACTCGAGGCTTTCGCACAGTATTATATCTGCTCCATGTGCATGTTTTTTTTTTATGTATTACCGTTAATCGTAGTGAGGATTTATTCAGTTTGATTAGATTTCGACCTCATTCACAGATCAGATTTAAACAACTGATAATTGCATTGAAGCAAAGAAGAGCTGAACCATACAGTAGTAAAAGATAAATAGGCCACACACATACTGTTAAGCCACAGGAACATGTTCAGCTGCAACCCATAATTTGAAAATCGTTCCATGCACACAGATGCTCGTAACAAGAGACAGAAGTGTAAATGTACGCCAACATAATTCTGATGCTAGAAACTTAGTTGTATATAAAAAGCTTTTGGTGCGATGCTTAACTGTGTTTGCTCTCTGTGATGATAACAACAACAGAGCAAAACCACATCAAGACATTTATCAAGATTTATTTTTTAATGTTTGACAGTTAAATCTGCGCTGGGAATAATCGCCATGTTCTTACAAGCCAGATAAACAAAAGCCTTTGCATTGCTTACTTTATTCATCTTTTCTGCTTATTCTTCCCCAATTAAGGGTTTTATCCCAATCAATGTCAGCATGCAGTGGCAATCAGAAGTGCAGAGGATTTTTATTCAACCTTACAAGATTTACTTGGCAGTTACTCACACTGACTCACCCACCGAAAAATCAGGAGGAAAATACGAGCAAAGGAACGATAAACAATTTCTCTCTTCATGCCAAATCTAGTCAAACCTCTAAGCCTTTTTTTCTTACTGTAGTGTGGAGGAAATGGTAAGGAACATGCTTAGAAGTAAGTGAAACTAATTGTATAGCTAGAACTTTAGTATTGTATAAACTGCATGTCTACATCTCGGACATACCATAAAATCTTATCAAATCTAAATATTTATTCATTTTTCTTCAGTAATTTCACTCTCACTTGCATCTACAGTGGTGGTCAAAAGTATTGAGATAAAAGGGAAATTCAGTGATTCAATGGCGGCGTCACTTTTTTAAAATACCGCATCACATATTTTGTCTTTAGACTTTTTTCCACCGCCAAGTGTAATGTTGAGTAACCAGTTCACATACTGTACCTGCATGGATTTTGGACATTTGGGGGAAAAATGGAGAAAATAATGCGCACACACACACACACACACACACACAGACAACATGCCAAACACAGAGACAGCAGCCTATTCTGTGTCACAAAATGGCAGAAATAAAATAGATCATTTTGATCTTGATCATCAGAATACTGTACCTGCCAAACTAGCATTCTGTCTTTAAACATTGGATGATGTCTCCTATGCAAGTTTTTATTATTATTAAGTAATCAAATAAAAATGAAGCGTTTTGCACAGTGTACAGCGATCACACAGTTTTCTGATATATTGTATAAAATGCAAAAAAATGCTATTTTGTATTATTAATATTATTATTATTATTATTATTATTATATATTAGTAAGTAGTATTTTCAAATATAGATATTATACACTCACCTAAAGGATTATTAGGAACACCGTACTAATACGGTGTTTGACCCCCTTTCGCCGTCAGAACAGCGTTAATTCTACGTGGCATTGATTCAACAAGGTGCTGAAAGCATTCTTTAGAAACGTTGGCCCATATTGATAGGATAGCATCTTGCAGTTGATGGAGATTTGTGGGATGCACATCCAGGGCACGAAGCTCCCGTTCCACCACATCCCAAAGATGCTCTATTGGGTTGAGATCTGGTGACTGTGGGGGCCATTTTAGTACAGTGAACTCATTGTCATGTTCAAGAAACCAATTTCCTGCTGGAAGTAGCCATCAGAGGATGGGAACATGGTGGTCATACAGGGATGGACATGGTCAGAAACAATGCTCAGGTAGGCCGTGGCATTTAAAAGATGCATGGTAGCCAGTCGGGTCTTCTGCTGTTGTAGCCCATCCACCTCAAGGTTGTGCGTGTTGTGGCTTCACAAATGCTTTGCTGCATACCTCGGTTGTAACGAGTGGTTATTTCAGTCAAAGTTGCTCTTCTATCAGCTTGAATCAATCGGCCCATTCTCCTCTGACCTCTAACATCAACAAGGCATTTTCGCCCACAGGACTGCCGCATACTGGATGTTTTTCCCTTTTCACACCATTCTTTGTAAACCCTAGAAATGGTTGTGTGTGAAAATCCCAGTAACTGAGCAGATTGTGAAATACTCAGACCGGCCCGTCTGGCACCAACAACCATGCCACGCTCAAAATTGCTTAAATCACCTTTCTTTCCCATTCTGACATTCAGTTTGGAGTTCAGGACATTGTCATGACCAGGACCACACCCCTAAATGCATTGAAGCAACTGTCATGTGATTGGTTGATTCCATTAATGCATTAATGAGAAATTGAACAGGTGATCCTAACAGTCCTTTAGGTGAGTGTATACTGTATATAATGAAATCTCCTTTGAATAATTAATGTTAAGATGTATCTGATGTGAATTTGTAGCTGAGAGCCAGTTTCCTGATGATGCTTGATGGGTTTTGCGAATGCAATTGACAATACTGTTCTTGCAAGAACTATTCCAGAAAGGCTGACCTTCATATCTATTATAGTTGAAATCCCCAGTATTGGTGTAAAAAATGTAGAAAATAAATCACTAAACAAAAATAGAAATTTGTAAGTGATTCCAAACTTTTGAGCAGTAGAGCGTGTCCATATTGATGAGGGTTATGTCTGAGTTCAACAAAACATGAAAAGATCCATACATTTTAAGATCCAAAAGATTGTGTAAAGTACGAGAGGCGTTCAAATCAGGATCATCAAAATCTGATTTTTTTATTTTATTTTTATGATTTGAGAAGATTTTGAATGGAGTAGTTAGAGAAGTGTTAAGCTACATTAATATGAAGTCCACTTTTCTCATTGGAGGCTTAGGTACAAAAGTCCAAGACCAGCGTCATGGTCAATAAATACAATTCAGAAGAAAAGAAAAAGATGGTTTAGAACTCTAACGACAGTGACGACTGGCAAGACTTGGCAATGAATATGAGATGAAACATTATTTAAAGATGGTTGTTGCCAGCTGCTGTTTATTCATGACAGCTTGGCAGTGAGTTCAGAAGTGTAAAAGACACCTTGGCAAATAATCACAATAGTGAGGTGTGCTTAAAACATAATAAATAAAAGATAAACTAAAAAAATAAAAAGGATCTGTATGATTCATACCTGTATGATATGTTGAAAGTTACTGTGGTGCACACATGCTGGGAATTTCAAATATGAGTAACATTAAGCATTTAAAGATACATTTTGATCATTTAAAGCAAATTTAACTTAGCGAATATGATATATTTTTAAAGCCGTCACACACACACAATTTTGTCTTTGTAGAAAATAAAAAAGATTTAACAAGTAGCCACAAAGATAAGGGTCATAAATTACATGACGGCTAAGGGAAAGGGCACATCTAGAGAGAAACACACACACACACACACACACACACACACAGAGGGGATATTACGTTTTGGACAAGTTGCTCAATTGAGTCTTGGTTATTTTTTTATTGATTTCATGTAAATATTCTATTTAGAGACTGAATATATTATCATTGTTGTTATTCAACACTGTTCACTGATCAGATACTGTATAAAACCAATAAAAGTATTGTCTTTGTTTTATGCCCTGTAACACACACACACACACACACACACACACACACACACACACACACACACACACACACACACACACACAGTACATGAGCTTGCACAGACAGGCACTTGCTGAGTGTGATGGTATGTTGGCCCTCAGGGGACAAGGAGGTGGTGAAATGATGTTGAAATGATGTTTAGTAATACATGAAGTCATGTATAAGTTCAGGTTCTTCTCCAAAGCTCCCGCTTTGATCTGTGGTGTTGCCGGTGTAAGCATTTTTTTTTCTTCTTCACCCCCCTCTAGTCAGATTGTGTTTGGTTTCACTGTTCTAAGGGAGAACAAAAATATTTTTGTTTTTAAAAGCAACATTAATATTATCATGTCCTTTCAACGATCACCAATGCAAATATACATCTACAGTACTATTCTCATGGACTGTAGTCTGTCTCACAGGCGATGCATTTATGCAGCCCTTTATGTTCATTTTGCTCCATTGTGTTGCTCTTGGGCGGCACAGAGGCGTAGTGGTTAGCACTGTGGCCGTGCACACCCAGGATTGAGGGTTTGAGTCCCGTCCTCGGGTCTGTGTGCATCCATATGTTCTCCCCATTCTTGGTGCCTCTGGGTTCCTGTTTCCTCCCACAGTCCAAAGGCATTCACTTTGCGTTAGGCTAATTGGCAATTGGTGATGCCCTGTGTCCTGCTTGTGCCCTGTGATGGAATGGCATGCAGTCCCGGGTGTACTGCCCCAAGTTCCCTGGGATAGGCTCCAACCCTTTTGCAAGGATAAGCGGTATACAGAATGAGTGAGAGTGAGTGATTGTTGCATCTAAACTTGATGATGTCTACATACAGTGCATGTCTACAATCTCCCAGTTTGGTCACCTGCCAATTTCAATCCATCACACTCGAAGGAAAACACTATCTCTTTCTCATAATTGAGCTAGTGTTGCCGTGATTGGCAAGAGAGAGTGTCTGCATTCCATCCCATCCTGAGGAAACAGACATTTTTGCTCTGGGGAATGGATGGCTGTGGCTTAATCGAGATTCAAACTCCCCACCCCAGGGACAACGCGCCACTCAGCAGCCCTACATGCGATACTTTGCCTTGGTTTCTAGTCATGTGTTCATTGATTTTACAATCTGATCTAAATGACCTTGATGACTATAATTACTGTAGAAAAGGTTTAGATCACATGCTCAAAGATGACTTCATAAAGCTTTTGCTGGAGTGTTTCCAATTAGCAAATTAGCAACAAAAAAAAGAAGCCATATGTGCTTTAATGTCCTGTTGTAGATTTAGTACTCGTTACTGTTCTTCTGGGAAGGTTTTCCACAAGAAATTGCAAAGCTTTCGACTAGAAATCGCCTCTGTGGGGATTTGCCAATTGGTGATGATATGGTGATGATATACAGTACTGTATGCTCTCATGTTGTAAGCAGGAAAAATGGCAATTGCATGGATGCCTGTTGAGAGCAAAGGCTAGCCTTTCTGGTTTGAACCTAAGAACTACTGTACAGTAGCACAATTGGTCAAAAAACATTAATGCTGGTTATGATAGCTTTTAGATCAAATAATGCATTTTAGCTTGTTATGTGTGGGGCTGTGTAGCTGCAGACCAATCATAGTTCACATGCTGACCCGGCCACTATCAAAAGCTCACACAGTTGGCTGAGAGGCTGTGAGGCTCTGGGCAATCTTGGTTTCTGGCATTCATGTAGATGTTATTTGAACATGTTCCACCTGCCTGAACATTGTTGCAGACCAAATGTATTCATTCAATTCCCTATGGTATTCCTTTATGGCAGTGGCCTCTTTCAGCAGGGACAATGTAACAATTTCCGTTAACACCAATCTGATCAAGAGTCCAGATATAGGCCATTACCTTGCAACTTACAGGATTCATAATATATACTGCTAGCATATTGGTGCCAAGTATGTCATGGCTGGAGGAGTCGACATGTTTTGCTGGAGGGCCCTGCACGACACATGCTAGCATTCCAACTTGGGTGCCTCTATGTTGCAGGAAACATGACAAAGTGCCTTTTAAGGTGCCCCTATTATGCAGAAGACATGAAAAAGTGCTCTCTGAGATGACCCTATAGAGGTAAAGTGCAGGAAACACACACACACACACACACAAAAAAGACAGTATGGCCCTCACATTAGTGCAAATGGTGTTTCCCAAAGAGTTTTCTTTTCTTTTTAGGAACGTTTTTTTTAATTATTATTATAAACAATCAGGAACCAATTCATAATTGGGATTATTTATAAATCAGGAGAAAAGAAAAGATTTGTACACTTGAATTTTACTTATAATTTTTACATTTACTTTGAATGGTAAACCAGCCATCATTTAACGTTACATTTCTATGAAGAACCTCTTCCGATGACTTTATCTCCTGTGCCTTCCTCTGATAGAAATGCAACTGGTTTATTTGCCAACACACAGCGCATGGTTTCTTTTTGGTTTAGTTGACTTCAATATACTCATCTGCCAATTTTCCACTGCAAATTACACACATGGGTCATGTTTCCTGATTAGAACAGGAATAATTTACAAAACCATAATTCAAAAAAAGTAGTCTTGTTTGGTCTTGCCTCTGATTTTCTTTCTTGGAAGATGACTCTTCCCCTGTTCCCCGCCTTCCATCAATCAGAGTTAACTTTAGCTTCTTGACCATCTTTATACTGGCTATTTGTAACGGCTAATTCTGCCTGCTGTCTTGTCAGAAGTGGCCAAGCAGGGGTTGGTTATGACAGAAACTATAATAGTCATAGAGTTAACTAGCTGTGTGACTGAAAGGTGTACTGCAGACATAAATTGCAACAATTTAAAATCCCCTGTGACCCACAGTGTTTGGGAACTAATGACACAATATATATAATATATCGGGCTTGGTGATGGCTCAGTGTGTTAGGGCTCCGAGTTACTGATCAGAAGGTCAGTGGTTTGAGCCCCAGCTCCGCTCGGTTGCCATATACTGTATATACGTGATGTTATGATAACGTTTTTGGTTCTCATAACCCCCCTCGTTCATGTTCAGGGTGATTATATCAATGTTTGTGCCATAAATGACGCCAACACCTCCAGGGAAACAGGCATTGCGCATGATTTTATGCTGCACGGTGGGGAAATGTATGAGTCTGTGCATGATCTGAAGTGCTACAAGAGCAAAGTTTCGACATTGTTGGCTGTGACAAATTCAAATCATCAGTGTTGCAAAACTGCATCAATCTACTAAGAAAAATTAAAGTAGCTATTACCATAGTTTTTGTGGAAACAGTATATGAGATGGACCAGTTGCATACCGCACATGATCTGTGATGAAAAAATTTTTTTCTTTTTGTCCAAAGGTTCTTTTTAATTAGCTCATTCAATGCGTCATTGAATGTTAAAAATTATCTTTCTTCCGCACACATCTGTGCCTGAACGCCAACTAACCAGTTCGGATACCTAAAATTTGGTGGAGATCACCTATTTGAAGAATGTTGATAAATTGCTCTTACTCCTACTCCTAAAAGTAGGACCAAACTTTTGTCACTCTAATGCACATCCACGTAGATTATTAATTCAGTGGTGAGGGAATTCCTAAAATGAATGAATTTAATTTGCATAGCCCAAGGCCTCTAAACTTCCTGTTAGTGATAATGGTGGACTACAGCTGGTAGCTTTTCCATGCCAAAATTAAAAGGGTTTGTTTGAACTGACCAAGACTCAGTACAATGGAAAAGTCCAAGGAGATCTGAGAAAGAGTATAGATGTAACACAGTTGGGAATGTCTCCCGGAGCCCATTTTAAACAGCTGCAAATTTGAAGATCTGTTTGAATAAAAAAAAAAAGTTATTTGGGAGGTGTAGACACTTTGGTTTGAAAAGAAGACCCAAACTGCCACCAATTGGAAATTGGTTCTGATGGTCAGAAACAACCCGGAAACTACCAAAGGACAGGCCTACCATTAATTGAAAGTTACTAAATCCCCAGTGTCAATGTCTAGAGTCAAGCCTGTTGTACATCACTATGGACTGCTATCCAAAATCCAAATCTGACTGACCAAGACTGACTAAAGTTAGCAACTGACCACATGAACAGAGGTGTGTTCAGATAAGTACAGTAAACATAAATTGGTGTGTATATAAATTCTCTAGTGTGGAGGAGCAGTATCACCTGTATGTCCTGGGATGGCTGGAATAGACAAAATTTGAGATTTTATAAGGAGTTGAAATAATAATTCAGAGAATCAGTTCTTCTTTTGTGTGTGTTTGGTCTACATTTTAGATTTGTTCGAACCCGTCTAAGCTTCTTCTCACAGCTCTCCATTTTAATTGCTTCTGAAAGCCTGGGAACTGTCAAAATGTCAGTCAATCACATATTAGAGTAACACCTACAGTATACCTCCTCACTCAATATGTGAGTAAGCCAGGACTGCTACATGCTGCACTACTGTGATACTCATGTTACTCATTTGTACTGATCTAACTGTATATGTAGTTCTATAACTTTGTGTCCTGTGGGTGATTTATTGCGCTCAGTAACTTCAGTGATCAATAAGCAGATTTTGTCAGTGAAGATAATGAATATCAGGTTTCAGTTTAGAACACTAAAGCAATTTTAGGCTCAGCCTTAATTGGTCATATCTGGCTACTTTTTAATTAATTAATTAATCAACCAATTGATTAATTAATTATATATAATTGACGGAATATAAATAGTCTATAATTGTTTGTTCTTTCATTTCCCCCTTTTTCCTAAACTGGGCACATTAATAGCTTTGACCTTATTTATTTTGCCCAAACCCCAGCCACTGGATGCAGTGCCGGTCCCAAGCCCGGATAAAATGGGCGGGTTGCGCTGGGAAGGGCACCAGGTGTAAAACTTGTGCCAAATTGTGCGAGCGGATCGAATGGTCCACTGTGTCGACCACTCGACAGGAGAAGCCAAAAGACTAACAACAACAATATTGCTGCACTACTTCACATGTTCCCCTTTTTTTTACACTGCTACCTCAAAGTCGGGCTTCAGTGGGGAGACCTGAGATGATGTCCACCAGCATCGACCAGTGGGAGCCCTTTCTAGTGCAGTAATCGGCCTTGTGCCCAAACTAGAATCAGGGTGCCGACAATGTTAACTGTGGCGTGAAAAAAATGCAACTCGCAAACAAGTGATAGAAAAGTGATCACGCAAATGTTTTTTTTCTTCTTCTTCTCTCTCTTCACCCTGTGCTCTGTGCCACGCCGTCAGGATACCCCACGGGCAGCAGTCACCCCTGGACCGCATCTTCATTTTCCAAAGTTGTTAGAGGAGAAATCCATAAAACACAGACAAAAAACCCAGGCAGACGTGGAGAGAACATGCGGAACTCTGCGCAGGCAGTAATCTGACCTGAGGACTGAACCTGAGACGCCAGAGCTGTGAGACAGCAGCTCATCCTACAGTATGGCATCCTAAACTGTTTGTACTGTAGTAAAGTGATCTGGGAATAATGAGAGAGTTTTATGCACTTCATAAATACATCACAAGTAGCATGTCCACCTATATGCTATAGACACGGATGATTTTTCCCAATAATTGTGTGCACTCCAGAGTGCGGTGGCCCTTTCGGTGGCGTGTTTGAGCCCTTTGGCTTTCCACAACATGACTGAACGGCGCTCTGGAGGACGTGTCGGAACGGAGCGCGTGCGAGGTTTACGGGAGGCTTTAGAGAAATGTGAATGGGTGGTTTATTTCAGACTCAGTGCCAGCCCGACGCGCGCGCACATACACACACACACACACACACACAGAGAGCTCGGAAAGCAGCTGCGTAATGACGCGCAGTCACTTGTTCTTTTGAAGGAAGCCTCGAGAAGTGAAGACTCTTAAACCTTTACCTGGAGACAGAAGACTAGTCATGTATGTAGAACTATCGTATATTAACATGTGCTTCATCTTTCTGAAATATGCATATGGGGGTATTTGTCCTACTGGGGTAGTTCTGTTGCATTCCGTTTCAGATTAATAGCAGCTGAGCGATGTCTCTCTAACTCCACACCATCACTGCAGGACAGCCAGAGCTGCCTGTCAGCTGCCTAGAGTTCTCTAGAGTTCTGCAGAGAGAGAGAGAGAGAGAGAGTGTGTGTGTGTGTATATATATATATTACAGTACATACAAACCCACACACACACAGACACATTCTGCAGAACTCTATAGAACTCTATGCAGCTGAGAATTATGTACTCACAAGTATTCTGTTTGATGTTTTCTCCATAAAATAATGAATCTTTACCTAGAGATGGATCAGTCACCCTTACTCTTTGCACGATCACACAAAACAGCTATACAGTACAGCGAAAATATTAATACTGCCTGGCTATAAACAAAATTAGTATAGTACTTATAGGGTCTCATATTTTCACAAGGTGTACAGTACTTGCTTGTTTATTTGTTTGTTTGTTTGTTTGTGTGTTTGTTTATTATTTATTTATTCATCTCTGTGTGAAGGTTTTTTCGTACATTTCGACGAATGATGAAAGCATATTTCAGTACTATTTCCAGATTTTTTTTCTTTTTCCATTTTTCAAGATGGAAGCTTCTTTTTATTCTGTATCCAAGGAATTCTGCTTATTTCAAGTGTCTAGAAACAGAGCAATCATATCTGCCAATGTAGCCCTTAAAACTCATTTGAAGTATTTTAGCCACGTTTTGCTGTTTTTTTAATAAACATGTATAGAACTGGATTGTGCAGTATAGAATGACATATCAGTTGTTGTTTTTTTACAGCACAACCTAGGCAATATTATAAACTTTGAATGAACTACTTGGCCACTGATAAACACATGAACATGATGAATAGGACATGTGACTTTGCACAGTTAAAGATGTACCGCTGTTAAGCACTTAATCACTTTTGTTGCCAGCTATTTTGACTATAATAGCTGTACTGTATGTTGAGTTATTTTTAGAGGACAGTTAATCGATACTGTTATACAAGCTGCACATTGACTACTCAAAATAAAATATATCCAAGTTTCATTTCGATAGTATAATCCTTTGAGAAAATATACTTATCTGACATATGTACAGAAATTACATACGTAGGGTATATTGTTGCCTTCAAGTCCTCCTTGGAACTCGGTAATGGTGAGCTGGTGGTAATTATACCTATGAGTTTGGAGCTGGTAATTATGTGGTGTGCGTTCAAGTGGTTTGGGTCAAAAGACAAAACAAATCAAAAACAACAACATGTAATGCTTTTGAAAATAGACCATGTGAGAAATGTTTTTTTTTTTTTTTCATAATTATTTATTATTAAGTTTATTTTGGCTTATTATAAGAAAACTAAGAACTGAACAGTTAACATGCGTTATAACTATTTATCTCTGCTGTAAATGTCACATTCATGTTGTGCGATGTCATGACCTTTTGCTATGAAAGCTCATCGAAAAAGTTTGGGTTCAACTGCTTAAGGTTACTGAGCAGAAGTCAAACTCAAGCACTGTCAAGTTGCTGATGTTAAGCTCTTAACCCTATCTGCTTAAGGGGTACTGTATCCTGGCTGACCCTGCTGTCTGACCCAGCTTCTAAACTGGGATATGTAAGAAAAAAATTCAATTAATATTTTTTACATGTACATATATTTGAGTCTTTTAAAATCCCATCTGAAGTGAGTATAAGCATATTTAAATCAGTTTACACATTTCAAATGCTATTATGGTGTAATATATATATATATTTTTTTTTATTTTGATTATTGATTTTAGCTTCCTTAGTATCGGAGTATCAGTCTCCTTTATTTGTTGATGCAAAAGACAACGTAGTAATGATAGCTACTGTAACATTCGTCTAATCCTGAATTCAAAAGTATCCAAGGCAAAGGTTCAGGAATCAACACCAAACACACACCTGTTTCTGTAAAACTCCAAACCTTTGTTCCTTAATTTTCTTCTCATAAACCATTTCTTTTGCTACTACTTGACGTTTCAAGCCGCAACTAGCATGTCTTTCAACCCTCTGAAGAGGCAAATTGGGATATTCACATCCCAGACCCACAACGTCTCAGTTCTGTGCTTTCTTCCGAATGTGCAGAAAAAATATTTTTGGATAAAGGTCTCTATCAAATAAACACGAAACGACATTTCTTGTGCTGTTTTTGTTCTTGGTGTGTAGTTTTGGAGAGGGATTGAGAGTGCGGGAGGAGAAGGAGAAAGCAGATGCCATGCTGCTGTCAGCGCTGTTCTGGTTTCCTCTTGTGGTGCCACTGGGCCAAGCTCTGGAGTTTCAATACCACAACACGGCTCAGGTGGAGCAATATCTACATGAAATCAGCAGAAAGTACTCCAGCATCACACACCTTCACAGCATCGGCCAGTCTGTTGAAGGCAAGTTCTCACTCATTCACTTACCTTCAGTAACCTTACGTTGAGTAACTTTTACCCAAGTGTGAATGTGGAGAAGTGGTGAAAAATGAAAACTAAATACAGTGGAACCTTGGATTGTGAGTTACCTGGTTAGCGTTATCTGGTCCGCGAGCGTTTTGCAAGACCAGCAAAAATTTTAAATACATTTTAACTTGATAAACAAGCGAGTGCTTGATATATGAGTAGTACGCATGCACTTAGTCTGGCAAGCTTATACTCAACTACCGTCAACTCCGATCAACACACAGAGTCAACATCCGTGTGCGCGTGTGCTGTTTATTATAACATTGTGACCATGTGTGTGTAAAGCAAAAGCAAGTGTCATTAGAGAGGTTCCTTGTGTTTCCGTTTGTGTGTGTGTGTGAGTGAAAGTACGCAGTAGCCCAAACCCCCACCTCTCATCTTACAGTACTTCAGCTTTATGCATAAACACACACACACACGCACACACACACACACACTAACGGAAACACTGCTCTGTCAGGATTCTTTTCATTTGATATACGAGTGTTTTGATATACAAGCACACTTCCGGAACTGTTCATAGAATTTTAAATATCTAATAAACAGGATTTAAAAAAACTTTTTAAATCAAGCTTTTTATGAGAATCAGAACAGGCCTGCAGTACTGTATATTTATATCTAACAGCCAAATTCCCAGTTGTATATACACAGCTGCAGTGTTTGCACTCATGGTTGCCTTTTACTGGATTTTTCCAAATAAATTTGTGACCAATTTCGCTCAGGGAGCAAAGGCATTTACAATCTGTAAGAGTTCAAGATGTCTTTTGGGATTTGAACATCCTGGTGATCCTGATAATAATGCCTCGGGCATGTGGAAGTTCAAGCAAGCATAACTGAGAAGCCCTTGATGGGTGTATTACTCTTCATACTACATATTAAAGACTACCAAGAAGCAAGAGGTGCTGTCATGCTGGATGTTTCTGCATAAAAGCTTCTTTTTGCTTGTAAAGTAATAGCTTAGTCTGGTTCACATCAGAATGCTGTGATAATGGAGGTTTTGTGTTGTGCCACCAGTGTTACTGTTGGCACAGCACAAAACATTCAGAGCAGGAGATTTGAAAATGCCTGTCTGTTTACATAGTCAGGGCCAGGATTTGCTATTAACTTAAAGGCAAGAATCTTGCTTGCGGAACATTTTCACATATGCAGTTGTGTACAAAAGTTAGTACGCCCGCTTTTAATTCTATTAATTTTTGTATAAAAACAATATAAATTGTCTGATCATAGCAGGTTTTGGTAAAAGACAAATACAAAAGCAGCATATAACTTTTTTTTTTTACAGTTATTTGTTTAACAATAATGAAGCCAAAAAGAAACTAAGTCAATATTAAGTAACCCCTTACTGCTTCAACAGTAAATAAGAGGATAAGTTGCAGCCTGGTGCTGGTAATCATCAGCCCATGAATAATTGATCTTCAGCAGGTATACAGACCTCTATTATAGCAGATGCTCGTCTGGAGCATTCAGGTGTGTGTTAACACGATGCTAAGAGGGAAAGAGATAGACAGGGGTTTTTGAGAGGCCAATGTTCCTGCACATATATCTGGAGAGGGTTATAATTAATACCAATTCCAAGCAATGTGAAGTTCAGCATTCTACAGTGAGAAAGATTATTAATTGTAAGTGGGAAGCATTCAAGACAGTTGCCAATCTTCTCTGGAGTGGATGTCCCAGCACATTTAGCCCAAGCTCAGATAGTGCAATGCACAGAGAAATACAATAAAAAACACAATTAGAAGAAGACTGAATCACAAGGCTTCTGGAACAATTTCCTATGGACAGATGATACCAAAGTGGAGTTTAATACCTTAATGCCCATTGCCATGTTTTGTGAAAAGCAAACATCATTTCAGCTGGTGGATCTACAAGCTTAATGCATTATGGAGGCACTTTAGTATTGCTCACATGATTTTTGTTACTTTTTGTCTATATTCTTGTTTAAAACATAATGACAAGGAGGAAAAATGTTGTTCGTCTGAGGTTGTATTTGCTACGATCGCATACATTTTTGTTATGGTTTTAAACAAAATCACATAGAATTAAAAGGGGGCTACTAACTTTTGAACATGACTGTACAGTATATGACAAAGCTTCAGACACATTTCTCTCTCTCTGTATGTCTCTTTCATGATATCTTTCTCTGTTCCTCATTTTCAGTGCCCAGACTCTTCACATCTCTCACTCACATCTTCTTGTCTCACTCTTTGTTTCTACCTCCCTTTCTTTCTGTGTCCCTTTTTATCTGTCTTTAAGTCTCTTTCTCATGCTTTTCTCCCACTCTGGTGCCTATTTTAATATAATAATTTTTAATTCTGTATGTCTAAATTCCATTTGTCTCCTTCATGTATACTCTCTCTCTCTCTCTCTCTCTCTCTCTCTCTCTCTCTCTCACTCCCATTATTTTATATGTGACAAAATACCATACAGTTTACTGCAACTCCATGCAGGATTTGGGAGAAATCCTGTAAGCTATTTTTTTCTTCCTGTGGCTTTTCCTCTGCAGCTGCAAATGTGTCTGAAATCCCAAAGGATCCCTATAATCACATTTTTCCCTAATTGATCCGAAGAAGTTCTATTGTCGTTTCCTTGTATTGTAGCCTCATAAATCCCGACTTGCAGCTCTATACTATGTAAGTATTCTATGTTTTACAAAATAATCACTTTCATATGGCAAGATCACTTTGGTATATTCAATAATTCATTCATGTATTAAATCTTTCTTCTTGAATAAGCGCTTTATATTCTGGTCAGGTCCTTGTTGGACACTGGATATGAGAGGCCTACACATGGCAGTAAACAACTGCAGTACATCATGTTCACATACATTAGCACATTTGCACATTCGTGTTATTTAACATAGTGTTATCAGTTAACCCGGAGGGAACTCCCACAGACACGGACACAGACACAGCCCAGGTTCGAACCTACTTCCCTGGAGCTGTTAGTCAGTACCTCACTGTGCCACCATGGCTCCTATTTTACTTTGTTTCTTGTAATTCTTTAAAAAATATGATTGTTCTTGACTAGTTGACTGACTAAAATGCCTACCTATAAACTATTTATGCATATTTATTTCGCTTTGCACATTATATGCAAATATAAACAAATGTAGCCAAATCATAAACGGCTTGGAAACGTCAGCAGATCTGTTCCTTCTGCCTTACTCAACAGTAGCACCAGAGATAAAGCTGTTAAGCCTAGGCTTATGTTAAAAGCCTAAAATAAAGAGGCTTATTTTCTTTTGAGCAAACTTATCATGCTTTACATAATTTATGTGCAACCGGTTTATGCACACGCATTTTATTTATGTATATAAATATAACACTTGTATAATTATAACACATATCACTTTATTTGTTAATTAGGTAGTGCTACAATAGGTCTAAAAATGAGACATTGATATATTCCACAAGAATGCAGACAACAAGCAAATGCAAACCTAACCAAAAACTGTAACTAGAGCCTGGGAATGCTTAAACCCTTGTTAGAACCATGGGATGGGCAGAATTAATACAAGTAGTTGTACTGGGGAAGTGTGATCCCTAATTCCCAAGCAGCAGTGGCAGTAATATACAGTAATAGTTGCTTAAATAAATTGCAAGCAAATGATAGTTTATGTGCAAAACTTTCAAGGATCAGCTCTCCTTCTCTAGACTCTCTCTCTGTCCTCTGTGTGTTATTTAACAAGGTATGTTTGATACAGACACTGTATAGGCAATTGAATTTGACAAAAACCTATTGAATTTAAACTTGCATTTTGTCCCCTAACTGATGCTCCATGGCTCAAACACCAAACTCCACTCGTGGTCAGACTCCGCTTACAGGGCAGCTGAGCAAGCTGAGGTCAGAAATAACATCTGTGGCCTAACAGAATGTTTGAGCTTCCTGGAAAGCCTGTAGATTTTGCATTTAGACATCTCGTTAGAGGCTCATCCAAAACCGCTTACACTAACCAAATGCATCCTCAGTCTGTGGAGAAGCAGGACATTTTTTTTTTCTTGCCATGGAATTATCAGTCAGTTGGCGTCAAACTCTATGACTTACAGGATAACAATTAATGAGCCAGTCAAGTGAACAGACGTCCTTTTAGTGGCTGTAAAAATAATAGTAATCATAATAAAAATAAAATAAAATGGTAATCGTACTGTAATTAGAGTGATGGGAATCTTCACTAAGGTGTAAGCCAGGACTGTCATCTTGCTACATTTGCATGGGTCAGCAGAAGCTAGTGGGTTTAGTGGGGGTTCGACCAAAGGTATATAACACAAATGTTCATACAGTATGTACAGTAGTTACTGTATGTTGTAGTTACCGTACATCACTTTGGCTCACACGCTGTTTATTTCGGATGCACTTGGTGACCTTTAAACCTCTTATAGGGAATGATTCATAGGGGAAGCTAGAAGAAGATAAGAATAGCTTTTTGTTTGTTACCCAAGTGCATTTGTTGAAGATGACAGTATACGGCTGTAAAAGCAACCCTGTAAGAATATGCTGTCGAAGAGATGTAATTACAGTACCTCTGCCGTCACCGTGCTTTTCACAGGAAAGCGTTGAAATGCTGGTGGGCGCCGTTCGAGCAGGTACTCTCATCTTACATCATTCGTCGTACAATTCATGAAATATAGTCACTACTGAGAACCACAAGCTGATTTCTGCTTTGACACACGTCTCTGCCTGTCATGTCCTGTGTACTGTACAGTATCTGCAGTAGAGAAATAACTATACATCCACTGGCAGTTGCGGTATCTTTTGCAATTTTGTAGTATATATGAAGAATATGTGTAGAAACACCATTGAAATAAAACAGCATTGTTTTGTTTCTTTGTGTATATTAGATAAGGGCATAACTGTTTCGGATTTACTTATTCTGGCATATTGTAAGGAAAAGTTGCATTAAAAGGTAAAAAAAAAAAAATCTAAAGCGTTAGAATTAGAATTGTTCACAAGAACCTTAGAAAACCTTTGAGTAACTTCGCTGTTTTTCAGTTTGCGCACAAATTACAGCTGGGAAATTAAGTGTAATTGTCCATTGTTTTTACCATGGTCATTGAGATAGCAGTCTTGTTTAGTTGTTCTTTGGGTTTCCCTTAATTATTTCTGAGGATGTGTTGGACGACGTGTACAGTTCTCAGCGTCCACTGCAGCCAAGTGGAACCAAATTTGGATGTGGAGATTAAGCCGTTTATTGTTCGATCCAGTTTCTTTTTATTTCCTTTTTTGGACAGATTGGTCATGTTGATAGAGAAGGCAGCTCTATGAAGTTCCTTGTAGGAGCTGGAACCAAAGGTACATGAACATGAAAGCATATACCTACAGTACGTAATGCCAGTGTGTTGTTCTGTTGCCACCTGTTCCAGTCCTGTACAATCGCTGCCTTCTATTAATTTAGTGGAGTCATTTAATCCATTGGTGGAATCTGTTGTCTTGTACCACCAGGCTGAAGTGTGTCACCTGACTGAGTTTTATTCAGGCAAATACATGAATTTAAAGTTGTCATGGTTCGTGAATTTCAAAGTACACACAGAGTCAGTTAACACGGTACAAGGGTCAAAACCGGGAACATGTAAAGTCTAACCAAGACCCGAGATGACAAACCAAAGCTCAGGACTGACCCAACCAAAAACAGAGGATAATGCACAAACTGCGGGGGGGCGTTCAAGTCAAAAAGGTACTTGTGATGAAATTTCTGATTGAATGAAGGCATAAAACTGAATTACATTTACAGAAGACTTCGAGTGGAGTACAGTGATGACTCTTACTGTATATGTACTGATGTAAACAGCTGTTTCTCTGAGGACTTGCAGTCGCTCAATAGTTCAGGACTGGAATTTCCTACAGGTCTACCCAAGCTTCCAATAACTACCTGGACTCCATATTAACATCATTGAACATCAACTGTTATACTGAACTGCCTGCCACCAAACACACGGTATGAATGCAAATCAATTCCTGCTTTCTGTTTCACCCAAATGAGGATGGGTTCCCTGTTGATTCCGGTTCCTCTCAAGGATTCTTCCTACTGCCATCTCAGGGAGTTTTTCCTTGCCACTGTCGCCCTTGGCTTGCTCACCAGGGACTATCTGACCATTTTGGTTCATACACATTCACATTCCATCGAAACTTCTTTTGATTGTGAAAAATCTTTTGATTGTGTAAAGCTGCTTTGCGACAATGACAATAGTTAACAGCGCTATACAAATAAAATTGAATTGAATATGCAGTAAAACATTTGAATTGTGCGAATGTTTTAAAGGAGGCTGTTCTTTTATGAATGGCAATGCCGTCTGAGGGCGCTCGGAGCCCACTGCAGTCGTTCCCGTGAACATTCAATGTGTGGTCTGATTCTTGAAAGTCCACGGATAATTTGTCGCCAACTTGCGGAAGAGGCACATCAGTCTGTGAGAACTGTAAACACAATTATTTTCCATTATGGGAACTCGGCAGGGAGTCATTGCCACAGTCCTCAGGCCATTTCCACATGTTTGGGCCATTAGAGGAGTTCCTGGGAGGCTAGCGTTTCAGATGTAAAGCAGGCAGTCTGAGCATAACGAGAAAACTTGTTCCCTTGATTTTATCCAAGCTAAAGGTAAGTTCTATTCTCACAACTATGTTCTGTTATTCTGCACAATCAGAAGTCTCGGTTTTATATTTCTGCAATTATATTAAGCATAAAACCCTCTTCTGTGCAAATACAAAAATAGCATTTGTCTCTTAACAGAGTTTTTCTGCATTACTCTCAGTTTTTATATATCTGGTGTGTTAAGATAACAGGGTGTCCCTCAGGTCATATTACTGCATTGTCGTTCCCACCGTGTTTGGCACAGGTAGAGGCTGATGATGTCATCCTGCTGCCTCTTCACTCGAGCATTCAGTGGATGTACAAAGCCTTGCTTCAGAGATGCAGCTCCTCGTTTCTGTGTCCCCCTGAAAGAGAGCTTTGATCTGATCTGTATTATCACGGCCGGACCGGAACGATAAATGCACTCTTCTCGTTTGTGATTTGAAAGTGAAATCAGTTCCACTCTGCTTGAAATAGCCATTCAGGCTCAAGGAGTGGTGTGTACGCTAAACGCACAGAAGCACAGTGCATCTCATTACAAAAGAGAAGTATGAAAAGCCAGGCTCATTTGTGGGACAGTGACTATGGGTGGGAAAAAAAATGATTCATGATGATGTAAACTTTAAACTGAACCTCCAAACTTTCCTTGGTTTCAGTGCTGTATAAAACTCCTCAGTTCCCTGTAATATTAAACAGCTGCACTTCATTATTCCATGTACATCTTGTGGTGGCAATATAATGTACTGGAAAGCCAAGTATTTTTTTTTTTTTCATCCAGGATTATAGGTTGTGTAATTGATTGTGGACATTAAATGAAGTGCTGCAGTATTTCCCTTCCTAGATTACAAGGTGATAGACACATCGGTATGTCTTTGGTGCCAGTACATGGCATTTTGCGACCTACTGGATCAGGTTGCTTTCCTGGCTCAACACAAACCCAGTATTGATGGAAACGGGGACTCTGCCAGGCTCCCCCACCTCCTTGTCCTTTCCCCCCCCCCCCCTCTTCTGCTCTTTCTAACTTTCTACTTCTCAGTCCTTCTTTTTATGTTTATTAGTTTGGACCCTAATACTGTTGCGCTCAGTCTCTCGGCCTTTGGGTGGTCCTCTGTGTGTGTGAAAAAACGAAAGACTACTTTAAACAAACACGGGGAGACGTCTGTCTCGTGAGTCCGCCGTTTAGCTGAGTAAAGCTGATTAAACCATGAGTGACCCTCTAGTTCTAGCCAGTAAGTCTTTTCAGCCGGCAGCTCATCTGATACTTGATTTCAGAGTGTTTTTTTCGCAATTTCAGAGAAAGCTTCATTCACTGTACTGTATGTTCTGAGCCCATCCCTGTGTGTAGGACGGTTGTCATCATGACCTAGCCGAACAGTTTCCAAGATTAACTTTCACTGTCATCGCAGCACAGTTGGCAGGAAAGGTGAGCTTAGAGGATACCTGGGACATCCGCACTTAATCATGACGGGAACTGGGATGGTGCTGCTTTGTTCAGTGACCTGACAGGCTCATGACCTGCTTCACAGCCTCTCTCTCTCTCTCTCTCTCTCTCTCTCTTTCTGTAGTAGTTCATTTGCACTGCATATACTTTAGATAAGGTTTTATCCTAACTGCCATGTCTGGGTGAAATCTCACACGTTGCCAATCCATTTGTGTTGCCACATGTTCATTCCGATCTAAATTGCCACTAGTGGAAAATGAATGCATGACAATGTAATAGCCTTTGAATATGGGAAAAACAGTTTCTGCAAATAAATGAATGAATGAAATGATGCCAAGGCTCAAACAAGCAACACCAAATGAAATGTAATATAAAGTATGTCTCAGTATTTTTTTTAGGTAATGAAAATGACATGCAAGTAGTTTTGGGTTCGATCCTGAGCTCTGGTTCTTGACTGGACAGGGTTTTACATGTTCTTTCCTGGTCCACTTGGGTTTTTCTTGCATGTTTTACTCCTACATCTTAAAAACATGCCCTATAGCGGGATTGGAAAATTTCCCATAGGAGTGGCATGAGTGCGAGTGATGGATTTGTTTTGCATCCTTACTCTGGCGTACTTTGCCAGGAGTAATTTAAGGACTTACTGTAACTGTGAATTAATCAGTTACGAACAGTTCATCTGCCGTATCTTACTGTAATTCTCTAATCTTTACTCGTGACTCCATAGAGAACAATTTCATGCAGTTTATAAGACGTTGCTAAGACGTTCGCTGTGTAGAAAGGTTCCATTAAGGATATATACTCTATATATTGTGTGTATACACTATAGTTCCAAAAGTATTTGCTTGTCTGCTTTCACATGCATATGAACTTGAGTAACATCCAATTCTTAATCCATAGGGTTTAATATGATGTTGGCCCACCCTTTGACGCTAGAAGAGCTATTAGCTGTCAGTCATTCGGAACTGGTGTGGGGTTGTTTTTCAGGAGTTGGGCTCCACCCCTTTGTTCCACTAAAAGGTACAGTCTTATGCAAAAGTTTAGGCACAGCTTCATAAATAATAGATTTAGGTAATTTTCTTAGTTGAAAATATGTCAACACAGTCTCTGTTTTTGTCGGTAGATATTAAAAGAGCTGTGCAGGCAAGACGACCAAAGAATATTTCAGAACTAGAAGCATTTTGCAAGAAAGAATGGGACAAATTCTTGGGACAAATACAAGAATCGAGAGAGTTTTAGCTGGCTATAAAAAGCATTTGCATCTGTGATATCTGCCAGAGGAGGTGTTACTAAGTACTGATTATGTAGGGTGCCTAAACTTGTGCACAGTGCCATAATAATTTTTTTTTTATAGCATAAGAAGTAACTATGCATAAATGTTTGCTGAAAATATCATGCATTTTTTCCATTGTTAACTGTGTTAACACATTTCAATAAAAAAATCACCAAAATCTGGTATTTATCAAGGGGTGCCTAAACTTTTGCATAAGATAATTTCGGACATTTTGGACAATTTCTTTATGGGAACAATGACTTTATGGGAACGGTTTCGGGATGGCGTCTTCCTGTTCTAACATGACTGTACACCAGTGCACAAAACAAGGTCCATCAAGACATGAATGATGGAGTTTGGTGTGGAAGAACTTGACTGGGCTGCACAGAGCAACCTGATAGAACACCTCTGGGATGAATTAGAGTGGAGACTGCGAGCTAGGTCTTCTCGTCCAACATCAGCGTCTGAACTCACAAATGCGCTTCTGGAAGAATGGTAGAAAATTCCCATAAACACACTCCTAAACCTTGTGGAAAGCCTTCCCATAAGGGTGGCCCAACATCAATTTAAAGCCTACTGATTAAGAATTGGATGTTACTCCTGTTCGTATGCATGTGAAGGCCGGCGAGCTTTTGGCAATACAGTGTATATGTATATATTTATATGTAAACTCTACCTTGATGATTATTTCTGTTAGAGAGTGTGCCAAGCATAAAAATGTCATCTCATTATTTGTGCTGTAGAACATCTGGTAAACATTTAATGTCTGGATTGAAGTGTTCGAGCACAGAGAGCTAATGAATAGTCTTCCTGTCTTCAGTTCATCTTGTGGGTTTCAATCATGCTCAGACTTGCCACGCGAAATATGAGCGTGTTGAGCGACATGACGTACAGAAAGAAACTGGCTGAGAGAGAGAGAGAATGAATGAATGTATGAATTGATGTCACACTGGGTTGCCAGGTGTTTGTCAAGGCCTCACTGAGAAAACAATTATTTACTCGTCTTATTGAAGACATGACACGTCATTCAATCCATCAGCTGTGGTCATCGTAGCGCTAGCTGACAGGCATTTGTTTTGTTTTGCAGGAAGAGAGCTTTGGGTGCTAATACTGGGTCAACATCCTACAGAGCATCGTGTCGGCATTCCTGAATTCAAATACGTTGGCAACATGCATGGTAATGAGGTGAGACACACACTCACACAGATACCCTCTAGGCAAACCTTTGGCGCTATATTCATTACTCTTGGAAACCTTTGTGGCAAATTTTGAGCAGTAGCAAAAACACTGCTAACAGAGGCGAGAAAACATTGGGGGAAACGTCCTTGGACCAAAGCAAACAGAGCCAGTCTTCCATGTCCATCTTCTTTTAAAGGGGTCCTACATTTGCATTGGGGGGGACGAGGGGAGTGTATGCAGGTTTCAAATGGATATGAGTGTGTATTTTGCTTGGGATCTGTTTGGTACTGGGAAACAAGGGGAAGGTTGTGTGTGTGTGTGTGTGTGTGTGTGTGTGTGTGTGTGTGTGTGTGTGTGTGTGTGTGTGTGTGTGTGTGTGTGCGTGTGTGATGGGGGGCTTTGTGTTATTATCGTCTCTATTCAGCATGATTACAAGCATAATACTAAATATTCACAATCGTATCTTAGTAATTTTTTGAAATTTCGTCAACTTTTTAGTGTATAGTAATAGAAGAGTAAATCCCTACAGTACATTTAAAGATCTTATGCAACATCCACTCCATCTGGTCAGAGAAACAACTAAGGTGTCATATAAAGAAGAGCATATACTGCATCTCTCATCTGGAATAAATGTAACATTCCAGACCGGGGAGGGTGGATCTCTTACAGCACCTCTCATCTACTTACAATTTCAGTCATGTCACAGCAGACATGTGAATCTCACTCCTCTTCAGTGGCACCTGGTAAAAGAATAAGGTGAGTAAAGTATAGTGAAGACCTTTACATAATACTACAAGCAGTACTGTATATTAAGACAGGCTTTGGATGACCATCTTTAAACAATACTGTAAATGTGAGCAGTACAGGTAGTTTTTTTTTTTTTTTTTTTTTTTAATAAAAGGTAACCTACAATTAACTTTGACTTTCATAAAAACAATACCACTAATTTATTTTAATTACTAAGTATATATACTTTCAAAAGTGGAAGTTTTAAAAAATAAGATGCACTGGCATTATTTATTTATTTATTTATTTATTTTATTTTTTGGATTCTTCCAAGATTTTCTTAATAATTTAGTCGCATCCAATTAATTATAATGGATTAAATGAATTTATTAAAAACTAATAAAGCAAACGGAAAATGTTGTGAGGACGACGTGTATTTTAACTGGTTTTGATTATGAATAACTGAAGGACGGTCGGAACAGTCTTAGATTTCATTCAGTCACCTTTAGCTTTGATTCAACAGTAATCACACAGTGTTGTGGCCTGTTTATGTGGGTAAATGACTCCCAGAACCACTCTTTCACAATTTAAATCCTTTCCAGTAATCACAAATCTTCTTAGTTGTTTTTTGCTTGATGCAGCACAATAATTTGACCATTCTGAACTGGTGAATTTTTTTGGGTAGGGGGGACCAACGGTGTATTAAAAATACTATATATATGTAAACGTTACATGATAATAAACCAGATTTCTGGATATAAATATTGTCTAATCGTCTGAGATGATGCTACTTTGTGACATGTTATAATGCGGTCATGAATGGATGGATGTGATCAGCAACAATATGTAAACTAGGCTTAATTGGCACTAAGGGGCCAAAATGTGGAAAGAAAATATCAAACACCTTTACAGCACCATCACCAGGCTGAACCCTTGACACAAGGCAGGACGTATTGTATACATGCTTTCATGCTGTCTCCACCACATTGCGAGGTTTGTGAATTGTAGCCTCAGTTTCCTGTTCTTAGGGGACAGAAGCGGCACCCGGTGTCGTCTTCTGCTGCTGCAGCACATCTGCTTGAAGGTTTAAAGTTGTCTGTTCAATCAAAAGCTGCTTATCTTAACAGTGTAACAGAAATGCAATTTTTTCCAGTCTGCTTTAGGGAGCGTGCGCTGATTCTAAACGATAACATCACCAAACAGAAATAGACAACCACGATTTGAACATAGCAGTAGCAAATTAAAGTTCTCTGCTAAACTTTAAATGGGTCAAATGACAGTTTAATCTGATTTCAGCCGGCCAACTTCCAGCACTAGAAAAGCCACACATAATCTTGTATTTCCTGTTATCATGACCTTTTTCTATTGACTTGTATTCTGTATATAGCAAAATAATACTGGCTCTACTGTGCGGGAAATTTAGCAATTAAGTATTGCCGTAAACATACTGTAACTAGGGCTTGGATCTCATTACACTAAAATTGATACCTTGAATTGAATTATGACAGTAAACAATGCACACTTTTTGTAGCTACAGCAGAATATCATATATCCTGTATCATTAATAGACCATTTAGCTAAATCTGCCGTATGCATATGGTTCGTTAGGGCAGTTGAATGCTCATCAGCTAGAACTGACAAATGTGATTGTAATTTATTTTCACTTAAAGAAACCAGAAAGCTTTATGGTAACGTGTTAACATGCTAATATGTCCTGAATGAAAACATTTGATTTTCAATGCGCTAGCGAACGTGACAACTGCCAAGTCATAAACTTTGCAATGTTCTTTATAGAGGTTAATTACAGTAAGTGTTTAATGACTTTGATGAATCACCAGAGTTTAAGTCAACAAAGTTTGCAACAAATGCATTTATTAGCCTGCCAGCTGTGTTTTTGAACCGCTGCTCATGCTGTGTAACGGGGCTGCATAACACAATGAAATAAAACAAAACGAAAACCTCCATTCCTCCGCATTAAAGAGCTCAGAGATGCACATGATTGATTAATATTACTGAAATCTAAATACTGTTCCTGCATCATTGTTGCTAAGCAGCTTTTGCTGTTCTCATTTTTCCGTTGTTGTTTTTAAAAAAAAAAAAAATTATTTGATGTTTTGTGCTAAGTGTACTTTCTTGCACTGTTTGCACATGCTTGCACATGCACTTTATATGCTTCTGTGTTATAATATAATTTAGTCATAATTCTCATGTGCTGTTTTATGTGGCATTATGGTCCTGGACGGATAGTGCTGAACCTACAGTATCGACTTTGTGGAGGAAACGAGTTCAGAAAGAATTCCTGATTGGAAATTACTTCAACACTTGGTGTTGGTGAAGTTGTATAGGGAAAAATCAACAGTAAAACCCATAGCTACAGTATGTTTAATAGTGAATGCAAGTGCATTTCTATACACACAAAATGTAATGAGAATTTACTGGATTGGGACTAAACAGCTGCGTGTCCATAAGAAAACCACTTCTTAATGAAACTGATTAGGAAATAAAAAAAACACTTAAATTTGATAGGGAGCATAATGATTGGATTTTGCAGCAATGGAAAAAAGGTCATGTGGTATAAAGAGTCCAGATTAACACTATTCCAGAGTCGGGGTAAATAGGGAAGCACATGAAGTGATGCAGGTATTTTTTCAAGTATTTTTAAGTATTTTTTGGCCAGGCTGTGTAGAAGAGATGACAATAAAAGCCACTTAAGTTGACTTTGATTTTGACTGAATAATGGCATCCCTTATGCCAAGACAGTGCAGCTAATTTTATATCGCTCCCTGGATTCCCTGCCCTGGATATCCGTGATATGTGTTAAGACTTCACCTCACAAACATCTATAGAAATTTTCCATATGTCTTTCGAAAAATATGATTTTCCTGTTTTAGAGATAATGAAAAGGTAATCCGGAAATTAATTCAATTCTGTTCCATTCTGATTTTAGGTACCCAGCACTAGCAAAGTTACAATTAGACTAAACCTAGAAAGCAAGATTTCCAGGTTTTGGCAGAAAGTCAGGTATTTTATTTTATGATCGCGTGAAGTACAGTGGAACCTTGGATTACGAGCATGATTCGTATCGGAAGTGGGGTCATGTTCCAAAACACTCGTAAACCAAATCATCATTTCCCATAAGAAATAATGAAAACCGGGGGTGAAAAGGTGAGAGAGTAACGCTTGGTGTCAAAATAAGAATTGCATACGTGATACATGATACTCGGCGCTCGTAAACTAATACTTGCTCGGTTTCCGATTTAAAAATTTATTAAAAATCTTTGCTCGGTTTGCGGAACACTCGTAAACCACGTTACTCGCAATCCGAGGTTCCACTGTACATCTTGCTCCACAACGTATGCAAATTTACATACCGATTAGACCTAGACTTAATCTCATAGCCATATCCCTGTCATTCAGTAACCAAAGCCTCAGGATATCTACAGTAGCTCTAAGCATGATCTTTCCCCTCAGTAACCTTCATTCTTAAAACCACATCACAGTACACATTACACTAAACCTAATCTCAGCACCCAAAAGGAAATCTCTTACTTTGTCACCTAAAAGCTGCAGACTTTGTAAAATCTAGATTGTAGGTGATTTCCACCACGTGCATACACAGGCTATACAGTACATTCACATTCACACAACCTTTACATGACCTCTCTTTTTAAAGCATCAGTGCAGATTGCACAAGCGTACCATCCATATATACATACAATACAGACTCTTGTCAAAACTCATCTTTAAATAAGACGTACAGAGTATAATCCCTAAAGAGGACAAGCGTCTTGCCAAGGCCAACAGGGGAGACGTGCAGTGACAAAGCCTTCCATTTACAAAGGTCCCGTCAAGATCTGAATATTTGTCTTTTCTAATCTCCTCTAATCAAGCCTAGAGAAGGAAACCATTATGTAATCGAGGACAGTAATCATTCCTGATAGTCAGGTTAGACATCAATGAAGGATTGTTTAACGTGTCTTTAAAACTGTATAAACAACCGCTGTTAGTGAAACAAAGCACCTGCAGGCAGGAAACAGCCGTCAGGGATGTTTATGTACTTTTATGTTTCGTAGGATGAGGGCTGTGGACAGGACGCTAAGGAAGTTGTATTGTACAGGAGCCTAAGACACAACATGGGCATATTAGATTTTTTCCCCCGAATATGACTCGCCTTCTCTATAGCTCTCTTTTTTATATATATATATATATATATATATCTGTTCCATAAACCCCCTTATTGTCTCATTGCTTAATTGTCTCTTGTCTCCCTTTCCTGCTCTCTCTGATTTTTAATCTTGTAATATATTCTTTTAACTTCTGAGTCTCTCACTACTGTACTGTATGTCTCTCCGTTCAGTGTGAGACAGCGGATGTGTCTGATTGCATGCTGATTAGTAAGAGTAGTTTTTGAGTGATACTGCAAGAAGTTAAAAGTGATGATGTGAACAGGGATGACAGACGCACATTGTTCCTAATTGTATTTGGATGTGAGGTCACTCATTAGTTTGTCTGTGTGCGTGCGAGTGTTTATGTGCATGTGTTAGTGTGGCTCACCCTATGCTCACATGTCTGAAGATTTGTAATAAAAAGACTGTGATCTCACAGTCACGACACAGAGCCGGGCCAGATGTTCTCTGGCTAAGGAAACACATGCTACCTGATGTAGGATTAAGCAGCTTCATTTGCGTTTCTGACACTGAGAACGAACGGTTTTATATAAATTTCCTTTTTCTACTTCACTATATTCAGAAGCTCTTCATTATCTTCATCACATTCACCACATATTCCTGTTTACCCTATCATTTCTAATCCTAAACGGTGCGCATAAATGAGTTTGCTCTGTGACTGAGAGACAACCCTCATCTGTCTTCTGTCACTCAGAATATCGGTTCCTAAGGACGCGGTGCATCGTTTTGAAGTCTACATTTTAAGGGGTTAAGTTCAAGGCGCTAGCGGTGATCGTTTGGTGGTGCAGGGGTTCGAACTTGTGACCTCACGGTCAGTAGTGCAATGCCTTAACCACTGAGCTCCCCCTGTAATTACCCAGTATACTGTGGATGTTATGAGATAGGTGGAAACCCAGACCAAAGGTTAAGGATTGTAATTACAGAACTAAAAAGCACACTTCATTGTTCTACACATACTCTGAGTTTTTCTCGTGTGGTAAATACAAAGGATATGCAAAGGGGTGTTCAAGTCAAACCAGGACTTGTGGTGAAATTCCTCATGAATAAAAGAGTAAAAAAAAGGATATTATATAAAGAAATAAAGGCATAACCGTGCTTTGTTTTTCGGTACAAACATCTGAGCTTGAACCTCCGTTATACAGTAATATACAGTATGTGATTGTTCTGTAAGGGTAAAAGTATCTGCGCCCCAAAAATGTTACTGTACAATAGATAATAAAGGGATTAAAGCATGGTATAGGGGGTAAGTTATCTATCTATTTATTTATTTATTTATTTTTTGCAGACATCTGTCATCATGCTTTTTCTCTGCATGTACTGCACTGTATATGTGTGTACTGTACGTTGTGGGGCGAGTGCATTAGTCTGGTTGAAGATTACTGTACATGGAGAAATAAGGGTGTTTCAGAGGCCCGTTCCCGAAAGCCGCTCCCGTGACAGGATTCACCGTGGGTTTGGGCTGCAATCTAATATTTGATGTATGATGCGAATCAATATTTTCCATTTTCAGTAAAAGAACGCGTCTAAAATTGCTCCTTCTATTGTTCAATATTTACCATGTAGGCTGCTCTTAGAGCGCTATGTAGCATAAATAAGTCAGACTAGACTAGACCGAATTCAGAAACGCATCATCGTGATCGATCATTACATTGCATTACACATTACCTCGGGAAAAAGGATTTAATACTGTTTCCTTACTCAAATGCATCACTTACTGTAGAACGACCTGTTGGCTCTTGATGAATACACTGTGAAAATATCTATGCATTATGGTGCATTACTGTGATCTGTGAGGAAGTGTGGGTCAATTGTTAGATGGATGAAATACAGTAGGTAAGTGTATAGTGAACGATCTGAGCACAATGACAGCACTCAAAAATCTCCTGCATGATAAAAAGTGAAGCGGTTAAGGCAACGCAAGAGGAAGTTTTGTTGTTGTTGTTGTTGTTGTTACATCTGTGCTTTTTCTCTGCATGTACTGTGTGTGTGTGTGTGTGTGTGTGTGTGTGTGTGTGTGTGTGTGTGTGTGTGTGTGTAGGTGGTGGGGCGAGTCTTGCTGCTCCAGCTGATCGATTACCTGACCCGCAGCTATATGAGTGACCCTTTTGTGACGAGGCTGATGAACACCACACGTATACACATCCTGCCCTCGATGAACCCAGATGGTTTCGAGTCATCAGCACGGGACTGCGTATACTCACAGGGCAGGTAGGAGAGAGAGAGACTGACACTTACACTCAGCACACATCGTTATGGGTTCTGTATGAGGTCACGTGCGCTGTTTGAGTTGCATTCGCGATTTTGCATAACGCTGTTATGCACGACAACAAAATGGCACAATAGCAAATCCTTAGTGAATCGTGTGAGTGTTTTCAGAAACATAATCAACAGAATTTCCAATCAGTAAGGAAAAACATGATGGTAAGGAAACCTTTAGGGCAGTAATGATGAGCGTGTACATAGCAACAATCTAAACACAGATGTTCCGTTAGCAATTCTCGTGATAAGACAGAGAGGGGAGGTGACGGTTAATTTGCAGAGATGTCGAAATGATTATTTTTAGACTGTACGCAGACTGAAGAGTCGAAAAATCCGAACATGTGTACAGCGCTATTCTCAACAAAGAGCATCTGTTGAAAGCTCATCTTGAAAGCCAAATTCTTTTAATTTGAAACAAATTCTAGAAATCAATTTATAATCAATTATTAATTATAATTATTAGAGTAATTGCATCATAAACCTTTTTTTTTTTTTTTTTTAAATGGGTGGTGAAGAAGTGAGAAAAAAACTTGAGAAATTAAACTTCTCCAATCCATCCGTGTACATTGTTCTTGTCAATGGTGGCATCTCTGTAAACATTCAGTTTCGCAGACCATCAACATGAAGAACAAAGGGCATTTTTGAAGAAGATTTGAGAGTTGGCTTCTGTGATGGTACATACAGGACCTGTACCGTATGCATGGCTTGTAATGATGACGATGTTGAGTGTTACCTTTTTAATAGAGGAAGAATTACTCTACCAACATGTGCAGTTTAATTGACCGTATGTCCGTTAATAAACAATTGTAGTAATAATAATAATAATAATAATAATAGGCACGTTGGACCCTCCAGTGTCCGGGTTCGATTCCCATCTCTGTGTGCATGGAGTTCGCATGTTCTCCCCGTGCTTGGTGGGTTTCCCCCAGGTACTCCGGTTTCCTCCCACAGTCCAAAGACATGCTGATTTAGTCTAACCGGCGTTCCCAAATTGCCCGTAGTGTGTGAATAAGTTAGTGAGTGTCTGTATATGTGTGTGTGCTCTGTGATGGATTGGTGTACACCACCTTGTGCCCTAAGTCTCCTGGGATAGGCTCCAGGCCCCCCGTGACCCTGAATACAGTATTAAGTGGTTTAGACGACGAGTAAGTGATAATAATAATAATAATATTGTTTTTTACATCCTTCCAGCTCAGCTGTGCTCTAGTGTGTGGGTATGCCTGATGTATGAATAGAGCTGTGTATATATTCTGGCCTTAAGCGCTCAGTACATACACATACTGCAACTCCAGCCTGAATTTGAACCCCAGGAGACTCCACCCTTTACTCCTTCAGTATGCGCCTCCCAATTCTTGAGATTCTCTACAGTTAAGTAGGCGGTCTAGTTACTCTTAAACCATTTCTAACAAATTTGCAATTTGTTTTGCGCCTCCAAATGTCCTACAGTATACCTCCGTGGAATGTTATTTCTGCAGCGACACAAGCGATTTCAATCTGCAGTTATCTGTGGCCAAGCATCCATCAGTGCAGCAGGGACGGATAGCCCTCTTTGTTTCCACGATCAGAGCCATGCAGAGTTGCAGGCATCTTTTAGTGTAGGTAATGGACACAAGATAGAACAGTCGGTGCTCTCCGTCAAGCATGTTCAGACACCCTATGCAGTTTGAAACCATAACGTAGCTATCATTCATTCCTATTTTGAACTGTGGTTTCTTTCAAAATATACCTTAGGAGAGCTTTAACATGTGCTTTTATTGGGGGAAGCAAATGGTTGAAAACATTAGAGGCAAAACATGGAATGCAAACGCCTAGTGCGCCACTTTTTGGGAAACAGGACTGGTAGTTGGAGATGTACTTTCAAGCAAGGGATGAATTTTAATTCATTCATTAATTCATTCGTTCATCTTATATCCTGCTCATCCTGTCCAGGGTTACGCAGGGCTTGGAGCCTGTTCCAGATGTTTGCCCCTAAGTATTTAAATGCAGAGAGAGAGAGCGAAATGATGAAACATGACATGAAGCAAGGGAAACAGATGTCCTAAACTAGGAGGATGGAAGTGAGATGAGAATGAAAGATAAAACAACACCGAGTGGGAGTGTGTAATGCACTGCAGTCCTGCTGTGTTTTTCTCGTAGTATTTTTACATGCTATGGCCTCTTACTGTACACTCCCGTAGCTTCCTGTCAGAGTTGGCACAGCAACATAAGACACAAGTTATAAGACATAAGTTATGTACCATTCACCCACATCCGCCATCTGTGGCTACACCCCTGGAAAACAACCGCCAACAAACAACAATCCCCATATACGTCAGTGATTCACTCGAAAGAGGCCCCAAATATTCTTAAATTGCTCTCGCTAGGAAAAAACGAATCGGAACGAAACAATACAATGTGCTCCTCTGTACAGTATATGGAGCTTCGAACACACCAGGAGCCGGACCGGTGAGGTAGGCGCCAGACAGCCATTGCGCCGTTTAATGCCGTACCCCTACATTTAGTCAGTGGACTACTCATCGGGATGGTGGTGTACAGTGATGAGCAGCATGTCGTCATATTGCAAACCTATTGGGTCACCAAATCGTTGAATGAATTTAGGAAGAAATTTGGTGTTCATATGGTACCCTCAAAGATGATGGTAAGGAAAAAACGGGATCATTAATCCCTTCTCATGGCTGTTCGAAAATGTCGCAGATGTGCGGCTTTATAATGCAATCGACTACAGTAAATATAGGTCAAAGTATATTGCATATTTTTTTATTCTTTTTGGTTCAGATGGCTTCGTCATAGCGAGAGTTATTACAGAATATTTGGATTCTCATCAGAGTGAATCACATAAATAGTCAGTGAGTTTCTCAGCTCACAAGGTGATGCACTGACTTGGCTGGATACTGCACCATGGGAAGGACAAACAAACTGCCAGTGGACCTGTGTAATTATGTAGTTGAACTTTATGAAGCAGGACAAAGATATGAAAAGATTTCACAACAGCTGAAAATGCCAGTCAGTACTGTTTAAACTTTGACATAGACTTAGAAAATGTGAGGTTCTGTTGATACTGAGGCATGGTCAAGTAGACCAAGAAGAATTTCACCCACTGCTTTTAGAAGAAGTCTTTGGGAAGCAAAGAAAAACCCACGCACAACAATTCTGAGAGAAATGCAGGCTGCTCTGGAAGGAGCACAATACAGGAGGTACTTGAACACAAATGACCTGCTTGGACGGGTTGCCAGGAGAAAGACGCTCGCTTACAGCATGCCAGACAACACCTAGACAAACCATTGGTCATTGGGAGTGATGAGACCAAAATGGAACTTTATGTCTAGAGAGGAGTCAACAAGGCTTGTGGTGAAAAGTGCACCATCTTCACTGTAAAGCGTGGTGGTGGATCTCTTATGTTTTGGTGCTGTGAGGCATGGCCGACGTCCATAATGTTGCCAAATTGACATCACCACAGCAACCACAGCATCACAGCAAGAATTTCTGCTAGGACACTATTATTACCATTAAACCAGTTACTGTACATAAATGTTAGCAAATGGGATTTCCTTCCCTGCAGTCAAACCTATATCAAACCTCTTGCTTGCTTACGTGTGAACGTGTTCTATGAACATTTTTGTCAGGTTTAACGATTCCTATCGAGGGGAGTTATTTGTTGCATAGTATTCCATGGTATAGTTCCCTCTATAATTTGTACAATATATAATAAATAACTGCATGCACTCATGACTAATCTGTAGCATGAGGGATCTTATAAATGATTTATAATTCCCAAACCACATTCAAACCACTAAAATCACTCTCACATCTTATACTCTGGCTGATTACTGTTCTGTGCTGGAGTGTAGTGAGTAGTGGTGTCCTACTACTCTATGTTCTGCACATTTCTAACAGCTATTAGCACGGGTTGATTAATCCAGATATCTAAGAAACAGATAGGTCTTTAGTCGAAGCTTAAAGATGATTCGGCTGTGCGGACATCTAGAGGAAGAGGTGCCAGCACAGAAAACAGTCTAGACGCATGTCTTGCTCGATCTGTGAGAGGTGGTGAGACCGGCCGAGCAGTGCTGGAGGATCGGCGGGAATGTGGTGCGATGTGGGACGTGGTTAAAGCCGAGAGATAGGTGGGTGCTGGGCCGTTTTTAGCTTTGTAGGCGAGCATCAAGGTTTTGATGAGGCAGCTACATTCTGGATGAGCTACAAAGGTCAGATGGAGGACATACTGTAGGCAGGCCTGCCAGGAGTGAATTGCAGGATGATTGACAAACAAATCTTTCATTGTAAAATATGTAGTGTAAAACGTCAAGTGTGAAATAAAACGTTTTTGACTTTTGACGCGTACAAATAAACAAACAATATAAATAAAATAGTGAGTTAAATACTAACTGTTATAAACATAGACACTGCCATGTGACAGTTTCTCTCTCTCTCTCTCTTTTCCCCCTATCTTTCATAGCCATACAAGGAATAAACCAAAAAACTCATTCTTCATCAAATATAAGTGGATGACAAATCTACATGTCACATCTGTATTCATTAAGAATTATTAAACCTCCCAGGCTGCAGAAGGCCAGTAGTGCTGAATATGTTTAGACTTTTAGTAAAGCCCTCCATTAGGACATTTTCAAAAAAAAAAAAAAAAAGAGAATATACACTGAATCACTCATGTCCAGGCAAGCACTCGGCCTCTACCCCAGTTATTAGGAGAGCAATCAAGTGTTCTCATTACCTCTGAGGTCATGGTTAATGTTTATGACAGAACTCTTGTGTGTGCATGTGCATCAGATTCAGTTCATAAAAACTCAGTCCTTTGACTTTGGGTCGAATTGACAGCAAACTATTCAGTGCTTATTGAAAGGATTCTATTCAAATAAAAATTCTTCTTTTCAGCGGCTGCAGACTTTGGTTTATACGTGGTGACGATATCTTGTGTAGTCAGATTTATTTTCAATAGTACATTAAATACTGCTGGCAGTTTAAGAAAGAGATGAAAGATTTAGAAATAAGCCAGCCTTAAATAAACACCAAAGGACTCTCTCTAGAAGGGAGAGCGCACACACACACACACACACACACACACACACACACACACACACTGGTCAGTGGAAGTACTGTAATTTCATAGAGGAACGGTTCGACCAAACGTTGGTCTAAAATTGGTCCAAGCCACAGCCGAAACACAGTCACATCCACATCATTATTGTTCCATTCAAACATCACAATCTTGTACATCGTCTCAATCTGTCCTGTTTCTTTTTTTCCATACTCTTCTACACTTCAGTATTTCCTGTTCTGCTTTCTCTGGTGCTACTGTTGTTAATCAGTCTCTTTCTCACAGTAAAAAAAACAAAAAAACATCACTGTTTCAGTAAATACTGTGGTGTAGTTTAATTTCTGTGCATTTCTGTTCCTTGCATTTCAATCCCATAACGTGAGAAATCATATACCGCAATCTATCAGTTCCAAAACCACTGCTTTTATTTATTTAGTTTTAAATGATTTTCTAACTATAACTACAGTGTATAATTATTCCATTTGTAATCATAATTAATGTGCTACTTATTTTGGCAACAGCTTCCTACTGCTTTATGTTAAAGGTGTTGTACAGTATTCTCGCCTAATATGTTGACCTTAAAAGTTTTTGACTTCTTTAAACTAAAAGAGTTTGTGATTGTTCTAGGCATTAGTAAGGCAAAGTTATGTGAACAGATGTGGAATGAAGGAATAGACACATCTTTTTTTTAATTTTTTTTAAGAAATGTATACACTAAAATTGATCACGTTTCTGAGCATACAATTTGGCTGTTAATACATTATTTATACTTTGTAAACTTTCCTTAAGTGGTTTCAAGAGCTACATCTCGCCTAAGCACAGAATAAGAAGGTTGTTCAGAACAGACCTTTGAACAACAAGAAGCCCAGGTCATGACACCCTTTTCTCTAAATTGCGCAATAGTTCTGTTAACAGAAGGGGGATATCGAGATTCCTAGCTGTTGGTCTCAGGGGCAGTTCACCCTCTTATTCACAACGCTGAAAAAAAAAGAAGCAATCTTTGAAATTTTCACATCTAGGCATGCTGTAGTTAACTACTTAAATTTGGGCCTGTTTGAAAAGAAGGAAACAAATAGTATAGTAAGTGTAAAAAAAAAAAAAAAAAATTTTGCAATAAATTATTTGTATATTTTATTAAAGGGTTGTTTAAATGGGATATTCATACAAAGTATAATTTCACATGGGTATTATTCAAACAATTCAACATATTTGTACAACGATACAGTACTGTGTAAAAGTCTCGTCACATTTCTTCATATTTAATTTCATTTAATTATGTAGATTAAACTGGAGGAATGGGAACAAATGTTTTACTGAGACAGGCTGCAAAGATACAATTTAAAAATTGGTTGTTTATTAACAGCCAAGCAGCTGCAGCCTGATTTCCCCGCTCGTCTGTTCCAAACACTAGTATACTGCTGAAGCTGAATGCTGAATCACCCACCTGATCCTCTGTCATCATCTGCATCTGTTTCTCACTGGTTTTGCCTTAAGCAACATGGTTTGTATTCTTAAATGATTCATAGGTCACTGTGTGGCTTAACAAAGGAAAAACATTCCTCTGAAACAGCTCAGATACAGGGACTGGACTGAAAATGAGAGACAAAAATTAGAGCCAAACGAGCCCTTCAAGAACTTAAGTATCTGAAAACATACAATGGGGCAAGAAAGTATTCAGTCAGCCACCAATTGTGCAAGTTCTCCCACTTAAAAAGATACGAGAGGCCTGTAATTTCCACTATACAGTAGGTATAACTCAACTACGAGAGACAAAAAAAAATTAAAAAAAAAAAAACAGGAAATCACATTGTAGGATTTTTAAAGAATTTATTTGCAAATTATGGTGTAAAATAAGTATTTGGTCAATAACAAAATTTCATCTCAATACTTTGTTATATACCCTTTGTTGGCAGTGGCAGAGGCCGAACGTTTTCTGTATGTCTTCACTAGGTATTCACACACTGTTGCTGGTATTTTGTCCCATTCCTCCATGCAAATCTCCTCTAGAGCAGGGAACACGGACTTTCAACTACCTCCAAAGATTTTCTATGCGGTTGAGATCTGGAGACTGGCTAGGCCACTCCAGGACCTTGAAATTCTTCTTACGAAGCCACTCCTTCTTTGCCCGGGCGGTGTGTTTGGGATCATTGTCATGCTGAAAGACCCAGCCACGTTTCATCTTCAATGCCCTTGCTGATGGAAGGAGGTTTTCACTCAAAATCTCACGATACATGGCCCCATTCATTCCATTTCATTTACACGGATCAGTCGTCCTGATCCCTTTGCAGAAAAACAGCCCCAAGACATGATCTTTCCACCCCCATGCTTCACAGTAGGTATGGTGTTCTTTCTCCTCCAAACACGACAAGTTGAGTTTTAACCAAAAAGTTCTATTTTGGTTTCATCTGACCATATGAAATTCTCCCAATCCTCTTCTGGATCATCCAAATGCTTTCTAGCAAACTTCAGACGGGCCTTGACATGTACTGGCTTAAGCAGGGGGACACGTCTGGAACTGCAAGATTTGAGTCCCTGGCGGCGCAGTGTGTTACTGATGGTAGCGTTTGTTACTTTGGTCCCAGCTCTCTGCAGGTCATTCACTAGGTCCCCGTGTGGTTCTGGGATTTTTGCTCACAGTTCTTGCGATCATTTTGACCCCACAGGGTGAGGTCTTGCATGGAGCCCCAGATCGAGGGAGATTATCAGTGGTCTTGTATGTCTTCCATTTTCTAATCATTTCTCCCACACTTGATTTCTTCACACCAAACTGCTTACCTATTGCAGATTCCGTCTTCCCAGCCTGGTGCAGGTCTACAATTTTGTTTCTGGAGTCCTTTGACAGCTCTTTGGTCTTGGCCACAGTGGAGTTTGGAGTGTGACTGTATGAGGTTGTGGACAGGTGTCTTTTATACTGATAACAAGTTAAAACAGATGCCATTTATACAGGTAACGAGTGGAGGACAGAGGAGCCTCTTAAAGAAGAGCTAGGAATCTTGCTTGTTTGTAGGTGACCAAATACTGATTTTACTGAGGAATTTACCAATTAATTCATTAAAAATCCTACAATGTGATTTTCTGGATTTTTTTTTCCTATTGTGTCTCTCATAGTTGATGAAAATTACAGGCCTCTCTCATCTTTTTAAGTGAGAGAACTTGCACGATTGGTGGCTGACTAAATACTTTTTCGCCCCACTGTAAGTTAAGAACCAACAACCCCAGCTAAGTGCAAGTGGAACTACTGGTGTCATATACTGTATATTAATCCTATATTAAAGTTGAACAATAATTTAAAATTAAACAGTCATTTATTTACTTCTTAACTTTATTATAAAGCTACATATCCAGGAATTAGCACATAACTAGTAATGGTAATAAACGTCATCTTTTTTTTTTTTTATTATATAATGTTTATGCTGGCTTTTTGTGGAGGACTGTGAGGACTTTTAGTTCTGTGTTTCAGTAAACAAACAAAGAGAACAATGCAAAATGTGCCAAAACTATGTTTTCGTTTTTGTCCCTGGAGAACATTATTTCATGCATCTGCATTTTGTCATGTTTATCGAGCTTTCAAACATCACATTTGCAAAGGACAACGATTATAAAAAGTTGTTCTACATACAGTATGTCATCATAAGAATGCAAATAAATAAATAAATAGTGGGATTTTAGAAATAAACTGGTCAGACATTTGAAGGTTATTGGCCTTTTGGCTTTCTAAGAATTAGCTGTATTGTGAGTACGATAATGAACCATAAAAACAAATGAATAAAAAACAGGCCTGCTAAAATATGCTACAAATCCAGTTTACATTATTCGTTTTTAGTGTAGCTAATTTTATTTCAACATGACCACCCAAGGAATTCAGTGCAAAATGTGTGCATGTGTTTCTTTCTGCACATACTGCATTAATTATGCCTCATTATTAAGTATCTCAAATGAATTTACTTCAAGCAGCTGGACTTACCACAGTAACAGTTTATAGCAACACATCACATGAGAGGTCATTACAGGAATCTGAGAGCACAGCACTTTTAAACAGAGCTGCTTAGGAAGCTTAGTGGTAAGAATTAAGAGGGATTACCTCACTGTGTCCATCACAGCGCTGCTGTAAACGGCTAATCAGTTGCACATGGGTTACGTGAGTCAGAGCCTTTGGTGCTCTGTGTTTCGAAGAATTGTATTTTAATTGCATTGCTTTTTTAAAATGATAATTCCGTACCATATATTATGCCTAAGTTAATTCTGACCGAGTAATCTGATTGAATGAGAGCCCTTCCACTAGTGCTGATAATAGACGTTAACAGCACTGGGGTGTTAAACTACGAGTATCCTTTCTCGTCTCAGGTGTTATATAATTGTTAATTGCACTGTTGGTCAGAAGTGTGGGTCAATACGATCGACCATACTGAGGACAGAATACCTACAGTATATTATACTCAAAACCAGTCACTGAAGCACTTTCAACAAGCACACGCATGTGATAACATTATGTCAACTTTGTCTCCTTAGTAGTTGCTCCTACAGTAAATTGTTCACTCATGAGTAGCTTCTAAAACACAGCTGTATTTGGCTGCATAGTACCACAAAGAATTTAAAACCAGTTTCGCCCCTGGCTCATCACAGCCATGCTGATATCCAGCACAACAGCACTCCCTCTTGTGTGATATTGCCTAAATATATGTAATTATATTTGAAGCCATAATTTATTAGAGCTGGACATCTTCAGACATCTGAGCTGAGTACTGTATTAAGCTCGCTAAAGCTCTTGATTACTTTTTAAGGTCTTGAAAGCGAAACAGAACCATAATGCTGGGGTGCATGAATTTGTTTACATCTGGCAACATGCAAAAATGTAAAAATAGCATACTGTGTTTTTGCTTGCCTTATACCATAATTAAATTCAACACATACTTTCCTATCACACATTGAGAACTGCTGTAATTTCCAGAAAAATCATCTATTTGGTGGGGAATATAGTGGATTTAAATACTCCTAGATACAGGGCATGAGAATCTCAGGAGACCTCATAAACAGGCGGGTATAATGTTTTCAATATTTTCTTCAGCAATTGAATCTTTTCTCGCTATTATGTCGAACTGAACAGCCTCCATAATGGACACTTGACCCGCCTACGTGTCCCCGAGGTGAAAGAGACACAATCGCTCTTCCGACAAGAATGGAAACATAAATGTGCACAAAACATCCTGCAGCAATATGCTAATTTATTTCCTGATTGTTCTGCACTTTCAGGTTCAATAAAAATGGTGTGGACCTGAACCGGAACTTCCCCGATGCATTCTTTAGTAATAGTGAACAGGTGATAGAGAAGGAGGTGGAGGCTGTGATGAAGTGGCTGAAGACAGAGTTGTTCGTCCTCTCTGCAAACCTCCATGGAGGGGCGGTGGTGGCCAGCTATCCCTATGACAACAGTAACGGAGGTTAGTGACAGGAAACACAGGGCACATTTTGACAATCCTTTGGAATTAGTTAATATAACATTACTGTTGAATGCTGGATTCTGGGATTGTGATCGGTCAGAAAGTGTGTAAATATTGATATGCCAAAGTTTTCTCTGAAGAGACTTTCATCTCCAGTGTCACTTCTTTATGAAAGTTTATGAAGTTTTAGTTGAAATTTTCTGATACAGTGTAGTCTATTCTCAGTCGATTCTCAGGAACATGACAAGCCGTTGTTTTGCCTTATTCACTTGACGTTCAAGTCAAACCGGGACTTTTGACTTGACTTTTTGACTTTCTGCAGACAAACAGTATAAACAGTCATAAAAGTAAATACTACTTTTGTTTCTCTATATAACCACCTGCTGCACTTATCCCAGTATTTCAATAGTGCTTGTGCACAATCAAGGTTGAAAGAGTTCTCAGTACATACAGGACTGCCTGCTTCACGTCTGAATCGCTAGCCTCCCAGGAACTCTTTTAATGGGCCGCACATCTGGCAATCTATCCAATTTCACCAGATTTTTTTCAGTATCTGAGGTTTCACTTGTGCCTGGATACCATCAAGGTAGAATTTTTTCTCGGGAAACATGATCAGACTGCCGGGGATCACGTTAGAAATGTTGGCCTCCCAGGAACTCCTTCAATGGCCCAAACTTGTGGAAATGGCTTGGAGCGAGATCAAGACTATATGGCACATGTGGCAATAACTCCCAGACCAATTCCTGTCAGACAGATTTGTCTCTTCTGCAAGCTATCTGACGATTTTCAAGGATCAGGCAAGAATCACCATGATGTCTGTTTAACACCTTCATTCATAAGAAAAAAGGAAATTTTTTTCAGAAGTATAGTTTTTACAGTAGAACATAATTTCTTTGTGTTCTTATTACTCTTCAACTAATATTTTTGTTTTGAGATGTTGTAATGTAATACGCTCTGTTTGGATTATCCAGGCAATGAACTGCAGGAGGAGTCCAGCATCACTCCAGATGATGATGTGTTCGTACACCTGGCCAAGACTTACTCAATTAACCATGCGACCATGCAAAAAGGAAACAAGTGCTATGATCAAGGATTCAAGGATTTCACAGACGGCATCACTAACGGCTACAGCTGGTATCCACTAGAAGGTACATGATTCTAATCTTGACTTCTTTTAAGTTGTGTATTAACCACTAGTATATCTATCCAATATCTCTTTGTTTTGCATTTAGTACAATGTTCACAGATTGTGTTAGCTAGCTATATGAGAGGATATTATATCCATATATTATTACAGTGGAACCCCGGATTGCAAGTAACGCGGTTTACGAGTGTTCCGCAAGACGAGCAAAGATGTTTTTTAAAAATTTGACTTGAAAAACAAGCAAGTTTTGGTTTACGAGTGCTCAGTATCATGTATCACGCATGCGCTCTTGTTTTGATACCAAGCGTCATGTGATCACAACTGAGCCAATGATTTTTCTCTTTCTCTTGCGCTGCAGAATTGTGGGTAATCATCTCCCCTGCTGGGTCTTAGAGCTCATCTCTTACTGGTATAAGCAACAACTCCCTCTCTGTTTCAGCGTGTCTTCTATGCGTGTGTGCGCCCGTAATTTGACACCGACACACACGCACACACACTCTCTCGCCTTTACTCCCCCCTCCCTGTCTTCACATACTCACTGACACTCTCTGCTTTACACAGAAAACTCTGCTTTGTCACGATTCTTCTCAAAGGTAAAGTACTGGTTCATTTGTGATTCCGTTAGTATGCGCTCATGCGAGTGTCATTAGAGAGATTTTGTTTTTTCCCTGTTAAAACAGTGTTTCCATTGTGTGTGTGTTTGTTGTGAAACTTAAAAAGCGGGTAGGGGGAGTGAGGAGGCATTTTACTGTGTAAGGCGAGGGAAGGGGCTAATTCCTCATACACACACACACACACACACACAAACACAAACACACACAAATATACGGCGCCTGCGCACACAAACTGAAACACTTAACTGTCGGGATTTCTTTTTTACTTTTTTTTTTAAGGTAAAGTGCGGGTTAATTTGTTTTATTTTTACTTTATATATTGTATAATTTTTTTTTATGTAGTTATTTTTAGAGCTGTGGAACGAATCATTTGAGTTTTCCTTATTTCTTATAGGAAAATTTGATTTAGTTTACAGAATTTGTTTTACGGAGTGTTTTGGAATACGAGCCCACTTCCGGAACGAATTATGCTCGTAATCCAAGGTTCCACTGTATATTATTATTATAATAAATGCTCATAATATTTGTTGTATATAATATTTACTATACGTGATAATAATATTTACTGTTCATAATATGTACGATGGAAGGTTAAGTCAAACTGGTACTTTCTCAGGTGTTCAAGTCAAACTGGGACTTTTCTTTTTGACATTTCTCATGAATCAAGGCATGAAACCAATTGACATTTGCCAAAGAATGAAAACACAGCACAGTGATGAGACTCAGCTGCCGTGAAACATTTGATTGGTTAAAATGTTTTAAAGAAGGTCATACTGTATATCTGTAATTGATAATCCAGCTTGTAGAACTTAGAATTTAGAATAGACGTCATCCGTCAGGGGGAACTGTACACACAATCATTCACAGGCGGCACTTGCACGTTACAGGAACTTGTCTGGGGATTATCGCCCCAACCCCCTTCTGTCCTGACCATCAAGCCATTTCCAAGTGTTTGGGCCATTAAAGGAGTTTCTTGATGGTATCCAAGCATTAGTGAAACGCTAGGATAAGTGCATTAGTGTTTTGTAGCAGGGGATTCTATATTGTAGAGAAATAATGTTTTTCTCTCACACCTAAACACTTCTTGTACCTAATATTATATCATAAACTAAGCCTATATCAAAACTACCTTTGAGCACGACTTGTCCTCACCTCCTTACAATCCAAGCTACATTTCATAAAATAAAACAAAATCTAAATATAAGCAACAGTTTGCATTAAATATTTAGCAAAATATTTAGAGTTTAAATGTGTAATGTTATAAAACTCTCAAATCACTGGGGATCCAGCTTGCAAAATCTCCCGACTGAATCCACACCCATGCTGAATTCACACCCATGCATTCTGATTGCTCCCACCTGTAACCCATTCACCACCCCAGTGTAAAGTACACTCCCCAGTTTTAGGTATGCTAAGTGTTATTTTCGCCATCCTCATCTTGCATTTCTGACCGTCTTCCCAATGTGGGTTTTGCTTCATCTCTTGATTTTTGCCCCAGGCTGGGAAAATGACCTCAGAAGTCCCACATACTGTAGATAGAGTCAGAGCAGAAGCAAGTGGGACAACCTTAAACAATACCCATTTAGCTACAAGTTAACTGTTAGGATCATTGTGTTTCCCAGAACACACATCTATAATCTGAAATCTGCCACGAACAGGAAGTACTATTGCTGTAGCATTGCTACCCGTGTGGTGTCTGGTGTCTTTAGTGTGCTTGGATATTTTATGTTCACAATCTGGAACCGTTTGATTTATATATACTGTATACTGTATATATGAATGGTTTATTTCAGGTGGGATGCAGGACTACAATTATGTTTGGGCTCAGTGTTTAGAGATCACACTTGAGCTGTCCTGCTGCAAGTTCCCTCCAGAACGTGACTTGCCAGATCTGTGGGAGGCCAACAAGCCTGCGCTGCTCAGCTACATGCAACAAGTACATCTAGGTACTACACACACCAAGCAAAACACACAACATACAGTAGATAATAATGACACCCATATACTGTAGTATTACGGCTTTGTCCACATTTCCAAATCTAATATTGTACCTTAATGTGACACATATACAGTACCAATTTCTTTTTTTTTTTCTTTCTGTATACACAGATCTGATATTTTTCAGGTCAGACCTGAGTCACTTTCGTATGTGGCACTATATTAGATATATATCTTATACATGATAATGCGACATGAAAGAGAACGGGCAAATCATACGTCAAAAAAAAATTAAATTTCATACGTCAGCACACAAATATAACATCTTTTAACCCACATGGCTCGAGCATTGATGTGTTGATGTCCTCTATGTACTTCCAGAGGACAGATGTATCCACATTAGTGTCAGACGTGAACTGTCATGACCAGAAAAAATCTGCATTGAACAATGTAACTTGTAATGTGAATGACCCGTCATCATAGCTGTCATGACTGAGCCTCCAGATGAAGGTCTACTGCATATAATATTACAAGAGCTGCTATCTGATGAGTAGTCATACAGTATCTCTGTCTGAGCTGTTAACCATACTAAATAAATGAAACAACCTTCAAGTATCCTACATTAACAAATTCTACATCTGATATCAGAATGAAAATAAATATGAATAATGTTCAGGCTTGATGTGCCAATGAGTACAGTGTGTAGCATTATTAAACAGCATGTCACATATTTTAATGGTATAGAAAGCTTCTCTCTCTCTCTCTCTCTCTCTCTCTCTCTCTCTCTCTCAAACAATACAAACTCATTTTTTCCAGGAAACTGCAAAACATAATACTACACTATCCTCAGTACTCCTCTGTGCTGGGGAAACTTTGTGTTATTTTTTTATAGTCGAGTGTTAACACCCAATAATCAAAACCACAAAAATGACCATTGGCTTTACATTTTAGTGACACTTTAAAAAATCTTTATTATGATTATTATTATTATTATTATTTATGTGGAGCATTCATTTGTCATAACTGTTTATGAGCTGTGACTAAAGAAACAATAACGTATTAGAACTAATGTATTGATATAAATGTATAATCCATGTATGCAACAGCTGTTTTGTACTGTTATATGAAATGAATGCACACCTTTTGAACAGCTGGATTAAAAAAATCAACCATGCTGTGGTATAACATTGCTGTATATAGACAAATAATGTCCTGGGAATATTGCATTACACTCGGTGTCTAGACAAGAGCACTAGATCGGCTTCACAGGTCCGGTCCTAATTTAAGCTTGTGAAAGTGGAAAGATTACATTTGATGTCATTGACTAAATTGCATGGCTCCAGCAGGAATGACTCAAGTTTGCAAGTGGAACATACTGTATCGTCTTTCACTCAAATTACAGCTTTCCTCTCATACCGTACAGTGGAATGCTTTTTCTTAATCTCTTAACGCAAGTAGGAAATTCTTTAATATATTTTGCCTCTTAGGTGTAAAAGGTCGAGTGCTCGACTCAAAAGGGACTCCAGTCCAAAATTCCTCTGTGGAGGTAGAGGGGAGGAGGAACATCTGTCCATTCAAAACAGATCACAATGGAGAGTATTTCAGACTGCTGCTGCCAGGAAACTACAGCATCACGGTAAGAACAAGCACTAACGATAATGTAAATGTAGTAATGATAACTTTTTCGAACTTCATTATTATAACAACACTGTACATGCGTATAGGTGATGGATACAATTTGGACCATCACAAAATATTGCAAAGGGTTTCTGCTGGAATTCATAATCATCTGTTGGCTAGGGTTAAACTTCAAGCACTGTTGTGCTGTTTATTGTCAACATATTTACACCATGAGTTAAGACATCTCATTTAGATGGATGTCGATCTCTAGGTCACATTCTCTCCTACAGTAAGTGAATGTCAGAAAAATCTGGCCTTTTCAATACTTTTTCACTTTATGCCAGACACCATGAAAATGGTTCTGCTTTCTGCTCGCTCGCCCCAGGAAATATGGCGCAGTGAGGAAGAAAAAGCATTTAAAGCAAAGTGGGCAATTCACACCCTGGGCTAAGAGCCACACACACATGCTACATAAAGGGGTCAGATCTGGCAGATCGGACGAATTATGTGCTGTTTAAATAAGCGTGGATGAGTAGGAGGTAGACTGAGTAGTCTTTGGCTATGGAGGACTGAAAGAAACGGATTCAGGGAATTACTTAATTGTCAAATAGAGTTGAGTGCAGGCCAGATAATCAGGAAACTAAAGTTTCCTCCCTGAGAAAGCTGCCACATGAGGCTAAAGAGAACAAAAAAAAAGTTACCGATCCAAGTAACAGATCATGAACATGCTTTGTATATATACTGATAAGAAAAAAAAAATGCACTTTTCGTTCCCTTAATTATTAATTTATTATTGACTGGCAAAATTTAATAAGGGTTTGAGTTAGATTTCCAAATATATAATACAATTAAAACAAAATCAATAACATATAATAATAGACCTTATTTTTATATGCAACATCCAGCAAAGCTTGAATTTAAAAACAGTACTTAGACCTCAGCTTTTCTTAAGGATATTAATGAACACTTTATTCGAAGGGTAACTACATGACATCTTATAAGTACTGCATGTATACTGTATTTAGTAAAGAAATTCCTGCCAAAGATTTTGAAAAGTTCAAATTCATTGTATTTTATGCGACCTTTTCTTTATATTCAGGCGAGAAAAGAAAATAATCTACAGTTGGCATTTTGAGCAGAATGTTCAGGATCCTGCACATTATTTCTTTTATATATATAATATGTATGTATATAGGAAAGGCATAGGGGGCACATGTAATAACTATGATAACTATAACAACTGTTATAAATATAAAACTTAAGGATTAAGATTTTAAAATCAGTTATCAATTATTTAAAATCAATTGCTGCAATATGGGTTTCATGATTAAGTGATGTTGTATAGAAAATGCAGATATTTTTTACATAATAATCCATTAATGTCTTACCTATCATTAATATACGCAATATAATTTTTTATCTCTCAGGTTTTGATATACGTACAATGTGTGATGTTGTGCTTTATATACAGTAGTATGATGTGCAGTACATATTAAGATACTGGCGGTAAAATGCAGTACAATTATACAGTATGCATCAGTAGGTGTTTGGTTGGAATATTCATAGATGTCAAAATTCTAAAATAAAACTTTTCTGTTTTTGTTCCACATAATCCAAAGTCCTCATGCACATCTCGAGATTCCGTGTGTGGGCTAGCTTTTTTGAGAAAAGGTAGTGCTCCTCCCTGGCGAATCCTTAGAAACACAATATCTTTTCATTCCTAACAATGTACATACTATATTGTATCCAGTTGCATCCCTGGACTCACTTCTTTTTTCTTCTTCAAACACTATCCTAAATTTTACATGAGGAGTAATAAAAAAAAAAAAAGCATATTTTTATTCATGTTTCACATTTGAACCCTGTGAGTCTGTTGTGCCATTTTAATTAATAGTGGTTTATACAGTGTGTTTCTGAATTTGAAAAATTGATTGAAAAAAATATATATAATCATGACTAGTTCAGTTAATACTACCACTATTGACTCTGATGCTATAAGATGGAGCTGCTGTGGAAGCCTCAGCTCTGGAGAGATGTGGGAGGCTGGCAGTACACTCGCGTGTGTACAGTGATCCAGTTTGACAACAATGTAATTATCTATGTATCAAACACGTCTTTGCAGGTGACACACCCAGGATATGAGCCACTCACAGAGACTGTGTCAGTGCCGTACGGTCCAGACAGATTCACCGCTTTAACACACAACTTCCAGCTTCAGAAGCGTGCCAGTACTACAGTTGTTGTGGCAGTAAATCCCACGTGTATATTACCTGAAGTCAGAAATCCTGAGAACCACAGTTCGGCCCTGCTGCCCAGCAACACCATTGCACTCACTACCCTCACAATTCTCACACTTCTGCTTCGGGCAGATGGATGACTGTTTTGAATTTCGACTACATGGGAAAGTCTCACTTCACTCTTCTCGCACAAGCACATGGACCATGGTTTGGCTTAAAGGGGACTGTATAAAAGAAAAGCAGTTGACTCTGAGTATATAATTCAATGACCTGCCTTATAAGAGTTGTGAGAGCTCATGATGGAAAACAATTTCTCTCGTATCCCTTTGTGTCACTCGTACTAAAAAAAAAAAAAAATTTGGACATCTGATGTAGGCACAAATGCTCTCAGGTCTGACAGCTTCGACTGTATAATCACACACAAGACTAGAACATAAATATGCTTCTTTTTTTTCTTTGAGTTCTTTCCAGGTTTGACCTTAAAGGGAAAAACATTATTATCCATATTAAAATGAATATCCATTCATATTCAAGATTTAACTTTTAAAGATTCAAGTTTCTTTGGTTTAAATGTTTTTTTTTTCTTTCTGAGATTTTGTTTTTGTTTTGTTTAACCCAAATTACCCACAATGCTGTGCAATGTCCCATTGATTGGGAATTAGCCTTGTTTCAGTTCCGTAGCAGTGGAGCAGCACTTTATCTTGTCAAGCTCTTCCACTTCCTCACCTGTGTATACTCTGCCTAGTCTAACACCAAGGTTCCTAACTATTCCATCCGTTCTGGTTTCAGACTTCGGTCTGTATCTGCATTCCATTCTGGAACTCGGTGTCCAACTTGGGGGGTAATGAATGTCCATAACCTTTGAGTTTTAAAAAACTATTTTAACTGGACTAACAAAATCCTTTGAGAGCATCAGATCTGAACAGAGCCTCTCACTTGAATAGTAAAAATACAGCACCAAGCAAGAAATCCACACCAGTAATGCAACCCACATCAAAAATATTTCAGTATAACTATATTTATTGAGGTCCAGGGTGGATCCTTTCTTTGTGTTTTGTTGTTGTTGTTGTTATTGTGGTTTCTGGATTCAGCTTTTGTTCTTCCCCAAATGTGGTTCTTTCACTAGAGTCTAAGTTGAGATGTGGCTTTTCCAGGGGTAACTTAATTTGGTTGGTGAAAGTCTAAATTTAACATGAGTAATTAAGATTTAAAGTAAGATGCAGGAAGTAGGAAACAACTTGAACTCCTAAGGGCTTAACTGATTGCTAATTCAACTAAAGTACTTACTTTGTACACACTTACTTTTATTGCAGACATGATGTTTATTATTATTATTATTATTATTATATGTATTGTTTTCTGTCATCTTTTATGAAGGCAGTTATTTTTAAATTGTGTGTTTTATAACATCTAATTATACAGGTATTTTATCAAGCCATAAAAGTTTTTTTTTTTTTTTTTTGACTTTTTAATTGAGTATTTCATTTCATCCAAAACACATCTGTTTGTAGGGAAAGCGTTCTTTTTTTGGTCCCATAAAGACTAGAACTCAAATGGCTACGCCAAAACGGCTCCTTTTTCTTCTACCTCGTCCTGGCCTCATACTGGTATATTGACTCAGAGTGCCTTAAGTAAAATGGTTACATTCACCTTTGTCAGTTTCCTTTAAATGAACTGGATTGTGGTATTCTACCCTGGCAATTAAGAAAATTAAGAAAATCACTTTGTGACCAAAGGCAATTTATTTTTTTTTTTTAATCCTACAAAAAATATTTTCTTCCTGTTTTTTCCCCCCATTATTTCTTTATTCCCATGTGGCAGTGAAACTAATTAGTGGTTTCAAATTATAATCCTTTCTGTGTCGACACCACAGAACTGGCAAAATGGAATATTCTCATGAGTCAGAAATGGCACATTATTGTTTTTTATGCATTGTTACTGATATGTACAGTATAATTAAGAAGAAGAAAATTAAATTAATTAATCTCAACTTCCTTTACATTTGACATATGGTTGTACTGTAATACTGTAACTGTCACTTCTGTTTGCAACACTTCTCTTGTTTTACATAACGTAAATCCATGTAGAGCAGTTGAAATGCGAAGCAAAAACATGTCTATTGTATTTTCTCAAGAAAATAACACATGATGACATTTTTTTCCTTAAACTAGCTCTTTAGGACTAGTACTGTGCTTCTGCTTATACATTAAATTATGCAATAAGTCAGTCTTCCACATACAGATAAAGAGCTTCAATGTTAATGTTTAAAAAGCGATCTCAGTGACTGTGACTGACTGTAGCACAGTTTTTGGTGCCGCATGGGCTGACTTGAGCATTTCAGAAACACAGAATAATGTGAAAACACAGATAAAATTTTTTTTGCAAGAACTCGGAGGAGAACGACCAGACTGATTTGAGCTGACAGGGAAGCCAGAGTAATATAAACAATCGTTGTGCATGGCCATGGTGAGCAGAAAAGCACCTCAAAGTGCAGAGTTCTTCATGGGCTGTATTGGTTTCACCACAGCAGTAGATGATAACAAATTTATTCGTAAAAAAAAAAAAGCATGACTTGATGGTAGGGTCAGAACCAGCATGAATCTTTTCATTAAACCTGCCTCTTGTCAATAGTTGGTTGATTGTGATGGCATTCGCCAGATAGACCTCCTTTAATAAATCAATCATTGTTAATTAGACGTATGTATATGTTACTGTTTGAGTTAAACCTGTTTATGCATGAAACTTCAACTATTACAGCAAGCAAGATTTTCTCTTGGGTGTTTATCATTTTCCGCGACCCTGAATACAGAATAAAGTGGTCTAGATGTTGAGTGAGTGAGTGAGTGAGAGTGTTTATCATTTTGTAAAAAAGCAGTGCCTCCTGCTGGACAAAACAGCCTGAAGCATCTTTTCTTAACTGTTCAACATTCACCAAATGTCTTCTTTCAAACAACCTCAAAAATAAAATGCCAAACTATGACATTATTTTTGTAGCTTTAAATTAATTGAAATAGTTGGCCAGTTGAAATGTAAAAATGTCAAATTAATGGTTTAATTGGTAGATATTTATTAAATCTAATATATAGTCTAATATATAGTCTAAATCTAATAATAACAAGCGCATCGCTCATGAGGTTGAGGGTGAAACATGAAAAAGGAGAAATTCATCAAAGATAATGCGGTAATGATTAAGATAAGATCGTACATGAAATATGAACATAAGAAGAATTAAGGTCAGGTTGTGACTGTTTGTGACAGTTTCATGCAAAATCAAATCTGAATGAATAAGTTCCGTTAATCTGGTTCAGTTTTGCCAATCTGTGAGTAATACAGGTCTGCAAATTTGGTGAAAAGTCCATCACTCTCAGGGTGGCACGGTGGCGTTGTGGTAAGCACTGTGCCCTCACGCCTCCAGCGCCTTGGGCCTGTGTGTGTGGAGTTTGCATGTTTTTCCACTGCTTGGCCGGGTTCCTCCAGGTATCTGGTTTCCTTCCAAAGTCAAAGGACTAGGATAGGCTAACTCGAGTTTCCAGACTTTTCCCAAAATTTCTGGGAGATCTCCAGGTCTCCTACAACCCTGTACAGGATACATGGTATATAGAAGGAGTGAGTGTGTTTTTGTTGTTGTTGTTGTTTTTTATGTCATATGTAATTTTTTTTATGACATAACTTTTTTTTTTAATTATAATTAATACAGAACTTCAATATGTGTCCTGTAGATGGAGCTGTTCACTTGTTTGTTAACTGATGTTGGACTACACCTACTTAACACAGAATATGTTCACCCATGATGTGTACTAAAAGAGTAAATCATTCAATAAATTTTTTTTTGGTAGAAGTTGGCGTACAGCTTTTCCGATGTAATAAACTGAATGAGTGTCAGAGGACCAGGATCTCCTGCTTAACACCCTTACAGTGCATTAGTAGTGAATGCTCAGTCAGACAAGATAAACATCTTCGTTCAACCTCTGCTCAATAAAGATACATGTCCACTTTTCATGTTTGACAAAATGCATTGGGAAATAATAAAATACTATAAGCAGTTTTTTCTTGAATGAACCTGAAACAAATGATTCTTTGATCTTTGAATGAACAAAGGGACCTGATTCAAATTAGTGGCTTTTTTAAAATTTATATATAATGACTTTGAGTTTATCAAGTTCACCAAAGTGCAGGATAATGGTTATGTATTTATTTGTTATGCTTTGAGAGTGGTTATTGGAGTTTTTGTAGCCTTCACAGAAGTTAAAAAAACAACAACATTTTTTTCTTTTGTTAAGTGGTGCTGCCACATGATTATCGGATTGGATAATTGCATGAACGGCTGTTCGTATAGTGTCTGGCAAACATTCAAGGGTCATTCAAGCCGAACTGGCACTTTTGATTGTGCAGAATAACTAAACAGTTATAAGAGTAAAAACCCCCTCTACTTCTGGGTATTTCTGCTAGACTAATGCACATATCCCAGTGTTTCACTAGCGCTTGGATCCCATCAAGGTAGAAAAATTTTCTCAGTGAGTCAGGATCAGACTGACTGCTTCATGTCTGAAACTCCCATTTGTGTCTATAGTTCCCAGGAGTTCCTGTAATGTGCAAGTGGTGTTTGTAAATGATCATAAATGCTTTTTTTTCACAAAAGTTATCAGAAAAAGTTAAAGGAAACAGATTTTCCATTCATTGAATGTTTATAGTGGGTTCCAAGCCACCTCAGATTTTTTTGTCCCATTCAACTTGTTTCCTGTCGCTGACTATACTGTGCCTGAAGTCTTCTGTAAATGTAAATTGGCTTTACACCTAAACCAAAAGTCCTGGTGTAAACTTTAAAAGGTGCATATAGAGTAGGTTTGTGCTACAGTGCACTAATTATAAAGGAGTTTGCCTTGTTGAACACATTCAATCTAATGGTATGTTCACTATGTTTAACTCCACCTGCTCCATGTTTCTTAAATGACTTGTCTAATCTCTTGTTTGATCTCTGCCACAGAATAAACACTTCAAAGAGGCACCAGCTAGGAGTGACATCTGTGTTAACTGACACAGAAATAGCCTCCTTACATACATGATAAGTGAAACAGTATGCGCTGCTTATACTTCTTCATGTCAGTCAATTGACAAAGTCAGTCAATAGAAGCCAAATATGACTGGAACTACTGTATGTGTCTTTGACCTCATAAACAAATCTTTGGTTAATCAGTTTTAGATTATAAGATGTGAACAGTGCAGTTAAGAAGAATGTGGCTTTAAAGAGCCACAACCTGGAATGATATATATTTTTTGCATTCAGTATAGTGTAAAGCATTGTCTTTTCAATCACCTTCCAACATTTTTCCACTTAAATACGTGGGACGTTGAAGTCAAAACTGGACTTTTGGTCCCTTTATTTCTGTATATAATCTCCTGCTACACTAATGCACTTATCCCAGTGTTTCACTAGTGCCTGAATACCAAGTTTTCTCAGCATCCCAGAGCCATGGTGGGGTTGCCAGCTTCACATCTAAAACCCTAGCAACCCAGGAACTCCTTTAATGGCCCAGACGTGGAAATCACTCGGATTAAGGACAGGGCTGTGATGGGGATGTGGCATTAAGTCCGAGCCAAATGCCTGTATAAGTATGAGGTTGTGCATTATCCTTCAAAAATAGGACACCTTTGCTATTCAAGCCTTTCTATTAAAGGTAAGGGTCGTTAAAGGACTGTGTTTCTGGGACTGTCACAACAGCTGTGATGCTACACAAGCATCAATAATGATTATGACCAGATACTATTTTTGACCAGATGTTATTCTTATTGATTCCCAAAATGTTCGGATAAAACACTTCTATCCACAAGAAACTCGCAGTGGTAGTACATGGGTTGTATCACACATCTCCACCTGTCTCAGTTCAACATTTCATCTTTTGAACCCCATGCGGTTAAGTTCCTCCTCTGATCAACTTTTTGTCCCCTTCTGGCCCACATTTCTGAAGAATCTGACATGATCTTTAGTCTTTTCCCTACTAACACCATCATTCACACTCCCCTTGTCCACTTCAAACTCTTGATATTTAACAGCTGCCATGGCACACTCCAGGGAGGAAACGTCCTAGATCTTGTCATCATTTGCCACTCTATTTCCCCTTCCTGCTCTCCATCTCCCTCGTTAAAACCCGACTCCTTGTTCTTGTCTACTGCTAAATCTTTTCTACACTTTTCTCACTCATGAACCTTTTCTTCTCTCTATTTCTCCAAACCCAGGAAGCTTTTTCATCCTGTTTCTTGACCGTCAGATGTCTTGCGTGACAATCTGAGTAAAGCAAAAGTAAAAGAAATCACAACTTATTATAGATCCTTTTCATATCTTGCATTCCTACCTAGATACTTATCTAATATGACATTTTCTGTCAAGAACAACAGGAAATTTCTACAAATAATCCTTACAAGCATATAACCAATATGCTTTATTCTCTATTCAACTCATCTCCTTCTTCACCATTCTCCCTGACTGCTGATCATTTTGCAATTTCTTTCTTGGGACGATTGAAAAAATATATCAGATTTTCATTCCTACCCAAATTCCTACATTACATGGTCTATCAACACAAAAGATCCGGCCACTTAACCATTTAAACCCACCCCTACCACAATGATTCATCATTACTTTAGATGGTTTAACATCTAGGTATGCGTCAAGATTTATTATTATTATTATTATTTTGTTTGTTTGTTTGTTTTTGTTTTTTTGTTATGCCTCCTACAGTAGGTGGTGGAATGGAGGTGTCCGAACAGCCGAATGACTGCTGTGACCTTCACACTCACTAGATCTCAACCTAGATGAAATTCATGTGGAAGTTCTTGACGCGAAGTGTTAGACAGCACACTTCTACACTGTCATAAAAAAAAAATTGTGATTATCTTTTAGAAGGGTAATTTTGAACATTCCCAGATAATTTCCAGAGAGCTGTATAACCTCATTGAAGCTGTTCTGCCACGACACCAAATAACGTGTCTCAAATAACTCATTACACAATCATCGTTTCTACTGAGCCTTTGTAATTATGTACGATGTAAGCAGACTGCTCCCTGGGAGGATGCATCATGTCGCTTTAGTAACTATCTGCCCAGAGGAAAAACACTACGACTTTATCCATGCACACTCACCCCAGCTTACAACGTGTATGCAGTATGTGTACACTGACTTTACGTAAAGTCACGCAAATACCGTGAGGATAGAAAAGAAGGCATGAACTCCACCATTAAGGAAAGGGCGGGGCGCAGTACATGCCGCTCTTAGAAATATTAACTGAAACAAGCTAAACAGGTTTTGATAACGATACTGTATGATATAAAATAAACAGGTGAACCATGAATGCTAAATTAGAAATGCTGACTTAAACTATTCCATAAGAAAAAAGGATTATGAGAACAATGTTCACTCACGCACACATACGCACACACACGCACACACACACACACACACACACACACACACACACACACACACACACACACACACACACAAAGTTGGTTCTTGTTAAAGAGAAAACCAAAGACAGACAGACACACACACACACACACACAGACATAAAGAGTCAAAATACAATATAGCTATGTTTTCTAATTTACATATTTTATTATAGAATTGGCTGCATACTGTACATTAAAAGGTATTTTCGACCAACAAAGTATGTTTAATTGCTTTTACTACACTCTATTTCAGTGCTTGATTTCTCAGACTGGACAACATCCCAAGAGTTATGGCTAGTGAATGACTATTTAATCGACTTGTGTCCAGTGAGGTAATGAAAAATTTGATTGTACATGTGTTTCTTGGTTTGCTTACTGAAGATCTCTGACCCTTAAGCATATATAAAGTATATATACAGATGCTATAATGAAGGTGGCTACTTCAAAGAACATTTGGTCACAGTGCAAATCCATGTCTCATTTCATAATTCCTAATGTCATCTTTCCTATTCCAAAAATATAAAATGGCTAAAGAATGTAAACATATAATGATAACATTAGAAAATATACCCAAACCTTATATACATAATACTGTACAGACTTTAAATATAATGTTCATGCATCCATGTTCCACATGCCTCGCTTTGAATGGAAGAAGTGTACAAAGTTTCTCAGATGTAGTCGTTCCACCTCCAGTTTGTGCAGTAGGATTCTGAAAGGGTCAGATGAGAGGACAGGGGTTTGTAGATAGATGGCAGCATGTAAGACTGGATAAAGTCGAATTGTAACTGGTATGCTATACTAGTATACGTATACTAACAAATACTAACAAATAAGATGGAATATTTGTTGCACAGATAATTTGATCTTTAATTATTATATATTTTCTTTAACTTTGTTTTGATTCATTCTGTTGTACTAAATGTCCCCATGGACATTCATAGTTAAACAACATACCCAGTTTGGTTCTATTCTGAACTATTATGAATATGCAGTACTCAAGTGGTATTCATATTCCACCAAACCAGACATTCACATTTTTATATTGCATGTGCATGCATGACTTTTTGATTCTATCCTATTTGATTTGATTTGATTCAATTGATTCTTTGTTTATTAATAGTAATCACAGCAGTTCACACATCAAAGAAGAAACATTAAATCTGTTCATGAGAAAAGGTTCTAACAAGATGTGCATATATTTCTCATGATTAGTTTTCTCTGTGCTCTTGTTTTATTATAGCGCTTCTTCGTGGAAAACAAGAAGGTTTTCAAATTATGATGTCACAAACGTCTCACATAACCGGTTCATACCTGTCCAGCAGCTCCCAGTCTTCTCCACCCCACTTGTCTGTGTATTCTTTAACGTTCATCCCTCCAACTCGCTCCATGTCTGATTTATAAATTCCCACCAGACCATAACCCTCAGTTTCCCAGAAACCTGTCACAGGAATAAGTGTACATTAAACATAAGCACTTCACATGCTAATAACCAAATAACGTTTTTCCATACTTCCAATACATGTGATAATGAATCAGTCACAAATGAACGAACTCAACATTAAAACAAAATCCAAAGTATAAACCCTTAATAAACATCACAAAAAACATTCTATACTGTATATATACAAATGTCTGTTTATCTGCTCAGCATAGGAACAGCAATTAAGGGTTAAGTTATACAATCACCTCCCTTTGTTTAAGGGAGTGTCGATGTTAGCATACTCATATCAATGCCTTTGTTCGATTTACAGATCTATAGTTTAGATCTCTGTTTTCCGGGGTGTAGCTAATATACAACAAGTAAGTCATCTATAATTAAACGCCTACGCTCTTTAATGCCTGTTTTAATTCCTGTGTTTAAATTAACCTTTCCCGGCCAGGCTCGATTCCTGTCTCTGTGTGCATGGAGTTTGCTTGTTCTCCCTGTGCTTGGTGGGTTTCCTCCGGGTACTCCGGGTTTCCTCCCACAGTCCAAAGACCTGCAGATTAGGTGTTCCTAAATTGGCCGTAGTGTGTGAATGAGTGTGTGAGTGTATGTGTGTGTGTCTGTGCCCTGCGATGGATTGGCACCCTGTCCAGGGTGTACCCCGCTTTGTGCCCTAAGTCTCCTGGGATAGACTCCAGGCCCCATGTGACCCTGAATACATGATTAAGCGGTATAGAAGATGAGTGAGTAAATTAACCTTTTTTTATTTCATATTTGTGTATTTCTGTGTACAGTATTTTGGGTTTTGCTCTTGGGCATTTTCTCATTCACTGATAGCATGTGGGTTGTTAATGTGCTTAAACTTCTGGGCCTAATAAACATTATCCAGTGCATTTAAAATAAAGAAGAGCATTGGACCACAGGGACTTGAAAATGTCAAATGCAGAGCATTTCCTAGAACATTATTGATATTAATAATGACTAGCTTTGCACTTTAAAACATGGTCAATACTAGTGCTGCTGTCACACACATACTGTAATCTCATTTCATGTTTCACTCATATTGCTGCTGTCATACCTGTACCTACATGCCATATCTTTTCTTCTTATACCCCTTTGACATTGCAAATTCCATAGATTTTTACATTTTTATAAATTTTCAATGTTACATTATACATTTTATATATTTTTGTTTTTTTTTTCTTTTTTTGTAACTGTATATTTGTAGATTTTTTGTGCAACTTTTATTTTATATATATATAAAATAAAACGCTTAAACGACTGTTCGTGATAAAGTAAAGATGATGTATATATAAAATAAAAATATATATATCATCTTTACTTTATCACGAACAGTCGTTTAAGCGTTTAAGCATTCCACTGCACATGACACCGTGTATGGATATGTACATGAGCAAAAATAATAATAAAACTTGAATTTGCTAGGTGTACCTGCGGGGGCATTTACTGTGGCGCCACACTCCAGTCTCATCACAACAGGGGCGTATGCCATTTTCCCCTGTACGCAGTGTTTACGTACATTATCTATTATCGATGGAGGAAAGTGGATATGCAGGTCGCACATGAACAAAATACTGTTATCATCCTGAAGAAAGAAATGAATTCAGTGACGGAAAAAAAGCAGGCTACACATATTTATAGAATACACACCCTTAAAAAATGATTACTGTAAAATGTCTTACTTCAACAAGATCAACTCCAGCTTGAATTCCTTGCGATTTGGCAAAGCGACCCACCAGGTTTTTAAATTGATAGCTGTCCATGTGTGGAAAAGTTAAACACACACACACACACACAGCAGTAATATGAATATATGTATATATCAGAGAGAGAGAGATAAATGACCGACTTGTTTAGAAGTACACTATAAACATTTGTTGTTGTCACATTTTTTCTTTTAATGAATAAATCCATACCTTGGTAAATTTGCATTACTCAGTTCCGTCTCTATATCAATATCAGTGCTGTTGTAGTCTACAATAATGACATTGAAGTTTTTGTCTCCTGTCGCTTCATACACGCGCTCCATTTCTCGGATAAAGTGGACGATCCACCTCCCTTGGTTTTTAACTGTTGGAGTAAAATTGCAATACAGTAAATGCGACAGACAGGCCTTAAAAAACTGCTTAATAAGAAAGTAGCCTATAGTAAACATCACCATGGACATTCATAGTTAAACAACGTACCCAGTTTGGTTATATTCTGAACTATTATCATTTATTTTAGTGCATGTACATGCATGACTTTTTGATTCTACAGTAGTACTTGTAGCAGTAGAAAATTGAAAAGATTAATTAGGCGTATGCATTTTAATGTTTAGCAAATTGTCTATACACTCTGTTTTTTAGTAGGCATGTAGTTTAGCTGCTAGTCGACAGCTGCTAGTAATTCATTCTTTAATTAGATGCTGATGTTTTTATCTGTTGACTAGCAGCTAAACTACATGCCTAGTTCTAATACAATTTCAAATTCGGCCTTATGTATTACTTTATGTTGAGAATTAGCTTCATTACAGTTTTTTCGAGTGTCCAACTAAACCCTAGTAATTCATCAAAAGACGATTAACACAGCAAAATAGCAAAATGTCTGTATTTGCAGAGCATTTAATATAATCACATGATCACTTATGAAGAGTTAATAATTAGGAATAATAGTAAGAGGAAGAATTAGATAGCAAAAGCTTTATTTCTGACCTGTCAGAATAATATGGACTTTTACGTCCGGGTCCCAGCTGAAGTCTCTTGGAGTGCAGAGACCTGGTAATTCTGGATATCTTTTGTTTTTTGAGGTGTAAAAATGTTTCGAGATAAGAACGCTCCTCCCTTCGCTATCTTCCATCTCCATCTCCAGCAGGTAGCGACTGCCCACACCAACCTTCGTTTTCTTTTCCACATTTAACACGTGTTTCAGAGCCAACTCACTGCAAGAACGTACTGTAAGTTGTACTGTATTTGCGGGCTGTTTTCACAAGCCAAGACAGCAATGCAATCATTTACCTGGTGTTCGGGTTTAGCTTCAGTTGACTCCTGAAGGCTTTGATTATAGGCATGACGTCTTTTTGGAGCATTATTATATTTCCAGCTCTTTTGCAGGTGTGGACAGCGAAATCACTCTGCTTTGAATGGAAATCCACCGGATTTACATTGAAGACCTGCTTCCAGTTTGGCTTGTTCACATTTTTCTCAGCTGGGTGGGGATATAAATTCATTGTTAGAACACCGAATCTATTTAATTACCTTTAATTCTAACCTAATTAACCTCTCTAACATTTTTATTCAAGCTGTTAGGTAGGTACCTTGTGTGTCTTCGTTTTTTTCAAATTTCAGATATGGACCAAACCCACCTCTGGAAAGGAAAAATAATTGTAAATGGCTGGACCTGTAATTAAGGGTGTACAGTATGTACCTATTAATATGTAATTATGCAAATGTTATTATAGATACATTACCCTTGCTCATATATTTCATCCTTCTCATAAAAGCAAAGCTGTTCCTTAATGTCCTCGTTAGCAAGCCGCGTGTAGTCATTTGGGTACACTGACGAGTAGCGAACCTTTATAACCACAATTCAGGATTTACTCAACATGAGGTACATGTCTGATTGGTTTTCATCATAATTAACAGAGTATTAGCATAGACACCTCGGATAATTCGAATAGTCTATATAATAATTAAACTATATGATTCTTGTATTTAAAAAAAAAAAAAAACCCAGATGACTTCTGGGAAAAGTTTATGCCAAACATCAGGTAATTTCAGGTTTCTCAATCATTTACTTATTAATTATTCTTGAATGATCTCTAGTATGTTTTGTTCTTGCATTTAGAAAAAATTTAGTTGAGTGTAAAAAATAAATAAATAAAAATGAAGTAAATCTGTACTCACATGATTTATTCCATCATATCTCTCGATGGTAGAGTTTTCATATATGTAAATAGGATAGTAAGGACATTTAGGAAACACGTCTTCCAAAAGAGATTCATGAAGCAGTGGTACTGGAGAGGAAAGATATACAGTTGCTCACAGCAATAATCGGATATCCCAGTTATGAGAATTCAGCTTTAATAGTCCCACACCATAATAAAAGCAATCGTTAATCTACCAATAATTAACAACCTACCAGCTTATTTATATTTAAAACTCACAACACTAACACTAACACCACTGCCAGGTGAATAGCATTAAATTATCAATTATATTCGAGTAAAGTGCTGACAGGATTATGGGCACTCAAGGCTCATTGAGGCTAGCCCGTCTGGCCCGATCCCACAGAAAAGCTAAGGTAGTACATTTGATGGCTATGATAGACACTTTTAAGAACACCAGTACATCACAATGAGAGTTATCTGGCAAAGAGTTCAAAGTTGTTTGACTTCAGATGTCTGAGCAAGCATCCACAGAATTCACTGTCTGATCCATACAGGTCATACCAGCAAACAAAGGCTCCACCACTAACATCCTGGTTCCAGTCTCCACAGCACCCCTTAGAGGTATTGTGGAGTCATGCCCAGAGGTGCCATGGCAGCGCAAGGGGAACCCACACAATACAAGGCTTAATGCTTTGAGTTCTAACGTTATGGCTGATTATTGTATAGACAGTACACAGTATGAATCGCTTACATTTGTAGATCACATCTCGTGGGTCTTCTTTGACCATGTCCACATCAGGTCTAGTGATATGGGCAATGTTCAGTCTTTGACTTGCTGCTGTTTGGGGGATTATATAATTGTCCACTGCCCGTAGAGAAGACTCATCTGTATGCAGAAAACAAGTTTCTACATGGATTGATTTGGCATGTAGATTTAACCAAAGTGATTTTAAAGTGAGAGACAATGAGTGTTGAGTGTTGGCCCACACATGTCCCTTTGATTGTAATGGGAATCGAACTCACTAACTTATTAAACTTTAATCCAATCCATGAATGTTTAGATTTCTTATTAAAACAAAGTGAACCTATCTGAATAAAATATTATTACATGAAACATCAATTAATACAAGTAGTACTTAATTATGTATTTATTATTTATTTAATTATAATGCATTAATGCTGGAATATCTGGTTAGTTCGTGTTACCTAATGTGTTGATAATATCCACAAAGCGAGTCTTAATGTGCTGCATTAATGAAAATCAATTTTCGTTTACTACTCAGTACAAACGAACACATTTATAGTAGGTGTCCTAATTGTTTTGAAAAACTGTTGCCCATATGAGTTCAATTCAATAAGACATTTCACTGTATGACATTACACCAAAAGGTTCTATATATATTACGTGCATAAATATGTATCATTTACCACTGTAGAGCGAGAGATACTCTGATGTAATAATTTCAAAATTGCTTTCTTCTTTGTTGAGACGCCACTGAAAAAAAAAAAAAAAGAAAAATAGAAATTCTTAGAAACACAAATATTAAATACAGGATGACTTTTTTTTTCTTACAGTTTAATATAATTTAAGAAAATGTGTGGCTCAGGATTATAGACACATGGTTTAAACAACTGACATGTACTACTGATCTCTATTATGTCAATACACATAATAATGAAATGCACGTGTTGGCTTGGGAAAACCATTAACGTTGTGAAAGTTTCATGTTTCTACTATACACTGATCAGCCATAATATTAGCACCACTGCTGCAGTAGATGAATTAAATAACCCTGATTATCAATTATATACATGTAAAGTGGTGACAGAATGATGGGCACCCAAGGCTCATGATGCCTGTAGGAACCAGAAGCTAGACCATCTGGCCCGTTCCCACAGAAAGGAAAATGTAACATACACTGCCAAAAACGTTCAGAGTTACGGTATACCGGAACTATTCTGATCGTCATTGTTTGATTACATTTAAATTCGATTGATTTGAATTTATGAGGCTTATGTCCGATCAGTGTGTGTTATTTATTGTGTGAGGAATCGCACCTAAATAGCAAGATTTTAGAAATATTTGGACATTTGATAAATTAGCTCCTTACCAACATTATCTTAGCAGAACGATAGATACATAAGTAAAGAGAGAGCGTGAGAGGCGAAGCATATTTAAAGATCCAAAGAAACCCCTCATTTTTTCAGCTGACCACTGTATGTATCAAATATGTAATAGAAATGAAAGCATACATACTGCAACTTCCACATGATCCATTTCGTCACTTTGCTTGTAGATGATTTCAAAGTAATATCGCTGCTTTTTCGAGAGTCTAAAGAGTGCAACTATATCAGAATCAAACAGTTCACAACCAAAGTACCCAAGTCATGATTTTAAATAACTTAAGTTAAAAAAAGAACTTACACCAAAGGCTCAGATATCTGAGATGCAAATTTCTCATATTCCCCTGGTGCAGCCCATTCATTTCCAGCCTGCCCGACAATGTACAGTGGCAATGACAAACTTAACATACAGTAATAATACATTTTAATATACAGTATATATATATATATATATATATAGAGGCTACTTCAGCACACTAGAACAGTAATACATAGTATGTAATTATTAGACATGTAATGTGTATATATATATACATTACATATACATACATATATATATATATATATATATATATATATATATATATATATACACATTACATGTCTAATAATTAAATGTAGCTATAATTACTGACATGATAATATCTTCCTTCATTGCTTCAATTCAAGATAATTACATACTGTGTATTACTGTTCTAGTGTGCTGAAGTAGCCCCTTACTTAAGCTGAGATGAGATTAGAACAGTAATTCTTACCTTGCCAAGGAAAGCAATGAGTTTTAGATTCTTGGTGCTTTCATCCGTACTCAGCCAAAACTCTGAGTTATCATCAGAAGCGATGGCAAACAAGTATTCTCCTGGTAAAGAGCAACCAGAAAAGATTAACGCCCACAATGTCTCACATTATGTCTCACATGCGCCATGTATGAAAAAAAAAATTTTTTAGCTTAAAGCAAGCCCATAACATTTTACTGGATATTTAAGTACGTACCATTCATTACAGGATGGATGTATCCAAAAATTCTCAGCCCATAGTTTTCCCATCCAGGATACACAGCAAGCCTTTTGATTGTAGTACGTGACTAAAATCATAATGGAACTTTTAACATTAGAGATACTTATAGATCGGTATCAAGGAACCGATGAAAATTGTAAGCATAGCAGATGGGCAAATAAAATTATTTGCACTTGATTGTGATTAAATGGCTTAGATAATTTTGAATTGCCCATATTTAGTATTATAATGCTTCATTTTTGTTGTGTAGGCAATATTAGAAGAAAAACAAAATGGTACGATCAAGTGTCTATAATTATGCTGGCCTATAATCGTGTATGTGTGTATGTGTGTGTGGTATGTTACGAACATGGGGGAACAGAGGAAACAACTCATTTCTTCTTAGTTGGTCCACAGATCCTCCACACCAGTCTTCAAAAGCATGCATGTTCACCTGACCCAAATACTGTTCACAGGACAAGGTTGCAAGTCAGTTCAAAATGTCATATTCATAATCAACCATCACACAATTTTTAAAAAGAAGAATAAAAAAAGAGAGCGTTTTTGCACCTCAGGTTTCCATTTTGGCTGTCCATTTAACATCATCTAAAGCAAGTGAATTATGAGGTTAAAATCATTATGATGACAGAGAATATGATGTGAATAAAATGAAGTGTAAACGTCTTAAAATAAGTCTACAAATGTATGATGCACCTTCTGCTCTGAAGACAGCATATCGTCAGGCATTTCCCAAAAGTCTGAAACACAAACAGCTTTATGTTGCAAAATCTTTTGGCAGATATTGTCCATTTTCTCAAATTCAAATGTAATGTCCTTTTCATAGTGAAATATATTCATATAATTAGAAACTCCTCATATTGAAAATAAAACAAGCACTTTTATTACTTGTAAAAGTATTATGATAAACCTGCACCCCCAGAACCACCAAGGTCATAATTAAAAACTAATATATTCATTATTACAATATGGGTTGCTTAATATATTTTAAATAATATGTATCTTTTTTTTATTGAAACAAATGAGTAAGGGCGGAGGCTAATGCATGCCTTCTTCAGCGCATGTGAAGGCACCGACTGCATATTTTCATATTTTACTAATTGTTATGTAACACAAGGAGGAAAGCGCTACTGTATCTGCCTCGTATTGCTTGTATGAGCTCACAGACGCCCATGATTAACTTGTGTCACTGTGATTGATGTATGTGATCCTTTCATTTGAGAGAGCACGTCTGAAATCCAGCAGGCAAAAGGTGATTTAAGTGACTTTGAACATGGCATGATACAAGATTGAGAAAACTGCTGATCTGCTGCTATTTTTTACACACAGCCATCTAAAGGTTTACAGAGAATGATTTGAAAAAGGGAAAATAGCCAGGGAGTGACAGGTCTCTAGGCAGAAATGCCTTGTTGATGTCAGAGAAGAATGGCCAGACTGGTTCAAGGTAATCAAAAGGCAACTGTAACTCAATTAACATATTTTTACAACCAGGGTATGCTGAAGAGCATCTCTGATCTCACAATCCATCAAACCTTGAAGCAGATGGGCTACAGCAGGAGAAGACCACACCGGGTGCCATTTCAGTCAGCTATGAACTAAGGCTATGAATCACATGGGCTCATCAAGACTGCACAATAGAAGGTTGGAAACATGCTCGGATGGTTGGATCAGAAGTTGGCACAGACAACATGAAAGCATGGATCCATCCTGCTCTTTATCAACAGTTCAACTGATAGTGGCGGTCTAATGGTGTGAGGGAGACTTTCTTGGTACACTTTGGGCCGCATAGTAGCACGTGAGCATTATTTATATGCCAGAGCCTACCTGAGGATTCCTGCTGACATTACATATCACATGCTCTGAATAACTAAGTAGACATAATGCTATGCACTTAAATCAGGACACACAGGTCAGGTTTTACTGCTTTAACGTTTGCACAATCACCACAACAGAACGTAATCCTTTAGTATTGCTCATTTGAAGTTGTAGCACTTTAATTCCGGAACATTCTCCTATTAGATTTGAGATCAGTGAACATTATGGATGAATTGATCTATTTATCTATTTTTAATGTTCTGTTTTTACATCTGTTGTATGTGATTGCTAGTTCTCTGAAGCACTTTGTAATGTTTTGCTCCGTAAAGGTGCTATACAAACAAATTAACTAATATAGAGTTGTTCACATTTTATTCTTCTTCGACGAAGACATACAGTAACATATTATAATATATATATATGTGTGTGTGTGTGTGTGTGTGTGTGTGTGTGTGTAGACATATAATATACATTTTTGGACTCTATTTGAATAATAAAAAGGCACAGTACTGTATAGGTTTGCCATATGGAATATAAAAATTCAACAATAATCCCAACATCTTTGAGCTGAATGATTTTGTACAATTTGGGAGATTACACACAGCTTAATAAATACAGCATGATTTATTATTATTATTTTTTCTTCTCGAAAAAATAGACTACTCACCAAAATCTGGAAACTTTTTGCCAGTATCCCGAAAAACTGTAAAATATGTGAATACGATCAGTGTTACTAAGAATAGGAAGCATGTTTTGATCACTGCCAACTTTCCAAAGCTCAAATATCCTTTTAAATTTTTAAGTTGTTCCATTTTATTCAGGTCTTGACAATGATCTCCCACAGCTCGAACGTGTTAGGCTGTTCATACAGCACTAAACGGCTTGCATTATGATTTTACGTTATAACTAACGTTGGGAGAAACACCACACCTGTATCTCCACCTTCTTCTTTGGTTACATCCTAAAAAATTCCTTTCTTGGTCACAAAGTCAATTAATTGAGGGTGTGATCTGTGGGGTAATTATGTATTTTAAAACCACGCCTGCTGACAGCACCACACATATGGGGTGCGTGAAGGAATAAGTGAGGAAACCTGCAGTAGCCCACAACCATGTTTACACTGGGCAAGGATTGTACTTAAGTGTAATTAATTGAATAAAGATGAATAAAAATGAATAAATATTAAGACAGTCAATAACATGCAAAAGTAAATGCATAGTTTTAAAGTAGGCCAGTGATTCGAAGTGTAATCTTATTCCATCAGTATTACTGACACACCTAAGCCAGTTGATCAGCATTTCTTTGTCGCCTTATTATGGGTTTGGTGCTGAAATTTCCAGTGCTTTTGAAAACTGATTATTACAGACATCACTGTGTTATTATAAATTGTGTCATTTAACGCAACATAAACTTGAAACTAGATATCTAGGTTAAAACATTGTGTGTGTGTGTGTGTGTGTGTGTGTGTGTGTGTGTGTGTGTGTGTGTGTGTGTGTGTGTCCAAGTCTCTACATTCTATGTACATTCTCTTACCTTGTACAACTTGTTTTTAGTTTCTCTTTTCTTATCCCTGTTACTCTCAAGTTCTCCCTGTCTAAGTACTAATAAAGGAAAGCATCGCCAAATCAAGTGCTAAATGACCAGATACATTTGCTGTGGTACATGAATAAAGACATAATTGATTGAATAAATGAGTGAATCAAAGAATGAATGAATAAGTAGCAAAACGTTCCTAAATAAATAAATTGATTTGAAAAGCAAATAAAAGGCGCTCACTATATAACTCATGTGCTGCTGACTATAATAATTGAGAATCTGAGAGGTGGAGCTTTGTGTGCTTGAGCCTGGATGGAGCAAACTGTTGTAACGTTCTTACTGTAATACAACAGTAACAATTGTAATATAAGAGCTCTAACACAGCATTAACAAATCATTAACTAAAACATGTCAATTTGACATTTTGCAATGGGATACGAAGAAGAAGAATTAAGGTTTATTAAGGTAATGTAACCCATTTAAGCAGCTAGTGAACAAGTCCTCAATATTCAATTAGCCTAATTACAGAAGCTGCCACGAAAATGGCTGTAGCAATTATTTTGCAAGTGTGTTAGTATGACTGTTCACAATTTTTTTAAAAGTATATATATAGCCTGATTCAAAAATTTAGGCACCCCTTGATAAATAACAGATTTTGGTGATTTTTTTTTTTTTTTGAAAAGAGGTTAACACAGTCTCTCTTGAAAATGGAAAAAAAAAGCACAATATTTTCAGCAAACTTTGGTGCATAGTTCTTTTGATGCATGGCAACAGCTGTCATTATTAAATGCCAGTTTCAAAGCTTTACAGATACTTTGACTCTTCAAACCTTGTGCACACACTTGTGGACACTCGACAACCATGGGTTCCTCTAAGCAGCTGTGTAAGACTCTGAAAATCTGAAATTTTATGAATGTCTTATAACATTATGCATGTATTCAGAAGGCATTATTCATGTAGCCCTCATAGGAAGTGGAACTGAAACAAATAGCACAGACTTTTATGATGGATGCTAAAAATCCCTAATTATTGATACTAATAGGGTGAATTTTTCTGTAAACAGACATTTACTGTATTTAAAATGTTAGGAAGATGTCCCCAGTGTCAGTGCTCAATAACAGTCAGATGTAAAGCTGTGAGATTTGCAACATCTTCATAGCAGAGAAGTTTTTGGAAGTCATTATCAACTTCTGTTGAAAAGAGGTGCATAGATAAAAAGAGACATATGTTTATAACCTTTGTACGATAGTAGATTTTCAAATAACCTAGTACTGTATCATTGTGAGGTACAGTATGTTTCATGAATTGTATTTATGAACACATTCGAAAATGCCCATAAAACATATTCTTCTTGTAGTACATTTTTTAAATACTTTTATGTCATATTTATATTATGCATTTATGATTAAAAAAAAATTTATAAATTATAAAGTGCAAAAATGTTTGGTCTATTAAAAAAAAAAAGAAGTAATTCTAAATCTAACCACATGAGGGAGTGAGAGGTATGGGATAGGATTAGAAGAACTTGCCCTATTTTAAGATGTGCTGCTTTGATAATGCTTGAAAAAAAAAATATCCCAAGATGGATTCATACATTCAATAACCACATCTTTCAGGACCACGATGATTGTAGAGCTTGGGAGCATTAGGCACGAGCTGGGAAAACACCGTGCATGGAGTGTTGGTCAATTGCAGGGCGTTGTAGTAGATGTATTTATAAGTGGCAGTATTTTGTTTATGCTTAATTGTAAAATTCCTTAAACACATGTTTGTCATTAATGTAATTTATATTTCACCACAATGTGCTGGCATGTTAGATATCATACAAGTTTAGTAAAAATAACATTTATATTAATATTTTCTTCACATGTTCTCACACACACACACACACACACACACACACACACACACACACACACACACACACCTAGGAACATGCACAGTGCAGATATAAAGTTGCCTGAGCATCTGCCGACTCGCACCCATTGCCGCTGGGAGATTTGTTTCTACATACTTTTGTGAGTTCTTGTTGTTTTTCCTTCCTATATATTGTGTATTTGTCTTTTGTGCACTTTCACCAACTAAACGATTATTCTTCGGAATCAATTACATTAAGCTAACAGTTATTATAAACCTGATTCTTATGATTACTTTAAATGTTAACTTTGTATTGGAGCTCATTGATGCTATTGCTACTCACAATTATATTTATTTCCTTTGTTAATCACTCAAAAGCGCCTGACGTCTACCACAGATTATTCTTTGCAATCAACTGCATTAAGCTAACAGGTAATATTAACTTGAAAAAAATTGTGTCTGATGATTAATTTAAATGCATTGGAGGTTTGCTGATGCATATAATCTGATAAAGAGCATTTTCAGAGTCTTTATTTATGGAAAACAAATGAACAATAAGTAATTAAAACTGTCACAAAAGAATGGACCCGTGTAGAATTGTAACATTCAAACCTACCAAAGCCGAGATAAGCAGAGTCACTAAGATTACGTTTGAGGTTAAATCTACAATTTGATCTTGAAGTAGCCAGTAGATTATTCAACACCTATTTAAGCATTTTAAACTTTTTTCTCAAATGCCATTGAGTGGGTTATTTCTAACATAAATAACACCAACAAATTGTTCTCCGCTTTATCCTGCATGTTGTGGGGTGCCTGGAGCCTCTAATAGGAGATTGAGGGCACAAGGCAAGGTACACCATGGACAAGGTGTCAATCCATCGCAGAGCACACACACACGCACGCACGCACGCACGCACACACACACACACACGCACACACACGCAAACACACGCACACATTCACACATAGTCTCATTCAAACACTATGGGCAATTTAGGACCAATTAGCCCAATATCTTTAGACTGTGGGAGGAAACTGGAGTATTCGCAGGAAACCCACCAAGCACAGGGAAAACCCTCAACCCTGAAGCTGCCATTTAAAAGTGCGAACCACGAAGCCACAATGCCACCACCAACAAAATATATCAAATAAAATATAAATATATAAAACATATAAATAATATAAAATATCACAAAATGTTCATAAATAGATTTATCAATATAAATGTATGAATGCATCTATTTATGAATAGAATATATTAATTTTTGGTCGTTTGGTCTTGATTTCAATCTTTTGCATTTGTGAGCTTTTTTATTTTGAGCCATGTGCAGTCCTTTCATATTAACTCACTTAAACTCTTTTTCACAATAACCACATGCACCGGTTCTGTAATATTAAAATAGTATATTATAAAATAAAAGAACTCCTTTACATATATTCAATATCTAAATATACAGTATTTTCATTAATGCATACGCTTTAAATCATCCTGAGCATATTTTTAAGACCACATTACATTAGAAATTAGAGACTGTTGTCAGAGATTAGCTTGTCAAACATGATTAACTGGTTACAGTGCTTGAGGATACAGTAATATTTGTTACATCAGTTTACTATAAAATATGAACCTGTACTATATGTCATCAATCTATGTACAGTAAGTTTCTACAGTAGTTGCAATACGTGGTGAATAGAAGTGCATAGTGAGACCTGCTTTACATGCACAACCTTTACCTTTGTTTTCACAGACTCACTCTCACGAACCCTATTTTTCACTTTCAATAGCTAAAATAAAATTGGAGTTGATTACTAAAAATTGTAATCAGATAACTAATGAAATATACAGGAGTCAAATATGTAAGTCAAAGTTAAAAGTTAACCTTCGACTGCATCTATTTCCGATTTTAATCATAAGGGAGCAATGTACTAATATCACTTAAAAAATACACAACCATGCACACACACACACACACACACACACACACACACACACACACACACACACACAGAAATAGGACTAAAACCAAGCACTCAAGGTAGCACTGAAAAGAGCCTGACTTCCACCAAGGTCTTCTATTATTTATATTTAAATATTGGATAATTTGCCCGTACACATCTTCCAAAGCCTCCTGTTTGTCCTTCCAAATATCAGCGTGTTAGGAAAAGGCACTACATATTAAGAAAACACTTGGAACAGAGACACAATCATTGCACAGATCATAGAATGTGTGTTGGGAGTTTTCCCTATTATCACAGATACAGATAGTGATTTGAGGAGGGTTATCCAAATTCCACAGGTGGATAGTCCTGTTTAATCTTTGTATCCTTTCAGACAGATGAAAAATCACTGTAGAGCTTGTTAAGTCACACATACTTATCTTTTATCATTTAATTCTTTGCATTTATTATTATTATTTTTGTAATCTCCCTTTGCTTATTGTCCGTTTTTCTTTAATCATGTAACAGCAGACGAGAATGCCAAGCTGTTGCTATGGAAACAAGGTGACTTCAGGAGTTTCCTTACCCCAAGCTCAGAGTGTGATTTCGTTCCACAAGTGAGAAGGGGAAAAAATGAAATGAAATGAAATTGATAGATAACTTAACAGGAATGCAAGATATTTGGATTCCGAAAAAAAAAAAATATATATATATATATGTATATATATATATATATATATATATTTTAAAAAATATTTTATATTTTTTAAATCTTTAATATTTTTATATTTAAAATATTTTAATATATATAATATATTTTATATTATATCTGGAGAACTCATCACTGTTAATTAAACCCGCTCATAATATTGGAGACATATCATCTGATATATTGGAGTATATTATCTGATAAAGATTATTTATAAATAAATTATTATTATTAAGTTATGAATTATTTGGGGAATGCTATAATTGTATTTAAAAGAATGTTTGAGTTAATTGTAACCCACTGTCATGAGGTAAAAGGAATTCATCTGCACCTTGACCCGTTTCTATCTGCACAGCCACCATTCATAGCTCCGCGTTAGAAAGCAGATTTAAACGTTCAGTAATTAAATGCAAAAACAAACGGGAGCTCAAATTAAAGTGCGATCACACTCGCATAATAAGCAAGACAAAGTGTATTCCTTCTACCACAAAATTGTCCATACTGTCTAGAAATGGAAACGGGCATCCAGCACCTCATTTTCTTTGGAGCACAAATGTGCATCCTGATAACCAGACCACCTGGCCTGCAGCTGTGTTTAATAATGTTATTAAATAGCAGTAAAAATTTCTAATAGTAGTCACCTTTTGTGTTTTAGGCACTTTATTCCTGACTAAGATTTCCAAGATGTCTAAATAGCAATTTTTGACATCTGAACTACAGTAAGCTTACACTGTTAAAATTACAGTTACTGTTCAACATCTTAGACAGACATTATAGTAAAACATGCTATTAGTTGTTTTATATATTGAATATAGATTTAGACTAATGTGGCTTTAGGTAATGGTATAAGGTTCATTCATTATAATGCATTCAGACTAATGTAGCTAAAGTTTTCAATTATATCAATACGCTTTAGATGGTTCAGTGTCAAATTTATATTTCATGTCCCTGCGAACATTTACAAACATTTAGTAAGTCTAGCACAAATATAATGTCAGTGTCGGTCCAAACCACATTTATGTATAATTAAGTGATTTATAAATAATGAATATTATTAATTTATTTATATACGTTTTAACGAATGATTGCAGAACCTTTGGGCCTCTGTAGAGAAGGAATATCCATATTTAATTCAAAATCTTTTTTTGTTAAATCATTTAACAGTATATCAAACGAAGACTGAATGCACCCTACATTCTTGACTGCAAACGAACACTTCTTTTGTTGTTGTCTTATTACTGTTATTTTTAATCAGTTCATGAAGACATACCTGTTGTTTGCTACCTTATATATACCTTATACTCATATAAACTGTAAACTGTAGGGTGTTTCAACAGTCTGAGCATTAATTTGACACTGGAGATTTTGCTGTCTGTAATTCTTTTGTATGTTATAGCTTTAAGATTTCACTTTGTCTGGGCTTAAAACTATTCCAGCATGATGCATGGCCAAGCCCTTGTTTTAAAATGACAAATCCATATCAATATGGAATATGGTTATGGAATATGAATTTTAACAAGCGATACCTTTTATAAATGTTTTCAAAAAAAGCCCATCCATAAAAAAAAGAAGCAACACTGTGAAACTTAGAAAACCTTCTATAAAAAAAAAAAAATATATATATATATATATATATATATATATATATATATATATATATATATTGCTAGCTTGAAGAAATGTTGGTTCTGTTGGCTTGTTAGTGAATGAACCATATCTCGCTTATTCATTTTGAGCGTCCTCTTTCCACCCTCAATACCAGGAAAGATTTTTCATCAGACATAAATATTAAGACTCATTAGATGTCATTAAATGCTTCAATACATAGCAATGATCACGAATATCTGCACTTAATTAAACATAGTTTTTCAGAAAAAGAATGGAGCTGGTGCCCCAAGACGTCTCTCTTTCAAAAGTAGACGAATTCTTTTAAACTTGACTGATGACTTTTTTCACTTCACCTACAGCATTGTGATTATATGAAGTCAACTCTGTATCAGCTGAGGGGAATATATACGTCTGTTTCTCTATCCTGTTCTTAGGGGGGGGAAATGGCTAAACTTGTCAGGTACAAAAATTTGCTTATGCATTAGGAACTTCTTAATAATAAAGAATCAAACAACAAAGTATGCATATGGTTTGACTACTCAGCAGTATAGTAAACCCCTTACATATGAACAAGTGCCGTTCCAAGAGATTGTTCATAAGTCCGATTTGTTCGTAAGTCCAACAATCATTGCCTAGGTACTAGCATACTAATACAATTGGCTATATACAGTTTATTACAGTCAGTTTTGGGTGTTTTTTGATGTAACGAGTAATGTAATGAGTAATCTAACGGGTGGTCCGCCATTCAAGTACTCAGTTACTTAGTTACTTTTTCAAAAATGTAATCCATTAGCCAGACAGTAGTGATTCCCAATCCATTAATGTGTGTGTGTGTGTGTGTGTGTGTGTGTGTGTGAGTGTGAGAAAGTTATCCTACAAGCCCCGCCCCTGATAACCCGCCTCTCCTCTGTTATTCCTGCTGTTATACCCCTATCTCAGTGCCAAAACTTGCGGTGAATCATGATCAACCGTACTTACGGCCACCGCGCGAAACCACGTATGTGAGATAGGGGTATTAGTAGTTAACAGATTATGGCCCAAACTTAGTTGTGTGATGATAATAGAATAATCATAAAGGTCTTGACTAAAACAACATGCATGGGGAATCACAAAGGAGTTTCCATTTTCTGCAATGGAAAAGTATTCAAACTAGTTACTTTTATCAGAAAGTAACGCAGTAATGTAACATTACTTTTTGAAGACAGTAGTTTTGTAATGTAATTAGTTACTTTAAAAAGTAGCATCCCCCAGCACTGATTACAATACAGTGTCCTTTAGAATTGGTTTAAATAGGTTTAATGATTCATGTTAAAAGAACGAGCAATGTCTTCCACCTTTTCACCGCGCTCCATTCTCTTAATTATTTTTACTTATTGCTGTGCGCTACTTCACAGTACCAGCTTCATCGCTACTGCTTCTATGTTGGCTTCCGCACATCACGGGCTCGTCCTGCACTTGCAGAGGTGCATGCTACACGCACGTGACAATGTATGCAATTGAAATTTTGTTATTGAATATATGCAAACGCTTGTTTGTATCTTCGAAGTCCGTAACTCGTTCTTATGTAGGGGACTTAATGTATACAATTACAGCACAGGGAAGAACACTAATTATGTTAAATAAACAACAGGCAAATGACAATAAATGTGCAAGCAGTATTATAGACAGTAGCTCACTTTTACTATTCTGTGTGTAATTAAGCAGTTCAGATTTTATGGCATTGAAATATAATATGCAGCTGTGCAGACATGAGGAAGTAGACAGCAGCTAATTAATGTAGGTAACAGTTTACTGTGTACAAGAAAGTAATGAGTCCGGGAAGGAAAGGATATGAAACTGTGAAACTGTTCAGGTGCCTCATTTTCCAGAGGGAGGCTTTTGAAATATCTGAAATCCAGGGTGTGTGGGATCGGGAACAATCTGGCAGCCTGGGTTACTGCTCTGTAGTGATGTAGCTAAGTGTGGGATGAAAGGTTGCAGCCAATGACTTTTTTTTCTGCAGGGGAGAGAGAAAGTGAGTTTCTGTGTGAAAAATGACTCCCTTTTCTAAAACCTGCTGAATCAATGCGGGGTAATTAGGCTGCAATCGTGATATGCACATGATTGCTTTGAAGTAGAAAAAACAGGCACACGGCAGTAAGAGTTAGGATGAAAAGAACGATGCACAAGTCTTATTAAGAGGTAGTGTCGCACAGTTGATGTCTTTTTTGTCACTGCTCTTTTTTCATCCACTCGATTCCTCTTCCTCTCTGATTGTTACTATAAAGCTGCCAAACTGTCAGTCTTCATTATCACTTGGTTTTACCATTCAGTATGTACAGTAGCGGAGACACACTGACCAATTCAACACGTAATTAAAGTAGTCTGCGTATATCTCAGTGTGTATTTTTGACACGAGTAAAATGGCTCTACCTGTTGTGATTTAGTCTGTTTTTACATAGCCAGTATTTTTTTTTTACTTGATAAATAGCTATGAATTTGTTTGAAGAATATCTTTTTCTTAGATGGCCTAGTCCTATGCCAAAGTAAACAAGTTTTTGGCCAGGTTTCGTGTCAAGAAATTCATATAATTTATAAAAACCTTTAATATTTAACTAATTTTTACTCACCCTTTGTCATTTCATGCAGATTTGTGTGTTAAGAAGTATTGAGTGAAACGTGCAATCCAGCAGTCCGTTCACACTTCTAGCACCTGTGTGCTGAATTTAAGTAAATTCTCAGAATATGAAATAAGATCTCAAGGTCAAACAGTATAAAAGCTCTGTGGATGTTTTGACTTCCAGTCTTTTATTAATAACATACGGTAGGCACAGTCTCACTTTATAGTCTCGCTTAATTATGGTAAAGACATGCTTTCTAAGTCTTTTCTTAAATCTGCAGGCCAAACCAATTGGGGTAGGGAGGAACCACATGGGGTGCATCTGAAGTCCATCTGGAACGCTTATGGCCAAGTAATGGGGTGATTATTTCTGTCATGGAGCCCAGAATCCACCACAGTTTGGTGATTTCCCTGCTGGGATCCAACTACTAAACCTGGTAAATAAACTGTGACTTCAATCCGTTGTCTTTTAACAGGAAAATAAGCAAATTCTGAGTTACTCTAACCCCTCAGGACCGGCATTTTTTTTTAAATATACAGTACTGTGTATACACTTAATTTACGTCCTACAGTAATGCCCGTTACAATGCCTCCAAAAAGTTTTCCCCCACTCTAAACCAGCGGGACGATTATTTATCCTTTTGCTGTATTAGACCGTGAATGTTATCTACAGGAATGCCATAGATTTTGACACAGAAGCCACAGAATGATTTGACCTTGAGTGTGATATTGCTTTTATACAACCGTTCCATAACACCATCATAACAGATTGATTTGTTTGTTTAATTAACCAGTTATTTTGCTCTGCCAACACATATCCTTCCACAACTGGGAGAACTAACTAACTGCGACTGGCGGAGCTGACAACCCACAGTAGCTTAAGGAGCTTAAAGTAGTTTTAAATTATTACTGTTACTATGTAGCCAAAAGGTGAGGAGAATAAAAAAGGAAGGTGGTGGACAGTCCTGAGAAACGTATGAGAATTACTTTACATCTTACAACTTATTCTGCTGGAAAATGGAAAGTTAGTGTGCTATGTACTGTAGGGTGAACAATCCCTTGTACCACACACAAAGTCCTTGATCAGGTCTTATAGAGGGATTTGGGATTCAGCCTTATGTTAAAAGATACTTTTGTAGCTTTTGTAGCTTTGTAGCTTGTTTTAACTGTAAATGTTCAAAATGTTTTTAACTGTAAACTGTTCGGATGCTATTTTAAATCTACTGTATGAAGCAATTAATAAAGAGACATTTTATAAAGAGACAAAAAAATTAATAAAGAGACAAAAAAAGTGTCTCTTTGAGAAAAGTTTAAGATGATATAACATTATCATATATTTTTTTGCTGAAAGTGCTACTGTGACTGTTTTTGAATGTGGGTTTTGGTAGGCAGCTGCTCTCCACTCAGTACAGCGGACTATACCGACCAACATTCACCCATGATAGTGACCGACACTTAGCATAATTAATGATTGTTAGAACAATGTGTTGTGGCATGATACATATAGTTAAACCTCCCAGTGCTGTTATGCTCTGTTATCGCCACTCGTGGAAATACTCTTATCCAATCAGATGGTTGGTCGGAACAAACTGTTGGATAATAGGTGCAGTTGGATAATAGTGCAGGTGCAGACCCAGCCAAGTATTTCAACAGACCAGAGTACTTGTGGAAGAAAGATATTACTATACAGCAATGATTATTAAACCTGACCATCAGTCACTGTTTTCAAAACATGAATTATTTTGCTTTTTGTAATAGATCTTCTGTTCTGGTTTATCTAATCACATGGATTCATGTCAGTCCAGAGACTAGCTCTAGGTCTAGAGAGATTAGCTCAGAAAGAATAGAGTTTTTTTTTAGACTTTTATGTATTTTAATTTTTTTTTATACCATGTCACATCTCAAAAGCAAAATGAAAGCATTCGTTTTTTTAGTTACTTCTTTATCATGCTCAGGGTTGTGGTGGATCCGAACAGTCCTGGCAACATGGTGCAAAGAAGAAGAATTCATCCTGGATCAGATGAAATCATTGCATGGCTCATTAAAAACAAAACAAACAATCAACAAAAATAGAATGACAATAGTCAAAAGTAGTAACATAAAGCATGTCTAGAAACATAACAAATTTTGAAACTTAATGTTTCTGGCTTCCATTAACCCTTTAAGACAGACGGAAGTGTCGGAGATTTGCACATCTCAAAATAAAGCAGCAGAGTACATCTACAGTACAAAAGGAAGTACATGGCTGAGATGCTTCTATAGTAACACTCGCCGAGCACAAGGATGATTTGTCCAGCTGCTCATTTGTCCATGTTCATGTGTTGTTTCTTTACATCTTTCTTTCTCTTAGTTTAGTCTTTAATGAACATTTTTATAGGAATATCTTACATAGGACATTTTATAGGACATTTTTTCATTTTATTTTACCACTTCATTGTTTGTTTTGTGTTTGTTTTTTCATTGGTGACTTAATGCCTGTAACTCACTGTTTATAAAAATGATTATAGCTCACAAAGTAATTGATGTAAATGGACCGAATAAATTTTGTGGTGTTTTAAATTATTTTCTGCAACGTTTTTACATCAACAACCTTGAAGTTGACAGTTGTGGCACTTCTCTATTTAGAAAAAATATATATGAAGGGAATATACAATCTTTAAAAAAAAAACTTGTTTATTGCACTTAGTAAATTTATGATTTAATTAATTTATCAAGTGCCCTTGGTATTTATTACATATATATTCTAGAAGGTGGTGGACAGAGGTGGGAACGCCCATAAACCCATGCTGTGGGATCTTGTGGTTAGTATTGAATGCTTTTTTTTCATGTTTGTGTGATTTATATGTTAACTTTAATTGGACATATAATGTTACTTTAACAGTCTATGAATATATAAGCATATTTCAGTTAATTGCCAACAAGTGTTGTACATTTTTATGCATCCCACCAGAACTTTTTTTTTTAGTACTCTTTTTTTTAAAATCCTTTTTTACTCTTACTGGAGTAATATTTTGGATGACTACTTTTTACTTGTACTTGAGTAAGTACAGCTACGCAAAATCTTAATTGAGTAACTTTTTTTGCCTACTCTACCCACCTCTGTTGGAGAGTGTCAGGATTGAATTGATATATATAAAAAAAAAAAACTCCAAAAACTGAGTGGAACTCTTAAAGTTGGTTGTTAATCTGGAACTTTGCAAACATGCAATGCTATGCAATTACATTTTTTTTATTCTCTTGGTGTAGGTCGTTAGTAATTAAATAATATGCTTAGGCAATATGAACCCTTTGGCTTTCCATATCCCAGTTCACTTATGCTTATTACAGCTGAACACAATGAAACAATCTAATACTGCATTAAGTTAACCTGACACTGTAGTTGTAGTATCCTACACTGCACATTATTAATATTATGATTATTATGATTATTATTAATGCATGGAGAAAATTCAAGTCAAAAAGATGACTCCATAATTACATATTGCTGAGAAGTAAAAGTAAGGACTTGATGGGGTTAAATGTTGATGTGCTGTGGTTGGCCACAGGGCTGAGCAAAACCTCCCCCACCTCCTACTACAGCTCCTCCTCTTCCTCCTGATGCTCTGATCCTGCTCCTCCGCATCAACACAGGCATCCGCATCCTTCCACTTCTTAAGTAAGGGACTCACAGAGAAGGCGCGGGCTGTTTCTCACCGATCTCCCTTCTGAAAACAGACAAGCCCCAGATTCTGACACTAAACGGTTGGTGATGGAGAGTTTGCTGGACAACCCCATGAAAGCCGTGCTTTATCTCAAAGAGCTGACGACCATCGTGCAAAACCAGCAGAGCCTCATACAGACACAGAGGCAGAGGATCGACGATCTCGAGAGGAAGGTGCAGGACCTGATCGGAGAAAACCGGCGCCTGAGAGATCCGCATCAGCACCATCAGCACCACCAGCATCAGCAGCCGCAGCATCAACATCCGCCGCCTCCTCCTCCTCCTCCTCCAGCGAGGAGCAGCAGCCCAGCGCCAGCATCCGGGCCGCATCCTCCACCGGGCCAGGCTTCGCAGCATCAGCCTCCTCCGCCGGTCCATCATCACCACCACCACCCTCATCACCACCACCATCACCCGTCTCCGCCGCGGCAGCTGCAGCTTGTCCCCGCCGCCCCGGCGAGCAGCGCGAGCTCTCCGCCTGAGGAGCGCGAAGAGCGCGCGAGGAGCCCGCGGTGCAGGTCGCTGGTCCCGCAGCCGCCTGTTAGCCTCTGCCGCTCGGCCGGACTCGCCAGGAAAGCCGAGTAAGTCCAAAAGTCTTTCCACCACCATTATTACAAGCCTTTTCCCTCTAAAAATATTTCTCATTTGAAACTGTTTTGATGTATTTTTTTTTGACTGTATTCTTTCCTTGTTTCTTAGTCATCATTTGAATTCACAGAAAACAACGAAAAAAACGAACAAACCCCAAACCGCCAATTCAGCACTCACTGCGCGTGCTAATTCCACGCGACGATATTGAGCCAGAAGTCATGAATGCTTTTAAATCACTCCAGCACACAGTTTGCTCAGGATACCTGTTTATTTGTCCAAAGTATATTCACCAACACTTTCTCTAAAAACATAAACATCAATGACAGTAAATCTTATCAAACAGTAATGTATATGCACTGGCCTATTATTAGTATTATTCCATGTGTTCATTCGAGAGACATACAGTAGATATATAAGTGATATCGATTTGAATAAAGTAGGTGCGACCACATTTACGGTACTATATCATGTAAAGTTAGTAAACTTCCAAAAATATTAAATAACCCCCGCCTAGATGCTATGTCTTAAAGCATAGTAAATAATCGATCGGTTCCTGCTCATTATAAATATTGTGACTCGTGGTCATTGATCCTGTCCTTCAGGCTTGTTCTTTGACCTTCACCGATACTACCTTCATATCTGACTAGGAGGTTCTGTTCCAGCAATCATCAGCTGCCTGAATTTATGTGCTATATAAAGTAATTGTAAAACTGCTGTACAGTTTGAATTTTATCTGCCGCATAAATTATAGTTTAATGAGATCATGCAGAAATGTAGTGGGGAAAAGTAAAAGGCCCGGTCCTGACCTTTTTTTTTAAATTTGTATTTTTTTATTTTTAAATAAGGCTCTTTAAAATTCACATTGTATTTTTGTGACATTATCTATTATTTATATTATATGCCCGTCATGGTAGTATTTTATCATTTTATCTTTTCCAGACTCTGAGACAGGTTAAAACATATGGATAATGCACCTTATTGCATTTCTCCCATGTTACAGTACTTCATCTCTTTAATAAAAGGCAATGCACAGGGCTCGCTTTATAAGAATTAAATGAATTTGTTCCAGAAGTGAATTAAAGTAGGTCTGCTTTTAAAAGCAGTGAATGCGTTGCATTGAGATTCCATTTAAAATACAAAAGAAAGCATACCAGTGATGACGAAATGTGAAAAAGAAATACACAAAGGTTATATAATAAAGTAATTCCTGGATTTGCTGCTGGAAGTGAATGTAATACTTGTTGTATTCAATTTCACTTCAAACTGCGTGCTGCAGTAGTACCACACTGAAATGCAATCTTGGTCCAAAAATGGAATGATGAGAAAACTGTTTTTGACAGTCAAATCCTTCTTTGTCCTCCTTTTGGTAAGATGAGTCATGAGCTATACCATACAGTAAACCTGTCAGGGAGGGGTGAAATCATTGTTGCATTCTGGGTTTATCTTCCTGATCTTTAATAGATTAAAGGTATGCATTGCATTTTCAACAAACTATACATTACACCCGTCCAGAATATGAATTCACACTGAATATTAGATTTACTAAATAATTTTCTCTTTTGGTGCACCACTTCACAGAATGTTGAGGAACTGGATCAGGTCTAACTCCATCCAAAAAAAACAGCGTACTTGTAAATTATAGACATAAAGATATATGACGCTTAATTGTAATATTTTAAAAGTGTGAGTGCGATCCTTGTACGTAGAAATCTACTGTATGTGTGCTCTTGGTCAGGAGGGGCAGCACAAGGGAGGTTTTCTCTGTCATTGGAAAGTCTCTGCTTTAATTAATAAGACACTGCATCAAAAACCTTAAACTGTAATTCTACTTGGATACCTCATTTTCATGCATTACAATATGGGGCTTGGCCAATAACCCTCCTTAGAGTTTTGTCTTAGCAGAACTGGCCTTTGAAGCTGCTTGAGGAAGTTTTACCTGCAGACCTCTTCTAATTCCAAAGATTCTTATGAAGCTGCCAAAGAGAGATGCCAAGGGAAAACTTTGCCATGGCTATCAGATGCATTTAAATAAGCTGATACTTTAGGAGATGCATGTTAATTAATAAGGCAGTTATCAGCATTCTGAAGTACCCTTGGGGCAGGTGAGGCATTGCAGTGTGCGAATGTGATGTACTATCTATGCTCCCTGATAACGTCGTTGTTTTAATAATTATTGAATTAAATTATTTTACAGACTCCACAGTGGAAATCCTTCATAAAGTAAATGACACTGCATAAAGAATTCTCACACGCTCATTTCGAGTGCCACTTTATCCTGGTCAGGATGGATATGGATCCAATGCCACATGAATTTTAATACAACGCGAAAGGTTGGAATATACCCTAGATGGGATGCTAACCCAGTGCATACACCAATTTAGTGACAATTTAAAGGCAATTAAGTATATTCAGTTGACCTGCTGACATGTCCAGGAAGACCAGAGAACTCAGCAGTGTGTTTGAACAGATTTGTCAAAAGTATTTAGGCTGTAGATATCATCTGTGGAATTCAAAAATGCATGTTATATAATTTTGGCTAATTGAAACATTTACATTTGGTAGTGTTTTTATGGTAGGTCTGCTAATCTAACTACTGCTATAACAGCTGTACCACTACCCTAATATACAGTAAATATAACATTTAATGATAACATTTTATAATATACCATTTAATATTGTCATATATACGCATATATAAATGAAATACTAGTTTTTATGATACTTAATTATAATAATACTATTATACTAACATGACTTCTTTAGAAGCATGAATATAAGTCTGGGGAAGGGATTAACCTAAGTTTTTACGTTATGCAGAAGAGTTTATCAGGAACCTAAGCAAGACTAATTAGTTATAAGAATAAGAATGTGTTTAATAGAAATGCCTGAAATTTATTGAACTGAGATATTCAGCAGATAGAATTTGGGCAACTTAGTCTTTTAAGCTGTCTAATACTGGTCTTTTTTGCGGTGCAATATGGTTGCAATTCAATGTGACTAAACTCCAGCAAGGCTGGAAAAGCATGGACATGTCTGTTTTACTAGGTCACGTAGAGAGCACACTGTTGTTTCATTCTCTCCCCAGAGCACCAGTTAGAATTAATGGATGAATAGCTTATGTCAAGAGACACACATTTTGATGAAAAGTTAGACAGAGGTGAAATGAAGAGGTCACATCGTAGCTTGGGTGAGCTCCATTTTATGGGTGTTTTGCCATGTGTTCCAAAATGTGAATCTGAAATATGTTAATGGGATATTTATCATAGTTATTATTGGTAAGCCTGCTAAACTGTGCCAGTCTTAAATGAGTTAATGAATAATTTGAAATATTAATTGCTTCCCTTTGTCCCTTTGTTTGTATCTGTGTTCATTTAATCTCCTTAATCATGGCAATTTGTTTTTGAACTCTTACCTTCCATTTAGGTTCACTTTTATTTAGATCACCTCCCTAGGCTTGGTCTTTGTCCATTTACACCTTATTACAAGTTGAATACATTTTGTTTATTTACTGTACAGTCAGCTTCACAAGTATTGGAACAGGCATAAGTTTTTTTTGCCATTTGCCCTCTACCATATACTGTAAAACCACACTGAATTTTAAATAAAATATTCAAGATGTGAGCAAAATCAACCGTTTTAGATTTAATTAAGGAGGTTTGACAAAAAAGCATAGCATTAGCCATTCAGGAATTACATCCATTTTCATTTACTCATAAACAATTGAACAAGCCAACATAGTTCTAAACATAAGGATTGCCTTCAATACTTAAATAATAATCCATTGCAATGACTCCCTGAAGTCTGTAACAAATGGACATGACTAAATGCTTAGTTGCTTTCCTCAAGATGCTTTGGCAGACATTTACTTTAGCTGCCTTAAGGTTCTGCTTGTTTGCAGTATGAAGCAGCATGCTATCAATTTTCAAGCATTTATCTGAATCACTTCAGAATTCATTCTGCTACATTTTTCAGCAGTGAACAGGTGACTCGGTTCAACTGGCAGCCAACCACGGTTACGATATAACACTGCCTCCACTATGTTTTACATATTTTTCTTTTCCCATCATTCTGAACTCCCATCAGTCATCAGCTTTAGTTGTCTTCCTTGGCCTTTCCGGGCCATGCAGCCTAATGATGGCTACCTTCACTTGCAAAGACACCCCATTTCGAGAGTTTCAGTGAACAGCTACTAAGCACAAATTAACACTAAAACCACCTCCATACCTTTTATCTGCTTTGTTAATCATGGAGTAATGAGAAAACAGATCACACCTGACCATGCAACTGCTTGTCAGTCATTTGTTCCATTATTTATGAGCACTCCAAATGGGGAAGTGTTTGAAATGTTGTAAAAAAGAATCAACCAAAATGATGTGAGAGACTGATAAAGTAATACAGAAAAAGATTGCTTGAAATTATTCTTGCTAAATGTGGATTTATAAGCTATTGAATCATGGAGGTACTTAAATAAAAAATAATGGCATGGTGAAAAAAACTTGTTGTTGTTTGTATGAGGTTGTATTGGCCTATTATTAAGACCCGCTAAGATCATATATAGCGTTGTGCAGAAGTTTTAGGCAGGTGTGAAGAAATATGCAAAGTAAGAATGCTTTGAAAAATGTATACAGTGGAATCTTGGATTGCGAGTAACTTGGTCTGCGAGCATTTTGCAAGACGAGCAAATATTGAAATGTTAGTAGTATGTATGCACTTTGTCTGTGACCATGTGGCTGTGATCACAACAGAGCCCATGGTTTTTCTCTTGCGCACGCTGCGGGATTATGGGTAATCGTCTCCCATGCTCAGTATCAGTGCGTGTGCGTCACTCATATAGTCAACATCTGTGTGTGTCTACTGTTTATTATAACATTGTAACCACGTGTGTGTGCACATGTAAGGCAAAAGCAAGTGTCATTAGAGTGGTTCCTTGTTAAAGATCCAGTTTTCAGAGTCTCTCTCTGTCAAAGATTCTGTTGTGTGTGTGTGCGCGTGGAAGTGTCATTAGAGTGATTCCTTGTTAAAGAAGTTTCCCAAGAGAGCAGTGTTTCCGTTAGTGCGTGTGCGTGTTCTGTGTATTTAAGTCGTCCTAAACAGTAACCCTCTCCCTCCTCTCTTATTTGAGTGGAGGGAGGGGGCTGCTTTATTTGATAAGTGGGAGGGGGCCACTGTGTAAAACGAGATAAAGGAGGATGGGAGCTTACTTCAGCTTCAACCACACACACACACACACACACACACACACACACACACACAGAAACACTGCTCTGTCAGGATTATTTTCAAAGGTAAAGTGCAGATTAATTTGTTTTATTTTTACTTCATACTTTGTATAAATTTTTTTATATGAATATTTTGGGTTGTAGAACCAATCATCTGAATCATTATTTCTTATGGGGAAATTATTTGATATACAAGTGTTTTGATATACAAGCATATTTCCAGAACGAATTATGCTCGCAAGGTTTCACTGCATTTTAATGGTTTATTTTTAACACTATTTGGTAGGACTGCCCTTTGGCTTCAAATCAGCATCAATTCTAGGCAAAATGTCAAGGATTTTATAGGATCAAAGTCAAGTGTATGATTAACCTATATTATACTAAGTGGATGCTAATGATCACCAAAAACAGCCAATCTCTAAACTACTAAGATGATGTCGTGTCAAAGGTCGTACACCATGGCAAGACCAAGCATAGCAACAAAATACAAAGCAGTTGTGCTTTATCAACATGTTACATCCTAGGCAACTGTTTCAAAGCAGCCTGGGTTTTCAAAATGTGCTGTTCAAGCTATTTCAAAGAAGTGCAAAGAAACAGGCAATGTTAAGGATTCAGTAGCCATCCAAGGAAACTAAATGCAGCAAATGAAAAACACATTATGCTTATTATCGGAAAGATGTACAAAAGTGGCAGAAAGTCTGGAGAAGTCTGGCCTCATGTGGTCTTCATAGGAGAATTCAATTCACCTGGCAGTGGTATTACTATTACTGCTGATTGATGTACTGTATAACATGAATAATACATGCAGGTAGGGATCTAAGTGACACTGTAACACACATATTTCCAAGAGTTCACAAATGTCCAGGGATGCATCTGACAAAATCAACACCTGTGACACCTGTGATTTTCCGACAATACCATATTGCAAAAATGTTTTCAACAATTTAATCGAGGCCTTCTATAAACGAATAGAACGTTTTTATAAGAAAAAAATCTTTATCATAAAGCCATTGAAAATATGAAATGTAGTCTTGTTTTTAATTCTGAAGATGTGTTTTCCTTCCTGTTTTTTTTTTTTTTTTTTGTCTAAACCCAGATTTGTTCTGTAAGTGTACTATGCAAGCTAGTGCACTTTGCTTTAATATAACTACTTAGAAATCAAACTTTACAAATACTGTATTTTAGCAGTGCTCTGTGGACATGTCAAATTTTGGGACTAAGGACTTGCAGGTTATAGTTTTTTTTTCAGCAAATATATTTACAGAAATGCATATTATTAGCTAATTGATTATATAACAAAAACGCTAGGTATATAGTTTTTCTCTGTCTTTCTCAGTCTATGCCCAGGAAAGGGTTATCAGCCAGTTTGCAGTGCGAATGCTAGACACATCTGTCTGGTTATAACAGGGCGACTGGCTTCAGCTTGCATGCTGCAGAAATTCAAATCATGAATATATCCCATTTTGTGCAGAGTGGTTTTAGATTGCTTCATTTCTCTTCTTTTTTTCCTGCAGCATCTGTGAATCCTTTGCACATCATTAGCCAAGGCATGCATAGAGTAGGCTTACTGCTGGGTGTGTACATGTGTCTATGTGTCTTTTGGTTGTGATGTTTTTCATCATGTGTGTAAAGGTGACTGTGGAAAGGTGACTTATTAATCCTGGCAGCATGCCTCGCTGCTGTGAATGGACAGCAGGAGGGATGAAGAAAGAAGGAAATAGAGAGAGAGATTGAGGCATGAGCGAGAGTAATGAATCCTAAGAGCCGCTGTGATTGTACAAATGAATGTACGTGACACTCAACACAATCGTTTAATGAGAGAAAGAGAGAGAGAGAGAGAGAGAGGGATTAAGGGAACAGAGGCTAGATTCGGAGTGGCTTGACATTTGGCAACCTTTTTATTTGATAACAGTTTATACTGTGCTTATCTTTTTTCTTGGGAGATATTGTAGCACCACATTTTAACAATTTTGGAATGCGCATCATTTGGATGAATAAACTCTAGTTGAGGCATCTTGGCCATAGTGAGTTGATCTGTCACCAACAAATAAAACAAAATCTATATAATGCATCTCGAAAATCAATGTATTCATTCTCTAATTTACTTTTCCCTATGAAAGCCGTCGTAGCAGGAGGACAAGGAGGTCAGCCCAGTTTTAACCTGGTTGATCCACGGAATCCAAGCATTCCCATGTCAGCTATAAAATAAAATCTCTCCAGGGGATCATGGTTCTGGAATGTACAGGAATGTGGCTGTTACAACTCTAGTGGAAGTCGACTACGGGTATCTATGAAAGTTAGCCCAACCACATCAACTAGCTGATCATGATTGTTAGGCTCCTCACTATGTTAAAGGGAGTGAGTCCAGAAATCACTGTACTCATAAACATGGTCCGTTCCTACAATTCATGATCATAGGTGAGTTTAGCCTGAAAGAACTGCCAGCTTCCCTGTTCACCTGAAGAAAGCATTCTGCTTTTGCCCAATAGATAACCTATGTCCTAGACTTGGAGATGCTTCTAACTCTAAAAAGTAAAAAGTGTAAAAAGATGTGCATGTGTGTTGGAGGTACCTTAATTATTGTGCCAAGACTAAAATCATCTGCAACAGGAGGTCCATGTCATTCTCATAGATCTCGTGTCATATCATTACCCTGATTTGCTTATGCAGATTTCTTCTCTAGAACATTGCGAGGATCCAGCTATTTTAACCCACAGAGGCCACTCTGGTGATTGTTTAGTCCTTTGTCATTTGGAGACTGAACTATGGAACTTGATGCTAGCTGGTCTGCCTCAGTGAACCATCTGCAGCTAATGTAGAATGTAGCTCAAAAACATCTTCCCAACCTGCTCAGATTCTCCCATGCCATCTGCTGGTTATGTTTCCTCTACTGGCTTTTTGTAGCTGCTTTAATCTCATTTAAAACACTGATGCTTGTGCACGAAACTCATAATATACCAGTTTAGCATATACCCACTGTGCCTCTAGAACAGCTCAGTTGGAGCCACCATCTCTCAGGGTTTAAGAAAGACGTGCATCAAGGTCCTTCTCCATCCTGCTGCCTAGATGGAGGGATAAGCTTCCTCTGCCTGTCTAAACAGATTGTTAGAGTACTTTTTCTTTTTAGTACCATTTTCCTGAGATAGGTGTGCAGGAGGCTTTTTGTGTTTCTTGGAAATAAGCATGTTACATTATCATGACAAAGTAACAACCTGTTAAAAGGTTCAGTTCACTAAAAACTTTTTTAAACATGCATTAAAAACCATATGAAATGCAATATTTAAAGCTTTGGCAGACACTTTGGCAACCAATAGACAACTGAGTCAGAAAATTGCTGTGGAGAAAGTAGGGTCACATTTTGGTGCTCACATTAGTGCTCTCTAGGCAAGAAATGAACTAATTGCATGCTTATTCAATGCACTCAAGAGAATGCATGCAAAATGAGTACAGTCTTTACACAGCAAAGGTTGTGCTTGTCAGGGTAGTCTTTATTGTTGTAATGTTTACCTGGGATACATCTTAATAACCATAACAGGTTCTTTGATTTATAATTCTACTTCACAGAACCTCCCCTTGAGGCCATTATGAGACCAAAGTGAGGTCCATATTGCTCATTCTGAGGGCTGTATGAGAACCATGTGCATCATTATTTGGTGCATTTCAGATAAGGCACGCAGAATTAGCACAATCTTTCTGCAATATAAGCCCTACTTGCACTAGTGCAGGTACGTTGGTTTCTTGCCACCATGATTATCAAATACAACATTGTGAACTTGGTACTTCCAGTGAAACACTTCAATTTGTCAGAGTTAACAATAAAGCAAAGTGTTTTTAACATCTATTCCATCGATTGTATCTGTTCCAAACTTCATTTGGCTATTTAGAATTTCTTTAAGTGCTCTAAGTTGCGATGTGAGGCCTCCACAGTTTGTACTTGTTTGTCCAGCACATCCGACAGACACTCGATCAGATTGAGTCATCACCTTTCACCTTTGAGTCATTCACGTCATTTACTTGCCATTCCCATCTGTGGGCATCAATGACCCTGTCGCCAGTTCACCAGTTCTCTTCCTGGGACCATGTTTGGTAGTCACTAACCACTGCAAACCAGGAAACTCCACAAATGATCTGATGTTTTGGAGATGCTCTGACCCATTTTTCTCTCTGGAAATGCTCTGACCCAAGTTTGCTCTCTTGTCAAAGCCCCTCAGATCCTTACACCTTTCCATTTTTCCTGCTTTCAAAACATTGATTTCAAGAACTGACTGTTCAGGAGTTACACTGTACCTGCACCAACCAAACAACCAACCATTTTTGAAAAGCCAGAGGTCAAAAGATCTTCTTAAAAATTTAAGTAAAGCTTCCTTCAGCTGCCTTATGTCAGGATTGGTCCCTAGCAGCAGTCAGCAGCACTAATTTTTTCTTGGTTTCTCCTCACGTTTGGCATTGGATTCTGTTATTTTCGTTTCAGTCCTTTTTTGGGTCTTTTGAGCTTGTGTTCCCCTTAGTTGCAAAACAGATGTAAGATAAAGCATTTTTTATTACTGTTTTATTACCGGTAGATTTTTCTGTTTGTGTAATACATACTTGTTTTTGTTTGTGCAACTTTTTTATTATTTTTTTGTAATTAACATTACAGCTTGTAGGTCTTATGGACCTCAACCACTGTATTTTGCAGAACTATAACAGATTAGATATGTGTACAATATACTACCAGTACTATTAGGTCAGTACTGTAACAGTAATGTTACATCTCTATGACATTATTTATTTGACATTATTATTTATGAAAAAACAAACAGAAAACTTTCTCTCTCATGTGTATACAGTGTGTATGTGCTCTCTTGCAGCCCTATGTTCAGTCTGATTGGCAGAAGAAGTTCATTCTGAGTAGCTGGTTTAAGCAGCATTTTGTCACTGATTCAGTTCAGCTTGAAGAAATCGCTTTAGAAATTGGGAAGTTTGCATTTCTAAGTGGAGAACAAAGTATGTAAAAACACATCTAAAGCTCCAGTTACATAAACAGATCACAACAATATTTAAACCAAATTGATTAATTAATTACATTTTAATAATCATGTTTTTGAGAAATATTACTTGCATTTGCTACACGCACACACATGCGCGCACACACACACACACACACACACACATTTTGTGTTTTCCGTGTAATGGTCTCATTGTGTATGTACAGGTGTGCCTTATATTGGGGCCAATACCAAAAGACAACCCTTTTCAATGTGGCTTCAATTTAAACATTCTGTTGGTATAAAAAGCTGGTATTGTCAGTAAGTCTTTCCAAGTTCATCATTCAAACAGCCATGAACACGACTTCATTTAACGGACGAGCAGCGCCACCTGGCCATGGCGCCCCTTCGGGTTGGTGGCAGACAGTCAGATGTTGCTTGTGAACTTGGTGTGTCTCAAAGTGTCATCAGCAGACTTGCATCAAGACATAGAACTATTTGCAGAGTTCATGACAGACCCAGTAGTGGAGCCCCATGAGTGACGGACCGCAACGATGACCAGTACCTAAGGACCTATGCACTCAGACATCGTTATGCAACTGCCACACAGCTGCAGGCCCGAGATGTGAGGGGTATTAGGGTTTCCAGACAAACCATTCGCAACCAACTCCACTGGTTTGGCTTGAATGCCAGACGACCGTTGCGGGTGACTCTACTGACAGCAAGACACCGCTTGTGAACGTTTGCAGTGGGCACAAGACCATGTGACCTGTACAATGCAGCAGTGATCTACTGTCATGTGAGTGTCGTCAGCATTGCTGGAGAAGGCGAGGTGAGCAATATGCTGTAGTCAACATGGTCCCCAGGGTTTGCTTTGGTGGAGGAGGTGTGACTATCTGGGCAGGCATCACCAGTCAGCGCAAAACAGATTTGGTTTTTGTAGATGGCTCAGTCACTGCAATGTTCTTACCTCAGAGACATCATAGAAGCCATCATCATCCCCCAATTCCACCAGCACACCCCCAACTTTCTGTTCATGGATGATAATGTTCCACCACATCGTGGCAGAATTGTCACAGCTCGACTTCAGAAAGTTGGAGTGCCTCATATGGTATGGAGATCAATGTCCCCTGACCTGAACCCCATAGAGCACGTCTGGGACCAGTTGAAGCAGAGACTGGATGATCGTACCCCACCCCCACGTGACCCGGCAGAACTGCGTGTAGCACTTGTGCAAGAGTGGAACACATTGCCTCAGAACAACATCACGAGGCTAGTGAGGAGCATGAGATGTCACTGCCAAGCTGTCATTGTGGCAAATGGTGGAAACACCCGCTACTGACATTGTCAATGTTTGTCATTTGGGGATATCCTTGGTATTGTTTAAATTTTTGGGGTAATAAATACTAAACTAATGAAAATGGTGTTTCTTCTCATACATTATTAGTAATATGAAAGGGAAATTTTACTTATTTGATTAAAATTCAGAGCAAATAGGGAAAGCACTCATGTAAATAATATCCCTAACTTACTGTGAGTAGTGTATATATTCAATCAAACCAGAGCCCTAAAGTCATCTGTCTTACAAAGAGATATCTCCATGGCCACATTATGGGAAGTATTGTAATCCAAATGATGATGGGGGGGGGGTGAAATTTCTAGTGAGCAGGGAAACATCCAGCCATTTTTGTATTTTCTTTATTTCACCCTTTGTTATTACTCACGATCTAGATATTTCATAGTTATTTTATATATTCACCATTACTGTTTAAGTGTCATGTTAATTTTTTGCTTGTTCTATGATTTTAGCTAAAACACTCATTTGTGTACACCAGCACAAACTCCTCAGGTAATTGTAAAAGGGCATACAGTTACCCAAGGATGCTGCCATATTACGACTGCAGACACAATTGCAGAGCTATTGAATTTTCTAAGACTGGTAAACTAGGCTTTTTGTGGCAATATGATGGATATCTTTGTACAAAAGTAAATTTGTTCACCAATGTAGGAAACATTTCTTGGTCTACTGAGCTGTGACTAGGCAGTACAAACTAGAATACTCTTGCCATTGCAAGGTCATCCGTGTGCTGTTCGCTTGTTCCACGCAATAAAATTTCGGCTTGCATCGTTATACAACTCTCAACAAGCACATTGTTTATCACTTATAATTGCTTATAATCTTAGGCAGGTGAACAAGTCAAGCATTTAGAGTTGATTGGTTAGAGACAGTTTAGCTTGGGATACACCCTGTACAGGGTGCCAATCCATCGCAGGGGACACATAAACACACACTCTCACACACTTTCACACACCATTTGGGAAGGCACAGGGAGAACATGCAAACTTCATAAACATAAAGTTTTGAAGCTGAAGCAGGAATTGAACCTCTTACCCTGGAGGTGCAAGGTCACAGCGCTAACCCTATGCTACCAATATATATCTATGCTGAAGGTGTATTATAGAGTTTTGATACGTGTTATAACCAGCAATGGTTGTATGGTGGCGTAGTGGTTGGGGTCAGGGGTTTGATACGCACCTAGGATCTGTGTGCATGCAGTTTGCATGTTCTCCCCGTTCTTGATGGGCTTTCTTCAGGTATTCCAGACAGATTAGCTTAATAAGAATTCTCAAACTGCCCCATACCGATTGAATGAGTGTGTGAGTGTGGGTACTGTATGTGTGTGTGCCCTGCGATGGATTGCCAGCCTGTCCGCGGTGTACCGCTCCTTGTGCCCTAAGTCTCCTGGATTAGACCCTGTACACAGCATAAAGCGATGTAGGCGATGAGTGAGTGAGTGAGTGAATAGATGGAAGCATAACCTACAATATTATCATATACTTACTAGACAACTGGGGACATTTAATGGGTTATTTAAGCAATACATACGAAATATACACCATTTTCATATTCATGACATGGGCCAAAAAGCTAACAAAGGCATTATAACACCATCAAACACTGCAACTAAATGAGGCTAATTATAAAGTTAGCATAACATTAGCAAGCTAGCAGGCAATTTCAAGGCATTCCTGAGTGAACATTATATCGTATTTACCATCATTTGTATATATTTGCATTTATTTTACTTTATTTCTTTTATTTTTATCAAATTTTTCCTCACTCACCACAGTTTCTTCTCTAACCTCTTTTTTTTCTTGAATGCTTAGAGTAGCATCATCTGTTCACTTACATTTAACGCCAAGGTCAATGTTTTATGTGTGTGTGTGTGTGTGTGTGTGTATAAGCAAGCACATGTTACTAAACATGCTATTTCTTCTGGGAAAATCAAATTGCTTACATAATCAAAGTCACCTCACCTTCTGTAGTACATTTCACTTCATAGGAGTTCCCTTGACAGATGCCAGTGCTGTCAGGTGGACGGCTGTAATTCACCTCTCAGTCATTGGCCTACGTAGCTTTCTCTAACACGCTAATTTAGTAGTTGCAAATTAAGCAGTGAGATCAAATAATAACTTTGAAGTTATATTTAGGAATATCGATTTCAAGAATTGTGTTCAAGTGGTCTTTCAGTGGAGGTCGATCTGTCATTTTCTTTATGTTCACCAATATTCTTCTCTGTTTTTGCATCTCTCTCTCTCTCGTTCTCTCTCTCTCTCTTTCTGTAAATGTGCTGTGTAGAGGAAGATCAGAGCTGCTTGTGACAGCAATAACCTTTCAACGAGGCTTGGTTTATTGATACAGAATGAATGTAATGTGTGTGTGTTTCTGTATGTGTTAGGGAAACGCCGGTCATGAAGGATCCAAGTGGAGGGAAGGCGGTCCTGGGATTTTATTATGACAGTTATAGACATAATAATATATATGACAGCGCTGGAATGCGGAAGTCGGCGCGAGAGCTCCATGTGCAGCGTGAGTCTGGCAGGAGTGCGGAAGTCGGCGCGAGAGCTCCGTGTACAGCTTGAGTGTAGCAGGAATGCGGAAGCGCCGTGAGTTGGCGAGGGAGACTTGTGTGCGGCGTGATCTGCGCAGGAGTGCAGAAGCGCCCAGAGCCGATGGGAGAGAGAATTCTGCGCTGACAGCCGGCAGGTGCGAGGTGAAATCGCGCAGGTTCATGGCTGGTTTCGCGTTGCTTATCAGTGGTCGGAGGGAGCAGGTTTCAGAACCAGAGAGATGCTAGAGAGAGTCCGTGATCCGAGTTCGTAGTCGTTAAATAAATCCAGAGTTCGGTAATGCAAAAAGTCCGTGAGCGTGGAAGTCCAAAACCGTGAAGCAAGAGCAAGGTCGAGAAAACAAAGCGTGGTCGGTAGCGAGAAAGCTAGGCATGAAAAAACGCTGGAATATTGGGCTATGGAAGGCACTCAATAATCTGGCAATGTGGTGGTGTCAGTGTGTGGTTTAAATAAGGAATGGAGATGATTAATGATGGCTCACAGGTGTGTGGAGAGCGGAAGGTGAGGTGGAGGGATATAAGGGATGGTTGGGAATTTGGAACAGGAGTGTTCATGTATTCATGGCAGAGCTGTGGCTTGGTAGGTCGTGACAGTAAACACCCCCCAGCCTACCCCCCCACCACCAACCGCCTATGAACGCCACCTGGCGTTCTGGCCAGTGCCTCAGGGTGGAGTCTGTGAAAGTCACTGATTAGGGAACAGTCCGAGATGAACCTGGCTGGTACCCAACTTCTCTCATCAGGGCCATAGCCTTAGGACTGTGAAGGCTTCACCACCGTCTATAAGTCGAGGAGGAGGGGGGGGGTTGGGCGGGTGGAGATAGTGGACAGGAGATTAGTCTGCGAATCTGTGACACATGAAACGTGGGATTAATTCGCCGCATGGATAGAGGCAACGCCAACCAGACAGAGCATGGGTTGATGACCCGAGTGATTGTAAACGGGCCGATGAACCTTGGCGAGAGTTTCCTAGAGGTAGGAGAGGGAGTTTTGAGAGGGAGGTCACGAGTTGCTAACATGACCCTTTGGCCGACGTGATATCTGGGGGCTGGTAAACGGCAGCGGTTGGCTTGACGCTGGAAAGAACTGACAGTGTGTTGTAATTGGATATGAGCCCGCTGCCAGGTTCTTCTGCAGCGGCGGACGAAGACTTGGGCAGATGGAACTGCAGCTTCCTCTTCCTGGGGGGGGGACAGCAGCGGTGGCTGGTACCCAAGGCAGCATTGGAACGGGGACATCCCCGTGGAGGAGGTGGGGAGTGAATTGTGGACGTATTCTACCCAGGGTAGGAAGCGACTCCAGGAGGTTGCATCCCGAGAGGCCATGCATCTTAATGCTTTCTCCAGTTCCTGGTTCATGCGCTGCGTTTGTCCATTGGTCTGTGGGTGAAAACCAGATGAGAGGCTGGGGTTGGCGCCGATGAGACGACGAAAGGCCTTCCAGAACTGAGCTGAGAACTGAGGTCCTCTGTCCGAAACAATGTCTAGTGGAAGTCCATGGAGCCGAAAAACATGATTGATGAGAAGCTCGGCAGTTTCTTTGGCGGATGGAAGTTTGGGTAGTGGAATAAAATGGGCTGATTTGGAGAACCGGTCTACAACTGTTAAGATGCAAGTGTTATTGTCAGATGGTGGAAGTCCAGTGACAAAATTAATAGAAATGTGAGACCAGGGACGATGTGGGATGGGGAGGGGTCTTAGGAGGCCCTCGGGGGGCGGTTAGTCATTTTGTTCCTTAAACAGACGTCACAAGCGGCGACAAACTGCTTAACATCTTCCTTCATGGTAGGCCACCAGAACCGTTGCTGCAGGAGTGAAAGTGTGCGTGTCACCCCAGGGTGACAAGACAATCTAGAACTGTGAGCCCAGTCGAGTACTTGGGATCTCACTGACGCAGGGACGAAGAGCATACTGGGAGGAACATTACTTGGGCCTGGTTCCTGTTCAAGGGACTGCTGGACCAGGTTTCCCACATCCAGCCGCGTAGTAGCCACAAGGCATGGAGGGGGAAGAATGGTTTGTACAGTGTGTGTGTGTTGGGACATGGAGAATTGGCTGGAGAGGGCATCGGGTTTGACATTCTTTGAACCTGGCCGGTAAGATAATGTGAAGAGAAAGCGGGAGAAAAAAAGGGACCACCGCGCCAGATGAGAATTAAGCCTTTTGGCTGTCTTTAGATATTCAAGGTTTTTGTGGTCATACAAGAAAAGGGTGTTCTGCTCCCTCCAGTCAGTGTTTCCATTCCTCGAGGGCCAGCTTGACTGCCAAGAGTTCCCGGTCCCCAATGTCGTAATTTCGTTCAGGGGGTGTGAGTTGGCGACAAAAGATCTGTTAAAGGTAAGGATGGGTGCCGTGGTAAACCGACACTTGAGCTCCTCGAAGGCGTTGTTTGCCAGGGGATTCCAACGAAACGGGATCTTGGTCGATGTGAGTGCAGTGTGTGGGGTGGCCACCATGCTGTAATTCTTGATGAAGCGTCGATAAAAATTAGCAAATCCCAGGAAGCGTTGGAGTTCACGTCTGGATGATGGTAGTGGCCAGTCAGTGACCGCTTTCACCTTGGTGGGGTCCATTTGAATACCAGTCGGAGAAATAAAGTAGCCTAGAAATGAGGTGGTAAAGAGACTGCCCGTGATTTGCTAAAGACCTGTCGAAGATCATGGTATTCGGTGGGGATGTTAGTCAGGTTGGGGATCTCCTGTTGGAAGGAGGGCAAATTTTGCCCTGTGGTGGCAGAGCGTAGGCATGACGAGAGGCAGGAGGGGCTCCACTCCAGGATGCTTTGATTCCGCCAATCTATGTGGGGGTTATGCAACTTTAACCATGGGAGGCGCATAGGCGTTCTGGACAGCGAAAAAAGTGATGGTCTCAATATGATTTCCTGAGAACTGTAAGGTGACGGGGGAGATGCGGTGTGTGATAGGCGCAAGTTTACTGCCATCAAGAGCATGAACTATGAGTGGTTGAGGCAAGAGAGTGAGTGGGATTTTAAATTTAGAGGCAGAGATAGTGGAGATCAGGTTTTGGTCGGCCCCGGAATCTACTATGGCGTGAGTGATGTAGGAACGATTGTCCAGGTTCAGGGTAACAGGAAAACATGAGCGCTGGTCTGGGGAAAGAGTAGAAGTGGGGCCCCCCTGTACCCCCAGAACTACTGGGAGGCCCGGCCTTTTAGTGGGCAGGAGCGCACAACATGACCCACCTGGCCGCAGTAAAAACAGGCCCCGTCATCCCTCTGGCGCTGGCGCGCCCTTGGTGAAATATGCATGTATCTGCATGGGTTCAGGAAATGACTCAGGAGTGGTGGACGTGGGAGCTGGGGTGTGAAATTTGCTAAGGGGCCTGCGCATCTCCTGTCGGGATCGTTTACGGGCATCGATACGGGTAGCTAAGTCAATAAGGCCCTGCAGATCTGATGGAAGCTCCAAGGCCGCAAGCTCATTTTTGATTGAGTCCGAGAGTCCATTAAAGAAGCAATCAAAAAGTGCCCTTTCGTCACAGTCACAGGAGGGCCAGTGTCCGAAAATCTATGGCATAATCGGAAACGGATCGAGATCCCTGACGTAGCTGAAGTATTTGTCCTGCCGCCTGATGTCCTGTGAACGAACAGTCAAAAACTTTTCTCATCTCATCAGTGAATGTTTTGTATGTAAAACAGCAAGGTATCTGGGCATCCCATAATGCTGTTCCTCACTCTCTTGCTTTTCCTGAGAGGAGTGTGATGACGTATGCAACCTTGGATCGTTCAGTGGGGAAAGACGCCGCCTGCAGTTCGAGGACGAGAGAACATTGGGACAAAAAGGAGCAGCAGGTAGACGGATCTCCAGCATAGGTGGGAGGGGCGGGTAGGCGAGGTTCATGACCTATGGCATGTACTGGAGGAGGGGGCTGTGGAGTAGGTGTCGGCGGCGGTTGTGTCTGCTGTAGCTGAGTGGTAAGTGATGTTAGGGTCTCTGTGATGGTTTGGAACGTGGAGGTGATCTGTCTAATCTCTTGCTGGTGAGTGCCTAGGAGGGTTCCCTGGCTCTCTAGTGCCCCCCTCAGGCGAGCTGCCTCTGCTGGATCCATTCCTATGCCCAGATTATACTGTTAGGGAAACGCCGGTCGTGAAGGATCCAAGTGCAGGGAAGGCGGTCCTGGGATTTTATTATGACAGTTACTAGTTAGGGGAACTTGAAACAGGCTGGGAAGTTGATGCAGGAACCTTAATGTGCTTGGTGCTGGAGCGCTTGTTGCACTGTGTAGTGAAGCTGTATGTCCAGAGAGGGAGAGAGTTGCGCTGGAATGCGGAAGTCGGCGCGAGAGCTCCGTGTGCAGCGTGAGTCTGGCAGGAATGCGGAAGTCGGCGCGAGAGCTCCGTGTGCAGCTTGAGTGTAGCAGGAATGCGGAAGCGCCGTGAGTTGGCGAGAGAGCTTATCATGCAGCGCGGCTGGTATAATGAGCCGGCGAGGGAGTCTTGTGTATGCTTGTGTGCAAAGATAAAATTGAATTTCTGAGTTCAGATGCCTGTGGGGACATCTCAATTTACTCCAATTTTCACCATATAATCTATTCTTAATGTATGTTAATGCTTTTAATGTATTCTTATTACTTTTACATCAGCATAAGTGGATGCACAGCGTATGTGACATCCCTATGCAGTTCCCTCTAGCCTTTTCCTGGAGGTCATAGTCGCTTGTGCTAGTAATAATTCAAGGGAAAACGTTCAGTCTGTATATGTGTGCGCGTGTGTGCTTTTGGAGGGTTATTCAACGTGATTCTGCTTAAAGATGAACAATGATGAGAAACTTGATGAGTCATTTAAACTATAAAGTATCGGAACTTTAGAAAGTTGAACTAAAATGAAGTTCGATGTATTAAAATTACTGGCTGTTGTCTAAACATGAAACAGCACAGCTTCTGGATCAGATCTTGTTAAAGTGCTTAGCCAGTCAGACCAGAGACTAGCTAATAGGTGAAACCCATTATAACAAAAAAAGGAAATGTGTCACTAAACCCTCGACCTGAATAGTGCAATGTGATGACATGGAAAGTCAAATACGAAATTAGACTGTTAAAGATAGATGGACTGAAAAAATATGTGTTAATTCTTCAGGGTACCAGAAAAAAAATGAAACAAATTATATGCAACCTTTATTACTGTATAGCCATAAACCAGTCACTATTGGTAAACATTAAAATGTAACTGTTATCACTTTAAGATGTTTTATTTTGATCATACTTAGGCTTATTTAAACATTCCTTCAATTATAGAATGGATTCTTGTCATTGTCTGGGCGATAAGTGTCAGTGCCTACATTAGATTTAATAAATTACACCCTGAGTGTCATTTTGACAAGATCCTCACGTCCTGTTTATCTGTTTAATGAGGTCACGGATGGCAGAACTGCTGAATATCAGATCAGCTGGCTTATTCAGACTCGGAATGAATGTTGCGGATAATTCACACAAACATTGTCAAGTTGCCTTCAAGCGGTTCAGATTTATTTAGCGTGGGGTTCATAGTGCTTATGAAAAAAAAGTGAGAATGACAAATACATACCATTAGTGGCACTTACTTGCCACTTTATTAGGTACACCTTGCTAATGCTGGGTTGGATCCCTTTGCGAACTGCCTTCATTTATATCTGCATGGCACAGGTTCACTAAAATGGTGGAAAATGTCTTTAGGGATTTTGTTCCATATTGAAATGATAGCGTCACCACAGGGGCTGCAAATGTGTCGGATGCACATCCATGATATGAGTCTCCTGCTCCCAAAAGTGCTGTACTGGATTGAGATCTGGTGACTGTGGAGGCCGGTTGAGTACAGTGAACTCATAGTCACGGTAAGGAAAGCAGTTTAAGAGGATTTTAGCTTTGGACATGAAACAAGTGTACCTAATAAAGTGGCTAATGAGAGTAAGTCACTAATGCAAGTTACAGTAGAAAACATCTTAAAAAATTTTTACAGTGATCTTCATTTATTAATTTTTTTATCAGTGCTTAATTCTGTGTTGTACTGTATTTGTATGTGTATGACTGTGGCATAATGGTGTTAATGCCATACAGGTAAAAGTTGGACCCTACAGTACACTGATAGAGAACAATCAAATTTACAATGTTCATAACTGAACCAATAACATGGAGCTGGCACAATTTTTCTTCTGTCCAGTTCACATCCGCAGCTTGCGTCTATAAAAAATGCTGCCTACATACTGTAAACAGTTTTTTTTAAAACTGCAATCACACTGCGGTAGCATTCACCGGGTTTCCACCTGCTGTGTTCTCACCAGCTTAAGCAAGCCACACAGAGAGGGCAACCTCACTTGAATACTTGAGTGATACTTGAGTAAAAGTGCTTGTACCGTGTCGTCAACACTTATAATGACACCTTGTAAAATAACCTATGTCTCCTTATTTCCTCCTTTTAACAAAAGCCTGTAGATAGTTGTTTTGGTTTTGACCTTAACCTGCCAATATTTTTGACTCTGATTATCCATGTCTCTCTGATCGCTCTTCTTGCCTTGTACAGCATGCAGTTTCTTTCACCTTCTTGTAAGTGCATACGGTGTGTAGATAAATAAGTAGGATAGCTCTTTAACTGAAGCTCATGTGTACGCCCCAGGACTACTGATCTGTTGGCTGTCATATGGCGATGCCATGACTAATTGGTAAAATGTTGTCCTCTTCTCTATTTTCATGTCATTTAGTGCAATATTCACAACTGGCCTCTTCAGAGTTAAACAACTGGTACCTTTTGTTCTTCCTTAAGTAGGTAATTAAAAGCAAATGAGAAATCCCTTTATTCATTGTGAAAATACCAAAGAAAGAAAGAAACCAATTACTAAGGACACAATGTGGAGTAAAGAACAGATACTGTTCAGGGGCAAGATGCCAGGGAAGAAATGCCACTCTAAACGCAGATCACGATTTGTTTCAGAAAAAAAAAAAGACATGTTAATTACACTTGAGATTTCATCATGTGGCCATTTATTTGAACTCTCTGGAATAGACAATAGTTGCTATTGCAAGCAGCTGTGCATGTACAAATGATTTAACCAGTGGTTTTATATCAGCATAAAAAAAACGTAATCAGTTATAAAAAATATAATAAATACAAATCTAATATAGTGTATGTGATTTGTGCTTGTATGAAAAATGAAAGTTGAATACTTTATAAATAGTAAGTATCAGTTAAATTTTAAAAGGAATTCATGTTAATCATTAATCTGCAAAATGCATCACTTAAGTAAAGATTTTGGCACTTCAGTTGGCTTTACAAATCTTCTAACTTTAATTTATAATATATGTATGGCTTTCTCAGTAGTGAGGCAGAATCCAATCCAATCTGAGCAAACTTTCATTACTCATCTAGCTATTACTATCACCAGCTAAAACACACAAAAATTCATATACAGGGGTTGGACAACGAAACTGAAACGGCTGGTTTTAGACCACAATAATTCATTAGTATGGTGTAGGGCCTCCTTTTGCGGCCAATACAGCATCAATTCGTCTTGGGGATGACAGATACAAGTCCTGCACAGCGGCCAGAGAGTTTTTGAGCCATTCTTCTTGCAGAATAGTGGCCAGGTGATGCTGCTGGAGGAAAACGTTTCCTGACTCGCTTCTCCAAAACACCCCAACGTGGCTCAATAATATTTAGATGTTCAACGAGATGTTCAACTTCACTTTCACCTTCATCAAACCACTCTGTCACCAGTCTTGCTGTTTGTATTGGTGCATTATCATCCTGATACACGGCACCGCCTTCAGGATACAATATTTGAACCACTGGGTACACATGGTCCTCCAGAATAGTTCGGTAGTCCTTGGCAGTGACGCACCCATCTAGCACATGTATTGGGCCTGGGGAATGCCATTATATTGTAGCCCAAACCATCACTGATCCATGCTTCACTCGGGCATGTACCAGTCTGGGTGGTACGCTGCTTTGGGGCTTCTCCACACCGTAATTCTCTCTCGGATATGGGAAAGACAGTGAAGGTGGACTCATCAGAGAACAATACATGTTTCACATTGTCCACAGCCCACGATTTTCGCTGCTGGCACCATTGAAACCGACATTTGGCATTGGCACGTGTGACCAAAGGTTTGACTATAGCAGCCCGGCCATGTACGTTGACCCGGTGAAGCTCCCGACGAACAGTTTTGGTGGAACCAGGAGAGTTGAGGGTGCACATTTAATTCTGCAGTGAGTTGGACAGCTATGGTTTAATGTTTTTTGGATACACTCCGGGTTCGCACCTGGACATCCCTTTGGATACCGTGGCTTTTGATACATCACAAAGACTTGCTCTTTTGGTCACAGATGCGCCAGCGAGACGCGCACCAACAATTTGTCCTCTTTTGAACTCTGATATGTCACCCATAATGTTGTGTGCATTGCAACATTTTAAGCAAAACTGTGGTATTACTCTGCTAATTAAACCTTCACACTCTGCTCTCACTGGTGGAATGTGCAATCAATGAAGATCTTTTAATTAGCTTTCCTGACACCATTATACTGTATTGCACTATTATTACCAGTGTTTTTTCCTATTTAATATATGTTTTGTTTGTCTGTTTATACTGTAAAGCACTTTAAGCAGTTATTAAAAATGTATAAAAGGTGTTGCTGGTTAATATATAAATTTTGGTCGTGCAGTGGCATAGTGGATAGCACTGTGGCCATGCACCACCAGGGTTGAGGGTTCGGCTCCCTTCTGTGCGTGGAGTTTGCATGTCTTCCCTGTTTTGGATGTGTGTGTTTTTTTTGGGGGGGGGGTTACTCTGGTTTCTTTCTGCAGTTCTTTTTCTTATTCATTTTTATTTGATCTTTATCTTATCTGAACATTTTCAACTTAATTATGAGTCCATAATTAAGATGATTTCCATCACTGAGCACCGCCACAGTATTCTATGTAATTAACATAATGACATGGATACTAAGTATCTAATGGATCAGTTCCCTCCTGACAGTCCTGTTAGACCTGTTCACCTGCACCTTTGTATACCCTCTTGCCAAATGCCACTCATTATTGCACAATAGTCAGTCATTTGCACATGGTGAATGCCTGGACAGATCTTTCTGCTCATTTTCCAAATGCATACCTTTAAATTGCTACTGCTTGCAAAAATGTAAATGTAAATGTTAATTTGCTTCTTGTGTGTTTTCAAGGTGATTTAAGTTTAATGCTGGGTTAATCAGTGTGAATAGAGCTTTTCTTCAGTTCAGTGATCAATAACTGTGTTATATTTCCTAGTTTATTTTACACCACTATGAACACGAACACACGCACACACACACACACACACACACACACACACACACACACACACACACACACACACACATTATCCGAGTCACCAGAGAGTCCTGTGTTGATCTAGTAATGCACTCCCTTTGGAGGTTGTGTGCACAGCCTATTAAAAGCTGTCTCGGGTCACGGCCATTAAGGAAAACATAATTAGAAAAGCCATTTACAATAATGATTAATTAGGCATTGCTGTTTCCATATTGGTATTATGTACGGTCACTGGAGAATCAGCCACAGCTGTGCGAATGTGGATAAGCTAACTTTCACTGAACCTGTCTCTGGATCGCTGTTTTTATTTTCATTTCATTATTTCATCTGTCATCTTCTACTGTAGCTGTGAAGTTATTTAACCTTAGAGGAGGGCACTGTTTTTTCCCCTAGGAATTGTTCTAAGTGTTAGTATACTACATCGACTTGTTCTTATTCTGTACATGGTCATGGGGGCCCTGGAGGCCAAGGCCCAAGGGTACACCAAGGGGTGTCAGGGTGCCACAGGCACAGGGTAGCAGTCCATTGCAGGAAACACACACACACACACACACACACACACACACACACACACACACACACTACGGTCAATTTGGGGAATTTTTATTAGCCCAATCTCCATGTCTTTGGACTATGGAAGGAAACCCAACGAGAACATGCAAACTCCTTACGCACTGGTCCGAGACGGGAATCGAACCCTTGACTCTGAAGGTGTGAGGCCACAGTGCTAATGTTCAGATGGTCAACAAAATAGACTAAATCTATTAAAGATATAGGTTAATGATGCTTATTAGTATGTTTACATTTGGTGATTGGGAATCCACGAAAAGTGCTTGTCCTTATCATTACATTAACCAATAACTAATTTTAACAGTATTCATAGCGACATTATCTTCCTGGAATATGGCGCTCTCATCAGGAAAGAGTGTTGCACCACAGACTGTAACTAATCCTGTAAAACTGCCTCGCATTTGTATAATTATGCAAAGCAATCATTGAACAAAATGATTTGCACAAGATGATTGACCATGCTACAGCGTTATAGCTCCATCACTGCCATTATTTAATCATCTGCAATGGACCTTGTGTTTTGAACGCATACAGTACTTCAGCTTCCTCTAAACATAATTCCAACCACATGTAGGAAATATGGTCAGAGTTAATTTATTAGGCCATTTAAGGTTTTGCTCTAGGTTAAGGAACCAGGTTTTATGCTTCTTAATGTGTGCAATGACTCTCAACATGGGAGTCAGTTTGGTGGTTATTCAGTTTGCGGGGTATTTTTGTAGTAGCCACATTAAGCCTACAATTACTGTAGCAGTCAGAGAGGGATGAAGACTATCACATGTTTCCTCCGGCCAATAAGCTCTCTCTACAGCATCACCTGAGAATTGACCCAGTGATCTCTGGATGATAGGAGGAGCACTTTACCACTGTGCCACTCAGGGGCCCGGGATAGGTTTTTAATGTAGCTTGAATTGATGGATGTCTAAGGGTGCCACGGTGGCTTTAGTGCTCAGAACCCTTACCTTGCACCTCCAGAGTCGGGGTTCGATTTGCATCTCAAGGCTACAGTATGTGCGCAGAGTTTGCATCTTCTCCCCGTGCTTGGTGGCTTTCCTCCGGGTACTTCGGTTCTCTCCCACAGGCGAAAGACTTTGGGATTAAGTCTAACTAGCATTCCCAAATTGCCTGTAGTGTATAAATGAGCGTGTGAGTGTGTGCGTATGTGTGATGGATTGACACCCCGTCCATGGTGTACCCCGCCTTGTGCTCTAATTCTCCTGGACTTGAGTGAGTAAGTGAGATTAATGTCTTTTTAGTAGAAATCTGGCTCTCAGTGATTAGATGCATCCACGGTACATTTTCAGTTCCCGGCCATGCAATACAAAAGTAATGACCAGGTATAAAAGTCGATTTATTTCTTATTCTTACTTCCCGACATGCTCGTCGATGTGAGCTTCGTGACACTATGGCCTACTTACCGTATATACAGTAGAACTTGGATTCACCATTATTTCCTGTGTATTCGTCACGTATTTGCCTGGATTGTAAGCGATTTGCTTAGAAAAGAGGTTTCCCAATTCAGGCCTCATAATCCCCCTGATCCACATTTTAGCATTACCCAGCATTGGCATGTATTGTTATTTTTCTGAAAGTCTTTTGAACGATTTGAAGAGTTGAATCTCAAGACATGCACTGCATGCAATAGCCTGAGCTCAAAGAGAAAACAAATGTGTTTTGACATGCTGTTTATTGTTGGCTCTGAAGTAGCTGTCCTCTATTTCATTGAAATGGCAAAGGGATGGGGATCGACTACCCTCCCTTCCTCCATCTCTCCTACCCGCTCTCTCTCTCTCTCTCGCTCTCTCTCTCCAGAAATTGCCCATCTGCTGTGTTTGTCCTCATACATTTTTTTTTAATAGCGGTGAAATATTAGTTAATAATAAATACTAATATAAAACACAACCTTATGCGCACCTACACGATAGCTGTAATTTGTTTTTAATACACCATAGATTGAGTTCTTACCTCCCCTTTATTACTCACTTCTTGTAGGAGCCAGACGGTGCTGCACCAGTTTTGCTGTCCTGCACCAGACGCTCCGGACGCTCCTGAGCCCGACTCTCAGGCCTGTGTACCCAGGTAAGAGCTGGTACCCACCTCCTCACCAATGCTCACTGGTCTTTTCTGGTATATGGTGGTACCAGGCAACACAACTGCCCTAGTTCTGTCTGTCTTGAAGTGGTTGTTAGCCTTTTTCTTCCTTTATTAGCATGAATCCTCAGTGTACCTGCCTGCCGTCATTAATTGGAGCCGGGCACACATTGTCATTTTTTTTTTTTTACCAGAAAATGTGAGATCTCTGAAAGCAATTTAATTGAAAACAATTTTTATTTGCCTGTCCATTGGCTAAAGTCATTTCCCGCTATCCGACTACTCCAGTGTAAAACTGCCTTTAGACAAAGGTCATGATAGTCTAAGAGACTGGCTCTGGATCTTATCTCTTGGCCATCATCCAAACTACAACATTCTGGCATAAGGTTTAGGCTGTGCGATGAGACTGACAGTATTCATTGTTTAATCCTTGACGATAAGCATAAATCCTTACTAATAGAAAAATCAATTAAACAGTTTATATGTAAGCATGTTCAACAGACATTTTCTCATTACATCTACTGAGCACATGCATCGTTTTTCGGAGAACTAATTGGTTCCTCATTTTCACCCTTCCTACAGATGTAGGTTTAGCAAATTTGTAAAAAGAGGCAAAAAGAAACATCAATAGTAATTAAGCAAAGCACTTTCGATGTTTGTTGTGGATCCTAAATGTTGACGGTGTGCAGTTTGTCCAAATAATGAATCTAAAAGGGGGGGGGGGAAAAAAGAAAAAAAGTGCAAGCGAAAACATGCAACAAAGCCAAAGCTGTATTGACGGACCAGCACCCCCTGAGGAGTCGGTCACAATAAGCAGTGGTTTGAACACAGTGGTCAGCAGAGACGCAGCCTCTAAATCACAGCCTAAATGCTGCAGAGGTTCACCGTTATCGAATTAGGCATAGCGAGAAAGCCACAGAGGAGTACAGCGAGAGAGAGAGAGGGAGAGAGAGAGATGTTGTCTTGGTCCTGTGTTCCGCAGTGGAAATTAATCGCTGCTGTTCAAAGTGGGGTGTGGTTGAATAAGCATACTGCTGCATGAGTTACGTAAGGTGACACTAAACACCGTAGGCAGCTCAGATTGTCAGCTTCAGATGATTAAACTGTTATGCTCACTTCCACATTTGAGAGGTAGCCTTATATACGGTAAGTGCGACAGGAATTAAATAATGGCACCTTTTGTTATTCTTTGTCCTAGATGCATTAAACACTACACAATGAACCTATGGACTTTGTGTACTACATACAGTAGTGGTATACAGTATGAGACGCTCCACTTCTCTCACTTGTTCCAACCAAGGCAAACTGGCACTGCTCTATTTTGGCACAAATAATAACTTAATTTTAAAAAAAGTATTTCTTTAATCAATCGCATTATTAATAGAAAATTATTTTCTAATCCTAGAATCTACTATATACTGTATCTGGGGTAATAGGTGAACAACACATATTCTCTTGTTTTTTTCCCCTTTGAATGATTGCGTGACCTACTGTTGTAGATCTTGATTTTCCAAATTTCAGCAGAAAATCTAAACACGGCATTTAATTCACTAATATAAAAGCAGTAGGATCCTTACCACATGGGGCGTAAACACAGTATTACCCAAAATGATGTGATGACAACTTCACCTTCTCTGTAGCAAGTCTTTAAAATCATTTATTGCTAGAATAGCAGAGAACCAAAAGAGCAAAAGTGGGCTTCAGTTACAGCAACACTTGCCAATCACCGGCTTCTATGAGCTTGTGTACAGTATATAGAGGAAGGCAGATGAGCAGCAATTTGAAGAGGTGTAGTTGGCTGGCTTCACGTGTCTCTTGGGAAGCCTGCCACCTATCCAGTTAGTAGTTGCCGTATGATGACAAGGGATGTCTGGTGAGTGGGTGACCAAACTGGGAAGAAAATATAAAGAGTAATCACTTCATTTACATACACTACATACACGTTTCCATGTAGAGAAAGGGATACAGTTCACTACCCCCATTTTTTTTCTGAGACTCATGTTCAGTATGGGACATTACCCAACAGTTAGTTCCAACTGAGTAGTCTGACGAAGACGGGCGTTCCACCAGTCGGTAACAGCGTTAAGATGGTGCACAGAACTATATGTGCACAGGTGTTATAACAGTCATTAATTACACTAACTGTCAGTCAGCAGCATGGGTGAGAGCAGGTCAGTATGGTGTGCAGTACCTACTGAGGAGAGCCGTCTGCCAAAACCCACATTCTAAACAGTATGGAAAGCACGTTCAGCAAGAAAACACATCTGATGATGTCATGTCATCGTACACAACATGTGCTTCAAAGTCATTTTTGAATTTCCTTTGAACCTCTGAAAATTCCTTTGAATTTTCCTCTTTGAATTTCTATTTTGTTTTACTTTCGTCTAAGGCGAGCTGCAAAACTAAGTAGCTCCCAAATCTACTTTTAATCCCAAATCCCTCTCTAGCCTCTGATCGAGGGCACTACAGTGAAACTTTGGATTACAAGCATAATTCGTTCCGGAAGCAGGCTCGTATTCCAAAACACTCGTAAACCAAATCGAATTTTCCCATCAGAAATAATGAAAACTCAAATTATTCATTCTACAGCCCAAAACAATAAATTCATAAAAATAATTAATACAATATATAAAGTAAAAAAAAAAGGAAAAATAAATCTCGACAGATAAGTGTTTCCGTTTGTGCGCCCAGGCGCTGTGTATTTATGTGTGTGTGTGCGTATGTGGAATAAGCCCCTTCCCTCGCCTCGTCTTAAACAGTAAAACTCCTCCTCCCTCCCCCCACCTCGCTTTTTAAGTTTCACAACAAACACACACACACAACAGAAACACTGTTTTAATGGGGGGAAAAAAAGAAACCCCTCTAATGACATTCGCGTGAGCACATACTAACGGAATCACTGCTGTAAAGTAAAAAACAAGCAAACAAATGAACAAATGTAAAGTAAAATCTTGCCTGTTTCTCAGGAATATGAATCAACTCCATGGATTATTGTCCTTTTGGATACATAGTACAGTACCATTGAGAATTTAAAACTACTTTCACCCTTATTAATTATACCAACTGTCAGTCTTTAGTTAGTCTGTTAGTCAGCATCCCTGCCAGTCGCGGTAGGATACAGTATGTGTTGGCAGAGAAAAATAACTGGATAAAAGAATGAAAAGATTTTTTTAAATTGGTGTTTGTTTGTGGAAGTGTTGTGTAAAAGCAATATCACACACAAAACTGTGCTGTTGTACTCAATATCAGCACGGCTGTGATGTCTCATTGAAGCACAGCAGCACTCCGTCTCATGTGTTGTTACTTCAATTATTCTGAGAGTATCCGCTCAATGGTGTGAATTTGTCTGTCCCTAAACTTGCTTTTTTTTTTTCTTCAAGCACACCCCATGCAGCTGTGATTCACTAAAAATAGGATATTTACGACAACGGTGACTGTATGGCATGTATAATACAGTATAAAAAAAATTAAAAATAAAGAGCAAGAAAGAAAGAAAGAGAGATCAAACATCAATGTCCAGGTTAAAGTCATGCCAGAGGAGACGTGATTTATTTTACAAACAGAAGTAGTATTAAAAGTGAAATGAATAAAATTTTATTGGAAAAAAAAAACAAACCACTTCAAGCTTAAAGCTTAAGGCAGTCTGTGTTTTGCTCATTATAAAATGTTTTTTGTTAATTAACCAAAAAAAAAAGCTATTGTTTTCTGTTGTTACTTTGATGTCTGTCAGTAAATTGCTGTTCATACAGTATGTTCCTCACCGTATCATGTGCTCACTGCTTCCACAAACCTGCCATTTTCATCCTTGTCACCGTTGTTCATTCAACTCCTGGTAGAGCTACAGGAGGTTCCAATGCTGCTTCTGTAGTTCCCATCATGCCGTGATACATCTGTCATCGTTGCTTATTAATCACGTAGACATACAGTACAGTACACCATGCGACATGAAATTCCACCCCAGCGACCAATCTGTACAGTACAGTACATACAGTACACAACATCTGGGCGTGGTTAATGGCCAGCTTTTGGGGGTAGATGGTGATTGTTGTGCTACTGTACATCCTGCATGCTGGTAGATGTGTAGAGTAGTGACTTCTTGTGTATATTTTGTGTAATGCTCACACTTCATCAACAACAAGCACTTTACACATTCCAGGAAACAAACCTGTTGTTTAATGTTGGTGACTTTTTTTTTTTTTTTTTTGAGAAAATGAGTGATTCTGAAATAACCTAAACTTGATTGATAATTAGAGGCTTTAGCTTACCATTTTAAAAAGTCTAAAAATAGCACCAAGTGGAAAATGTCATTGAGAAAGGTGCAGATAGCCAATTAAGCAAGGTCTTATAGCCGTGTAAAAATACCTCCTTGCTAATGTTTTTTTTTTTTTTAGGAAATAATGAATGACTAGTGACCCATTATTGCCCAGAGCTAATTGGCTGCTTGCTCTGCTGTGGACAATCATTTCCTCTTTACTGGTGAAAACAAAAGTCTCAAAACATCTCTCATACGAGGTTCCTCAGCATTTAGCTTCTTTAGCACATCATTCTTTGAATGAAACTATCTGCACTTTAGCATCTTCTAGCTCTTACGATGATTGTCTTGTGCTCTTTCCTTAACGCAAGCATACTTCAATAGCACTCACGTCAACGTTGCCACAGGTATATGATCTGACCATTCAAGATGCTTTAAATAAACAAAATGAATACTGTCAAGACATGAGCTTCCATGTCTAGTCATTTATTTGTTCAGGGATTCGTGTTTAGTTCTCCATCAGTCCCTGCACTGTTGTTGCCATCCGTCTAATCATCACTTGATCCCTGTTATTCATCAGCTCCCTCATTCATTGAGGAGGTAGAGTTCCAGACAACAAGCCTCAAATTACAGACTCATCTAATTGCTACACAGCTGGAGTTCCTTGGTCTTCAAATAATTTGCTGTCAATAGAAATGATGTGATCACCTATGGAATTAGATGTTTGGAAAGTTTTATGAATGTAATATTTATTTAAAAAATACGTTTGACCCAATCTGTACATATAAAATGCCAGTGATTGGACAAAAAAAAAATGTAATCATGTAAATGAAAAAAGGACTATTTTGTGTGAATATACACCGATCAGCTGTAACATCAACACCACATTACCACCATTTATTATGAATTATATAAATTGTAAATTGGTGACAGGCACCCAAGGCTCTACCTGCACGGACAGCCTACCTGGTCTGATCCCACAGAAAAGCCAATGTAGCACAAATCTCTGAAAAAAAGTTAATGCTGGGAATGATACAATTGTATAAGAATAAGCACAGCTCACTAAGCAATGGGGCCTGGCAGTCAAAGAGCTCTAAGAATCTCAATGGATCTCTCAATCTGAATGGAACTCTCTGGATGTCAATGCAGTTAAGCACCCATGGGATGTACCAGACAAACAAGTCCAATCCATGGAGGTCCCACTCCACAATCCACAGCGCCCAAAGGACCCACTGCCAAAGTCCTGGTGCCAGACACCAAAGTAGACTCCGAGAGTTCTTGTGGAGTCATGCCCTGAGGGGCCAAACCCGGGAATCTACACAATATTGGGCATTTTGCATTGTAATGTTTGGCTGATCGGTGTATTACTAAACTGACTAAAAGTTATGTACAAATACACCACATTGCAAAAAAGCTTTTGAATGCTTGAGTCACACATTTATTTTTGAACATCCCAGTTCAGGTTTTGTCTCACTTTTCTGTTATAAAAGGTGTTCAATGGGGTTGAAGTCAGGGCATTGGAAAACCATGTCCTCATGGACGATCTCTGTCATGCTGGAACAGGTTTGGACCTGTCCCTTTAGTTCTGATGAAGGGAAATTCTAAGTGTACAGCCAGAGGCAATTCTAGAGTCTGTTGGGTCACTAGGCAAAAATCTGCAGGTTTATCACTTTAGCTTATATACAATAAATAAGTTTGTCCGCCATTGAAGGCCCCCTATTGGCCTCAGGCCCCAAGCAGTTGCCTGCTTTGCGAGTTGTACAGCAGTGACACTGGCTACAGCATACACGGACATCCTATACTATTGTGTGCTTCTGACTTTGTGGTAACAGTTTCAAGAAGAGTCACATATGGGTGTGATGTTCAGGTGTCCACCTACTCCTGGCCATATAATGTACTATAAAGAATATCCAACATTATGTAAAATTTGCAACAACAACAATATTATGGGAAGACATACCCAGTAGATTAATGGTAGCAGTTTATGTTAAGGTTCCCTCAGTTGAAATTATATAATGCATTAACATGAGTTAACCATGTTCCCTACATACAAACATTTGAGTTACAAACTTTTGAAGATACAAGCGTGTTCAAACGTGGAAGTTGGGTCACATGTCTGGTGTACATTGTCACTTTCGAGGAGCTGGACAAACCTGGGGGCAAACCGGTACAAGCCAAGGATGTCCAGAAGCAGGTGTAAAAGCAGCGGTAAGCAATAACCATAGAGAGAAAAGTGAAAATAATTGAGAGAATGAAGTGAGGTAAAGGGATGGCAGATATTGCTCGTTCTTTTAACATGAATCGTTTAATTCTCATGAAGACTGTACAGTAATATACTGTGAATAGCAAATTGTGTTAGTATCCAAGTACCAAGACGATGTTTGTTGGACTTAGGAACAAACTGGACTTAAAAACGAGAACTCATTTGTACTGTACAGTATGTAGGGCACTTAATGTACTTAATAATTTAAACACAGGAAGAAACAATAAGAAACATAATGAACCAAATAATCAACACCAATGCTCAAAATAGTAAAACACAGTGATCAATGTGAATAATTCATAATTTTGCTGAGACCACATTTCAGTAAGGCTGGATGATACTGTACAGATTGAGCACGATTTTAGACTCAAATCAGTCACCCCTGACAAATTTTTAAACTGGCCCAGATTTCAGGCTTTATTGGTTGTTTTCCACACAGTGTGACAAAGTCCTGGTGCCTGATTAATCATCTGAATGATCAATGAAAGATGATCAGATGGATTTCTAGCACATCAAAAACTTTGGTTGTCTGTCTTGCCAAGTGATCAGACCCATGATCGAGGTTTCCACAATTTTGCCTGAAGTCTCCAGTGCGTCCATGTACAATACATAACGCTAATCGTTGCTGCAAAACAAACCATAGTCCTCCATCTTCTCAATCATTTTCATTTTCAGGTCCAGACCTATGATTTGGAAATATTAATAAATAAACCCATTTGGGGATTCTGGGAAGGCCAGTCAGGATGTGTAGTGTGAGTTAATAGATCATTGTACATGATCAATAAAAATCGTACTGTGTCTGTCCAGCCTAGGGTATAAAAAAAGTACTATAGAAGCATGGAAGGTTAAACTTTTCGCTAGTTTATCTTAACATATTTTTTTGATTACTTTGATTCCATATTGGCGTAAATTTCCAAATTGCCTGTAGTGTCTGAGTGGGTCTATATATGCTTGTGTGCCCTATAATGGATTGGCACTTTATCTAGGGTGTACCCTGCCTAGTGATACCCTTGGATAGGCTCCAGGCCTTCCGTGACCCTGTATAGGATAAGAGAAGGAGTGAGTGACTGAGTGATTCCATATTTGAGTTATTTATTTATTTTCGTCAACCTGTTAACATTACTTTTGGATTTGTTAATGATATCTAAGGCAATAAATTATGCTACCTGTAGTTGGTAAGTGGTCTTTCATGTGTTTTAAGTGTTATAAATGCAACTGCAATCAAATTTCATGATGCAATTGTGAAGCGCGGAAATGTGGTTTTAATACCAGTGTGGTTTTCATTTACATCCTTAGGAAAGGGTTAAAAGGCAATAGTGAGTGGTAAGTGTGCACTCTGAAAAAGCCTAAGGGGGTTTGTGCAGCTTGTTTCATGCTCCATCAACATCCATGGGGAATCAGCAATTTAGAGACTAAAATCACTCTATTTAGCTAGGTAAAGTGTGCAAAGTCAGCCAGCTGTCAACATGGCAGGAGTGGGATCACCAGATGCTTTTGTTGAACAGTCTGTACTTAATTCTCCTCCGAGAGGGCTTTTCTTTTAAGTCACAAGATCAAGATAAGATCCTTTTCTTATTTTTCATGGAGTTCTTTGCTCCGGCGGTCTAATAATGATCATTTAATAACAACATTATACTCTAAGGGCACCGTGTTAATTCAAGGTGTAAATGGAGCTGTGAAGATATGGAAAGACACAGCGGTTGCTTAAACAGATTCCTGTCTTACAGTTAATTTCGAATGTGTCATAGATAATATCTCAGGCTGGGGTGCAAATGACATACCTTACATTTAGACTTGTTCTTTTACCCAACATTTAATATAAGTGTCAACCGAGCTTGGGCCATGATATCAGTCATTTTATCTAACATACAGTATCATATGTCACAGCTCAGCTGGTATAAGATTTTTTTCTTTGCCTTCAAACGTTAGAATAAAGTGTGTGCGCAGGACAGAGTCTTTAATTTTATTTCTAAGAGCTATTACTTTTTGGTTTAGATTTAGATTTTCGAATGAATATAACTCAGTGAGTTATATTTCACCAAAATCTAATATAAATTCATTTAACCTAATATAACACCAGGCTATTATTGAAGATTAATATAGTGAAATGTCGTGCGCAGAAAAAGAAAAACAGCATTGCATCCAATATGCTCCTATTTTAAGCACATGGACTTTCTTTGTCCCATGAGCTTATTACCAGACCACCCGGCCTTGGGCATGTGTGAGCTTAAACCACCTGGTTCCCTTCCCAGCTCCTGTCATGGGTTATTTCTGCATTATTTGATCTGTTTCTTTATTTACTGTAGGATCATTGCTTAATTTCTCTGTTGTCGTTCCCCCCCTCCCTTTTCCCCCCCTCAATATGCCTACTTTTCTCTTTTTGTTTTTCTCTCTGTCCCTCTCTCTCTTTGTGTTTGGTCCAAATGGGCTTGTTGTTCAGGAGGCTACTGTGTCATGTTGAATGTGTACAATTACACTTGTGTTAAAGCCGAAACCAATCCAGAATCATGCTTCGCTTTTCTCTCCTTGCACTTTTTTTTGATGATATCAGTGTTTGTTTTTTAAGTCTATGTACTGTACAGTAAGAAGGAATTACAACAAATCATTATTTTCTTAACAGGAGCACTGGTACTATAGAAAGCACATTAATGCTTAGCTGTCTGTACACTGATCAGCCATTAAAATTAAAACCACTTGACGTTAACACATTACCACTCATTATAAATTATATTCCAGTAAACCGGTGAAAGGATTATGGGCCCCCAAGGCTCATTTATGCCTGTGGAGACTAAAGGCCAGGCTGTCTGGTCCAATCCCACAGAAAAGCTAAGGTGGCACAAATCACTGGAAAAAGTCACTGCTGTCCATGATAAAAAGGTACCAGAACAGCATGCACAGGGCTCAGCAGGCAAAGAACTCACGTTCGCCGACCCGGCCTCCAAATTCCCCAGATCCTAATCCAATTGATCGCCCATGGACAGCTAAGGACAAACAAGTCCAATCACCACCACTGTGGTCCCCATGCTGCAGCCCACAGCACCCAAAGGATCCGCTGCCAACCACCTGGTGCTGACACCACAGCACACCCCTAGAGGCCCTGCAGAGTTCCTAAGGGGCCAGAGCTGCCTCAGTGGCACAAGTGGTAATTATAATGTTAATGTTTTTAATGCTATGGCTGATAAATACTGTATATGTAGCTGATGTTACACTTTATTCCTTTTTACAGTCCGGGAAAAGGCAAGTTTGTAAGGAACACCTTAAAAAGGTCATACTAGCAGGCAGGTGTATTGTACATGCACTTACACACACAGGGTTGTAACATCTCCCTAGACATGCTCTCTCAAAGGTCCATCAATTTCTATCTCACCAATATATCAATATCTTTCTCTCTCTCGCTCTCTCGCTCTTTTAAGAATCATGATGTGTCACCAGTGTCCAGCAAAGTGACCTTGCAGCCTTACTGTGCTGTTGTCATGGGAACGTGAAGGCAGAATGCATAAGAAGCAAGAGGCAAAAGGCACGCTCACTGCCTGAACACCTTTCCAACAAAATCCATTCATGTTTGGGTTTGTGGTGGATGAGATGGCGAGAGCTGGAAGCATATCATTTTGAATGAGTCACATGATTCATTAAGGCATCTGCTCACTTTGCTGCCCTTCTTCTCCTGCCTTCATTGGTATAAACAAGGCATGGTGTCAGTTATTCAGTTGTGGCCTTTTCACAAATGACTTGCTGCTTGGCCAATCGCGCAAGATGTTGCTTATATCATCCAAGAACTGCAGCCAATTAGTCTTGGCCTTTGCACAAGTAAAGTGATTCAAACCAGAAGGACGTGACAGCTGATTTTAACAGCTGAATATAACACATTTGTTGCACTGAGCCCTTTCCCTTATCCAGCCCAAAGCTTTTAATCATTCTCTTAACGTGTTTCGCATTCAAATGAGCCTGACTGCATATATTAGTAAGCTTCACATGACAAAACAAAACAAAACAAAAAAAACATAAAGACTGACGAAAGAATTCGGCATTTATTACCCTTTTAAATGTAAAACCATCCTATTTTAAAACAATATCATTTTAATCAGAATATTTCCTGCACCTTCATTCTTGGAGCTGACAAATCAGTCGAAGGCTGTCAGTGTGCCACGACTGATATGAAACATGGCTACTATGTTCCTTAATGTTTAACTTCACTTCACAATTTTAACTCTGTTACACTCTATGATCATGTAAGAGGGCATTTGTCAGATGGATGTCTAATCTCCCGGCTCTGTTGATAACTTGGGTAAGCCAGATTGGATGAAGTGGGAACTTCTGCATCGTTTTGATCAGTTTGCCAAATCTGCATCTGACATGATGAGCTGACACATGGTGACTGTATTCTGAAGCGCTTTTATGAGAGACCGACTCTCCTGGCAAGCCAGAATATCCGTGAGCATATCAAACTGCTTTGCCGAAATCACATGCAGGTCTGACTGAGCACACCACTGGCTTTGAGGCTAAACATTCTCCTTTTGATGTTAATGATTATAGATTGACAAAAAGGCCTAAGGAAAGTGTGATATGTAATACGTATACATGATACTGATAATTACTCTTATTAACAAACAATCCACATGGCCTTTCATTGATATATTATATATAAATGACATAGCAAAAATGAAAAGTTCAATCCACTTTGAACCATTCACACAAATACTGTATAAAGCATCACAGTTGTAAGTCTTTCGGCTGCTCCCGTCAAGAGGTCGCCACAGCAGACCATCTGATCGGCACAAAACGTAGGCACAGATTTTCGCCAGATGCCCTTCCTGACACAGACCTCCAATTTTTATCCAGGCTTGGTTAAACAGGAGACAGGCACTGCATCCAGTTCTGTTTGGACATTGGGTGGGAACTGAGCCTGAGCATTCCACATGGCGGGCAAGAAACCCACCACTGAGCCACCAATGCTTATATGTATGGCATCACAGTCCTGCCTTTAATTGTGTGTTTAGCAAACAGGATGTGACATTGAATAACTCGAGCATGAGTTACGTGGGTCGCCTTTGGGGGTTATCCATCCACAAGATTATGATGTAGCATCCCTGCTTTCTATTATTAATGTAGTATTGAGGACTAGTTCTCCAGGATTTCTGAGAGATTCCCATTTTGGCTCTCATTTTAGCCTGGTCCCAGTACCTGACCAGTTTCAGAGGAATATACAGTTTGCGAGTCTTCCACAAGACGAGCAAAGATTTTTCATAAATTTTGACTTGGAAAACGAGCAAGTCTTGGTTTACGAGTACCGAGCATCATGTATCACGCTACACTTCTTGTTTTGACGCCGAGCGTCACGTGATCACAACTGAGCCAACAATTTTCTCTCTCTTGCGCTGCAGAATTGTGGATAATCGTCTCCCCTGCTGGGTCTTAGTGCTCGTCTCTCACTGGTATAATCAACATCCCTGCACGCGTGTACTATTTACTATAACATGTGTCTGTGCGTAAAACACATTTTATTTTGTCTTTGTATGCGTGTACTGTTTATTATAACACATGTGCGTGCGCGTATAAAGCAAAAGAAAGTCTCATTATAGAAGTTAAAGATCCATTTGCTCCTTCTCTGTCTCAGCTTGTAATTTTGTGTGTGCACACGCGTAATTTGACACCGTGCCCCTTCACACACACTCTCCAGCGCCTGCAGGCATAAAGGCGAGAGAGAGTGTGTGTGAAGGGGCACGGTGTCAAATTACATGTGCGCACACACATAACGACAGGCTGATACAGAGAAGGAGCAAATCTCTCAGCTTCACACACGACTACACACACACGCACACACACACACACACACACACACACACACACACACACACACACACACACACACACACACACACAGTACTGTATATATATAATTTTTTTTTGGACTGTCAAGAGACACAGTGACGATTCAAGCATAAAAAACAACAACAAAAAAACTTAGGCAAGAACCAGTGATAACTATATACAGTACAGTCTAATACAGTTGATCAGGCTGGTGATTAGTATACTGCTGATACTGAATGCTGAGTGGTTGGAACAGATGAGAGGGGAAATGAGGGCGCTGCTGAGTTTATTATAAACAACCAATTTTTAAATTGTACCTTCAGGCACTTTTGTTGTAAGTAATAGGGTCAATTTCTGTAATTTAATATTAATCTGTAAAGTCTAAAGAAACCTTGAAGCTGTTTTGGACTTAGGAACATCATTTGGACTTATGAAGTGCTCTACAAGACAAGCTATTATCAATTGTTGCATTCGACATTCCACTAGAAACTGTAGGTTTCGAGGCATTTCGGCGAGATGCTAATACTGATTCTTGAGACTTCAGCCAATCCTCTATTAGCATTTTGAGGCAGGCCAGCAGCTCTTAGTCACTCACTATGTTTGCACTGAGGACCCTAACAGGTGCTGTGCCATCAGATGCATTCTCAAACACACATCCCCAAATTAAGCTCTCATTTAGCTACTGCTGTCTGCTTTTCATGGCCAGATTCCTCACTATGTTAGAGTTATACTGTAAGTGTATGAAAACCTAAAGGAATAGTTAAACCCTGGAGGGTATATTTATTTACACACTAGAGGTTAGAGGCAGTGATTAAAGTAAAAGAGAGGTGAATTGATGTGGGAGTAGAATGAAGCTTGGCTTGCGGTGCGCTTGATTGCTTTGAGGTATACAGGGAGTGGATGCGCTGTTGGTTTACTACCCATCTGTAGCCTAATCAGATATTCATGCTGAGTACATGCATCACCCTTTCAACTGCGGATGCTCAAGCATGGTACCACACACACATTGTTTGTGGTTAAGCTGTTCGTGGGACTGATTGAGTTGCCGGCCAGTACGCCGAACCAGTAGCGCAGACTGTACAGTACCGTGGAATCCGTAAGAGAGTCGTCAGACTGTCCTGATTTGGGACATTATGTACCCTGAAGCACGCAGAAGCATAGAATATGACAGTGATTGCATTTATTATCATAGTCTCAGGCACTTTCTATATTACACTGAAATAAAGTTATACTACATTTTTAATAGCTATGGGAAAAAAATGCAGAAACTTTGCATTTAGCTTTAGCTTGAGGCAGCACGCAGATAAGTGCAATAAGATTTCATTTGAGAAACTGACTAGTTCATTTCTTATCCATTTTTATTTCCTGAGCTAATTTGGGATAAGTTTTAGGCTCTTGACGTACAGTAAATCATAAGTATTTTCTAAATTGAAAGCTATATCATTTTACCAATGCACGTTAGCATGGCCGGCTTTATGAAAGCACTTCTCCTTCTACTGTTCATTTTTGTTGCGTATTGGCTGGTGTCACATACCTGCACCAAATCATTTCAGTGGCGTGTCATTTTTATGTTATAAAAATATGTGTATTTATATATGCTATGATTGGATGCTTGATTGTATTGGGATTTGGGGGGTTTGGAGGCTGGGTTGGTGTCCTTGGGCTCTTTGCCTGCTGGGCCCTCTGCACAGCAGGCTGTGGTGCACTGTGTGTTCTGGTGCCTTTTTATTTTGGACAGTATTGACGTTTTTTCTACTTTTCTGTGGGATCAGACAGGATGGACTGGACATGGATATAAATTAACCTTGGGTACTCATGATCCTCCTACCAATTTATTGGTCTATAGTTGGTGATCAATGTTTAAAACTTTGATTAAAACTATTAAAATGTGGTATTGACACATACTGTGTCATATGGCTTATCCATAGGGTCAGTCCATGCGGCAGCCATTAAACAAATATCAGATTCCATTAAATCATCATTATTCTCATCTTTATACGTTAACCAAATATTTAAAATGAATAATGATACTGTTTGACACTAGATGTTACACACTTTTACAGAAACATACTTACACAATTAGCAGTTCAAAGTTATTACTTCACCCAGTGATAAAAATGGGAATGCCAACAAGAGCTAATGGAGGCTCATTGGTTCAGGTTTCACACCGCCCCATGTTCCTTTGTTGAATATTTTCAGTGGAGAATGAAAAACAGACAGGAGAATCAATGATGGGGTTGCCAGGGTCATGGTTTTATACCTTACTGGGATAGTTTAGAAAACTCTTCAGCTGTATGTATTTATGCTTTCATGTTGTTTACACCCAAATCTGACCCTACCGTCCGAATGCCACAGCAGACTCATCAGACCAGGCGGTGGTTTTCTAATCTTCTGTTGTGCAATTTTGGTGAGCCCATACATTGAGTCCTTAGCCGACTGGAGTGGCACCCGGTGTGGTCTTCTGCTGCTGTAGTCCATCTGCTTCAAGGTTTGGTGTGTTGTGCATTCAGAGATCTTTTAACCTTGTTTGTAACAAGTACTGTTAAGAGGTACTGTTGCCTTTTTCATCAGCTCGAACCGGTCTCGCCATTCTCTCCTGACATCTGACATCAACAAGGCATTTTAACACGGAGAATTGCCACTCACTGGACATTTTCTCCTTTGCAGACCATTCTCTATTAACCGTAGAGATGGTTGTGTGTGAAAATCACTGTAGATCAGCAGTTTTAGAAATACTCAGACCAGCCCATCTGGTATCACCAACTATGCTATGTTCAAAGTCACCTAAATCCCCTTCCTTTCTTGATGACTGTATTTTGTCTATGCCTGAACATATTAAACGTGGATTTCAAACAATGTAGTTTGTAAAACCCAGTTGCATATACTCTAAAAGCCTGCAATGTACATTTTCTTTCTTTTCTTACTAAACCAAAAACCCCAAACCAACTTTTTCTATAACTTTCCCCACCCCCCCAGCTTTGTTTCCCTTCTCTCAGTTACTCCTGGTCAATTTAGTAAGGCATCTTTTTTTCCCACAGAGCTAAACACAGCACAGGACCGGATTGGAAACCCTAATATTTTTCTTCTATAGTTTTTTAAATTGGGTCCCTTGGTGATGATGCAAAGGGAAGATAATAAAGAGTAGAGTGATGCCATCTCTGATTAGGCTCCCTGAGTTTTTATTACCAGCACTCAGCCATGGATTGGAGCTGAAGGGATGGCCATTCTTGCTGCATTTGTGCTGTGCACTTCTTCCCCTTCTGCCCCTCATTTCTCATCTCTCTAATGGCCTGCCATGAGATTACTCATGGTGGATGCGTAGAGCAAGAGAAGACCTAGTCGATAAGTTCTTTCATGGCTGTCTCCTGGGGCTGATGTGTGGAGGTAGACAGAGTGAGTGCTGTTTCTCCTCTCAGTACTAAAGTGACCCATGTGTAGCTCACTCTATTAGGGTTTGCTGGATTTAATTGACTCTATTATTTTTTTTTAATTATGTTGTTGTGCTCTTTGGTTCAAACAAATTAAAAATGGATTAAAAAATACTTTGAATGGGTAGTCGGCAGTTAAGATTCAGAAGGAGTGACTTCATCGTTGTTGAAATGATCATTGCCCAATAAAGTGTATGCAGGTGGCACTGTTTTTATATCTGTTAATATTTTTCTTAATTGTGTACTGTATGTGTAGTGGGCTGGAAAAATCTCATAGATTTTACTGGGGTTCTTTTTTTTTTCTCATAAACAACAAAAAATATATAGGGTTTTGGTCAGACCTCGAGCCATGACACATTTCCCCAGACCACTAAGCATTTACTTAGATTCACAATGAAACTAGTGGATCTTAAATCTAACACTGCCTGAAGCGAAGTCCTTCCTTCCATAAAAAGAAACCTCTGTCCTCCCGCTGTTCATGTAACTAGATAACTGATAGCTCTTTACAGGAACAATAACTTCTAATATTGTCTTCTAACATCAGCTAGACAGCTATGTTTATGGATAACTGGCTAGTTAAAACAATTGTGGGATTTTTTTCATATATGAATTATTAAATCAACGTTTTATTGATTACACCTATATTCTTACTATAAGAATATCATATATAAATGTCTTTACTAGGAGATTACTAGGAGTAGATAAGCAAAGTTCAAATATATAGAACCATGCTTATTAGCATTATGATATACTGTATACATTATAACTTCCCTTTGCTTTGGGAGTGACAAGAATGGACAGAATTAGGAATGAGTCTATTAGAGGCACAGTTTAGGTAGGACGATTTAGGGACAAGGTTGGAGAGGCCACACTAAGGTGGTTTGGACATGTGACATGTGCAGAGGAGGAAGGAGGGGTATATTGGGAGGTGAATGTTAGAGATGCAGCCACCAGGCCGGAAGAAAAGAGGAAGGCCCAAGAGGGGCTGTATGCATGCGGTGAGGGAAAACGTGCAGGAGGTTAGAGTTACAAGGGAAGATGGTAGACACATTTAGATGGAGACAAATGGTCCGCTGTGGCGACCCCTAACGGGAGCAGCCGAAAGAAGAAAAAGAAGATACTTTATAAAGTCCACTGCCAGGTGAATTGAATAACATTGATTATCAATTATGAACCAGTAACCTGGTAAAAAAGATCATGTGCACCCATGCCTCATCTACCCCCGCAGGGAACAAAGACTAGCCCATCTGGTCCAATCCAATAGAAAAGCCATTGTAGTGCAAACCGCCAAAGTGTCAATGCTGGCCACAATAGAATGGCTACACCAGTGTAGCCTGCCATGCATGAGGCTGCCACGCAATGCAAACCTAATGTTAATGGTTTTAAAGTTGTGGCTGATTAGTGTATATAAGAAAGGTCATATATTACAGTAATAGGAGATGCTAATTTCTAGGCTCATTCTTTTGGGAGAAACAAAGACATTGAGCAAAGATATCTCAGCAGACAATTACAAATACAATAGATTTCTTTTAGAATTTTTTTTATCCGAGTTTGGTATTTTTGTTCTACAGGGTGGGCCATTTATATGGATACACCTTAATAAAATGGGAATGGTTGGTGATATTAACGTCCTGTTTGTTGCACATTAGTATATGTGAGGGGGCAAAAAGTCTAAGGGGGTCAGATCGGGAGACCTTGGGGGAAATTCAACTGGCCCACGACGACCAATCCACTTTTCAGGAAACTGTTCATCTAAGAATGCTTGGACCTGACACCCATAATGTGGTGGTGCACCATCTTGCTGTGCAAAACTCAGCTTCAGTGCATAAAGAGGGAAACACATCATCATGTAGCAATTTTAAATATCCAGTGGCCTTGAGGTTTCCATTGATGAAGAATGGCCCCACTATCTTTGTACCCCATATACCACACCATACCATCACTTTTTTTGTTCCAACAGTCTTGAAGGGATCTATCCAATGTGGGTTAGTGTCAGACCAATAGCGGTGGTTTTGTTTGTTAACTTCACCATTCACATAAAAGTTTGCCTCATCACTGAACAAAATCTTCTGTGTGAACTGAGGGTCCTATTCCAATTTTTGTTTTGCCCATTCTGCAAATTGTGTGCGCCGATCTGGGTCATCCTTGTTGAGATGCTGCAGTAGCTGGAGTTTGTAAGGGTGTCATTTGTGAGCAGCTAATATCCGCCGAAGGGATGTTCGACTAATGCCACTCTCCCGTGACATGCGGCGAGTGCTACGCTGTGGGCTCTTGCAGAATGAAGCTAGGACAGCCACTGATGCTTGTTCATTAGTGACAGTTTTCATGCGTCCACATTTTGGCAAATCCAACACTGAACCAGTTTCGCGAAACTTAGCAAGCAGTTTACTAACTGTAGCATGGGAGATGGGTGGTCTCGTAGGGTGTCTTGCATTGAAATCTGCTGCAATGACCCGGTTACTGTGTTCACCAGATATCAACACAATTTCGATCTGCTCATCACGTGTTAACCTCTTCGACATGTCAATGGCTGTGAACAAAGAGAAACTTGTAAATAACTCATGAAAGGATAAAGTTACGTTAAAACCAAGCACTTCATTGTTTTTCTTGTGAAATTCCCAATAAGTTTGATGTGTTACGTGACCCTCCTCCTATTGAAAAAACAAAAGTTGGATCCAAGATGGCCGACTTCCAAATGGCCACCATGGTCACCACCCATCCTGAAAAGTTTGCCCCCTCACATATACTAATGTGCCACAAACAGGACGTTAATATCACCAACCATTCCCATTTTATTAAGGTGTATCCATATAAATGACCCACCCTGTACATTGTAACAGACATTTTTGTATCAAATGAAATATGATTTTTTAAATAATCCAATGATGTTGTCATTTCCGGTAGAGAAATTATATAGCTGTTTCACCTTCGCTGTAAGATATAATATCAATCCAAGACAGAAAAGGAATGCTTCAGATCCATGTGCCAACACAAGCGGAAATGATTAAAAAAGGGACTTACTTTAGAGGAATTACATCATCTCATCTCAAATATTGACACAGTTGAATTCGTTCCAAGGATTACCTCTTACTCCAACCATCCATAAAATATATTCAACAGTAGAACTATTGGCACCCTAATTAAAACGCTATATAAATTACTTTTAAACTCTGTAATGGATTGGCTCCCCATCTTGGGTGTACCCTGCCTCGTGCCCCAAGTCTTCTGGGATAGGCTCCAGGCCCATGCAACCCTGTATACAGGATGAAATGGTATAGATGATCTACTTTTTTGAAATTTTTTTCATTTCATAATTTATTTATTTACTTATAGCCCAGAAATGCATCTTATAGTATAAAATACCCATGTCATTAAGCTATATAAGTGTGTGAATACGCCTTGCTCGTACTGGCTTGGACGTCTTTTGCCTTCAGAACTGCCTTAATATGGGGCATAGATTCAACAAGGAGCTGGAAACATTCCTTAGAGATTTTGTTCCATTTTGGCATGATAGCATCACACAATTACTTTTTGTCGGCTGCACATCCATGATGTGAATTTCACGTTGCACCATATCTCAAAGGTCCTCTATTGGATTGATATCTGATGTTTCTGGAGGTCGTGTGATGTTTAAGAAACCTGTTTGAGATGATTTTAGCTTCGTGACATGGCACATTAATCTGCGGTCAAAAAAGGGAAGGACATGATCAACAACTATAATAGTCACGTAGGTTTTGGGATTTAAACAGTTCTTAGTCAGTTCTAAGGGCCCTGAAGTGTGCCGAGAAAATATCCCCCACATGATTATACCACCAGCATCAGCCTAAGTTGATACAAGGCAGGACGGATGCATGCTTTTAAAATCTGACCCTACAATCCGAAGGTCACAACAAAAATTCGGGAATCGTCAGAATGTTTTTCCAGTCTCCTATTGTGGAATTCTGGTGAGCCCATACTAATTGTAGCCTGTTCTTAGCTGACAGGAGTGGCACCCGGTTTGGTCTTCTGCTACTGTAGCCCATCTGCTTCAAGGTTCGACGTGTTATGCATTTCGATGTGAGATGCTTCTTGGCATACCTCGGTTGTAACGAGATGTTGTTTAGGTTACTCTTCTCTTACTATCAGATCAAACCTGTCTGGACTAAACCTGATCTCTGGCATCAACAAGGCATTTTCTCCCAGAGAACTCCTGCTCACTATTTTTCAGAACACTCTGTGCAAGCCCTATAAATGGTCATACAGTAGATCCGCAGTGTCAGATATACTCAGTCCTTTATGTACAGTATTTATATACAGCAAGTGACTGACTGAAATAGATGCTTGTGCTGAATTATGCTTCACTAAAAATGAAAAAGAAAGGTGGGACTGAATAAGCTGGCCAGATGTTCCTGCCTTTTGCTTTCTCACTGTTCCTCTCACCTCATGTCAAATGACGAAGATGTGTCCCAAAGCCCATAGCAAAGAAACTCCAAGATGGGATCTCATGTTAATCTCTTCTTTGTCTCCTAGACAGAAATGAGCCGTCTTTGAGGCTTGAATGAGATTTAGGCGTTTTCTGCATTTTCTCAAATGTGGCTCATTATCATATATATTTTTTGTTAGTTGCATAAAGTAGACCACTTTTGTGCTGCAGATAATTACAAAATTTTTTGTAATAGATAAATGTTTTAATTTGAAATCTATCTTCTTCATTAAAATAAAATAAATCCAACCACCAGTTATATTACTGTACAGTACACCCAGGTGTCCCTAGTTGATCAACATGGCTAACCTTTTACAAATTTGTACACCTTAATGAATTTATTGAAATTAAACTGGCAAATGGCAAACTTACTTTACATTTTGTACAAATGTCATTACTAATAAAGAACTAAAATACAACTGAAGCCATGAGATTATATTTGTGTTCAGTGATTTGTGTATACACTTGTCATTTAAGGCCAAACCTATTTTTGATTGTACTGTACATTAATGACTAAATGTTCAACATTTTCTCATAGCTTCTGATAAAGACACGGTTTCCCACAATTTCTCCCACACATGCTCTAAGCCTGCAAATGTTTAAGTGTCCAGTGTGTTAGAGAAATGTACAGCGCATCGCCAGGCCTCTGTGTCAAATCACTTTACCAAGCACCGTTCATCCAGACCTTTAGGGGGCGGTAGCGCTACACCTCCTTTGGCTGCCGCAGATAACATGAAGAAGAAGACAAAGCGGACGGTGAAGGTGGGTTTTATTTTTTTTGCGTCGAATTCAAAATTTATTATTATTATTGACAAGGAGACAACATGTAAGTTAAAACCACACACACAAAAAAACTTGGTAACTAACACTTTTGAGATTTTTATGGTAAAAAATCAGCCAGCTGGATTCAGAATTATTATTAGGTATGCTCTAAGTTAACCAGTGGGGTTTGACATATTAAGTTTTTTTTATTATTTATTTATTTTTTTTAACCTTTTTTTAAATAGTAAGTTAATTTTCAAGTTTTATTATAGAGTGTTCAGTGTTTAACAGTAGTTACCAGAACTTGTAACTTTAGAGACATCAGTTAATTATATTCTATAAATAAAGACCAATATGTTTGTTTGTGGAAAGGTTATCTTGGTAATTACATACACTTTACGTTAACTGGGTTCTTTTCAGACACATGCCACCTCAGAAACTTTTGAGGAGAATCCCAACAAAGAAAATGCAGGAGAATGTTCCGGAGTCTCCATCAGCACCACATCATCAGTCAGGTAAGCACCAGCTCACGAGCAAGCTCGAGTCCACCTTTCAACCTTCAGGGAGTTGGGAATGGAGTAACTCAATGGTAAATCTCAAATGTTTTAATATATGTCTATTTTTGTTTCATTAGCTACCAATCAACTTCAGGAGTCGCAGACATTGGACAAACTTGTTGGACATCCACCACAACAGAAGACTGATGTAGCAGGTGAGAAAGAACTTTTCCAGGCATTGACCTGTTCTTGTAGGCCTTACATACAGCAAGAAACCAATTTCCCTTTAAAATCTTCTTTTTAACTGCTTCTTTTCACTAGAAGATTGTCACAATGCTGTGGACTTTGTGTAACTCCTGTATAAATCATATTTTGAGTTGAGCAGTGTGACACTTAATATCGTTGTCAGGTTCGGTGACATTTTGTATAATTAATGTCTTGATTTGTTCAATAAAACTATATTTCTCATTTGTGTTTCATGCACCTCATTTATATCTGACTTTAATCTCATAATGGTCTTGTATATGGCTCATTTGCTTCTCCTTCAAATGCAGTTCTGTTTCTCATGTACATCTTAGATTTCTCAAATGTTTCTTAAGTATGTCTCGGATTGTGTCTCAGTTATGTCTCTCTTTGTTTTTCCTAAGTCACCTTTAGGAGAAATAGAAAAGACAAAGTGGAGCTTGTAATGAGGGATCAATTCAGTTTCATGAGACAAGGAAAAGCTCACTCTGAGCAACAAAATTTTGCTATGGAAGTGCTTAGTGCAAGCTGAGAGAGTGGAGAGGACAAGCGTCCTTAAATTTAACACGTCGGACAAACTGGCTCATGTTTGTTTCAGGCTTCACTTGTGAAGAGAATGGAAAGAAAAAAAAGTGTGAGTGTGAGAAGCTGAGGAAGACATCAAAACATATGCATTCTCGTCTGCCTCGAGTCGTGTCTCTCACATTACAAAGCACATGGAAGATCACAAGCTTTGGGAAGCATAAGCTCGGTAATATTAAAAGTATCTCCGATGCCTCAGCACTTTAGTGAAAGCAGGCAGTTTATTTATAACTTAAATGTTCCAGTGTAATATTGTGATGGCACATGATTCCACATTTTCTGGCAGCGCTTTATTCAAACTATGCCAATTTTTTTTTATTTGTGTGTGTGTGTGTGTGTGTGTGTGTGTGTCAGAACTTTCTGACACTTACATATTCTCATCTGAATATTCTCTCTCTCTCCTCTCTCTCTAAATTGCCTTACTTTTTTACATAATAATTTTGTATGTTAATTTTTTTTTACTTTCTTTCAGCTCCATCCTGCTTTCTCTGTCTTCTGTCCTTGCAGCATGTGTCAACAGCCCATTATCTCAAACTGTCTGTTCAGTGTGTTTGTGTATGCATGTTATTTGTATGTCTCATAGTGACATGGCTAGGTTGAGCTGATTGGATTCTGGTTTATTTACATCCAAACCAGCAGATTGACTTGCTTGCCAGCTAACACGAACGAACACACACACACACACACACACACACACACACACACACACACACACACACACACACAGAGGATAATCAGGATAATGGCATCGCTGTGTAACAGAGAGTATGTGTGTGTGTGTGTTAATTTTTCATATCTTAGTGAGGACCAAATGTTGCCACAAAGACAGCAAATTCATGGTACTATGCATAGCTACATACTCGTCATATGCTTTAATACTAAATCTTGCCAATTTTAACATAATTACTTAAGAGAGTCTATTCATCTTAGTTTCTACTCAGGCCACATAATCATATTTTGTATTTTTGGCATGTCCATCCTAGTAATGGATTTGCCATGAATGAATCTTTTGCTCCCGCCTATTTATTAAGGCCTAGGGCATTTGGCCATGTTAATCATGACTGCCTGAAAAAAAGAAACAAAAGGTTTAAATTAATAATAATAATAATTAAAATACATAAAGTTTAGATTGCAGTTAGATTAAGATGTAGAATCAATTATCTGCATTAATAATTGTCAATCCTTAAATGCAATCTCAGTCCAAATATGTGTTTGCGTGTGAAGGTTTAAAAATAGGTCTGCGATGTTGTGTTTATTGAGATGTAAATGAACACAGCAGAACACAGGACTGCAAACAGGGTGCACAGCTAGGATAATGATATGGTGCTTTTCCGCAGGCTATAGAATCCATGTTAAAATTCAGCATAATAGCACTTCATTTCAGGCTACATCAATTGGATACACCATGGGGTATTGACACCCTCATCTTAGCCTGGGTACTATTTCTCACACCTTTATAATAAAGCACAATAATATTTGATTTTACAACAGACTTTTGCAATGCGTTCATTTTTTAAAGAACCATTCTGTTCCTTAAAGCCCCCTTTGACTTGCGACAAAAATACCAGACAGTGGACAATCCTGGCTCAATGTGTTACTGTAACTCTATAAGTGATGATGACAATGACTGAGTGAGTGAGTAAGTAAACGCTATCATTCTACCTAAAAGAAAGCGATATTAATGGTTGATGATTAAACAAGCTGGAGACCCTGTCTAGGGTGTACCCAGCCCTCATGCCTTGTATAGGCACAGGCTCCTCGCAACCCTGCATACAGGATAAAGTTGTTTTGTGCAAGTAAAATACAGCAGAACCTTGGATTGCGAGCATAATGAATAATAAATGAAAGCAAATTTCCCTATAAGAAATAATGAACACTTAGATTATTTCGTTCCCCACCTAAAAAAAATAAATACAAAAAAATAATTAATACAAAATATAAAGTAAAAAATTAGCCCGCACTTTACCTTTGAAAAAAGTGAAAATAAATCCCGACAGATAAATGTTTGTGTACGTGTTTGTGAGCGTATGCGCTGTGTACAACACGTGTCTTTCTCCTCTCTTATTTGAGAGGGGGGAGAACTACTTTGCGGGATGACGCGCACACACACACTAATGGAAACACTGCCTCATCGGGAAAATTAACAAGAAACATATTGGACACTCAAGTGCGTGCACACACTAACGGACTCACTGCTGTAACGTAATAATAAAACAAATTAAATTGCATTTACCTTTGAAAAGAATCGCGACAGAGCAGCTAGAGTGTGTGTGTGTGTCTGTGTGTGAAGGCAAAAGGAGGAGTGAAGGGGCATGGTGTCCAATGACTCGCGCACACACACAATGGAATCAATGCAGGCTGACAGAGAAAGAGAGAGAAAATGGATCTTTACCCTCTCTGAGACTTGTTTTTTCTTTACAGGCGCACACGGGTTATAATAAACAGTGCACTCATACTACACCAGTGAGAGACGTGCACTAAGACCGAGCAGGGGAGACATGTTCTGTAGAGTTTTTTTATTTTTGCCATTTACGCAGAATGTTACCCATACATCTTTAAAGAGTGCCTGTTTTTATCACCATTCTCTCCCCGTGTCCTTTACTTGCTTCACCCCAAACCAAAGCATGGAGGAGATTATTCTTGTGCCATACAGTACATATTTCTGAATGTTTCTTACCTGTCCTGACAAGTACATAGAAGATGATATTTAGCGATTGAAGCGCTCTCAGTCTTTATCATTTTTCCTGAATAATCTTTTTGAACAATAATCCTTCATAATTCACAAGCTCTATGCTCTCATGTGCCAGTGTTTCTATGAGGCTTTACAAATGCATTTGAGTAAGAATTAATCTTCATTGCAGCATTGCGACTGCTTCACACCTGTTCTGGCACAAATTGCTTCGACAGGGTGCCACATCGGAGCGAGTCGTGCCAAAAATCAAATATCTAATTGTCTAACTAATGCTGGCCAAGTTAAATTATATCCCAGCGCGCAGCGTTCAAATCTTTATCCTCGTTCAGGTTTTTGTTACCTTGGTCTCAAAACATGTGTTAAGTGCTTTGCTGCTTTATGATAGGAAGTGAAGCACACTCAGAAATAACTAATGGCAAATAGCACATCATGAGTGTCACGACGAAAGTCTATTCTCGCATTTGTGTCACAGAGCCCTTCATTAGCCCGAGGTTCATGGGCTTTTGTGATCTCATCCCTCTACTATCTCAATCAGCTCTTATATCAGTGAGGGAAAACACTCACAGATTAAGTCTGTCAAACATAAAACACTACTAATGTCAGAGTTAAAATGTAGGGCTAAAATCCTACAATAATCCCACAAAATTCTAAGTGTGACTGATTTAGAATAAGTCATTACGATAGAACACTTGGACGATTTAATAAAATGCATAGAGCCTGCTTTTAACCCTAAACATATTAAGTATTTTATCTGCTACTAATTATACCGTATATAGAACTGTGCAAAAGTCTTCAGCCACCCCATTTCATCATAGTACATTAAATTAAGTTATGAAGATTAAATTAAAGAAATGGGAGCAAGCATTTTACTGCGACAGTCTTCAAAGTGCCTAGAGATACAATATAAAAATTGGCTGTATAAATAACAACCACAGCAGCAACCTCATTTCCCCACTTGTCTGTTCTAGCCATTCAGCATCAGCACTAGCCTGATCATCTTTCATCATCTGAAACTGTTTCTCACTATTTCATGCCTTAAGTTAGATGCTTTTATGCTAGAATAATTCCATAGTGTGGCTTAACAAGCAAAACACGTTTCTCTGAAGCAGCTTAGGTACAGGGACTGGACTGAAAATGAGAGCCAAGGAAATTCCTTAAGGAAGCCAAGATCTATTTCTCAAGACTACATTAAAAATACTATATGTAAAATACTTGAAGTTCTGGATCTTTGTAAGCAAAATATGGAGAAAAAAAATGGGGGCATCAAAACTTTTGTGCAATACGGTATGTCAAACTAACAAGAAGCCATATGGAAATCTGCAAGAATACTGTATATGTTTACTTCAATCAATATATTCCTCAAAAAAAACGGTAGAAAGCCTCTGAGTAGCGCAGTGGTAAAGCGCTCGCCCTATCATCCGTAGATCGGAAGTTCGATTCCCGGGTGATGCTGTAACCTCCCGCAGCCAGAGGTCTAGAGCTGATTGGCCGAGCTGTCTCAGAGGGGCGGGATGAGAGGTACTTAGTGCTCCCACATTAATCACGGCTCTACAGCCAATCAGGGGCGTCTGTGAGCTTACGCAAGCGGAAGGAGCGGATAGCGCTGTCCTCCAAGTGTGTTACTCCGCCCCCAACGGTGCGTGATCGAACCTGAGGAAACTGTGATAGTCTTCGGCCCTTCGGACTGAGTAGCGTAATGTGGGAGCCCCCTAGTGACAGGAAGGAATTGGACACGACCAAATAATAAAAAAAATTAAAAAACGCTAAAAAGTTTAACCTTGACAAAGGTCTTATTCAATGACATTTACATTTTAATTTTGTGAATGGTATAAGACTTGCAGCATTTTATGTACTCTTTTTCTAACAGTCGAACCAAATAACAATCATAATTGTCATTTTGAAAAACTTCGTCCCTTTTTGCCTTCAGCAAATGAAATGCAGGCTCACTCGTATTCAGGTCTGGTAACTGACTTGGAATTGCAAAGCATTACACTTACAAAAGTCTTGGGCTGCTTTCAAAGTATGTTCGGGGTTATTGTCCATCTGGAGTGAAAAGTACTACCCGATAAATTTTGTTTGTTTGGCTGAATCGGAGGAGATAATATTCAGAATTCATCATGATGTTTTTGTTAGCAGTCATATCATCAGTATGTACAAAGGAACAAATTCTATTAGCAGCCATTCACACAACATTTTTCCTGAAATTGTTGTTCTTCTTTTGGCTGCTCTCATCAAGGGGTCGCCACAGCACACCATCCGATCCGCACACGGCTTGGCACAGGTTTTATGCCGGATGCCTTTCCTGATGCAACCCCTTCCATTTTATCCGGGCTTGGAACTGGCACTGTATCCTGTGGCTGGGGATGATTTTGTTAAAGTAATTTTAGTAAATAGCCTTAAAATAAAAAAATATATATATATTCACTGACTGCCTATATCGCTTTATCCTGTGTACAGGCTCGCGGGGGTTTGGAGCCTATCCCATGAGACTTGGGGCATGAGGGCGGGATGCATCCTTGACAGGGTGCCAATCTATCGCAGGGCACACATACTCACACATACTTACACACTCATTTACATACTATGGGCTATTTGGGAACACCACTTATCCTAATTTGCATGTCTTTGGACTGTCGGAGGAAATCGGAGAACCCAAAGGAGACCCATAAGCAGGGGGAGAGCATGCAAACTCCAAAGCGACAGTGCTAACCACTAAGCCACGAAGATGAAAATAATACATTATTAATTAGACTGCATGTAAACATTTAAATTGAGTTGACAAAGTTCTGAGTGGGATGCTGAAGAAACTTCAAACTCAGTCGTCACAGGATAGTTGAGAGTTCGAGTCTTTTGGTTTTGTTACTTCCCACTAAATTGGCAGTTCAATGTCAAATGGTAGTGTGAGCAAACTTTTAAATCTTCCGGCCACTGTGTAGAACTCCACCCACGACCGAAGTAATACCGAGTAGAAAACCAATGTTAAAGTAACAGCTTGATGTAAATAGGATGGAATTTTTTTAGATACCATTTTTGAAGAAATGAATTAAATCCTGCAGTCGTTAAGTAGACATGAGTCAATGTGCTAGAACGTGCATCACTCACTGTGTCACTCCCTCTAAGTCTGTTTGATGTCAAGGAAATTTTCAATATTTTCAGTTGCCTGTCCTGGCACATGTTTTGAGAGATTATATAAATTGTGATCAAATCAAATGCGAAAGATGTTGCGGTTTCCTGTGGGGAGCCGGCTAGTGCTTACGAATGCACATTTTAATGCCTAATTATCAGCAAAGTTGAAAGTTCCTTCAGCTCCAGAGGAAATGCACGACAAGTGCTGATGTGTTAAGTGCAGCAGAGCAAAATTTATAGAATTGTTGATTGGGTGATTCTTAGTGTAACAGCACTAGTCTCACCATAATTATGTGTATGTATATAATATGTGTTTGTGAATATGTAATGATTTGATGCTACTGGGAAATGTCACCATTCTCTGACTATTACTTGATGACACACGCATATTTATATTTTGTGTCCTTTATGTTTTTTTTATTTTTTATTTTTTATAATTAATTTCTTTGGTTCTGGCGGTGTGTCGTAGACTTCCATTAGCATAGTGCTGACACCTACGCTCCCAGTAACCTCATTGTCAGAACAATCGGAGCATTCACACACCCCATCCCGGTGGCCTGAACAAGGGCTTGACCCTCTTTTCTCTGTGCTCCATGTCAGCTCTGACCTCCCTACATCATGCACGCCCTGAATCCCTCATGCAGGGGACGGGGAAGGAGAGAAATAGAGAGGAAGGTTCAGTCAGAAATCGATCTGAGCTGTTATTGAGTGCTGAGCTCAAGAGACAGACACATTGAAGAGCTTAAAGACTTCTTAAAATGGTTCAGAAAGGGGCTATGCATGTATATTCTGCAGAAGGCTCCACTCTTGAATGTCAGAATTACAAAATAGATTTATTTCGCCCAGGATTATGTGATTTGTATACTGAGAAATCATTCTTAGCATAGTCAAGCTAGAAAAAAAAAAAAGTCAGCTGACACTGCAGCAGAATTCTGTAAAGTATTATAAAGATTTTATACCATAATATACTTTGACAATTCTGCTTTAAGAGGCCACGAGTGTATTTTGCTAATATGTCCCGGGAGTGTTTTTATTTGGCTTACTTTACAACCTTGCCTTGACGTCTGCCTGCGGAGATCATGAGTAATCATGAGGCATCAGCCTAAGGATGTCTAAAACATTGCTAGCTAATTGTAATTTCCTATAACAGAGTATATACTGTATCATGGTTAGGTCAAGTTGCTGGATAACTATGCGTTGTAGCAAAATTAGGGATGAAACTAATCAATTCCATTTGAAATCACATCCTGCCTGTCAAAATGTCCGCAGTGCACCTGTGCCGTCTCATCATCAAAACAGAGAAAAGCATCGACACAAACACAAGCCGTATAGATGGCTGCACACAACATTTAAAAAGATTAAAACCTAATAAAAAGACATTAAGAGAAAAATATATGCATTTGGTCAACAGAATGGATCTGGAAGCATTAACCTGCAAGTTTTTCCCTTATTGCTATAAGAGCTGATAGAGACAGTAGAGTACACATGATGAGATGAGACTTGTGTTGAGAGTGACTTAGACAGATCCTGATGTGGATGATTCTGTATGTATAATTCTTTAATGTTTGGCAATGATTGTTGATAAATGTATAGTTAGTGGGGAGTTGTTCAGTTGACCTGAAAGGAAATGCAATTCATATGTGCGTTCACACACTACGGGCAATTTGAGAACACCAGTTAGCCTAATCTACATGCCCTTGGACCTGTGGGAGGAAACCAGAGTACCCGGAGGAAACCCACCAAGCATGCACACAGACGCCAAGGTGGGAATCGAACCCGGACCCCGGAGGCGCAAGGCGCCCGTGCCGCAGATAGTTCAGTTTAGGAAACCACAAAACAATTGTAAAGTGTAGTTAAAATGTCAGAGGTGTATCATGTGAAGCATTCTCCCATGCTATCAAACGCATCAGTAGGATCCGGGACATCGATCCACAGAAGGTACTTTGTCATGCAGCGCTACAGTAGGTCATAACAGGGTTATCTGTACCTAAATCATGCTGCAGAAGCATTTTTTTTCCTGTTGCTTTGTGATAATACTCAGTAGTATGTGTGAAAATATGATAGCGTCAGCTTTTTACTGCCATTACTGCATTACTAGAGTAGTGGAATGTCCCAGTGTTTTACTGCACCAAAAGGTCTTTCTGTGCATCTCGTTGTTTTGCTCTTATGCTTTTTTTTCTCAGTTCATTCTTTTGCCTTTCAACATTTACACTAGATAAAATGCTCCATTTTCCCCAAATGTTCCTCCCTGTCTTTGTCCGTGTCCACCGTAGCACATGACATATTCTGTAAATATATCTGAGTAGGAACAGGTCATCCTATTGCAGGGTTGACCATATAACACAACTTCTTTATGCAGTTTCCACTCTCAATTTCCACTCTGCCCTTACTTTCCACATGGCATGGTGATTAATGTGCTTCTCAGAAAAATAGGGAGCATGAAGATTGTTTTCAGGAGTAAAGAAGGTGGTACCATAGAAGTGACACTAAAGGTGAGGGAAGTAGGACAATAAACCAAAAGAATAGTCAGACAAAGTTTTTACAGACTTGGACATTTTAGATAAAGTAGATGTAACCAGAGCTCAATCCAGAGTTAGTGCTGCATTAATATTAACATCTAGCGCCAATGAATTTACAGTACTTGGACAAAATATTATCAGAAACTATTATGATTAATAGTGCCTTCCCCTAGACGAGTAAAATACCAACATGTTCACTGAACACATCCCACCAAAACGATATGCAATCCAGCCTCTCAGTACATTCAAGTAGTCAGGTGACTTCATTTTACTGCCACATAATGATGCTGATCCTAGATGCGACCAACTGAAGCGACCCGAGATCATAACACGCCATCCATAGGCTTCTACACTGGGCACTATGATGGGTTCGTCACTTCATGTCCTTCCTTCTTTACCCTGTTGCACCCACTGTCTGGAATAGGGTCAATCTGGATTCATCAGACTACATGACCTTTTTTTCATTGCTCCAAACCAATTTTTATACTTTTTCTGGTTAATTTCAGTTATGTCCATTGAGCTGTTTAGTCCCAGTCCTGTGAATTCTTGTCATATTTTGTATTTGTAAATGTTCTTACTTTCACTATTAAACATAGCTATGATTTCCATTGTTGGTTTTTAATGATGTTTAACTTGACCATGTTTATAGGTGCTTTCCATTGTTCATTTATTATAATTTTTTTAATTTACATTTTTTTAACCACATTTTCTTTACAGGGTACACATAACACTTTGGACAGTTGGACAGTACCCAATTTCAGTCATTTAAATCTCCTTACATTTCTTACATACACTACACACCCATCAGCCATATCATTAACTCTAATATGGTGTAGGTTTCCATTATGCCACACATGGCAGATCCTTTGGGTGCTATGGGTTGGCCTTGTGTGGGTTGGGCTTGTTTGTCTGGCACATACCATTGTTCCCTGGTCTTGGGAATTTGGAGTCCTGGTCATCAATCTTGAATTCTCTGTGACACACTAGGTATTCTGGTGCCATTTGGCCAGCATTGACTTTTTCAGAGGTTTGTGCTGCATTGGCTTTTCTGTGGGATCGGACCAGAGAGGCTAGCCTTTGGTCTCTGTTGCTAATTTACTAGTGTATAATTGATGATTATTTTTCAATTCACCTAGTGGTGGTGTTGGTGTTACGGCTGATTGGTGTAGGGCCAAATGGTTTTGGACATCTGATCATCACATCACATTTCCATTACAGATTAAATCACATTATAAACTTCACTATTCTGGGAAGACCATCCACAGAGCATGGTACTGTATTTGGAGCATTGCTTTACTTTGAGCCATATTAAGTCATTGGTGAGCTCATGCACCATTCTTGGTTAAGGAGGGTCCATTGTTTCAGCTCATCACAAGGCTGTTCACTGAGGTTGAGGTCAGGGCTCTGTGCAGGCCACTTGAGTTTTTCCACTCCATCCTTGGCAAATCTCAATGGGCTTGTCATGCTCAAACAGGTTTGGGTCTCTTAGTTCTAGTGATGGTCAGGTGTGCACAAACATTTGGCCATATAGTTTTTTATATTTATTAGATTTGCTGTATCAACATAGTGAAGAACCTGAATTTTAAAGTTTGATTTAATCTGCTTAAAGTTTATATTAATAATATAATTCATAAAAAAATGTTGCAATGAAATTCCGGACCACCCTGTCAATCTTATTGTCAACTAAATTGTAATATGCGGAGACCAAAAAGGCTATTTGTTGTGAATCAAATTTAACCTCAAATTAAAAACAGCAAGTACAAATTTTTGACAGTGCATAGAGATGAAATTGACTGACTATGAATTATTCCGTAAGGATAGGGAGCATGGTGCACAGTCAGCCAGAGGTTTTATTAAATGGCATACCTTCATTTGACTTTTTATACATTTGTTTTACTTTGTCAAGGTTGACAGACAAGGTCCATTTTCAAAGCTGAAAGCAAGATGAAGCTGCATGGCATCAGTCAGGTGGCTGGATTAGATTCCATAAATCTCTTTTGCTTTTGTATTTTACTGTTTGTCACGGCACAATGACTAGTTTCCTAGCAACCAAATTAGACAAAGTTGGCATGCAAGCTGCTGTTTGAAGCGTATAATAAGATGAGTTTTTTTTTTTTCTTTCTTGTTCGTTGCCGCGCTGTCAGGTCTGCTCAATATAGGCGATGGGATACCGAACCTAGTTTGTGCTTGCTACTGGAAGTTTAACTTCCCAGCTTTGCATTATATCTTGCTCCTGTTTGGTTTGTTAGCGTTAATTATTAGCTCACATATGTTATTTCAGTCATAATCCCTGTTAGTGTTATCCTTTGAATGTGGTTTTGTCTTGTCACATCTTCTCCACCCCCCACCCCCCCAAAACAGAAGCTAATCTAACAGTACTGCAGTATTTTCTCATTCTCACCATAATAACTCTAGATAAAGTGAAATTCCTAGTCACACCTATATTTCTTACGAAAAGAATTTTTTCTTTTTCTTTTTTACTGTAACCTGTAATTGGAAACATTTATAAGCCCATAAATAATACGGCAGCTACAGTTAACGTATCTGAAAGTTAGAGATTTCTTTTTGCATCAAACCAGAGGCTGTAGTTCAAGCTTCTATAGAAGCAGAGCTCCAATGGTGTAAGGGGCTCTTTAACTGTCACCCTACTCACAATGCCTGTCGGACGTGGGGGCTTTGTTGTAGCACTGAGTGGGTGAAGCAGTCTTAGTTTAGGCTCTTCTGTTCATCTGTGGGGCAAAAAATAGAGATGCTGTGTATCAAATTGATTAATAATAGTCATTTTGTTGGTGGCGATAGGTGCCAAGGGAGCACGACTGTAGTTAAGTGTTCCACGCATGTTGTGGGTGGACTGGGATTGTGCTTTCTTTTCCCTAACAAATAAACAGTTGTGGGGGAAGTGGTAGCAGCAAAAACGTTTTATTTTATTTATTTATTATTTCATTTTTTTATTATTCAGTGGTATATGCGGAAAATCAAAATGCCTTTTCACGTCTCAAATTACACCCTGATTCCACTTGCTGATTTTGAAATGTTATTCCAGCAACCTTATCTACATTATAAAAGGTCATTTAGAAGCTCAGATATGAGAGTTCATATTGCTTCATTTGCATTTGCATGCATGCTCCGCATCTCGGTGTTGCATTGCAGTGGTATGATATGTGCAGTGTATGTCTATAAGCATATTCTACTGTGCAGCACCACACTCAGGCCAATAATCTGCTGCAGAGGAAACAGAAGACACTGCAGCCCGTTGCAGTCCTGCAGTAATACACACAGAGTGTCTAGTGTGCAGGACCTACTTAATAGGCAAGAAGGATTGAAAAGAAAGTTTTTTGGCAAAGAAGAGTCTAAGTTGAGTATTAACTACAACACACATCCAGGGGTTTTGAATATATGGCTACAGGCCAAAAAAGAGGCTAGCACGCAAAGATGAAATGCTATTGTGCTTATACGTTGAATTGGGACACCATTTTCCACTTTGTACTGTATGTGTGCAGACATACAGTAGGTATCATGTATGTGTGCTGTTTTATTATCATTCATTTATTTCCAGTTTGCGGGGAGTGTAAAGGGTAGCACATACCTCCTCATAGACATTTTTAGTCATTTTTTCAAACTGCTGTTCATGCTGCATCACAGGACAGGTGAACAGAATCCCACATTTGCCGTGTTGTTCTTATAGCTGAGAGGGTGTTGCCAACCTTCCTAACTAGAGACTTAGGTGATCTCCCAATGCTAGTGCAAACCCTTTTCTGTTGTCCTGGTGCGTGCGTGCGTGCGTGCGTGCGTGTGTGTGTGTTTTGAGTGCATCTCCTTCTTTTAACCTCTGTGTATTCTGATGGCTTGGTCTCATTCTAGCTCCCATCTCATAAAAAATAAATGACATAACAGATTTTTTCTAGCGTGGCTGGAGAGTTCGAACTTGAAGATGGTTGCAGCAATGATTCTGAAAGGGCAGCTATTTTTATACTGTAAATCACTATCATACTGTTGAGGAAGCATGCAGATATTTACACCTATCAGCCATAACATTACAGCACAAAGCATTATGCCCAATATTGCGGGCAGCTCTGGCCCTTTGGGGCATGACTCCACAAGACCTTAGGGAGTGTCCTGTTGTGTGTTACCAGGACATTAGTCATGGCTGCTATGGGTTGTGTGGTGGGGCCGCCATGGATCGGCTTGGTTGTCTGGTGCATACCATGGGTTCTTGATCAGGTTGGGATCCGGGAAGTTTGGAAATCGGATAATCAGCTTTGGGCTCTTTGCCTGCCGGGCTATGTGCACATCGGGCTCTGATGCACTGAGTATTCTCTGGTGCCTTTCTGTTGTGGCCAGCATTGACTTTTTAAGACGAGGTGTGCTGCATTTGCTTTTCTGGGTAACCGGAATGGACAGGCTGGCCTTTGCTGCCCCCGCATGCATGAATGAACCTTGGGTGCCCGTGATCTTGTCACAGGTTTAACGGTATATAATTGATAATGTTAATGTGTTAATTTTATGGCTATATATTGTACAAGTTTACATTTATTGTATATTCTGTAGAATGTAATCTTGGTAAGAGTAAAGGTAAGATGATTACTAAAGAGACAAGGTAGAATTCTCCGAACATATGCTATAATGCCACCATGACCCAGGATAAAGTGGATACTGAAGATCAATGAATGAATAAGAGATGCTAAAGAAGACATTAATTAAATGATATTATATATTTGTTTATAAGTTCATTAAATGTATAGTAAGTAATCAAGCATCAAGGCTTTATTAGCACTAATTTCCTGTTTTCTCAAGACGTCTCTCTATCTTTGTCGTCATGGAGATAAACTGTGTGACTGGCATGCTCCATATGCTTATAGCAAGGCTCCAATTCTGTGTTTACTTACTCCTGACTTGTCTTGCAAGCGATTTCAGTAAGGTACAGATTTATATCTCTTGACGTTTATCTTGTGCCCCTTTGGCAATCCAGGGAACAAGTGGTGAAATGAGATATGACCGTGGCTTAGGCCTTTTCCTTTGCTTCAGTTTCTACCAGTAATGTTTTTTTTTAATCAATATTTCCACCTCATTGTGAAAAAAATCTTTTAAACCCCCATTGTGTCTAAATGAGGCTTCCAGGTCTTTTGTTGTGATAATGCTAACTGTGAGCGTTCTCTCAAATGTAACATCGTCTTAACAAAAATCTCTGCCAGTGTTAGAGTCTCAGTTACTACTGTGTCACCATGTTATGTTCCAAAGGGTGAAGCCTGTTATGTGCGTTCTTGAACTGAGGGCGTTTAGTAAAAACTGTTTTCATTTTAGTAAAAAACTCTTTCATATCTATTTACCGGGTCAAACATGCATAGCACTCAGAATAAAAAAAATTGATGTGCAGGGTTCAGAAGAACTTGAGACAAATCAGAAAAACAGAGACAAATCATTTATCATACTACAGTAGCAGCCACAAACAACATAAGAACAGGGATGGATTAGTAAGTAATGGGCCCCTGGGCAGGAACCTTACAAAAGCATGACAGCTCCATCTCACAACCTAGAACTTTCAAAAATAAAGCACGTTTGTTGCTATTTTATACATCTATTAAGAGTATTTGAGAAGTCTTGGTGATGCACAGGAGGCAGTTTTGCTATAGGTGACCTTTTCTTGTTTTTCATCTCGCAAACTCATCTACCAGATCATCAAAGTGTAGCTGTTTAATAAGCTCCAACTCGCTGGACAGAAGTCTACTTTGGATAATTTTTAATTGGGGGTTCATTTTTAAACTTTCATTTGAGAAAACGAACAGAGCCTGGCTGTTGATTGGAACCCATCTACCTAATTAAGTTACCACCCACAAGGTATCAAGATTAGCTTTTGCTTAGCTAAAAGGTTCTGATGGTCATTGTAAATTTATACGCTAATGCATTTGAGTAAAATGTGAGTCATACACTACAGTACATGTCAGCCTGTGTAAAATCCCTCCTTTCTTATGGTAAGTTAAATTACAACGATTCCAGTTAGCTGGTTAGCTAAAATGGTGCCCTAGCAATGGAGCTGTGTTCGGGTTAGTGCAGCACCGTGTGTGCCATCTGTTTGCAATAAGCATCAAAACATAAAGATTGAGATCCTGCTTCATGCATAGATTTATGTAGGAGGCAGAAGACTTTCTGTTAAAAGCCTGAGTGAGCCTGAATATAGGATCACTCTCTAATACTCCTCTGTGCTAAGTTAGGAACAAGACAACCAGAGTGCTTCTGTCATCAGATTTAAATGGTCAAACACATTGACAGAGAAGGATAAGAACAAAAGATAAGAACACACAACGCGAAAGAAAAGGAGCACTCAGAAAAATGATGTCAGGTTTATTTATAAAGCCAAAACTCGAAAGTATGTCTAAATTGCCTTTATATACTTTTAACAATCAGTCAACTCTTCACGAAGAAAAATACGTACAAAAAATATATATTTTTTTAGTTAGTTCATTTTATTTCCAAAGTCTTCTTGGTGATGGAATGAGCTTCCTCTAGATGTACATGGCGATGACTAACGACCTGTCTGTTTCTTAGGTATTTGGGTTAAATGTCCCTGTGGTTAACTGTTCTTGTAGGGGTTAGCACTTCGTTGCACCTCTAGGGTCCAGATTCAATTGCCGCATCTGATCTGTGTGCATTTTCTCCCCGTGCTCACACAGTCCAAAAACCGCAGATTAGGCTAATTGCCGTTAGGCAAATTGCCTATAGTGTGTGAATGAATGTGTGTGTGTGTGTGTGTGTGTGTGTGTGTGTGTGTGTGTGTGTGTGTGCGCCCCGCAATGGATTGGCACCCCGTCCAGAGTGTACCGTGTCTCCTGGAATAGGCTCCAGGCCTCATTACCCTTAATGAAGAGGTTTAGACGATGTAAAAGTGAGTCTCCCACCCCCACCACCTGAAAAATATATTTTAAAGTTATTTTCAACTGTGTTGAACTGATGGTACTCCTAGTTAGTAATCTAGTGAACCAGTGTAAGGATATATTAAATAATGGAAAACTTCAACGCACTTGGTTGCTTTTGGATAAGAGCATCTACCAAACGCCTAAATGTACAAGTCCAAAGGAAAATAAATAAAGGTAACCTGCCTGCTACTAAGGATGCAGTAAAATCATCATGCATGTCTTTCTTTGTTCCACAAGCTTCTTATCTGACCACTTGCTCACATCTGTGTGAAACCTCGTCTTTCTTGTGTCCCACATAATCCCAGTCCTGGCGCACATCTCTCAGACAATCAACCGCCGTGTATTTTTGTATTTCTAGCTGTTAGAAACATTATTTGTGTATTCTGGATATTATAGTTATATTTGGTTATATCCCTAGAAGAGTGTGTGAAGCCAACAAAGACATTCCATCACAACCAATTAAACTTTTAAGCCTTGCAGTGCGTTAGCAGTATTCTAATGCCAATATAATCTTATTTAATTTAATTCAAACAAAATTTCAAAGACAAAAGGGAATGGGAATAAAGGAAAGAATATGAATATGAGCAAAAAGATGGAGAGACAGAAGGCTAAGAGAGAGAAACAATGGCTTTTTTTGTAAGTGAGAGTCCCATGCTCCCATACTAATATCAGCAAGCTGCTACAGGAAAGAAAGCAAAGCCACTCTCCTGCTGTCATGTACATCCCCCAGAGCACACAGAGAGTCTTACACGTTTCATCCCAATGGGAATGCTTCAGTCAGGCAGTGTGAAAGCGCGAGGCTGGCGGGTCACACTCACACCTACACACACACACACACACACACACACACACACACAAACACACACTCGCACACATACACACACCTGCTGCCTAACACACCAAGAGCTGCATGGCTGTGTCTTGTTGTCTGTGTGTGTGTCACGAGTCACTGTGTGTCCTTTTACCCCGTCCCTCTGCTTGTGGGGATAAGTGTGCCAGTCCTGCCCTGCAGTGGATGGCAGGGTGCCCTCGTCTCTCTTTGTCCTCTTCCTCCGAGAGAAGGAATGAACCAGAGAAAGGGAGGGCTCCGCCTGCACCAACTGGAGGACGAGGTCAGATGGCTGCAGGCTCACTCTGCATTTTCTCCATTTCAGCAGTGAAGACACTCCTTCCGGGTCTCCCGAGGGCCCCGCACCACCTCCGGATGGAGATGTCTCTACACCACCTGCTGATGGAGGAGGGGGGGATGGAGGAGGAGATCTGGTACGAGAGTCTCCAGAGCCAGTGGTGGTGGTGGAGGTGGAAGTGAAAGAGAATGAGACAGAAGGGACGAAAGCCAAGGCTGAGTCCCCAGAGCAGCATCAGCAGCAGGAGAAGCTAGAGGAGGAAGGAAAGAAAGAAACCGAGGAAGAGGAGGCTGGAGGAGGGAGGGGAGGTACAGGAGGAGGAGGCAGGAGGCCCAGTCTGCACCACACCGCATCCTCTCCTATGAGGGTGCAAAGGAACGGGGCCTGCAGCCATGCCAGTGCTTCTGACTACGAGCTCTCACTTGACCTCAAAAACAAGCAGGTAGGGTGCAAGATGCTGTGGAGATGGTAGTTTGGAAGAAGCCGATGTATGAATGGAGTGTGATTGGCTTGGCGTTGTGCTTTTTGGGCCTGTTGTTCAATGTTGGAGTGTGTGCTTTAGAGGCTTTGATTTTTTATTTTTTTTTTGGAGACTCGATAACTTAGTGAGGTAGTACAGGCCAAGATTTATGGATTAGAATGTGACCCGTTATAGATTAGGATAATGCTGGTTTCTTCAGGTTGGCTCATTCATCATCATCTTTCTCATTCCCATTCATCTACATCAAAATTAGCCTCCTAATCTCCATCCCCTTCATTAGTTTGACACTTGACTGCCAAGAGTTTTGTCTTTTCTTCTTCCCCCCACCGTTTTCTCTCTCCTGATCTCGGTGTGCCTGAGCTTTTATTGGAACAAATAGGATGTAAGCTCCAGATTGAGAACTTAGACCTCACAAGCAGTCCCAATGATTCAGAGCTTTTACTCAAAGTTGTGTTATAAGAAAAAAAATATATATATTCAAAGATATTCGGAGACTGTAATATATGTGAGAAATAAATTGAACTGTCATGGTAACAAGTTGGAGCCCAAAATTTAAATTCCTGCTTGGTGCCACTTTCTTGCTAAGCTTTAATATTTTAGACTTCACTACTCAATAGATGTGTATATCTGTGTGTGTGTGTGTGTGTGTGTGTGTGTGTGTGTGTGTGTGTGTGTGTGTGTGTGTGTGTGTGTGTGTGTAAAAAATGCTCCAAGTAAAGTAGGAACACCTAACCAGTTTTGACCTTGTGGGGACTATTGGCCAAAATGCACAAAGAGCCAGATTTCTGCCATGTGTTTTACTGACGTCACACTTAGCTGGAGCAATAATTTGTGGCTTAAATAATGACATCAGTGGAAGGGCTTTAAAAAGGGACTGTGTACAAATATTTGTAAAGAAAATATTTGTCTAAAGTAACCAAGGCTAATATATGATGCTTGTTTACAGACCAGGAAGCACATGGAATGTGTGGATTGTGCTGTAATTTTAATTTTTTGTATGTGATAAGATTAAGAGAACAATGTTCACTGTAGCATAGATCTGAAATTTACCATGCTGAATGATTGCTTCATTGCTCTGCTTCTTGTTATTGATTATCTTTGCATAATCATACAGTATGTTGCCACTTCAGTAGAACTTTGGTATACACTGTATGTTGGGAACACCTACAGTACCACCACCCACACTCATATGTGCTTTTTGTACATAAAATTCCAAATTTAGTCATTTGTTTCTCTAAATTTTAAAGAAACTCTACTCTTCTGGGAAGACATTACAATTTATTTATTTATTGTTTATTGTGTGGCTCTGGGGATTTTCTCAATCAACTACAGAAGCATTAGTGAGGTTCGCACTGATGTCAGGTTAGATTAGGAGGTGCTAGGGTGCAGTCAGTGTTCCAGTTTAAGTTGACGCACTGTCGCCTTGCACCTCCAGGGTCCAGGTTCGATTCCCACCTGGGAATCTGTGTGTATGGAGTTTGCATGTTATCCCCGTGATAGTCAGTTTCCTCTGGGTTCTCCGGTTTCCTCCCACAGTCCAAGGACATGCAGATTAGGTTAATTGGTGTTCCCAAATTGCCTGTATGATGGATTGGCACTCCATCCAGGGTGTACCCTACCTCGAGCGCTAAGTCTGCTGGGATAGGCTCCAGGCCCCTGCAACCCTGGATACAAGATAAGGCGATATAGATGATGAGTGAGTGCGAGTGTTCATCAAGGATGAAGTTAGGGCTCTGTGTATGACAGCGTATATCTTCCACTTCAGTCCTACCAAACAATGTGCACAAGGGGTAATGTCATGATGGAACAGGCTTGGTCCACCTAGTTCCAGTAAAGGGAGATCTTACTGCTAAAACATACAGACCTACAGACAAACATACAGTTTTTGCTCATGACTTTGTGGGGAGAATCACATATGGGTGTGATGGTCAGGTGTCCAAATATCTTTGTCCACATAATGTATTTCACTGATAATCTAATTAATCGCTTAATGTCTTAAAATTTTTTTTACCCAAATATATGAACAAATAATGAGCTCAACACTGAAAAGAATAGGCATTAACTGAACTTCTCAGTTGTTTAAATTACATGAATATTCGTTGCTCTGATTAAGGACATCTTCCAAATGCTGTAAATTTCATCACATCTTATTGCATGTGATATCTAGCATTATATGGAATAAAATCACTGTCAAAAATAATCGCGCGTAAAAAAAGATTTGTGTGTAATTTTGTGTGAGTTTTGTCCGAGTTGGATTCCAAAATCTACAGCCACGAAAGTTTATAGATACGAGATTTTGTGTGTTTGTTACAGTACAACTCTGAAATCTACGACTGACTGTTTACAGACACAAAGCTCATTTTTACAACTCCTCTGTTACATGGACACATTGTGAAATTACGCAAACAGAATTACAAACATATATTTTTTTTTCACGCACAATTTTTTTTTGACAGTGATTTTATTCCATAGCATTGATGGCAGGAATTTATTCCCATCTTTTTTTTTTTTTTGTGATCAGTTCTGAGCTCTAATACAAGTAATAGATTGGTACTTGGACAAATATGCACATTATTGATTGCATTTTAGCCTCATACCATTCGTCATGCTGTTCATGGTTAGAATCTAAATGATCTTCCTCACAGCAGTAAACTTTCTCAAATGTGTCAGTGCCTTTCTCCAGAGCTGCATCGCTGTGTTCAAGCATGATTTACATGTATTAGTGCAACAGTGATAACCAGAACAACTAGTGCATCCTGACTTGTGCCCTACGTTCCCCAGGATAGTACCTAGCCCCCCTGCTTGACTTTTGAAAACTGTACTATACCAGCATTTGTTTAATTCAGCTAATGTAATGCCACGGGTCTTGCAACATGCAAATCTGTGGGCAACTACACTGCGGATTTCCAGACAGGCCACCCTTATGTGCAACGCCTCTGTAAAGGTAATCAGTAATGATGTGCGCAACACCTAGACGCACGCCTATATAGACCACCTAGACTCTGTACTTTGTGTGCGGACATTAGTTCACGCCAGGTATGAGAGCAGATCCACTTTGCTCCAGTATAGAAAAGTGAAAAGAAAAGAGAAAAGACAAAATAAAAAGAGAGAAGTGAAAAGAAAAGACAAAGAGAAGAGAAAAGTAAATAGAAAAGAAAAGAGACTCCTGTCTCGAGTGTTTGTGAAGCATATTCAATTTATGTTTAACAAGACTACATTATTTGTGAACGGGAAGAGTCTTCCCTTAAGTGCACTCAATCACTCCCGCAGTTCATTCCCACACAGCGCCCCTCCGAAGAAATCTGTCTTTTCAAGCATGACGCCAACGTCGGTGACGTGTGATGTATTGGGAGAAGGGAAACAAACCCCATGAAATGCATTCAGTGCCAGACACCACAGCACACCCTCAGAGGTCTTGTAGGGTCATGCTCCATGGGGACAGAGCTGCCATGTCAGGACAGGGCGAACCTGCACAGTATCCGGCTTAAGGGTTTGGGGTTTATTGCTAAGGCTGATCTGTGTACAGTATATGTATTATTATTGATTATTAATTATACAAATTTTTGAAATGAATGATTGCACATTTAAATATATGTATGTGCCTCATAAAACCCAGGGCTAGAAAGCACTGTAAATAAAGTGGTTTTATTACATACATACATACATAAATAAATAAGTAAGTAAATAAATGAATGAATTAATTTTGCAAACAAATAGGAATAAAACTCAACTAATATTGTGATTCACTCTATAACGGATTCCATCAAAAACCCAGCTTAATTGATAAAACATTCTGACAACATGAGATAACCTAGTGCTAGTCCTTGATCAGTCTCATCAGAATGTCTTCTAGGTATGATATCACACAACCCGCTTAGGCTCTCTACTGCAACACTTTTTTTTTTTTTTTTTTTTCACCCTTATTTCTTCAAACCAATTTTTAAAATCTAGTCAGATAGATGGTTTAAAAATTCATCACGGCATCAGTATCAAAAGAAACATCTTGGTATTGTGAGATGAAACCAGAATAAGTGGATAGAGCGAGATCATGCAAAACTTCACAGATTTCAGGATCAAATCAAACCCCGGAGTTGTGAAACACCACTGTGATGCCTACAGTATCCCCCCAGCTTCAGTAACATGTTTCGAAAGTTTTATTTTAATGATCAAACATTTATCTACCTTTGATCCCATCAGTCTTATGCAGTAAACAGAACCAGATCCCTTGTGTATACAAACTCACCGCTAATCAATTTGTTGTAACCCAAGACACTGCCTCTGAGAGGCTACATTCTGATGCCTTCACAGATAGATATAACCTCACTTCTTCTGCATGATTACCTGTTTATGCTAATAAAATCCAGTGTAGCCTCGCAATGAGACCTTTGATTATCATGTCTCATGCTGATCGGCTCATAAATATACATGCATCCATGCGATACACATCATCAGTGCAAATGAGGAATTAATGTCAAGCACCAAAAATGAAAGGAGAAAACTGGTACGATAAGCACGACAATGCGAATATATTATACCTGGCAACTACTTTTCTAAAGTTCATGACCAGAATGCAGACATGAGTTTAGGGAAAAGTGTTTCAAGGCTCATGGGTACAGTGCCGTCTGTGAAGAGAGTAGTAAATATAAAAAAGAAAGTGAGAATGTGATAGTATCTGAGCTTCATTTAGATAGAAAACAATATCAGCTAAACATAGCGGCTAAAAGATTAAATCTTATGGAGAGAACTGCATTCAGTTTGACCTTTTCTATTGAAAGTTTTTTTCCATTCCCCAAACAATAGTAATCGTATTTCCTTTCAGACAGACCACAGAAATGTATCTCCAAAGACTGTGAAGCTTAAACAGTAAAGAGCAACTATAGACCTTTAACTTGTTTAAATTTATAGTCTAGAAGGCTTGAGTTTTACTGATCTCTCTCTCTCTCTCTTCTTTTCTATCTTTTCTTTAAATCCATTTCTAAGCTCCATACTGTACATACACTCAAGTTTCCATACACACGGGTTATTAGGAACACCATACTAATACAGTGTTTGACCCCCTTTCGCCTTCGCCTACTTCTACGTGGCATTGATTCAACAAGGTGCTGAAAGCATTCTTTAGAAACGTTGGCCCATCTTGATAGGAGAGCATCTTGCAGTTGATGGAGATTTGTGGGATGCACATCCAGGGCACGAAGCTCTCGTTCCACCACATCCCAAAGATGCTCTATTGGGTTGAGAACTGGTGACTGTGGCGGCCATTTTAGTACAGTGAACTCATTGTCATGTTCATGAAACCAATTTGAAATTATTTGAGCTTTGTGACATGGTGCATTATCCTGCTGGAAGTAGCCATCAGAGGATGGGTGGTCATAAAGGGATGGACATGGTCAGAAACAATGCTCAGGTAGGCCGTGGCATTTAAACGATGCCCAATTAGCACTAAGGGGCCTAAAGTGTGCCAAGAAAAGATCCCCCACACCATTACACCACCACCACCAGCCTGCACAGTGGGAACAAGGCATGATGGATCCATGTTCTCATTCTGTTTACGCCAAATTCTGACTCTACCATTTGAATGTCTCAACAGAAATCGAGACTCATCAAACCAGGCAACATTTTTCCAGTCTTCAACTGTCCAATTTTGGTGATCTCAAGTTCTGCTGTTGTAGCCCATCTGCCTCAAGGTTGTGCGTGTTGTGGCTTCACAAATGCTTTGCTGCTGAGTGGTTATTTCAGTCAAAGTTGCTCTTCTATCAGCTTGAATCAGTCACCCATTCTCCTCTGACCTCTAGCATCAACAAGGCATTTTCGCCCACAGGACTGCCGCATATTGGATGTTTTTCCCTTTTCACACCATTCTTTGTAAACCCTAGAAATGGTTGTGCGTGAAAATCCCAGTAACTGAGCAGATTGTGAAATACTCAGACCGGCCTGTCTGGCACCAACAACCATGCCACGCTCAAAATTGCTTAAATCGCTTTTTTTCCCATTCTGACATTCAGTTTGGAGTTCAGGCGATTGTCTTGACCAGGACCACACCCCTAAATGCATTGAAGCAACTGCCATGTGATTGGTTGATGTAGAAAATTTCCGATCCTATTTTCACTTGTAGTAAGTGTCTGGCACTTCCATAATCAGTGTCCAACTAATTCACAGGCTTTTTTAAAAATAAAGTGGGCATAGTGGAGTGGAGAAAACACTACAATTTCAGGGCAGTAGCCCTCCAGGCAGCAGTGGTGGCTGAGGCTTTGGGTTACTGATTGATGAGTTGGGGATTCAAGCACCACCACCGCTGGGTTGCCACTGTTAGATCCCTGGGCAAGACCCTTAACCCCTATAAGCATTGCACATGGAAGCGGGATCCACTGGCGAAAAAGATAAAGAAGAGAGAAAAGTGGACAGTGAAAGGGTGGCTCGGGATTGGGATGCCTAGAAACCTGTCTGTTTGTAGCCTACTGTACCCTCAATGAGAACAAGTTTCTGCAGGACTAGAGTTGGGAACAACAGATCTATGACACCATCTGTAACTAAAACATTTTTTAAAAATAAATAATTAAACTTAATAAATTTTTATACATTTGCCAGAATTACAAAAAAAAAACAAAAAACAAGACAAATATTCCATTTAAACGTAATGAACGTCATTTTGTAATCAGCATTAAGAATTACTCACTCACTCATCATCTATGCCGCTTAAACCTGTATTCAGGGTCACGGGGGGGTCTGGAGTCTATGTTATGCCTTGACATGGAATGGGTTAAATTCAAGTGTGACATCATATAAAGAATGTGTGATCATACAAGAAAAGAAAAGGACTTGTGAAAAATTATGTAAAAAATGAAGACACATGTAAAAAGAAATTAATTGTGCAATAAGTCACATATGGAATATAAAGCCACACACACTACATATCAAAATGAACATGAATTTTAGTGGTTAAAATAAAAGCCCATCATTTAAAAGTCATCTGTCAATGTCACGTCATTATTCACACGTCCCATGTATAAACAAGACACTTTGATTTATTGCTCTTTGATGCGAGTCATGTGTTTATATTATGCACCTGCCATATGGAGAATCAATATACAGAGAAGAGCAGTTATATTGTAAATATCTGGACTAAAATAATATCTGTTATTCTAAAATGTTGTACTACTATCTGATTAAAAAAGAGAAGTACATCTAGTGCTAGTTAGTGAATAAGCCAAGTGCGTTCTCTCTCACAAGACAAGACATAAGCATTCTGTCTTGTGTGTTAGGATTTATATGGCTGTCGGCTAAGTGAAATGAAGTCATGTTCTAGTGAAATAACGACAGTCAAAGCTCAGATGGAGGACTGAATCAGCCACCACTGTGAATTTGCTGCGCTAATTAGAAAGGAGTGATGTCATTGCTGTATTCCACACTTTTGATCCCTGTCTTCTATGGCCAGCCCATTTCCTGAGTGACGTCTCTTCCAGCCGGAGCTTAATAAAGTATCAGAAGCAGCACTGACAGGGCAGGGTTCACAACAGGATCGTGTCCTCACGTTCTCAATTCTCCATCTCTTTCCTTTTGCGTTCAGACTTCTCTCTAGCATTGTCTTCTTTGCTTTCTTTACATCAAGATATATGTATTCAAAAGCATTTCTGTTTCTCAAAGACATTGGTCTTTGGGTTCTCTTATATTTTATAGAGGATATGAATGAGTGGCAGAAACATGTTCTTTAAATTCTGCCCTGTTTTATTCACTATTTTGCCACAGGGCTGCCATGGAGCACAAAAACAAATTATCCAATATAAATTTACTAATCAACCAAGCGCCCTCCCGAGCCCCCATCCAGTGTTTAGGACCACCTCTGTGCATTCAATTCAGGATTTTAATGTGTATGAGCTTAGCTCTCATAATAAACAACCTCAGGTTATTGCCATCATTCCCTCTTGTTTTTGTCCCCTGGATTTCTTGTAATGTTCATTTCCTGTTTGTTAATTACATTCATTTCCTGTTTTTAAAGTTTTGAGTCTTTGTTTCATTCAGTGATGAAATTCAATTCAATCTGGGCCATGAAACTATCCTGATGAATACGATAAATATTTAAGACAGGAGGGATAACGCTCAAGTCTGATTCTGTAAAGATGACTGAACCACACACTTTTGAACCACCACAAACATCTTAGTATTCACCACAAGCCTCTCTTTTCCCACTCGATCCAAGGTATAATATACAGTACATTTGCAGAGACGTGATGATGCTTCAGTGTCATTTGGAGGGGCCATTGTGTCTTTGGATGGTTTGAAGTGATTATATGAAAAGGTGAATCAATACTTCAGAGTGCAAGAGCGGTGCTCTTTAATGTTCATTTCTATATACATGTTTTTATTAGAAAAGAGGACATACTACAGACGGCTTATCAGGTTTAGCATTGTTTGGTCCAAAATACATTTCAATAACACTTAAACCTGATCAAAAATATTATGTGGTACAACAGGATTGTACTTCCTGTTTTGGTTTTTCATAATCTGTAGTGTTAAAAGAAGAGGTAACCGCTATATAAATACATATTACATCATAATTTGATCATGCAAAACTGACTGGACAGAATTAAATGAAACCTTTTGCAGTACTTGGATACTTGGATGCTTGAAGGTTAACCTGCACCATGAGTGAAATCTAAATGTTGAGTAAAAGCGATGTTATGTACTGTGATTAGTTGTGTTCTAAGCAACCACTCGTTGATCAACGCTTGTGTTTCCCAAGGACCAATTAACTATCAAAATAGTTTCCAAGGGCCAACCATTGATCACAGTTACTGATCAATGTCGCACCCATGCACTTCCTTGTTCATATACAGTGGTACCTCGACATACCCATTTTTTCCATAAGAAATAATGTAAATGCAGAATCTGTTCCAACCCCACAAAAATATTACCAATACCCAACACTATTATTATATTTTGCATATAAAAACAATTCCTCTTGGCACAGACTGCTTTAAAAACCTCTGTGGCTCTGTTAGTGGCTAGTGGCTCTGTTTTCCTTTTGCTGCCCTCCTTGATAACGTGTAGTAATTTTTACATGGTGGTGTTTAATTTAAAATCATTCCCATATAATGTATTGTGTTTTGGTTGTGTTTTTACTTTCTCTCCAAATCATGGCGGGAATCCCGGTGACACGAGAAGGTCAGCAGACCGTGTTTAAAGAGAAGCCAAGAGGCTAACGCTCCGTTGTTGTTTATCTGCATACGACCGGTCGCCATTTTTCCCAGCGCTACACAAGACTATGAATCCTTCGTCTCTTTGCGTTAATCCAACTCTTTGTTGAATCCACCTATTAGTTGGAATACTCACCATTGGGACAGTATAATAGGACAGCGCCAGTGCGACCGATGCAGCCACACACTCACACAGTATACAGGACTTGGGACTATGCGTCCATTCACATACACACCGAAATATTTTGTATATATTGTATGTGTTAAATAGTCAGATTTTGTGTACTGCAGTGTCTGTTTTGTATAATGTACATTTGGGTTTGGTATGAGTAGTGGTGAGTGATTCTTTCGTGTTTTTGGGTTTTGTTAACACCAGCAGATGAGATAAAAGTTCTGTGTTTGTGTAATCTCGGTTAATTCATTAATACGAGAGTTTTGAACAGATATTGGACGTGTGTGAAACCAGAAGTACGCACAACTTGCTTGATTGCAAAAGCCAAATCCAGCCAAAATTTTGGTTTGGTTTATATTTTTCTATTTTGATTTAACATTCCTTAATGCAGCACATACTGCTATGCAAATAGTCATTATAAAATAAGTGAATCTGTGAATATCTAAATTACTCTATCATACAATGGCATCTGGTACATTTGTAAGCATGTGTTAGTTACTTTTCCTTGTAAGTTTGGCAAAATCGGAAATGTATTCAGACATCAGATACACTATCTTTGTTAGCTGTTAAAAAAATAGTCTTTTTACATTTCCCTTAATTGCTTTTTGCGTGGATATTAAGCTTATATTGTTCCTCATATGGTTGCCAAGCAAATTGATAATCATTTAGTGAAAGTTATATACATACTTATTACGTGAAGAAATGCCATATTTTTGACATAATAGAACATTTCAAATAATAGAACATGTCTTGTTTAAATGCTTATCTTCCAGAGAGACCAGGCTTATTAAAAGAAATGAGGGTCTTAAAAATTACTTACCGAATATAGAATCTAAGTGTATAAATGACTATAAGGTGTAATTTGCGCTTAACAAAGCATCATGCAGAATAGAGCGGATTTTGACACTGCCACACACTCCTAGCTGTATCAGTGAGTCTGCAATACTCCGAAAGCATCGTTTCAACACCAAAACTGCAGCCAAATTTACTCACATTAAAAAGCTTCCATTTTAGCATACTTTTTAATGTATATAAAAAATAAAATAAAAAACTACTGTGAAAATGTTTGGTGAGAACATGCAGTTTAGTCAAAAACTTTATTTATTATTACAAAACAGGTTATACCTTTACATTTGACTGGACTTTTTTTAAATAGAGACTTCATCCAAAGTTTTCAGTTTTAAACAATGTTGTCACCAGCCATAGGAAATCGTGACATTATGTGCACTTTAACCAGAGCAATATGCCACCTGAAAGAGTACTTGTTTGCTCAAAGCCAGTGTTAAAATTGGGGAACATTTTAAACTGTTCTTGCAGATTTATTTCATTCAGAACGCAGTTTCATCTCTACCAAGTTGCTTTATTGGGTCAGGGGAATAGTGAATCTGGAGCCTATACCGGGAACACAGGGAATATGTGAGGATTACACATTGAAAGGGACATGGTACTGTAGTTTTTCTTTTTGCATAGGGTTATTACTCATCATCTATACCGCTTAATCCTGTATTCAGGGTCACGGGGGCCTGGAGCCTATCCCAGGAGACTTGGGGCACAAGGCAGGGTACACCCTGGACATGGTGCCAATACATCGCAGGGCACACACACACTCACTCACACACTCATTCACACACTACGGGCAATTTGGGAATACCAATTAACCTACCCTACATGTCTTTGGTACCCGGAAGAAACCCACCAAGCGCGGGGAGAACAAGCAAACTCCATGACTACTAAATATAATTTAACTATATTTTCCAGTAAATAGTTGCTTATAATTAGTGCATTACTGCTAATAAACTCTTCAATTCATTTCATTTCATTTCAGTTCATTTCAGTCTTTCATCATTTAAAACTTACACAATCTATCATTTTGTTCATGCTACAGTATGTAGTTTTTGTTAAAATTACTGGCTATTTAATCAATTTGATCAAATTTTGTTTAAATAATCCACAGCATTATAAACTGTCATAAAGCAGCTTTATTCCAATATATTCATTCTGAATATACATTTTATACTTATTCTGCTCAGTCCTTGAAAATCTATTTACATTTTTTCTTTCTACTTATTGACCTTACCGCGACTATTGTTGCTCACATATGCCTTTCCATTACTGATGAACTTTTCTATTGTTTGTTTATCTTTGTCCCTGCAGATCGAAATGTTAGAGCACAAATATGGGGGCCACCTTATCTCGCGCCGTGCCGCCTGCAAAATCCAGACGGCTTTCCGCCAGTACCAGCTCAGCAAGAACTTTGAGAAAATCCGCAACTCCCTGCTGGAGAGCCGGCTTCCTCGCCGAATCTCCCTGCGCAAGGTTCGTGTTCAGAATGCTGAAGGCTTCTCAGCTGAGAGGGCGCTGGCCGAAGGCTGCTCTGTTGCAGGCATCCCCCTAGTCCGGTCCCCATCGCTGCCTGTTACTGTTGGTGGCACCCTTACAGACCTGGAAGACTCCTTTACAGAACAGGTACAGTCACTAGCCAAGTCCATTGACGATGCCCTTAGCAACTGGAGCATGAAGACCATGTGCTCCTTGCAGGAGGGAGGCACCTACCAGTTTAGTTCGGAAGCTTTTGGCACTGCAGGCGGCAAGCCTACAGTGGCTGTAACTGTTGGGGAGAGTGGTACATTGGATCAGGCTACTCTTCAGAGTAGTACAGTTTTGGGAGACAATACCGATAACATGTCTCGTAGTGCCAGCAAGCTAATGATGGCCTTCCGAGATGTGACGGTGCAGATTGACAGTCAAAACTTTCACGTGTCCTCTTCCGTCATGGAGTCCTCCACATCAGTGTCTCTTGGAAACTGTGTCCAGCAGGGGGCTACAGTGACCGACACCCCAAAACAACCCCTAAGAGGAGAAACAAGACACTTAGAACAGCTTCCACCTCCCCAGGAACCAATTCCTCCACCCCCAGAGCCAGATATGGGAGAAATACCTGATAGTGATTTCCCAGCACCACCACCCTGCGATGAGGAATTTTTAGAAGATCTACCACCTCTTGCCCTGGAGAAGACAGATGCTCCAGTGCCAGAAGTTGCATCCCTAGGTGAGACTATAGAAGAGGCCATACCTCCAGTGGGACAGACTCCAGTGGCGCCTACTGTGGAGGTTCTGGAGGCCAAGCGACAACTTTCAGACCCAGCTGATAATAGCTCAGAGCAGATGAGCAGCAGCAGCACATCAACATCTGCCCGTTCAGCTTCTGAGGCCTCATCCAAGGAAGCGCTGCAGACTATGATGCTCAGTCTGCCACGCTACCACTGTGAGAACCCAAGCAGCTGCAAATCACCTACTCTCTCCACAGATGTCATGCGCAAACGCCTGTACCGTATTGGTCTCAACCTTTTCAATGTGTGAGTAGTCTCAGGGGATATTTCTCCTCTTACTCTCCAATAAAGTTTGATGATTTTTTGATGCATTTGCTCGAAAATATTAAGTATACCGTTGGCTAATGAGTATGTGGAACTAAAATAACATTCTGTTATTTGTTTATATATATATATATATATATATATATATATATATATATATATATATATATATATATATATATATATATATATTATTGCCGCCACTGCTTGGGTCTTGAGAATGGCATTTACCTCTCTAATCCTACTTGGATTCAATTCTGTCTCTTTTCAGTGACACAACAATCTGCTGTATGAATTAATGTAATAATTGGATTTTTAAACACACACACACATATATACACACGCACAAACACACAATCAGGTTTATTCCTGCTTTATTCCTTCCTTTAATATATACAGTACCAGCATTTGGCATGAACATATTTGGTTACAGTGTTGCCTAATCATATTCACTCATTCTCTCGTTTTTAACTTCTCTCCTTTGAGTCTGGTTTTCTGTTAATACACACATACACACATAACCCCCAGCTGTGGCTTAACCTTAACCCCCTACACCCCCCCCCCTTCCCCCTCCACACACACACAAATGCCTGTCACTTTGGGTTTGCCTGAGCCCCTATAAATAGCTCTACTTCTATCCAAATATGGTTTGTCTAGTCCTACGTCTTCATGGTTCATTCCTATATAATTGAAGATTTGCAAGCTGACACAGTATCAGTGTCTCTGATCCTTCAATTATAAATATGATACATACATACCAACTCATTACAAGAGATTTTCAGCATTGCCAAACAATAGTGACAAACAACTATTACAAAAATGTTGCCCTTTATTATTATTATAAGAGATTATAAGAAGTCATTCCCAGCTATTTTCATTATATTTTTTAAAGTAAAAAATGTAATGTTTATTTAATAACTACATAAAGTCACCTTAGTAAAATGCTCATTTGTCACACTCTGTATTTGCATAGGTGTCAGATTAATAGAAGATTATGTGGGCTCACACTCCAAAGAATATAACCTCATGCGTAAAGGAAATTATTCTAATCGCCTTACAAACATAAGAATATTATTGAGTATGCATCTGAGCATTAATGGCATAAACAAGCACGTTATTAGCCGATTAGTAACTTTATGGTAAGACACAGGTGCAGTGGATAATTATAGATGTATGCATTTCTTCACAGAAGACACAGTTTATTTGGACACTACAGTATCTTGAAAAGCAAATAGTATTAACGCAGCAGTGATTTGGATAACGAGTGCACTGCAGTTTGTCATTGAACGGGACATTTGGCCAACATTGTCACCCCTCTGACCCTCAGCTCTCAATCAACAGCGGTCTGACCTGAGGTCGGTGAGAGAGAGTCAATTCCCTGCTTGATTTCTCATTAGTCATTCTATTAAAGTCGGCCAGTAATCTTGCCGTGGTAATTAAAAGTTCTCCTGCCTGCTCTGGAAACAGCTGTCGAGAGAGCCAAAAAGTTTCAAGATGACACGGCACTTTGGCTTTTTTCTGGTGGCCTTATTTCTCCATCTCTTAGCTCCGATTCGCTCGTTCGACTCTCTCACATCGGCATTCAAAAGCATGCAATTCCTACATTTTAATGAAAGCTCTTTGTGCTGGAAGTAATCCAGGATGTATCAGCCTTGCTCGGGATGGCAGCATGAGTCTTAGAGGGCAGGCTGACTCATGTGGCTCGAGGTAAGAATTACTTTCGCATTACTCTCAGTGTGCCAGGGACAGACACGGTGCTGTCATCATAGTCACTCACAAACTACTCATGTCTTACCTCAGCACTTTGTCATGTTGGTTTTGCAGCTCATCAAGGAACTGCGAATAATATGTGATTTTATTCATTAAGCATTTTCCAATTCAAATGCTATATCTCTGGGCAAGTTGATATGACACCTTTTAAAAATTTTTTAAAATTAAAAAAAAAAGTTTTTTGATTGCAATACTGAAATTAGTGCTCAGGGGGGCAAGGCTGGCTTGTGATTAAAGTGTTGGATTGCTGACCATGAGGTCCCTGGTTTTAGCCCCGACGCCACTGGGTTGCCACTGGGTTGTATCTGTTGCTCGATGTGGCGGGTGGCACCTTGCTGGTTAGTCGCCTTGCACCGCCAGGGTCCGGGTTTGATTCCCTTCTCAGGTCTGTGTGCATAGAGTTTGCATGTTCTCCTAATGCTTTGTACTTCTTTGTATTCCTTCCAAAGAAATGCCTGACCATAGTGTGTGAATGAGTATGCGAGTGTGTGAACATGTGTGTGCCCTGCTGTGGATTCAAACCCAATCCAGGGTGTAACCTGCCTTGTGTCCTAAGTCTCCTGGGATAGGCTCCAGGTCCTCGGTGACCCTGTATACGGGATAAAGCGGTATAAACGTTGAGACAACGACAATGAAATAACTGCTCAGACACCACTAGCCAATCTTTTCTAGTGTCCATGATAAGATAAGCTTCACATTAATCAGTACCACTCAGTGTATAGTACATGCTGGTGTGCTGTCATCCTGGGTCTATAGCAGGGCTACACATTTTGGGCAAATCACCACAAATAAGCATTATAAATTCCAGATTTAGAATTTAGGATAGCATTTGAACATATTATTTTATACATTTACATGTGAATGTATATTTGAGTGACTAAAAAAAATAACAATTGACATTGATTTATCTGTCCCGTGTAAAGTGTGTTGTGTTGTTATGGGGATATAAGCCATGTTTGGGTGGGGTAATTATTGGGTGTAATTTATGTGACACAAAGCAAATAAGCCTGCTTTGTACTCAAACAGAAGGAGTGAAATCGTGAACGTCTCACTCCTGGCACACCCTTGCTGCATGTCTTACATACATTCAAAAGATTTAAGTGTCATTGCGTAGACTGCAGGTCTACCCCCCCCCCCCCCCGCCCAAAGGCAACCATTTTGCTTGTGGCCTCATCACTGAAAATAAGATATTTTCATACTTCTCATCTTCATGTTTCAAGTATGCAACACAGAATTGAATGTAAAACATTAAACTTAGTTTTTACACATCTTCAGAATGTTGTTAGACTATGAAATGATGTAAAAAAAAAAAAAAAAATTGACACCCGATATACATAAGGAAGTGATTTAAGACACAGTTCTGTTTAGTTAAGTTGATGAACAGGCAAAATATGTCCATTTTTTTTTTGCTGAACTATGCTAATGCATCATACCAGGATGGTGAAAATATTACAATACAATATAGCCTTTTAGTTTGAACATCTCTTTTGAATATTAGCACACACAATTTCTTATCAACCTCAATTTGTTCTTCATTGTATATGAACCTGTGTCTTATTGTAATCGTCAGTCTAACAGAAAAAAAGAAGAACAAATGAAAAAGAAGAATAACATGTATATACTTGTTAAATGCTTGTGAAATATCAGGTGCACATACATATGTTCCAAGCAACGGGGACGTTTTATGATGTCATAAATATTCTGAGGACCGATTGGCTGCGGGGTTCTATTTAACCGGAGGCTTGTTCAATGTCGTTATCCTCAGGGCAGAGACAAGTCGGTTAAATTAAAAGTTGGTTAAAATGGATTAAACATTGATGAATTGGTACAATGCAAAAATTACAATGCAAAAAAAATTGTCATTGTTCGATATTTGGGGCAGTGGTGGCTCATCCTCTTTCCCCTGATTATCCTTGAGATGTTTCTATAGCTCGATTGGAGTCCACCAATTCAGTTGATTGGCACACACCTGCCTATATAAACCAAGCCATAAAGACCAAGGAATTGTCTGTAGACCTCTGAGACAGGATTGTATCAAGGATACAGAAAAAATTCTGCAGCATTGAAGGTCCACAGTGGCTTCCATCATCCCTAAATCGAAGAAGATTTAACCACCAGCACTCTTCCTAGAGCAGGCCCCTGGCCAAACTGAGCAACCGGGCGAAAAAGAATCTTAGTCTGGGAGGTGATCATTAACCTGCTGGTCACTCTGAAAGAGCTCCAGTGTTTCTCTGTGGAAAGAGGAGAACCTTCCAGAAGAACAATCATCTCTGCAGTACTCCACTAATCAGGCCTGTATGGTAGAGTGGCCAGACGGAAGCCACACATTACAGCTAGTGGTTCCTAACTTCTCCCATTTACGGATGATGGAGACCACTGTGCTCATCAGGACCTTCAATGCTGCAGAAAGTTTTCTATACCCTTTCCCAGATCTGTGCCTCGATACAATCCTGTCTGAGAGGTCTACAGACAATTCCTTGGACTTCAGGAATTGGTTTGTGCTCTGACATGCACTGATAACTGTGGAACCTTATATAGACATGCGTGGGCCTTTCATGTCCAATCAACTAAACATTTAAGACGTTTCTCTAATTGAGTTGTAGAAACATCTTAAGGATGATCAGTGGAAACAGGATGCATCTGATAGAAATTTTGAGCCTCATGTCAAAGGCTGTGAATATTTATGTACATGTGATTTTCCTTTTTTATTTGTAATAAATTTGCAAAGATTTCAAACAAACTTCTTTCACATTGTCATTATGGGGTATTGTTTGTAGAATTTTGAGGAAAAAAATTAAATTAACCCAGTTTGGAATAAGGCTGTAATGTAACAAAATGTGAAAAAAGTGAAGCGCTGTGAATACCTTTCGGATGCACTGTAAGAAGATCGCCGTCCCCGGGCTTGTTGTTCAGCTTTGTAGTTCTCTGGTGGGGGTGTGGCTCAGCAGTAGCTTATTTGCATAGACACTAAAATGGCACATTTGGAAGAGGATTGAAATGGAGTGAGTTTGAGGTAAGAAAGAAATATATAATACTTGATGATCCCATTATAGACACACTTTGTAGGACCTCTAAAACCTATGTTGACTTGTTCAATAAGTAGTTAAATATGGGACCTTAAAGGAATTAAGTGAAAATATAGCCACTGAAACATTTAACATGTAGAAACTCTGTAATGGCGAGTGGTAGTCCAGCAGAGATGGTTCAATTGTTCAGCTCTGTACATGCCTCTTTTTGGATAAAAGTGTCATAAACATGATTAAGTAAAAAAGTGGCTTTCTGAAATTCCCTTTCAATCCCTTTAGACATTAAAGTGCAGTGTTGGTGGCCAGAAGAAGCTGTCCAGATTGCTATGTGTTTTTGAGCAGTGCCAAGCTGTGCCACACTGCACCCCACATGTGGGCAGAAAATATGCCTCTCATAATGGCTATTTTGCAGCAGTTTTACCAGCTTGGCTCGGAGCAGTAAAAATAAAAGAGGCACAATAAAAATAGGGCATATGGTTATAGTTGGAATGCCCTCTAATGATCCTTCTGTCACGTCGCAATTGCTTGATGCACTGTGCACGTTCCTGACGAAGCACTTTTGCAGCTTTAGAAACAAACAGGGCAAACCTAACTTTACCTCTCATACCCATTTACCTCTTTTTTTTGCTTCATGCACTGCTGGAGAGAAGCAGGAGCAGCATAATCAAAAGGTGCTGATATGATAAAGGGAGACAGAAAGAGAGAGAGATAGAAGTAGAAGGAGAGCGAGAGAGAGAGAGACCGACTGAATCTCATTAGTTCCAGTACTTCAGTCTAATACCTAGGCCAGACTTCAGCTGCATCTGAAGCAGGTGTGTGTGTCTGTGTGTGTGTCTGTGTGTGTGTCTGTGTGTGTGTCTGTGTGTGTGTCTGTGTGTGTGTCTGTGTGTGTCTGTGTGTGTCTGTGTGTATGCGCTTGATGGCTAAGACAACAATCTGAGATTAGGGGACTCGATAGGTACCCTGATGCTCTTCCTTGTAGAAGCCAATTAAAAATGAGCAGTTTGAGAAGAGATAGATGAAGCATGTGTTGCGCTGGATGTGTGTATCTCTGGGTGTGCATTTATCTCTGGCTCTGAGTCAGAAGGAAAAAAACAACCAGGATGTTTTGAAGATTTTTGCCTAGTTTTCATTTTTATGAAATGTATCGTACAAGATGAACAGAAATGTTTAATTTTCCCAAACTTGGATAAAAAAGCAAGTGACAAAAAAGACAGGTGAAGACATGTATGTATATATGTTCTTGTGTTAAGTATGAGTAATTTCTGGGGAAAATATTGCAAAAATATCACAAAGTGTATTTCACTAGTATGAGAAGCGAAACATCCTCAATGGCTAACCAGGAAAAGTTCAAAAGTCAACCATCCGCTGGAAAATTGATGCTTTCAGTTTTTTCGGATTCTTAAGGGTCAATATTGGAACATTACTCGGAAAAAGGTTCAACAACCAAGAGTGAATGTTATTGTACAATAAGATGCTTATCAAAGCCTAAACGCAGGATTAAATGCAGAGGATAGCAATCAAAAAATTTAGCAATCCTAAAGCATCCTACCTATAGGTCTGATCTTGCTCCATCGAACTTTCACCTGTGTGGCTCCCTGTAAGCAGCTCTATGAGGACAGAGATTCAGTTCTAATGAAAAAAGTTAAGACAGCGGTGCTGTCTTAAAAGTGAGCTTGCAGCTTAGCTCTCCCCAAATTTTTTATCTACTTGGCAGGTGGACAAAGTATATCGAAAAGCAAGGAGATTATGTTAAAATTATGTATATTTTAAAAGACAATGATGTATTTGTCTTTTCTACAAGTTAATTAAAATAAATTCTACAGCCAGAATGCGGAACACAATTTGGCAACTTGCTTTAAGTTGAAAAGTGCATTCCAAGCAGCGAAGGTATCATTTTTTAACTTCCACTAGAGCTTCCACTCTCTCTCTCTCTCTCTCTCTCTCTGTGTGTTTTAAATGTAGATGCTTCCAGGCACTAGTGAATACCTCTGAATAAAACATTAGTGGTGGATAGTTGGAGACAGGGATGGGGTAGTAGAGGAAAAGTAGAAAAATAGATGTGCATGGGAAAATTGGAAATGAGAGAATGAGGAACAGAATGGAAGATGTAAATCACGTAAAAATACTAGCACATAGCACAGGGAACCTGCTCTTCAAAATGACAAAGGGTCAACAGACCTGTGTTGTTGCTGCTCCTCATGAGAATAGTGTCCAAACAAAGGCAGAACAAAATCCACACTAAGTCCATTTGATTGCTACTACCGTAAAGCCAAAAACAAATACAAAACTTTAAATGTACTTAAGAGGAAGATAAAAACAAATGCAAATTCTCTTACTGAATTACAACCAGGCTCTCAATATAACTCTCTGTATTTGTCTCATAGAGGAAAAAAAAGAAGAAGGAAAAAAAAAACAAGAAGCTATTTTCTGGGATTGAATTGATCTCGCTCACTTTATAAACTGTCAGTACATGCCCATCAACTTGCGCCTCTGGCAAGTCTTGTTTTGTAAAAGGCCATTTTATGTAATAGAAAGAGGGAAAGCGAGGTTGCGGTATACACGAAGAGCGCCCAACAGAGCGCATGTCTGATGGAGGGCTGTCGAAATCCATCAACTTGTGTCCGAGAATGTAGATCGCATGCCATTTCTAGAAAATATAGCCTGCATAAGATTATTGATAAGACATTAGAACTCAGGTGTGACGTCTGTGTGCATGTATGTGTATTCTAAAGTTTTAATGCTCTTCCCACATGTGCAAACGTTTTTGCACACCTAATAATCACACCCATATGAAACTGTTCTTACAAAGTTGGAAGCCTACAATTGTATAAGGTTCCTGGGTATGTTGTTCTGTAACCTATCCCAGGAGACTTACGACACAAGATGGGGTATATCCTGGACAGGGTGCCAGTCCATTTCAGGGCACGCACACATATCACATGCTCAGTCACACACTACTGACTATTTGTGAACGCCAGTTAATCTAATCTGCATGTGTTTGGACTGGAGTACCTTGAAAGAAACCCACCAAGCATGGGGAGAAAATGCAAACTCCATTGACAATGACCAGAGGGCGGGAACTGAACCCAGACCCTGGCGACATTATTAAACACCACGACACCGTGCCACCCGGCCATTTACTATGCACTGTAAACCTGAAAAAGTTGGCAAAACTAAAAAAAATTTGAGGTAATCAGTTGCATCTAATTTTTTTTAAGTAATGATGTTTCCAATTTTAAGTAAACAGAACGATCAGGTTTTGAGTTTGTTGTACTCATTCATATTAATTGTTATTTACTTGCATTACCGAGTAGCCTAATTCATACTATAATTTTTTGTTGTTGTTGCAAATTAAATAAATTGTTGTTGGTTTTTCGCCTGCTCCTGGCAATGGGTCTCCAAAGCAACCCTCACATTATTATCCAGGTGTGGGACAGGCTCTTCATCCAGTGGCTGGGAATCGAACTCCGGCCCTTTCGCATGGCAGGCGAAACACCGACCACTGAGCCACCAGTGCTCTGGTACTTTAGGGTGCCCAGATTTGTAAAGATTATGTGAAGACTGACCAATCCACCATCTTGATTAAAACAATTCAATGTGGGCAGTTTACATGTGCATTGATAATGTCAGACATAAAATCGCTAACCTGAAAGATTTTATGTTGGTGGAACTTTAAGGAAACAGTTACTGACCTTAAAATATCAAATTTGTCAAAGTGTCATTTCTACAAAATTATAAATACTAAAAAGTTCTGAATACTCAACAAGGTTTATTAACTGCAATCACTTATTGCAATTATCTAACAGTACTCAATATGTTTAATTACTTTAAGCATTAAGGTTTACAGTGTAGATGCAATTTACAAATACAGGCATTAGTTTATGTTTGTTTATTTAACCTCATGTTATTACCTAGTTATGAGTGTGAAAACTACAGTCAGACTGACTGCTTTATGTCTGAATCTCTGGCCTCCCAGGAACTCCTTAATGACCCAAACATGTGGAAATGCCTTGGAGCCAGGTCAGGAGTGTTCGGTGGATGTGGCAATAAATCCCAGTTGAGTAACAGTAATGTGAAGTGGTCTTCATAAAGGATTGTGTGTACAGTTCCCACAGATAAAATGCATCTCTTCCACAAGTTGGTTACAAGTTATCTGTCGATATTCAGGGATCAGGTGTTCCACTCAACGAATGTTCATGGGACTGAGCAGTAAGCCCTGAGCCACCACAGGCATACAGCCTTCTTTAAAACATTTGCACCATTCAAAAGAGGCTCATCACCGTACTGTGCTTGAAGTCTTCTGTAAATGTCAAGTGTCAGTTTTGGTTTGACTTTAACACTCCTCATATATCCGTCTTTATATTCTTGTACTATCCTCATAAGAGGACTATTAATTATATTCTTATGAAACAAATAGCAATGGAAACAACAGTAGAGTTTAAGAAGGTTAACGCCTCTCTGGTTAAGGGCCTTGCTCAAGGGCCCAACAGTGGCAACTTGGTGATTGTGAGGTTTGAACCTGGGATCTTCTGAACCGTAGTCCAATGACTTAACCTCTGAGCTACCCCTGCCCTCCACACTATTTGTGGAGTAACATTTCTTAATGTATATAATGATTCTCAGTCGACCAAGTCATGGTTATTCCAAACGTGCTGCTCAGTAACAATTAGACTTGAATAAGTTGGTGTAACAGGTATATACTATAAACTTTTTGGTGTTGTTGAGTCCTTGACACTAACACTGTTATAATGCTGAACTGTGAGTTGTTATCCCATTATGGTCCTCTGCATTAAGACATTAATAACTGAAACCATCTTGAGAGGGATGAAAGAATGAGTCATAGTTTGCAGGTACCTGGTGAAACAGAACCTATTTAAGGTTACAACCAAGTCTAAAGCTATAGCGTTATCCCTCTAACTCTATCTGGCTCTCTAAAATACAGTGTTGAGGTCAAAACAATCATTTCTGATCGCTTCCTGTAAGTGTATTTTTATTACGCAATCTGTGCTTGCTGTGCAATTATTATATAATCTGCTTCAGCCCATTAAATTCAATACACAAGACACTGTTTGCCAAAACACAGAACAAAAAAAATACAGGCCACCAAGTCTAGCAGATGCCACCGATGTCTGAGAATGAGACACCAAAATGCATGGAAAAATACAACACACCTCCTGTTAAGCTACGTTTACACTGTCAGTTAAATGTGACCCAATTCCGAATTTTTGCTCATACAGTATGTGACACATATCGGATATTTTCTATGTCCGTGTAAACAGGAAAAAAACGCATGCATTCCGATATTTCGAGATCTGTTTGAGGCCTCCTTCATATGTGGAAATAGATCAGATATAAATCAGATATGTGCTAATGTGATTGTCGTGTAAACAGACAGATCGGATTTTCTGAGTCATTGCGTTCTGTACGTCATTAAAACTGCGACTTCTTCACGGTTTAATGACGTAATCAGGCACACCGAGGCGCTGCTTATCCCAAACAGATGCGCCAGTGTGCGGCAGGCCGCACCTGTTGCAAGCCACCAGAGAGCGACCCCGACACGTCTCGCACCCAGAAATTCCTCTGAATGGTTGAGGACACAATAAATGAAGCATATGCGCAGGCTGCAATGATGGCCCTTTTCCTCCTTCTCCGTTTAGCTTTGCATATATCGCAGAGCTAGCATCAAGCATATTTCACCTTCATCCATCTTGGCTAGTGTGTAGTCCAAGAACCTAAGTATGCGCGATGTTTCAGATGGTATGGCAACTGTAAGCACTTGAATTGGATGTGAGTCATAGTTGAAAGAACGTGTAAACAGACGGTCAGAAAAATCTGATATAGGCAACAAATCAGAATTGGGAGTCCTGCAGTGTAAACGGGGCTTTAGACACTATAGGGTATAATAAATATTTTAGCTTAAATGAGTGATGAGATAAATTCTACAACCTTGATAAATCAGAAGACTGTTGATCACTAGTGTGCAACCAATTAAAGGATAAAGAATAAAAATACAGTGGTACCTCGCCATACGGATTTCATAGGCGAGTCCGTAATGTGAAATTTCGTCTTGCGAAACGCATTTCCCCATAGGAAATAATATAACTGTGGATAATCCTTTGTAGCCTCCAAAAAATATTTCCAAACATAACCATTTTCCAACACTATAATTAAATGTAATTAAATTTTGCATATAAAAGCAGTCACACATTTATAAAAGATATGTAAATGAAATAAAATATTAAATGAATAAAGATTAAACCATACTTAATCTTAATTTATGATTCGTCTTGGCACCGGCAGCTTTAAAAATGAAACTGAAAGTGGTTTGCTTTTCTTTTTTTTTTTCTACCAGCCTTACTAACATTCTTAGGACTCATGGTGCTATAGCTATATAAGGAAAACGTTTTTGTCTGTACATTGCTCAGAACCTGCTCTTTCAATGATATCTTTGAAAACTGGTTGAAAGCTGTTAAAATAGGAACTTTGAATGTTGAACGTTACTATGACTGGTAAAGGGAAAGAGCTAGAACTTTGTGGTGTTGGTCCTGAGAAAGGTAGATATACTGTGTACAAGAGACCAAGTGGAAGGAACTAAGAACATTGAAGGTGGGTTCAAACTGTGTGTTTACTATGATGTAGATAATAAGAGAAATTATGTAGGTCTAATACTGAAAGAAGAGTATGCCAAGAATGTATTGGAAGTGAGGAGAGTGTCTGATAGCGTGATGAGTGTAAAACTGGTCGTGAAAGAGGTAACGTTAAATGTCATCAGTGCATATGCTCCACAGTGATGTGAAGGAGCAAGAAGATTTCTCAAGTGAATGTCCCCACAGAAGAAGGATCGCAGTGCTGGAGAAACAAACAAAGGTGATGGAGAGTTATAAGGTCCAAATCTGCAGATTATTGAAAAAGGATGGAAGATGTACTCAGGTGGACTATCTGCTGTATAGGAGATGCAGTCTGAAGAAGATTAAGGACTGTAAGGTGGTTGCAGGGGATAGTGTAGGTAGCCAACATCAGATGGTGGTCTTTGGGATGACTTTGGAGATACAGAAGAGGAAAAAGAAAGAATGGACCCAGGATTAGATGGTGAACACAGTATGGCTTACGCGTAACATTGGACATACACTATGAAAAATGTTGAGTAGAAGGGAAGTTATGAGCAGTTATGTGTCAAATGTCGATTAGCCTATGTTTAGCTTTAACCTTTTAACTGGTTTCAAATTACCCATTACTGACGGGTACAGACGCTATTCTTCACTAATTCTTGCACACAATGGCAAAAAGCACACAAAAAAAAGACATAAACTTGCTTTGTCTTGCTTTTTACTGATGCAAACAAGTTTTGAACACCTTCCTAATGTACGCACAACTTAGCCGGCATTTGGTTCGGCTCGGTTTGTTCGTTTGTATCCCAAATTTCTTTCAAAGTTTTAGTTCTTGAGGCAAAAAATTGTGAGGTGGGGTGTTTGTATGCCACGGTTCCACTGTAAGCTGTTACTCCTGAATCCATTTTCTCCTTGCAGGATCATATAGGCCCTTACTCACAGACTCATGTTTTCCTTTTTTTATGTTCTTATACTTTCTCTCCCCAGTTGGCTGCATGTTCTAATCTAAGCTAACATATAATACATGCATCCAAAATCCATGCAAGTTGTGGCCTGAGACTAACACACTCCTGACTGTAAACTAAAAAACAACACAATAAAACAATATTTTCAAGGGGACTCACAGCAGTACAAGGACATCATAATATATAGTATGCTTCCTCTTGAAACCATAAGCATTTTTTATAATGCTAAAGACTGCAGCTTTAAGAGAGAGAGTGTCCGATGAAGCAGAAGTGCTTCATCATGGCTGGAAGTCATGCTCTGAGAGAGCAAAAGAAATGAGTTATGACAGCAAGTGCTTCAACAGCTAATACACTATACTGAATGCAGAGATAAAGCCCAGGCTTTTTAACAGAGGGCTATCTATGAGATTTGTCTTCAGAAATACACTACACTGCACTAGCCCTGTGCAAGGCTCTTTATAATGCTTACTACTGTAATTAGTCTAATGAAATGGTTGCAGCTACATAGCAATGCATGTGCAGATTATATACTGGGGTTGTAATCAATCACTTTAATTCTATTCTTCAGCACAAATCACAGTATACTAGTCAGTATTGTCTACATACACTGTGTAATAGTTTTCTTCTACGAAATGCTAAATAGGAAATGTTCTCCGCAATCCAGAATAACTGTGTGCTTTTTCTTTTTTCTTGAACAGAAATCCAGATAAAGGCCTCCAGTTTCTCATCTCACGAGGTTTCATTCCTGATACGCCCATAGGCGTCGCACACTTCCTGCTGCAAAGGAAGGGCCTGAGCCGGCAGATGATCGGCGAGTTCCTCGGCAACAGCAAGAAGCCCTTCAACAGAGACGTCCTGGAGTGAGTGGTTAAAATACAACAATTTAATGACTAAAAAAGACTAGGGAAAAAATGCTGAGAGAGAGAAGGAAAGGGTCTTTTGAGCCCTGAAAGCCGTCGTGGATTTGAAGCAGCAGGACAGGTGGATAAAAACAGAAATAGTATTAAAAAAAAAGCCAAGAGAAAACATGTAAAAGAAGAAGAAAACAAAGCTGTGTGCATTTGTGTGTACACACATATAAAAGATAGTGAGAAAATTGTCTTAGCGAAATGGAGCTGTTCATTTAGCTTGCTTTTTTCTTCTTCTCAGTGGCTTTAGCGAGTGGTAGCATCTTTTAATGAGATCTCCCCGAGCAGCAGCTGAGCCCCTGGACTCAAAGTCTATAAAGAGACACAGGGAATGATACACTGCTCTCTCTCTCTCTCTCTCTCTCTCTCTATGTGTGGGGAGATGTAAATGTTCATGTGACAGTATGCCCCAAAACAATGTACTCTTACAGTAGCTTTTAGCTGAGAGTACAAAAAGGAGGAAAACTGTTTATTATTATTATTATTATTATTATTATTGTTATTATTGTTATATATTTAGGCATAGATAAAGCATTCATTAGCTGCATCTATACAAATAAACGAAAGGTTTTGTTTGTACTTTGTTTAGAACTAGCTCATTCAATGATATTTTTACTTTTCACACATTGGAGGACCCGAAACCAGTTTTAGAAAAATGTCTGTCTGTATGTCTATACTGTATGTCTTTCTGTCCTGCTAGATTTCATTATAGCATAACACAAAACTGCATAGACAGAATTTAATAAAACTTCATTAAAATATTGAGTAGAAGTAAGGTTATAAGCAGTTATGTGCCAGATTACATCACAGCATCTAGCTCTTTTTTTGGACAAATATAGCTCTGTTTCCCTTGAGGCAGGCGTGGTCATACATGTCGCTCAACAGAGCTGATCAATGCGAAAGTTAATCGTGCATACACAGAGTATGCGGAAGACACAGAAACGACCATAACGTACCAAGTAGACTATGAAAACTCAACCTTCAAAGAAAAATGGACAGATCAATGTATGTTTATTATCTGATTAAAACGGTACTTTATTTGCCTGAAGTTAAGCCTGCACCACAAATGAAACCAAAATGTTAAGTAGAAGTGAAGTTATGAGCAGTTATGTGCTAGAAAACGAAACAAAACGAATGTTTTGACAGCATATTGCGCATCCGTCAAACTATGGGTGTCTTAAATCGACCGGGAGACAGAATTTATTGACACTTTTTATTTATAGTACTTGGATATCTACCTGAAGTTTAACTCGCATTGTAAATGAAATGAAAACGTTGAATAAAGAAAATGTTATGAACAATAATGTGCTGGATTAGATAATCTACTTGTTACTGGGTGCGGGTTAGAGAGCTGTACCATAAGAAGGAATAATATTAATAAGAGCCCTTACGAAGGGCTTCTGAGGGGGTCGACGAAATAGGAGGTTGTGAGTGCTTATGACATGCACCGGATGACCTTCTCGTTTGGAGATACAGTAGCATGGGATTATCAATTAGTGAACTAAAATGAAACAAGAGAAAACTGAAAACAAAACACCTACAGTGCTCTGCAGTCTGCTCGAGACAGAAGGGGTTTCTGAAAAATAAAAATGTATATCCTCTCGGGGTGAGTCCACTCTTACAGATGATTTATGTGGGATTTTACCTTTAATTTGAGACCGAGAGTGCACGCTGGACTGATGGTGTGCCGCTCACTCCCAGTCTGAACCGCTCTGACGAATATCAAGACGGAGGCTGTGTCTTGAACGTGTTGCCAGCGTTGTCTTTGGCCCTTGGACCTCTCCCGGTGTTACCTACATGATCACATAAAGTGCGCAGGTATCAGGGCCCTTAAATAAACACTCCGCCAGGTGCACTGCATTCACACACTCTTACATCGCTGTTGCCTGGCAACCGTCCATCTATGTTGATTAATGCTACATTGATGTTAGTGAGAAGTCATATATCCAGTGCAAGCAGGCGATAAAGACATCTCAATAAATACCCTAATAATTATTAAATATTATTTCTTTTAACTGTATTAGATTTTTTTTGTTGTTGTTGTTAAGCGGGTACTTATTAATATTAGACAGTTGTTTAATAATTAGCCTCCTCAGAGAATTGTTTCTCTAGCAATCAGAACAAAAGGCAGGCAACATCTGTTGTCAACATCTGCTAGCCTACTTGCTATGATCAGAGAAACATCATTTTGTAGTAAATAAGTTGTTGGAGAATAGATACAGGACATTTCTGGTGGCTAAGGAGAGATTTAAGATTTCAAACTTTAGATTGCAGGTAGGATGATGTAAAAAGTACCGTGTGGGAGTGTAAAAGCAGCACAGGCTTTAAAAAACGAACCCAGTGTACCAAACTTTTAGTAGAAATGTGTGGAACTTTTTTTTTTATTTTTTAATCTCATTCCTGCTCACTTCCAAAGAAACTCTGATGAAAGTCAGCTGCTTCTGTAGATCATTTGACCAAATACTGCCTGCACTCCATGTTACTGTTTGCACCAGTCCACAGTATTTTCTGACAAACTTGTCTGATTCTATTGGTAAATGTATGAGCAAAATTTGAAGTCTATGGCCTTGTACCACCAGAGTTGGGTGTCCGATTCCTGCCTCGTGTTCTCCCTGTGCTTGGTGGGTTTCCTCTGCGTACTGCAGTTTCCTCCTATAGTCCAAGAACATGCAGAATAACCTAATCTGTAGTGTGTGAGTGAGTGTGAGTGGATTACCCATCTAGAGTGTACCCCGCCTCATGACCCAAGTTCCCTAGGATAGGCTCCAAACCACCAGTGACCCTGTATAGAATAAGCGGTATAAAGAACGAGTGAGTGAGAGTGAGTAATCTAATCCACGTCTCACACTGACCAGGATGAACTGGTTACTGTTGTCAAATGAATGAATGAATTAAATGAAAATTCCATGAGCTTCATAGTGTATATTCCAACCCACGTCCACCCTGTGGTGTTTCTTGTGTCCTGAGGGATTTACCAGTCCCAATACAAACCTATTAACTCAAAGTCTATATACAAACCAGCCTATGTGCTGGCATTAAATATCTTATCTGGAAAAATCAACAATGACAGAAAATAAGTGTAAAGAAATGGAATAGAATTAGATACAGAAGCTATACCACAAAGTTGCCGAACCAATGCAGCAAAGCGGCAGTGAGAGGAATTGTAATAGCATGAGCTCTCATATGACAGCGCTTGATTGGGTGAGAGTGGGCTGATTGGGGCATGGTTGCTCTCAAACACACAGTCTATCATCATTGGGCTGCAGGTCTAGCTCTACCACAAAGAAAATACCAGATCTGAAAAGACCTCAGCAACATTTGTACTGTATGTGTCCCAGTGAGCTAAGCCCTTGCTATTTCAAGGTGTCTCCTATGAACAAAGGCTGACCCCAGCACTCACACTGAGTCCCTATCTGTCTTTTCTGACTTCAGAAAAAATTCTGAACTTTCCTGGAGGTCTTGGTGTTTTAAATGGCAGTAAAGTGAAATGACTGACATAGAGAACAGATTTCTTGGGCATCTTGGGAAGAAAAAAAACCATGTGTATCCTGGTTTCACTCCACTGGGTAAAGTGCTCCCTGCCATCTGGTCACAGTGATATGCTTTTCAGCTACACTCAGAGGAGCAGCTCATGGCTATTTAGGGCTCTCTGTGTGATACAGGCTTATGGTACTGGTGCACTGCAGGCCCTGAGAGAGGATTGCGAACCTGCTGATGGGAGTTTTCTGACTGTGAGAGTCATGGTTGAATAAACCATCATGATATAATGGTGTGTATGAAAATGCTCGGCAAATGAGATGTGAGTGTGCAGTGGGCCTGGGCCTGGACCTGGCGATGGTTCATCAATTTACTGCTCCTAGTGATGGTAAAAATAAGTTTACTGTCAGTTTTCTTTTGTTCTTTTATACATTTATGTCATGCAAATCATAGCAAGTATACTCACACTGGTATGACTGGGTGAAGATTGCTGTGGTGGAGGCTTGTGCATTATGTATGTATTATTTGGGAACGGCAGTTTGGCTAATCTGCATGTCTTTGGACTGTGGGAGGCAACCGGAGTACCTGGAGGAAACCCACCAAGCACGGGGAGAACATGCAAAGATTTTACATTACTGTTTAAAACAAATAAAATACACAAATCTGTCAAATCTGTGACACAACTTTTTAAACCGCTGTTATCCCTAGTTAGTCCATATAGTCAAGTCACACCTTGTCCTCAACCCATCCATCCATCTAGAAATCTCGCTAGTCCCACCAGTGACCACTGTATTTATTTCCATTTTACAATCATGGTAGGTAGCATAATTAGCAATTAGCATAATCTGCATGTCTTTCATTTGTGGAAAGAATCCGCGGGACCTGGAGGAAAGTCCATCAAGCACGGGGAGGACATGCAAACTCCATGCACTTAGACCCCGAGGCAGGAATCGAACCCGGACCCTCAACATGATAAGGAAATTGGCACACTTGTGTACAAATGGAAGTTATTAGAAATCGTTTCACAGATTGCATTTCAATAATAGAATATTTATAAATCTTCTTCTGTTCTCCATGTCTATGTAAATATTCTAACCCATTCCTGTATTCTTTAGGCATACAACGATGTTACCAGCATCATGAAATATTCAGGAACCTTTTATTTACCTGTATATTCATATCTGTCTTGTAAGATACTGACTCATGAGACAGCATAAGCATCAAAGTGCCAAAGCAGACTGACACACGTTCGGCCTGTTGAGGAGGCTTTCTACACATTTGTGTGTGTGCACATATGCTGAGTCAGTCTGTCAGTCTGCTTGGCTCGTTTATACAGGCCAGATCTGCCTGTCACAACATTCACATTCACATCACAGCAAATACTGCTCCATCTGGAAGACTGTGTACTCTCGGAGCACTGTTCTCTGCATATTCTGGTTAGCCTACACACATATACACATGCGGTATGGTGGACTGAGGAAATGTTTAACACATCTTCAGGCAGACTGAATATATTGTCTAACTCGCTTTAATGTATTTGAAGAATATTGCATCCAATATTGCATCCAATAATTGGCTTAAGTGTGCTTCTCACTACTGAATGATATTAATCAAATTCTCAGTATTGTTATTATATGAACAAACAGAAAGGTTATGTTAAAAGCAAATCATCTCTCAGTATTTTGGCGTTAGCTCTGTACTCAATAGCACTATCTAATCCATCCATCCTCCATCCATCTGGGAACCTCTGTAGTTCAACTAGGGCCCGTGGAGGCCAATGGTGACTACCATTGTATTTATTCCCATTTGTACAACTGTGGTCAACAATTACACTCGCATTCACACACTAATCTGCATGTCTTTGGACTGTGGGGGAAACGGAGTTCCCGGAGGAAACCCACGAAGCACAGGGAGAACCGCCAGCACGGTGTTATATGTAATATAATAGTTAAATATTAGAAGTAGAAAAGTTCAATTTGTAGATCGGTCATAGTCACACAATTCTTATTATTAATCACAAATAGAAATACTAGTCTAGTCTTTCAGTTCATACTTATGTGTGTCTTCCACATAATGAGGAACTTTCCCCACCCACCCCTCAAAATCTTTGGAGAGTTACCTTATGTGATACCATACAGTAGGTTTCTCTGTATTTTCCTTTCAGTTTTTTCTTCTCTTCTCTTAATATTCAAAGGCAGTAATGTGGGAGGCTTTTTGCTCACCTTCAATTTCAATTTATTTAGATAGCGCTTTTAACAACAGCCACTGTCATAAATCCCTAATGAGAAAGTAGAAAGCGACAACTCCCAATGAACCCGAAGTATTAGGAAGACGCCAGAGAGGACAGGACTAATCAAGAGGAACCATCTTCCTCTGCTTGACACTAAATCTCTACTGCGTTTTTTTTCTTTAACTTTGCTTGTTTCTTTTTCTTTCTTTCTTTCTTTCTTTCTTTTATCCTGTCATCCCTTCTTTCTTTCTGCTCTGCAGTTGTGTAGTAGATGAAATGGATTTCTCCGGGATGGAGCTGGATGAGGCTCTGCGAAAGTTCCAGGCTCACATCCGTGTTCAGGGCGAGGCGCAGAAAGTGGAGCGGCTCATTGAAGCATTCAGGTGAGACCATATGCTTGTGTCTGCCCACACACACACACACACACACACACACACACACACACACACACACACACACACACACACACACACACACACACACACACACACACACACACACACACACACACACACACACACACACACACACACACACACACACACACACACACACACACACACACAGTTACTGCCCTGTCACACTCAATTCTCTCACCTCCATACACAATGCTGGACAGCATGAAAACTCACAATACTACCAGCAGCTAGAAAACCACCTTTCATTTTGTATTATTTAAATCGAGATGTGTGGTATTTCAGATCCATGCATGTGAAATACAAAATACTATTTTGGTAGCACCATTTGCTTAAATTAAATTCACAGCGGAATCAAAACACCTGGACACATCAGGGACCAAATGGAGCTTTAGCAGCATGTCAACTGACTTGATTTAAGCCACCATCTGAGAAATGACAACTGGAGGTTTTACATAATCTGTAATGTAATTTTAAATCATATTTTTTCTAATAGCTAATGAGCTGCATGCCAGCTAGCTAGAAAAATCATCCAATAATGTTCGGTTCAATTATTCTTTTTTTTTCTTTAGTGTCTATTTTCATAATAGACATAATCATAAACAGCTTTATAATTAATATGGATGTGGTTTTAGATCTATAATCAGCAAGCCAGAAGTAAGAGTGGCAAGCACAAGAAAAAACTTTGGAAATAAGAAACCATGAGAGGAACCAGGGCTAAAGAGGAACCCATCTCCATATAATTTCTTTTTTTTTTTACTTTGACAGGCTAAAAAGTGTCAAAAGATACAATTTAAAAATTGGTGGTTTATGTAACCTCAAAAGCAACCTCATTTCCCCTCTTATCCGTTCCAGCCACTCAGCATTCAACATCACCAGTATACTAATCACCAACCTACTATTTATGCTTAAATGATTTAAAGGTCACTGTATGGTTTAACAAACAAAAAACATTCCTCTGAAATTGGTCAGGTAGAGGGACTGGACTGAAAATGAGAGCCAAACCTTGATGAAAAAGAGAGCCAAAAAAGTCCTCCAGGGAGCCTGGAGAGCTATTCCTCAAGGCTACATTAAAAATACAAGAAAGTCTGGCTCTTTGGAAGCAAAATATAAAGAAATAGCTCAAGATTTCTGACTATAGAGTCCTAATTAACATATTTAATTCAATTGAAATACCTAAAATGTATTCTGCAATGCATTGAATCCCATGCAAAGTTGTCTTTGTAAGCTGCAAAGTGAAGCTTTTCATTGCGCATCATCAGTCAGTTCAGCGACAAGCCCTAGGGTGTCCATAATAGTCACCTGAAAAGACAGACACAGCCTAGTTCAGCATAATGTTAAGAGCCCTTTTATCATTCCCCTTTGATTCTACTAGTATTTTAATGAAACACATCTGTAAATATGTCTTGATGATTAACTCAATTGCTCATCTCTTGAACATGCCAAGAATAAATGATAAAAAGATCTAACATATGGTAGCAGTGTCAATGCTCTGACTTCAGACATGTGCATTATGTTATTTTAAAACCATTTAATTTAACAACAAAGCATTTGCAGCAACACAGTGGCTTAGTGGTTAGCATTAAGGGTTCTGGTTTGATTCCTTTCTCTGTGTGCATGGAGTTGGCTTGTTCTCCCCGGGCTTAGTGGGTTTCCTCTAGATACTCCGGTGTCCACCCACATTCCAAAGACATGCACATTAGACTATTTGGCGTTCCCAAATTGCCCATATTGTATGAATAAGCCTGTATGTGTGTGTGTGCCCTGCGAATGCTTGGCACCCTGTCCAGGGTATACCTCATCTCGTTCCATAAGCCTTCTGGGGTAGGCTCCAGGCCCCCGCGGTCCTGTATTCTGCATTGTATGTTACAGAAGTGGGCCAGTCCAGACAACATCTCTCTTTTTCAGTCAGCCAGCTTGCTTGTATTATAATTGAAGATAATAATGCTTATAAATATGAATTCAGAAAAATATCATGTCAACTTGGCGCATGAATTGCTATCCATCAAACACGGTTTGCACTAAAGAATTTTAAGAAAAGCTTCGCTGTCGCAGCGAATAAAACTGTAAAAGAATTTCTTGGTCTTGGGAGTACTTAATGTCACAGGCTCACTGGCGTCAGATTTAGTGCCATTGTGACCAAATACAACTAATGCATTTCTGGCAGTAATACATCTTTGATTAAATCAATATTTGGTGTGACAACTCTTTGGCTTCAAACCTGCATAAATTCTTGCACTTGCACAATGTCAGGAATTTTATAGATCAAAGTCATGTATACGGTGAGGTTGTAGAAGAACGTTTCATGTCACAGATTCGTACACCATAGCAAGACCTGAGCACAGCAACGAGATGCAAGGTCGGCCAAGGAAACTAAATGCAGCAGATGAAGCGAACATCATGCTTACTTCCATTAGACATCAGAAGATGCCAACAGAACTGGTGGAAACCAGTGGGACCCATCTGTCTGGAGTAGCCTGGCTAGAAGTGGTCTCCATGGAAGAATTGTGGCCCAAAAGCCATACATCTGACATGACAACAAGACTAAGTGACTCGACTATGCATGGAAATTTAGCAAAGGTGCAGAAAAATGGCAGCAGGTGGTCTGGACTGATTAAATTCTTTTTTTAATATTTGGCTGTAGCAGAATGCAGGTTGTTTTCTGAAAGGCTGGAGAGCTTTACAATAATGAGTGTCTGCAGGCAATAATTAGGCACGGTCGAAGTTACTTGCAAGTTTGGGGCTGCATTTCTGCAAATAGAGTTGGAGATTTGGTCAGGCTTAATGGTGTCCTCAATGCTGAGAAATACAGGCAGATACTTGCGTATCTATCATGCACCAGCTGGGCGTCTGATTGGCCCCAAATGTATTCTCCAGCAGGTTAATGACCCCAAACGTAGAGCTAATGTCAATGAGAACTATCTTCAGCACAGAGAAGAACAAAGAGTCCTGAAAGTGATGGTTTAGCCCCCGCAGAGCCCTGATCTTAACATCATTAAGTCTGTCTGGGATTACATGAAGAGGCAGAAGGATGTGATGCAGCCTACATGCACAGAAGACCTGCTTGGAACAACCTACCTGCTGAGTTCCCTTCAAAAACTGTGTGCAAAGGATGGTCTCACCAAATACTTACTTGATTTGGATCGCTTTTATTTACTTTCCAATTTGTCAGTTGATAAGAATAAACTATGAACACTTATATATTTGACAGCATTCTTACAGTTTTTCTTTTTGCATGGTCCTAAACTATGATGATGGACAACATAAACAGAATGTAATAACCTTCTGTAATTGCAGATTTATCATAATATGTCTGTTACAACATCTGTTATGTTCAATGCAACAATAATCTGTTGCTGAATTCACATAATGTGAAAAACCGGCTTTATTTCATGTAAAAACACAATGTCAAGTGTCACACCTCATGCCATGCTAGCTACGGCCCCTAAAATTTACCCTTAATAACATGTAGACAAATTGAGACATACGTTCAAGCGTATTAATTCAGAGCCCCTGGGTAACTAAATCAATGTTATACTTGAATCCTTGTGGTTTGCATGGATTACCAGGTTTGTGAGTATCTACAGTATTAGATGAAAATGACATCAAATAAAATGCTAAAATGAGCTTCCCAATTTGACCACAATTGCACATATTTTGCCATTAAACAGTTAATCTTTTTGTTTTCTTTAACCCTGGAAACCGCAGTGACATTTGCCAGCCTGTAGTGCTTCATTTTAATGTGTTTGGTGCTGGTTTATAAATAACCATGATTGCATAACATAACCCAGTCTGTCTCTGCCTGCCTCCCCCACTGCTACCTTTGCTATTTTGCCAAATCCTTCCTAAAAAAAATGAAGAGGGATAGACCATGGCAGAAAGAAATGAATAAATGGATCTGAGGAGAAAACAGCAATGCACAAAGCAGCTGGTATCTTAATGAAAGATGGAATAAACGAGTTAGTGCGACCGCCAGCTCTTCATATTTCTCATTAGCATGAAACCAAAGAACAAAGACAAACAACATTTTTTTTTTAAAGAAAGAACTTTACTGTACGACTGATCACAATAGATTATCAATATCGTACATTATGTAATAAAGTTTCTGCCTAACAGCTGTGCAGATGACATTGATGTGCTGGAATGAGAGTGTGTGTATGTTCTCGTATAGTCACTTGTACCCTGTGGCCTGTGGAGACGTAGGCGCTGATCGTCTAGTTCAGTATGCACAGGCCTTGTCGGTGGAGGGGGGAGGGGGGAAAGGGGGGGTGTAGACTTCTACCTGGAAGTGCTGATTTTTTTACCATGAAATTAGAGTTTTCACTTGAGCACACAGCCTTCAGCACCTCACAAATATCAAAAAGAGCTCCCTTAAAATTCAGAAGACTACACAAAGAAGTCTAGTATTCATAATTCATGAAGTCAGTATGGAGTTCTGTATGTTTAAGCAAGGCAACAATTAATATTAAAATCCAGGGAGTGGGATAATTAGGGGACTATGATTAAGACCGGTGCATTTACACAAGACTTCTTAAAGACTGGCTGCATATGAGGGTGGGTTACATGCTAAATTATTGTCAGAATATGAAACGTTCAGAACAGTAGGCTCAGGTGCATCAAGCCCAGTTTTGAACAAACAAAAAATGTAAGGATGTTAGGGCGTCTTAGTCATTGTCTAGTGAGCATCATAAAACAGGAAGACAGATTTACACAAGAAATATCCATAATAACAACTGGATGAAAAAGACAAGAGTCATAAATCAGGAAACCACACTGATAGAAAAAGCTATGAGCTCACCAAAACAGAAACAACTAGACGGAAAACAACTAAACATTATGAGGCAGAAATTTGTGAACGCGTACTGTAATTAACCAACACCATGACAGGTGAAAAGAGCAACGAAATCACAGCAAATATAAACAATAGCAAACAAGCCGCCTTGTCACACTTATTGGCAATCAATGATTGTAATTGTATTAAACGGGAATTAGGCAGGAATTCAATTAGACACTAGTGTCAGTGTAAGAAACTCTAACACAAAGTGATAAAATAAAAGAGCAATGGTGCATGCTTTGTCTTTGACAAGGTCCAACAACTGAGGATCCCCGGAATAAATATCTGAAATGTCTGAAGTCAGATATTAGATTTTATACACACACACACACACACACACACACACACACACACACACACACACACACACACACACACACACACACACACACACACACACACTTGGATTAGACAGTTTGTATTTCCTCAAATAAGGAGTACATCTAAGTGAAGGCAAAATGGCAGCATTTCGACCCTCGTCAGAGTCACTCAAATTATTACGCTTGTCCATTTTTTCTGCTTCCAACACATCAACTTCAAGAAAACAAGGTTAATTTCCTGACAAATATATCCAACCTATTTCCAGCTACCATTGTAAACACATATTGAAAATGTAGCTACTGTGAGAAGGGCCAAATTGAGATGGCTAGACAACTGGGTCAGAGCAACTCCAAAACCGCAGCTCTTGTGGGATGCTCCCAGACTGCAGTAGTCAGGAAATAAAAGTGATCCAAAGATAGAAATCTGGTGACTTGGCACAGGGTCATGGGTGGCCAGGGCTCACTAAAGCACATGGGGAGCTAAGGACAGCCTGTATAGTCCGGTCAAATAGAAGAGCTACTGTAGCTCAAATTAAGGACAGATTAATCCTGGTTCCAATACTAAGGTGTCAGAACATACAGGTCATTTCTAGTTTGGTTTCAAAGGAGAGACTTGCTCAATATTAGGCTCTGAGGGGGATAAAAGCTCATCTAAACTAAAATATAATTTAATCAATGATTCTGGTTCAAATTAATGAAAATTAATTAAAGGCAGTGTCACACATTTAACCCTTTGATGAGTTTGTGCACACATTTATTGGATGAATCTGTTTGCATTATTAGATTCAGGGCAGGTGTTTGTGGCATTATGATGCTGTAATAATGATGTTACTCTGAGGTATTGTGGAGGCATATGGCATGGTATAAATAAATTTGCTACAAGAGTTTGTAAAACACCATCACTGGAATAGAATATCAAAAGATCTTGGGTTTTTTAATACCCGTCTGAAGACATAGTGCATCTATTTTCTTTTGCAATAACTCAAAAGATTGTGCTTGGTCCATTTTTTTGAAAATCGTCTCACCCTACTGTAGGTTGACCTGTTTCAGTGTTTCATGTTTAAAAGCATTATATTAGATATGGTAGGTGAAGGCCAGCAGTATTTACCCTCTGAAATTATATTTAAATAGCTGCAGAGCCTGTGTTCACAAGAGAAATGGGGACCTAAGGGATCATTTCTGCTTTACATATCAGCTTGCAAATCACTCCAGCATCATATTTCCATTTGTTTTCCAGATCTCTTTTACCTTCTGTTTGCATTGGAAATGGGTCTCCAAATTACACCACATTACGGTCATAAAAGACCTACTATATATTTTATGTTTTGTTTTCATAGTCATAAGCCCATAATAGTATAAAAGCTTGTAATGCGACAGTAATCATGCATATATTTGTAATTCTGTGTTATTGTAATGACACCTAACCTGATCTGTTATGTATTTTATTCATCATTGAAATTGCTCAGCATTATTTGTCGCTCTCATGCTTTTGTAATACACTGTTCACTGTAACATTACGTCTGCAAAATGTAAATGTTAAAATTTTGTATTTATCTCTTTTGTTGGTTTTTGTATTTTTTTTTTCTTAGCCAGCGCTACTGCATGTGCAATCCAGATGTGGTGCAGCAATTCCACAACCCAGACACCATTTTCATCCTAGCCTTTGCCATCATCCTCCTCAACACAGACATGTACAGTCCCAACATCAAGCCTGACCGCAAGATGATGCTGGAGGATTTTATTCGTAATTTAAGAGGTAAGAGCTTGCTTTTATGGCACTAAAATTAAGGTGGAAGTTAGCTTAATTTTGAGAACCATACTGCGTTCATTCCTGATGTATGTGTGCATTTTAAATATAGTTCATTTAAAATAAGACTCCAGCAATTATCCTGGATTGTTCAACTCAGTTTTAACTTTCTCTTTATATCATTTTTAACAATTAATATTGTCACAAAGCAGTTTTACAGGCATAAAAATTATACATGAGCAAGCAGTAGATGACGGCGGCAAGAAATAACTCCCTTAGATTAACATTAATTATTATTCTGAATGTAATCAAGACATCTTTGTTAGCTTTGACCCAGTCAAACAAAAAAAGTATTTCTATGGACAATGTACTGTACCTTATGGTGGTCATGGAATGTTGCTTTTTGACATCTTTAAGTAAAATGTTTACTGGCCATACGGTACCAGTCAAAAGTTTGGACACGCCTTCTAATCTAATATTTCCAATTTTTTTTAATGATGAGTCTACAATGATACTGAAGATTTCAAAGCTATAAAAATAATGAAACTAGCTCTCATGTAGATTATCCAAGGAAAGCAAGACTAAAATGTACCTCTGCTGCAGAGGAGAACTTCATTTAGAGTTACCAGCCTCAGAAATCACCACTTAATAAACAGCACCTCAGGTTAGAGCCGTTATGAAGCTTTACAGAGCAAAAGAAATAGACACATCTCAATATCAACTGTCCAAAGGAGAGTATACCATACTTTGGATTCTATCAGCAATACTTTTACAATGAAGAAAGAAAACACTAAAGAAGGTGTGTAAACTTGTGAGATATATATATATATATATATATATATATATATATATATATATATATATCTCACAAGTTTACACACCTTCTTTAGTGTATATATATATACAGGATGTCCCAAACAAACAATTTTAAAGTGACGTGTAAAAACATCTATGTTTACCAAGTTTAATGTTTTACTTTTGGATCAGGTGTGCCAGTGATAATGTGCTATTGAAATGGCCACCAGGTTCACCTGACTTTTTTTTCTATGGGGCTTTGTGAAAGGACTAGTTTTCATCCCCCTCTTCCCACAAATCTACAGGGACTCAAGCAGAGAATCATTGAGCCACTGATGACTATTACGCGAGATATGCTACAGCATGTTTAGCAGGAGCTGGACTACCGACTTGACGTGTGTCGTGTCACAGGCGGTGCGCATATTTAACATTTGTAAAGCTTTGTGAAGCCTATTTAATTTCATTTGCCTACACTGTAAACCCGAAAAAAAACCTGTTGGCAAAACAAAAAAAAATTGAGGTAATCAGTTACATCAAATTTTTGAAGTAATGATGTTTCCAATTTTAAGTAAACAGAACTATCAGTTTTTGAGTTTGTTGTACTCATTCATATTAATACTTGCATTACTGAGTAGCCTAACTCATACTATATATTTTTGTTGTTGACTTATTTAATTTATTTTTCTGTATAGATTATCCCTACAGCCTGCCTTACATTTGATATTGCGATTGAATTACGATTCACAGAGTTATTGGACTAGGCAAAGTCAAGGTTTAGTTAGGAGATCATTGGAAGGTCTACTTTTCTGACACATATAGACAAGGCTGTTAGATGAGGTCATGTGTTATTTGTCGCTGGAAATTTCAGTGTCTTGACTTTGCCTTTGAAAGAATCAATGAAAGGGCTAAAACAATGGTGAGTTTATTTAATGGATCCAGTCAAGCTGAAACTAACAATTAGATTAAACTGGAAAATCAATGCTGGCATACTGAAATGATTATACTACACTGCTTGATTGGACGTTCAGTTCATTTTCTCTCCTTCTCTTCTCACAGTGCACAAATTTGGCTTTAAATTTTCTTTAGCTTTCTTATTCTTTCTCTGTCTGGATTATAAGACATCATTCTTCAGTTGCGTAATTGTGTGGGTGAAATGCAATTTTGAATTTAAAAGGGATGTTAATGAACGACCTTCCAAAATATGCTCAGAAGAAAAAGACTCGATGTTACAGTGTAGAACACTGGAGTTTGCAGACATTAATTTGTACACTTTTCAAATACATTACTGTCTTTAAATGAAAATGATCCTTCTTATATACAGTAATAAATTGAATATGAAATATAAAATTAAATAATTATCTTACAAAGAAATAACTTTTTTATCATAGATTTATTTGAAAGGATTGAGACAAAAAGCTAGAAAACATTATATAAATGTTATAAATTGAGTTGCATTTCAGTGACTAAAATAAGTATTTAATCCCCTACCAAACAAACAATGATTCTGGCTCCCACACACTGGTTATGTGCTCATGTGGTACACAGCTGAATTTAAAAAGATGCTCCTAACAACAGCTCATTATGTATATAAAAACACTGTCCACAAAATCTCTATCTTCTATTCAAAACAAAGAGCTGTCCAAATACGTCAGGGACAAGATTGTAGACCTGCACAAGTCTGGAATGTACTACAAGAATATCATCTACTGTAGAATCTTGGTGAGAAGGAGACAACTGTTGAAGCTATTATTTTCAAATGAAAGGAATACAAAATAACCATCAATCACCCTCGGTCTGGGGCTCGATGCAAGATTTCAGCTCATGGGGTAAGGATCATCATGAGAAAAGTGAGGGATCAGCCCAGAACTAAATAGGAGGAGCTTGTGAATGATCTCAAGAAAGTTGGGACCACAGTCACCAAACAAACCATTGGTAAGAGAATACGCTGTCATGCATTGAAATCCTTCAGCCCTGCAAGGTCCCCCTCTTCAAGAAGACACATGAAAAGGCCTGTCTGCTACTGAACAGAGAAGAATTGGGAGAAAGTGCTGTGGTCAGATGATCTCTTCCCACTAGACTTGTTTGGAGAGAGAATAATGCTGACTATGACCCTAAGAACACCACCCCTACAGTCAAGCATGGAAGTGGAAACATCATGCTTTGGTGATGTTTCTCTGCTAAAGGTACAGGCCGAATTTGCCGCATTGAGGGACCAATAAATAGGGCCTGTATTGTTATATTTTGGATGAGAGCCTCCTAAAGATGGGTCATGGATATATACCGCCAAGGCAACAAAGGAGTGGCTCATAAAAACACATTAAGATCATTGAGTGGCCTAGCCAGTATCCAGAACTTAATCCTACAGAAAATTTATGGAGGGAGCCGAAACTTCGGGTTGCCAAGCGACAGGCAAGAAACCTTAAGGATTTAGAGAAGGTCTGTAAAGAATAATGGAACAAAATCTCTTCCTAAAAATGTGCAAACCTGGTAACCAACTACAGGAAGCATCTTACCTCTGTGCTTGATAACAGAAGTTCCTCCACCAAGTACTAAGACATGTTTTTTACCCATTGAAATGCAAATCAATTTATAACATTTATATCATGTCTTTTTCCTAGGTTTTTGGTTGCTATTTTGTTTCTACCCTTTACAATATGCTAAAAATATAGAACCTTCATTTCTGTATAAGTGAGCAAACATACAAAATCTGCAGGGGATCAAATAATTATTTTCCCTATAGTATATATAATATGCCATTCTTATATAAATACCTGTCTTACAAACTGTGCATTAATTCCAAAGGGTGCTTAATGCAAAGCCACCATTAACCAGATGAAAGTACTTATTTAGAGATGAAAAATGTGCTAATGACTTAAAATGGAGATCAATGCTATTTGATAAGGATAAAGTCAAAAACAATACATATATGTATAAATACTATAACCCCGTCAACACACTGTAATGTATGTAGAAAACAACTTGCTAGCTACTTTAATTTAGACACTACAGGCTCCTCATCCATACAGTAATCTTATAATCTTTTTTATTAACTTAATTAAATATCACATTTAATGCTTAAGCATATCTCTGTTGTGTAGATGAGTTCCAAATAAATGTAAAAAATATTACACACTGCTATTTTTTATTGAAATGCAATTATATGGTTCACTGCACCAGTTCCAAATTCAATCGCTTTAGACGTAATTTTGTAGATGTGTTCAAATCAAAAACCAAGTACTGTATTTAAAAACTTTAACGTACAGTAAGTAGACTTTGTGGACTTGTATTACTTTTAAACGAGTATTCTTTTTTTGCCAAGCTGAAGGGAAGGATTAATGGAAAGTAAATTCTCCAGGACAGTTTTTCTTCTTGTGTTATCCTCTAAAGTCATAGAGTGCCTGTCATTTTATAAAAATGAAGATAAGTGGAGACACAGGTTCAAAATACGAGCCAAGTCAACGACAGATGCCATTTTTAAAGTCCTCGGTGAAATGCAGCATGACAGTAATTTTTTGACACACAAGTAGGTCAAAAGAGCTCTCCTGGTACTTTTATTCTGCCTTAATTTATCCTTATTCACTATGGTCACCTGTCTGAGTGTGTTGCCAGCTTTGAGTGATGTCCTCCTTGCTGTTTGTCTGGTAATCACATAAATCATCCTCCTTAAATACGTTGCGCTTCTTCGCTTCATTGACCTTCAGTGTCAATAGCGGGAAGTATTGGCTGGCTCAGGACAAAAGAATGCTTATTCATACATTTAGAACATTACATTACAGCAGTGGATGACCTTCCAATCAGTCAGTCATGCAGGGCTGATTGTGCTTAATGTTCATTAAAGCATGCTGCATTTAACATTAAACAACTAATGGGCCATTTGCCCTCATGGATTACTGTTGTTAATTATCAAATTACATTTTTTTGTGAACAAATTCTTGAGCATGACTAATTCCACTCTGTCTCATTAAAAGAAACAATAAATTAAATGTTTATCGTTCTGACAAATGAGAAACTATAAAGACACAAGATGACTTGGACTAGAAAACCAAAAACTAAAGTTTAAATTTAGTGTAACAGTAACAGTAAAAAATAAAAAGTACAACGTGTACCGCTATACAGTAGATTGATGTAAACTATAAAGCTTATAATAAAATGAAGATTAGTTTTAGAATCTGACCCGAACATATTTGTAACAGCAACTATCAATAGTGCCAGGTGTAATTTAAATAAAGGGTTTATAATAATGCAATCGTGCTAATACATGTGGTAACAAGTCATTTACTGGACCAGACAAATAATAAACACATTTAAAAACAGCCATTTGTAATGGATTAAGAATACATCAGTTTGTACATAACAGTTTCTCATTAGCATGACAAGCATGACAAGCTCCATTTAATTTTAAGGGAATGCTTGTTTATAGCTACTATAAGGTAACTGGCATACATGGTTAAAATGGTTTAATTTAGTTTAAGAAAATGTAATTGTTGGAAAATCTTCTGCTGTTGTTGCTGTTGTTACAACTTAATCACCTTTAGTGTGGTAATATCCATCATTCATTATCTATGGCACTTATTCTGTGTCAGGTTTGCGGAGGGCTTGATGCCAATCCCAGGGAATTTAGGACTGGGTATATTCTGGATGGGGTTTCACAATCACACACAATCACACACCCAATCACACAATATGGGCATTTTGCATTTTACCACATGACATGAAAAACACCATGCACATTGAACAGATTCCACTCGCCATTCATGGAAGAATGAAACAGTCCTAATCATCTACTGTAGCAGATTGCCACCTAGTCTGATAAACAGAAATCACAATTTTTCCTTTAATAATACTGTATGCCTCATGAAAGGTATACAGATTAGGGCATTATTTCCAATCCATGACAAATTAATGGTTATTTTGTGTAGCCCTATTAAAGACGTTTTTTATTGTCTCCTTTTTTAATCGTCTCCTTAATTGATTAAGGCGGCATGGTGCCGTACTGTAGATGTTAGCACTTTTTTGCCTTGCACCTTCAGGGTCCAGGTTTAATTCCCACCATGTGTCTGTGTGCATGGAGGTTGCATGTTCTCGCCGTGCTTGGTGGGTTTCCTCCGGGTGCTCCGGTTTCCTCCTTGAGTGAGCTAATTGGTGTTCCCAAATTTTCTGTATTGTGTGAATAAGCGTGTGAGTGTGTGTATATGTGTTTGCCCTGCGATGAATTGGGTGAACACCGTCTGGTGCTCTACAGTAAGTCTCCAGGCCCCCTCGACCCTGTATAGAGGATAAAACGGTATAGAGTGACTGAGTAAATAATCCGTAATAAAGCCGTTATAGTAAAAAGAAAAAGTAGTACAAGCTAAATCTGTTGATTTACATTGACGTACATACATTTTATATAGATATAGATTGTTCTGTGTGTGTAAGAAATTTCACCTCTGTTTGAATTTTAATGTATGTTACTAAATGTATTGTGGGTGGAATCTGTGTTCTTTCCATGTTTCAATTTCTTCTGAGTTCTCTGGTTTCTCTGATATTGGTGTGACTATCTGTGAGCTTTGTCTTGCAATGGACTACAGTAAGTACCACCCTGGATGTATATCCACCTTAAAACCTGACCAGGAAGATTTATAAATGAAAAATAAATGCAATTTAAATGTGATTTATTTATTGTAATAATATTTGTATTTAAAGAACTTATACGAAAACACAAACACAAATTTCCCAGCTGGAAATTATATTTTTTAATTATGCATAAACACAACATGAAAAAAAAAATCTGTAGAGTAATGTACAGTATCTTTCAGTTTTCCCATGAGTAACTTTTTTAAAAGGCCACATTAAGAAAAAAATTGGACCTTCCATATAATTCATTGCTCTGAGCTGTGCAGTTTTCAATTATTCATATTGAAGCACACCGTATATGTCCTCGATTAATATTTATACTTATATTCAACCCTATGGACATGCTCTTAAACTGTAAGAAAGTTATTATCTGGAGTCTAATAAAAGGAAAGTGAAACTTTAAGTTTTGCGTGCGTGGGCACTCTTGCACCGTAAACGACAGTTTGGTAGATAATAACTTTGCTTAATGCTTCCTTTTGCCCTAACTTTTTTCACCATGCTGTCAGTGCTAACCTCTATATTAGCTTAGGTTGGATAACTTTACTCTGCAAACACTCATTAATCTCAGGATTTCCTCGAGTTGCCGCAGCATCTGGCTTTTGGCAGATTGCTGTGTGTATCTTGGGTATCTGTGGGCAGAGGTCTGAAGGGATTCACTCTCAGTTGCCTGGAAACAAACACGGACTCATACACAGTGACAATATTTTTTTTTTAGAACATATTGGGTACTTTTTATTTCCTTAAAGCCAGAATAATTCATGGATGGATGCATGGACAGATAGATGATGATAGATATATATATATATATATATATATATATATATATATATATATATATATATATATATATATACAGAATATAATATATATATATATATACAGAATATATAGATAGATAGATAGATAGATAGATAGATAGATAGATAGATAGATTATAATTTTTATCAAATAAGTATGTTATTGTATGCAATGAAATTACTATATAATAATCAATGTTTAGTATGATGTCATGTATTCTTTAAAATCTCCTGGATCTGGCTGGAAACAAAAAGATGTCTGCAAAACGTGTCACTTGTTCAATTCATGCCTGCGTGATTGCTTTCTGAAGGTCATGTACAGAAATGCCACAATTCACTTGAGAATTCCATTGTTTTAGCCTTTTTTCTACAGAGGTGAAAAACCTCCCGCTTCAGAAAATAGAAGTCCTGCCACATCTGTGTTCCATCCATTAAGCAAACCAGCTAATTCTAATTAGCACAGCTCATCAGCAACAGCTAATTAGTGACATATCCGGTTTTGCAAACAGGGAGGAGAACTATAATACATCCCATACTGTATGTTATATATCATAATATTTTAGTCCACCATGTATAGATAAATGGTTGGTTGGTTGGTTGGTTGGTTGGTTGGTGGGGAGGTAGATAGATACATGGTTAGGCTTGTAGAAAGGCTGACAGGCTGACTCATTCTCCACCTTAATATGACCACTGGTACACATTCATGTAATTATCCAATCAGCCAAGTGACAGCAGTGCGGTGCATAAAATTGGACTCATACAGGCCAAGAGCTTTGGTTAATGTTCAAAGCAAACACTAGAATAGGGTAATTTCAAGGACTCTGATCATGGCACAGTTGTTAATGCCACATGGACTGGTTGGAGTATTTTAGAGACTGTTGGTCTTCTGGGTATTTCACACACAACAGTCCCTAGAGTTTGCACAGAATCATGCAAAAATGAAAAAAAAAAAAAAAAAACCAGCCTAAGGCAATTTTACCAGACTCGTTTTATGGGAAGGCTAAAAAACTGAAATAGACTCTCTTTACAATCATAGTGAGGTGAATGGGTTACAAACAGCAGAAGACCGAATCAGGTTACTCTCCTGTTCGTTGAGAAAGAGAATCTGAGGCTATTGAACACTGGGCAGTTGAGTATTGGAAAAGCTGTTAGACACAAACTTTCACATCTATTAGAAGTAGAAGATCCCCAGAATTTCAACACAAAATAAATGATGGTGTGGATGTGCACAAGTGCACAAGGTAATTGGAGCAATTAAAAAAGTTTCACATGACTGAAACAGCTGGAAATTTGTCAGTAGTTGGCAGTAAGCCTAAAGCACCCTGTGAGGATGAGGGAACAAAAAATGTTTTTAACGATCACAAGGTCTGTGTGTGGAGTTTGCATGTTCTCCCTGTGCATGCTGGGTTTCCTCCAGGTGCCCCAGACATGCAGATTAGGCGAATTGGTGTTTACAAATTACAAATTGCCCATGGTGTATGTTTGCTTTGTGTGTTTGAAAGAAGATTTATGGCATCGTGAATTCTGGTAAACATCAGGACCTTTTTTTTTTCTTTGCTCAGCTGTTGCATCTTCCCTCAACTGTGCTGTATGTGTGTATGTTGGTACAGGGGTGGACGATGGAGCAGACATCCCTCGGGACATGGTGGTGGGCATTTACGAGCGTATTCAGCAAAGAGAGCTCCGTTCGAATGAAGATCACGTGACCTACGTCACCAAGGTGGAGCAGAGTATCGTCGGAATGAAGACGGTAAGGCCAGGATCCTACATGTGAATTGAGCAAGTTGGAAATAGTAAACACATGAATATTGACAGCGTGATGAAGAGAGCTTGATCACAAAGCTAATTATAGGAGGAGCTATCTTTTTTTTGCCAGACAAATGCAATGCCTTGGGAGTTGATAAGGAGCTATCATAGCAAAGACGTAAAACAAGCTATTATATACAGTAAGCTGGAGTTACACCCATAGTCTATTATTAGTACCTAATCATGAACAACTGAGTTGCACAGCATTGAAACTTGAGTATGCCTAAGTTAAATACAATCTCAAAAACAAAAATCCAACAGTTTTAATAAATAGTCCCCACCAGACTTGGTCTATTCCATGTATTTCAGCCATGAAAAATAAGTTGCTCAATATTCATGTGCGGAAGAGGAGCACAGAGGAGATGTCACCTTGGCGAACATTATTATTTATAGACAAACTTTGATATGTTTCCCATATACCAACTCCTGTAGTGAATCAGAATTGTTTTGCGACAAAGCACTCTGTTGTTAAGATAAACAAAGTTGCTATGTGGTACATGAACACACTTGGAAATATAATAGAGTGCCTGTCACAGCCTGAGCATGGATTAACAGACGTGGCTCAGCCCATAAATGTCTAATTTTGCATGTGTATAATTGGTAAACTTAGGATTTATGTATGCACATTGATGAGAGAGAGAGTGAGAAATCAATGCTGTCATAAGATGATCTCTTGTGTGCGTGTGTGCTGTAAACGAGCTCAAAGTGTATACACACCCACCATACTGTAGCAGTGCATGTCACTTAGATGATATAGTGATTCCTTAATGCAAATGCTTGAGTGTATGACACACACACACGTTCCTTGCTGATTCACTGTTACTCCAGGCTGCTGTTTGAGTGCATGAGTAAATATAACCTTGAACACAGACCAACTACCACACACACACACACACACACACACACACACACAGCAACATACCTTCTGGCTAATGAATGCTTCACCTTAGTCTTCCCAAGTGTAATCATTATAGACAGAGTACTTCCTCGTCCTCACTTTAGGAAACTTCCTCACGCAAGAAAACTTCCTCCAATAGTACATTCAGAACCATAAGTGGGGGTTTAGTGAGGGTCTTGTATGTTTTGTTGTTTGAACGAAAGGGTTACAGCTTTTCTCTTTAAGAAATGTGGTGTTCTTTGAAAACAATAGTAAAAAAAATGTATCTTAAATCAGGAATACACTTGGTTGCAAATGGCATGGTTGCAAAGGAATTAGCACCGTTGCCCCGGCTTCAGGGGAGAGGGTTTGACTCTCACCTCCAGTCATGTGTTCATTGAGTTTTCCTTGTGCTTGGTGGGTTTCCACTGGTTACTCTGTTTTCCTTCCACAAGAAGAACTGTAGTGTATGTTGCTGGCCTTCACAAATTGCCCACGATGTATGTGTGTATGAATGGGTGTGAGAGTGTGTGTGCACCCCATGCAGATTGTATCCCGCTTTTGCCCTAATATGTGCCCTGGGATATAAGGCTCCAGGCTCCACACACAATAAGTTGTATTTGATAATGGACAGACACAACACAATGGTCAAGTGTGTGTGTACTGTGTGTGGACTAGATGTCCAACATCATTTTTATTACACTATTATTGAGACCTTGTAATAGTACACAGTTCAACCCATAAAGTTTCAATTTTGGTCCATTGATGCGTAATAAAGTTTAGCGCTCCCATCTAATATCACAACCAACCATCACCGCAAGTAAGCAAGTATGTCGGGCAGAAACACACAGACCTTCTGTCTGATCCATTCTATACAGTAAGTATTATCAAATTTCAATGCCCGCCCACACAATAGCTGATCATAATCTGCAAAAAACATAACATGTTATGGATTCTAATTTAAAACTATTTGACATCATAAACCAATCAGCCACCTAAGATCGAGTGGTTCCCCCCTTTTGCCACCAAACCAGTAATGAACTATGTGCTCTGACACCTTTCTATTGGAACCAGCATTAACATTTTCTTTATTTGAGATACAGTAGCTCAGTAGATCAGACTACACGGGCCAGCCTTAACTCCCCATGTGCACAGCTTTGTCCAGCCATGACACTGTCGTCAGCTCATCGGTTTTCCTTCCTTGGATCACTTTTGGTATGTCCAGACCACTGCAGCCTGCAAACATCCCACAAGAGCTGCAGTTTTGCACTCACTCTGACCCAGTTGTCTGGCCAGCTCATTTTGGCTTTTCTCATTGTAGCTACAGTTGCAGTATTGCATTACAGTGGCAGATGGACGTGGGTGGGACATACTGTATTAGGCCTCAAGTGAATAATTTTTACTAAAGTTGATCCGTTGGAAGCACAAAAAAATGGGCAGTGTATTTTTGTGGACGTTGTTGAATTGTATTTAAACTACAATACTGTAAGTCTGCGTGCATCATCCAGTTGTGTGTTCATTTTACACTTCATAATTTGTCACTTCTGGATAGTAAAAGTGTCGTTCTGGACAGCTACAGTATGAATTGAATGTCTAATATTAGCATGTGAAATTATATTTATACTAGTTCATCCTATTTGATGATAATAATTCAATAATTATCCTATTTGTGATCCGTCATATCAAGTCAGGTATTAAGTTCCACAAGTTAGTTTTCAATAGATTGCACTATTCACTATAGAGTAACACTATCCAAACCAGTTGTGATAGAACAACATGCATTCCTTCGCAATGGAAAGCATGGTGTCAAATGAGGCTGAGGAATCCCTCTTTTTTACTTTGGGGTAGAATCTATTTTGGGTAATATTTTTCCAGCAATGAGCATCTTATTGTCCTAGTTATTTGTTGTATTTAGAATTAACCACTTCTGCATTGTATGCTTCAATAATACATGAACTGGCAGCAATAAGTTCCCACTGATTTCTGGTGTTTTGGTTAGAAACCTCAAATGTAAGAATGTAAACTACACTACACTATATGTTAGGGAGTTCACCTCTCTGAATAAGTACTGGACATCCACTGTCTGTATATTAGTCCTACTTTTGACTCTTCTTTCTCTCACTGAACATCTTGGGTCTCTCTCTTGTTTGTACTATTACATTATTTGAAATGCATTTGTAAGATAGTAAACTAATCCTCTTAATGTCAGAAGAAATATGGACAAATGGATTAATTACAATATGTAGCACAATTTTTCATTTCTGGGTAGTATTATTTTTTTGTGTGTAATTGCTTATACAACAATGGTATAGAAAATGTCTATTTATTCCTTTAAACTTTGCTTTTGTGATCTGGACATGGATATTTTCAAATTGAGATAACAGGTAAATTAACATTTTTGCTCTAAATTAATCAGACTTGGCATGGATTTATGCTAAAGTTATAGAATATGAACATTAACGTGTTAGAAGTGTGACATCTACTGTATCAATTATATTGTAGATCACTTTCAGAAAACAGCACCATGTATAGTCCTCCATGATGTTCTCATTATCCTGTCCTTGTAGCAATGTTCAAAGACTAGTATACTGGTAGAAGCACTCTTTCTACTCCTACAGTCCCATATACTTCTTGATTTTATCGAGATCAAGGATAAGGATCTTTGAGAGAAATCCTGCAGCCCATTTAGTCAGAGTTTGTCACCAGATTTTCAACCAGCTTCACAAGGTTTTTCAGCTTTGTGATTTCCCAGGAAGCTGCAAAACACTGCAACAAAAAGGTTGCAAGCTGCTTCCACATGAGCGTCTTTGGTAATTCCTTGCCCTCCATGACTACTTCTTTATCTCTCCTCTGACAAAAACAGCTGCTTTGCCTTTTTGACTAAGCTGACTTCAGACAGCTTAGGAAGGTCTGAAAGATACTTGAAGTCTGCTTACTCCTTATCCTGAGCCGTGACTAATTGTTTCATAAGGCCCAATTTGATGTGCAGTGGTGGCGTCAGCACCTTCCGGGGGCCTCCCTGGCCTCAGTGAACCTTGCTTTATTGGGAGGAATCTGAGTATACAGGTGTAAACAGCTGAACCATCAATAGGAGTTCGGGGGAAACCTGGTGTCACCTGAGCCTATTCATGAAAACCATAATTTAGCCGTTTTGCTATAGGCGAACACCCAAGATTCAATTCTCTGTTTAAAACAATCTGGGAGCTTCGTTTTTTTCTGTATTTTCACAGTTTTTTTTTTCTGCTTTGAGTTGCAAATTGCATTTTCTTATAAGTGGATTTTGACATAAACCCAGAAGTTACACATGATTCTGATATACTGTATTTAGATCATACTATGCCATGTTATGACAGTTCAGTTTGTGCTTTATGTAAATAAGTGAAAAAAGGCTTCACTACTACTTTGGCGTTCACTCATCGTCTATACCTCTTTATCGGTATTCCTGTATTCAGGGCCTATCCCAGGCGACTTAGGGCATGAGGCAGGGTACACCCTGGACAGGATGCCAATCGATTGCAGGGCATACAAACTTACACTCACTCACACACTATGGGAACGCCATTTAGCCTAATCTGCAGGTCTTTGTGTTGTGGGAGGAAACAGGGGCACCTGGAGGAAACCCACCAAGCATGGGGAAAACATGCAAACTCCATATGCACACAGAGACAGGAATCGAGCCTGGCCAGGAAAGGCAAGGCGACAGTGCTAACCACTACACCACTATGCTGCCTACTACTTTGGCAAATATTTGAAATTTACACGAATATAAAAAGAGCCCTGACTCTGGCAGCCCACGTACCGCAGAGGGTTAATGGCTCTTACTTGACGTTGGGACACTGTGGTGCCCTGGAGTCACTGCTGTCTCACAGAAAAAAAACAACATAGTAAAACCTCCTTGGAGACCCATCAAGAATGTCACCATTTTTAAGTATTCGATGACCTCCCAGTCCTATTTTATTATATTTTAAGTCAGGTTTTGTCTGGTTTTATATGAATTGAAAGAATAAAATGTGCCTGTTCTTAATGAAAATGAAGGAAACATTTAAAAAAAATATCAATGTCTGTCCTGGTTACAAAAGCAAAGGCAACTAGCAAATGATATTAACCAATAAAAAAGTGAAGTCTTTTTTGTGTAAGGCTTGCATCTGAGAAACAAAAGTTCATACCGAGTTCATTGTAACATGAATACTGAAGCTCACTGAAGACAAAAACGAGGCAGATGATTGTATAGGTACTTTACCCTAAACCTTGGAAAATGAATGAGAATAGACCTCACTGTGGATTCAACAAGGTGTGTCCGGACCGAACAATCGTTTCATGAGTGTACAATTTTTCCCCCTCTTTTGAATATTAAACCTAAGTCAGATCCCAGTGTTCTGACTCTATGCAGTCTTCTGACAGGAGCTGATTATCAGTGGCTTCTCCTCTCAACCCTGCATCATCTCGATCACTTGTCTTTTGTAAATTCCAATAAAAATATAGCTCTTAGCTGTATTGCAAAAATTGCATTAGCTGCCAATTGAATTATTCCCATAATAAATGCATCCTACTGAAACCATGTGTGCAGTATTATACTGCTTTAGGCCATGTCCATGCTGTCATAGCTAGAGTGTAAGGATATCAGTTGTGTTGCTAATAAACCAGAACTTGCACCATGATCAGGAACTGATCTGTGATCAGGAACTATACTGTATATATATTTTATTATACTGTATATATACTTTTTAATTTATGATTGTTACATACACCACACACATACAGTATGCACACACACAAACATGCTCACAAATGAATGCTCAAAGGTTCATACTAATTGTTTTCCCATAGATTTCTCATATTTTTTTCCATGACTTTTCCATGTCTGGAAAACATGAACTCTAAATTTCATGTTTTTTCCAGGACTTTCATGGCCATGTAAACCCTGTTACAGTATAAACAGCACATAATACACCGCAGATTTTTTTTCATTAATGTAATTAAAGGGGCATATATACAGTATAGTATCATGTTTTAATGTTTTCTGGGACCTTTCTGTTATAGTCAGCATTGACTTTTCCAGCAATTTGTGCTACAATAGTTTTCTTGTGAGATCAGACCAGACAGGTTAGCCCAGGGGTCGGCAACCCGGAGCCGCATGTGGCTCTTTCATCCCTCTGCTGCGTCTCCCTGTAGCTTTGGAAAATAAATAATGAGTATTTTATTAAAATGTATTCCATTGAAGTTTTTTTTTATGTAATTCTAAATTTGATGATTTGTAAGATTAAAATAAAATGTGTTTCATTTTTTGTCGCCCAAAATTTGCTCCACAACCGCCGATGTGCAACATGCGCCCACTTTTGATTTATTGAGCTTTTTGACCACCAGTTTTATTCAGGATGACAGCTGACTGCACGCTCCAGTACACTCGATAAAAGGATGACGGCACACAGAAGCATTTTTAACTTGCTGCAGGTGGATTATTTAGGCTTGGCTTTTTATTTCATAAATACGAGGAGGACTCAAATAGACATTTAGTATTTTATTTGAAAGTAACCTTCAACCCAATGTCATTTTTTTTTTTTTTGTTCAAAATGTTATTGTTGCAGAAATATACATATTTTTCTCTGTAGCAGCTCATTGATTTCATAAATGCAATACACAATAGTGTGTATGGCATTAAAAAAAAATTAAATATGTAGCGTTAAGTCAAAAGAGTTTTGTGGTTCCTGGTATTTTTCTTTTCTGTGGGAAACGGGACCAAATGGCTCATTGAGTGTTTAAGGTTAGCCGTTGGTTCCCACAGCCATACAGTAAATGAGCCTTGGATTCCATGATGTTGTCATCAAGTTTATTGCTCTATAATCGATAATCAGTGTTAATACTACATGGTATTAATTGTATGGCTGATTGGTAGTGCTGCACAATTAATTGCATAAAAATCTAAATCACAGTATGGACCTGAGCAGTTTTTAATTTAATACACACTGTGCAGTTTTAAAGTAATACACACATAGTCAGGAATGTATGTACTGTAGAGTTTGCCAATAATTTAAATACTTGTTTATTTTTTTTCTGCAGTATTGGTGCTTGCACATCTTTGGCCACAAAACAAAAATGCTTGATGTACTTGATAAATTTTGTTTTTTTTCTCTCCTTTTAACCTCAGGTCCTCTCAGTCCCTCACAGAAGACTGGTGTGCTGTAGTCGCCTTTTCGAAGTGACTGACATTAACAAAGCCCAGAAACAAGCCTCTCACCAGAGGGAAGTCTTCCTCTTCAATGACCTTATTGTGGTAAATAGCTGCTCACTTAGTTAACACAAATATTTCAGCGCCATTATAGGAAATGCCTTATTTATAGCCTTCTCTTTATTTTGAAATGTTATTCCAAATTGTTTTCTGTAAGTGCTAAGTGCCTCTGAGCCTCAAACCAAGTAATTAACAGGATGCTTTTTCATAATCGTGAGTATTATTGCTTTTAGCCACCCACTACATGCCATTTTATATAGTTGTTTTTGTTTTTCTTTATGGGATGAAGAGGCTTGAGGCAAGCATTAAGTTTTATATATATATATATATATACTCCTTTACCAGCTTGCTGCAACATCCAGCTATTGTGAGAATAAAAGTTTGAGGTCAATGCCCCCACCTCTTCTCTGGACGAGTCATTAATTTGGTCAGAGTCTCAGAGAATGACTCCTGAAATTAAACAGAGATTAAGCATATATTATAATTAAGCAGTCATTAGGGTGTCTCTGAGGTTATCACACATGAGTATTAAACTATCCTCCTAATTATATGGTCCCATATTAATCTCTGAGCGAGAGTGGAAAAAAAAACAGATGTTTTATATCAGAATAGATGAGAGCCAGAGTTTTTTATTATTATTATTATTACTACCACAATGCCCACACATTTCCAGAACAAAAGAGTTCATCAAAGGAGGCATTATCAAAATATCTTACCTTATTCAGAATCAAGGTTATAAAGTTTCAGAGACATCAAACAAGGGAGAAAAATCCCAAAACTTAATCTAAGCATCAGCTAATTACATGTAAGCGTCCTGCACCATGATGTCATTCTCATGATGGCTAGGCAGAAGAATATTCTCAGCGGCTAGGGTATTAAGTGGAAACAATTTCAGATGTTCGGAAATTGGATGTTGCTTTTGTTCAAAGAGGCCGAACAGTACTGGATATCTGTGACAGAATGATGTATAGTTTTAATATTACAGTTATGTGATTTGGCCTGTGGGAGTTACAGTAAGCAGAGCATAGTTTATTTTCCTCTTTCAGTCTCCACCCACTGTCCTTTCTTTCTGTTATGCTCTCACACACATCATGGCACTTCATTTCGGGTAATTTAGAATAATACTCGACATGGTGCTGTTTTGTAAAGCAATGTTTCTTTTATAATTTGACATGGTGACCTGGCATGAGTATAAAAACCAGCCATTGCTATATCTTTTACAGGTTTTTATCTTAGTAGAAAGTGGTTCTGCCTGTATTAGATTGACCTTCAGTCTGAATGAGTACAGTAGAACCATTCACAGGTTTATGGTCTGGTTGGCAAAGTACTGTAGAGAGATTGTTGTGATCAAGCAAAGGCTTCACCTTATTTGACTGGTTATGTGACCGATACAATGTTTTTGTTATTTATATTCTTCACATAGTAAAATGTACAGTATATTATGTATTCATCTATTCATTCAGATTCAGAAAACACGTAATCTTGTTTGAGTTCACAATGAGTCAGGTGTCATTCCTGGGTAGCAGGGGCAGTTTTGTGTCCGCAATCCGTTAGTCAGCATGTTTTTAGAGCACTGTGTGTTAGAGCACTAACAGAAATTTGACACGCATGTTAACTAGAGCTCGTTAACACACCCTTAAACTGTGAGGTCCCAATTATAGTCTTTCCCACAATGCCACTCCTTATATTGGAATAAATATAATTCTCTATCAGTTATTTCGGACTGAATTAGGAAAGCGACTGCGCAAAGTAAAATACTTAAATCATTACATTAAAAATAACAAGTAGAATCAATAATTCAAGGTCGGTTTAGCAGCATGCAGGACAGATGTTCTTTCTGCTTTCATTTGTCTGATGCGTGACATTTCTTTCTGTTTTGTTTCATAGATTTTGAAGCTGTGTCCAAAGAAGAAGAGCTCAGCTGCCTACACATTCTGCAAAGCCATGGGCCTCCTGGGGATGCAGTTCCACCTGTTTGAGAATGAATGTGAGATTTATTACTTCTTGAATATTCATGCTAATTTGATATCATTAATGTTTTCTTATTACCTGTCTTGTTATTAACTAGACTTATGAAATAAAACTTGTAGAATTAAACATATAAACATAGATACATTTTTTGGTAACCTTTAGCGTATTATATTGTTATATGTACAGGGTTCCACCTGCACCCCTATCAACTCACTATACCACTCACCACAGGTCAAGTCAAGTTTATTTATATAGCGCTTTTAACAATTCACATTGTCGCAAAGCAGCTTTACACAATAAAAAGAAGTAAGTTTGTATGCAATGTGTATGAATCAAAATGATAAGATTGTCCCTGATGAGCAAGCCGAGGGCGACGGTGGCAAGGAAAAACTCCCTGAGATGGTAATAGGAAGAAACCTTGAGAGGAACCAGACTCAACAGGGAACGCATCCTCATCTGGGTGATAACGGATACCAGGGATTGATCAGCAAAATAATGTGTGCTGGAAGTGTGGACAGGAAATGTGTTTAAAATTAAAATTAAAAGGAGTCTAGTTTGTTCCTGGAGGCTCAGGTAGACTGTAGGAGATTCCAGTCCTGAGCTATCGAACAACTGAAGTCACAGGTCAACACATCAATCGATGATAGGACAGTCTAAATGGAAACCATCCCCAGCCAACATACGAATGCAGGCAGACCACAGGGGGCATCCATGCGACGAGATCTCCTACCAGAACCAGGACTCCAGGACGGGTTAGACGGCTCCAGAGAGCAGAGGGGTCTGGATCACTGGCAACTCAGGAGCGAACATGTATAGCTCGACAGAGAGACAGAGAGAGGGAAAGGAGAGAACAGAAAATAAGGAGAGATGGCAGTTAGGTCTGGTCACAGTCAACATGTATAAGGTGAATGTATATTAGTGCAAAGTACAAGCAGGGACTCCGGCAGGACTAACTATAACAGCATAACTAAAAGGGAGAGCCAGAAGGAAACACAGACATGAGGGCTCCCTGAGATGCAACCAATCACCTCACCGTCAACAAACCTGAGTGATGAATGAGAGTGGGGAGGATGGTATCTAAACATACCAGTTCACCAGAATACTCTACGTCCATGAGTGCCCCAGATCTGCTCCTTTACCTAAGGCTAATCTATTTACAAAAATACTTGGCTAAATAAATAGGTTTTTAGCCTAGACTTAAACACTGAGACTGTGTCTGAGTCCCGAACATTAATAGGAAGACTATTCCATAACTTTGGGGCTTTGTAAGAAAAAGCTCTGCCCCCTGCTGTAGGTTTAATAATACGTGGTACTGACAGGCAGCCTGCATTCTTTGATCAAAGTAGACGTGGCGGATCGCAAGACACTAACAGTTCACTCAAATACTGTGGCGCGAGACCGTTTAGTGCTTTAAATGTCAAAAGTAGTATCTTAAAATTGATGCGAAATTTCACAGGGAGCCAATGCAGTGTAGATAAGATAGGGGTGATGTGCTCGTATCTTCTGGTTCTAGTGAGGACTCTCGCTGCTGCATTCTGTACTAACTGAAGCTTGTTTATACACCTAGTTGAACAACCAGACAGAAGGCATTACAATAGTCCAACCTAGAGGTGATAAAAGCATGAACTAGTTTTTCTGCGTCATTTAGTGACAATATGTTTCTTATCTTGGCAATATTTCTAAGGTGAAAGAAAGCTATCCTGGTAATATTATCTACATGAGCTTCAAACGAAAGGCTGGAATCTATAATCACACCGAGGTCTTTAACTGTTGCACTTGATGGAACAGAAAGGCCATCTAAAGTTACAGTGCGATCAGAAAGCTTACTTTTAGCTACTTGTAGTCCTATGACTAGAATGTCTGTCTTATCAGGATTAAGCAGAAGAAAATTAATTAACATCCAATCTCTTATGTCCTGCACACACTGCTCAATTTTAGCAAATTGGTTTTTCTCATCTGGTTTTGCTGAAACATATAATTGTGTGTCATCAGCATAACAATGAAAACTAATACCATGTTTACGAATTATGTTGCCCAGAGGAAGCATGTAAAGGGAAAAAAAGCAGTGAGCCTAAAACTGAACCCTGTGGAACACCAAACTCCACTTGAGAACATGAGGAATGGTCACCATCTAAATCTACAAACTGATAACGATCAGTCAAATAGGATCTGAGCCACAAGAGGGCAGTTCCCTTAATTCCTACGACCTTTTCTAATCTGTGAAGGAGAATACTATGATCAATGGTGTCAAAAGCTGCACTGAGGTCCAGTAACACAAGTATAGTGACGCAACCCTGATCAGAGGCCCATAGGAGGTCGTTTACTACTTTAACAAGTGATGTCTCTGTGCTGTGATGAGGCCTAAATCCTGACTGATACAGTTCATTTATGCTATTTCTGTGTAGATGTGAACATAGCTGCTGTGATACTACCTTTTCCAAAATCTTGGAGATAAACGGAAGGTTTGATATCGGCCTGTAATTAGAAAGCAGACAGGGGTCACGGTCAGGTTTCTTGATTAGCGGTTTAATAACGGCTAATTTAAAGGATTTGGGAACATACCCACTACTGAGTGAACAGTTAATTACTTTCAACAGGGGTTCTATTATTGCTGGTACTATCTGTTTGAGAAAATGTGTCGGTATAGGATCTAATATACAGGTTGACGATTTTGAAGAAGAGATGAGTGAAATTAGTTGCCTCGCTTCAAGGGGAGTAAAGTGTTCTAAGTTCTGATGTGATGTGGTTAGTTCATCTATATTACTTAAATTGTCTGGTTTCAAAGCCTGAATTTTTTGCCTAAAATTTATGATTTTGTTATTGAAAAAGTTCATGAAATCCTCACTAATGCATGATGTTGTTGTGGAGATTTCTGCAGTGATCTTGTTTTTAGTTAATTTAGCTACGGTAATAAATACAAATCTCGGGTTGTTTTTGTTATTTTCTATAAGAGTGGAGAGATGCGTTGATCTAGCATCACTGAGAGCTTTTTTATAGTTCAGGATGCTCTCCTTCCAAGCTATTTTGAATACCAACAATTTAGTTTGGCGCCATTTACGTTCGAATTTTCGAGTGGTTTGTTTTAAAGCAGATGTGTGGTCATTAGACCAAGGAGCGAGTTTCTTATCTCTAATCAATTTCCTTTTAACTGGAGCTACATTATCTAAGCTATAACGAAGTGCTGACTCTAGATATTAATTCGCCTGTTCGAGTTCTGTGAAGTCAGATGGTGATCCAATCAAAGTTGATAATTTTGGAAGATTATTGATAAAGCTCTGTGCGGTATTTGATGTAAATGTACGTTTAAGGTGGAAACGCGGTGCTGTGTGTACATTATTACTATGACACGCTTTAATCGAGACAAGGTAGTGATCCGAGACTGTGGAATTGTGGTTATATTTCCTATACTTAATCCGAAGGATAATATTAAATCTAAAGTGTGACCTGCTTTATGAGTGGGTCCTACTACATACTGATTTACTCCTACTGAGTCCAGTATGGACATAAATGCTGTTCTCAGAGGGTCTTCTGGATTCTCAAAATGAATATTAAAGTCTCCGGCAATTAACGATTTGTCTACAGAAACAACAAGGTTTTAGAGAAAATCTGCAAATTCACAGAGAAACTCCGAGTACAGCCCTGGGGGTCTGTAAATGATGATTAGCGGGATCGACTGAGCTGACTTTATGTTACTATAGAGAACTTCAAATGCATTAAATTTAAAACTGTGTTTTTGTACGAGAGACAGATTATCGTTATAAATAACTGCGACTCCTCCTCCTCTACCAGTTAGCCGAGGCTGGTGTATGTAGCTGTATCCAGGAGGACTCGCTTCATTTAGAGCTACATACTCGTCCTATCAAACTCCTGATCTGTGATAGTTTCATTAACAATAACTGCTTTAGATGCGAGAGATCTAATATTTAACAGTCCTAGCTTCAGATCAGAGGTGCTGGCTACGCATTCAGTGTGATCTGAGTTTGTGGTATCTATGTTAATTAAATTACTAAAACAGACTTTGAGTCTTTCTAAATGTATGTTTATGTTTAGCTCGGGGAACAAACACAGTCTCAATATGATGAACCCTGAGTGACGACTCTATGCAGCTAGCAGACGGTTGGTTTAGCCTGTTTGTCTGCTCCCTGGCCTGGGCTCTGGATTGTCACCGATTAACTAGGCCTCTTCTGAGACTATGTGCTATACTGCAAGAAATGAGAGCAGCACCTTCCCGAGTGGGATGGACACCGTCCCGCCCTAACAGGCCAGTTTTGCCCTCAAAGGTCTTCCAATTGTCTATGAAGCCCACGTTGTTTTCGGAGCACCACCTGGACATCCAGCGGTTCAGCGACCATAACCTGCTGTAAGCTATGTCGCCACGTCTTATTAGGATGGGACCAGAGCAAAGTACTTCTTCGGACATCGCCTTCGCTATTTTAAACACCTCTGTCAAGGTGCTAACTAACACACACCTATCACAAATAAAATTATCACTAATGACGGAGGAAGAATGTCTAAACGTCCTGCACTCCACAAACTGAGCAAGCTGAATGGTAGACATAATAACATACCTTTGTGCCGGAGTTGTGATTATTTGCTGATGGATTCGCTTGTTGTTGGTCAGATGATACGCGCGTTCTTTCAAAAAGCGCAAAAAAACGGATAAAGTCCAGTAGTATTAAAGCATAAAATCTAGTTTGTTATTTAGTAAAAACGGGAAAAATATATAATTATAAAAAACTAAACAAAATATAATCTAAAACGCTGTTACAAACAGACGAGGAACTTTCGCGGGAACAATACGAAAAACAAGAAGCTACGTCACCAAACAGGAAGCAACAACTGAAGCCAAATGTACACACACTAGCAAAATTTAGTTTTACAATGTTAGTTTTTCTACAGGTGCTCCAGGTTTTATTTCATATGTACCTTATATTTACTGATTATGTTATACATAATAGTTTCTTGAATAAAGATAATGTTAATAACTGCCTCGTTCTTCTCTTTTCCATTAGATTATCCCCATGCGATAACCATTGTGTCTCCGGTCTCTGGCTCAGATAAGAAGCAGGTCTTGAATTTCTGTGCTCAGAGCTCAGAGGAGATGCTCAAGTTTGTAGAGGACTTGAAGGAGTCCATCGCCGAGGTGACTGAGATGGAGCAAATACGCATTGAATGTAAGTGTATGTTTTTGGGTGTGTGGTGGGGGTGCCTCGTGAATACTTGTGGTTAACCAGATGCATAAAGAGCATAATCACTATGCAATGAGGACTCGCAGATTTGGTGAAACGGAAACATTAAACAGCGAAAACCAGACAGGGTGCGATTTATCAATCATGATGCTTTCTGATTGGTTGGAGGCACCATGCATGACAAATAAGGCTCACACTGCTTAAGAGCCTATTGAAATTGCCCCTAATCCAGATTACACATGACTACTGAAAGTGAGAGAGAGAGAGAGCAATGTTTCAAATAATCTAGCAGCAAAGTAGTCCACAAAAATATCATTTTACAGTTATATAACAAAATAGGATGATTTGTGGCTTTTGGTTAGGTCACCAGCTTTGCTTGAAATCCAGTTCTTGGACTTAAAAAGATGTAGTTTACAGCATTTGTCAGATTCACTTGGGGTGCTTTTAGTCTCCATCAAAACATCCTAAAATAAGTCGGGGTTTAAAAATACTCCTGATGTTATAACTCAAAAAAAAAAAAAAGTACAGGAAGTCAGAGATTTTGGGTGCTTATTTATGTGCTTGACAGTATTGTCCTATATTCTAGTATGAGTACTCCCATGAGTGCAATAAGGGAAATTAAATATTTTTATTATTTAGAAAATGAAAAATTAACTAAAGAGAGCGCACTGGTGTATTCATCAAGAATTAAGAATTAATAAAGAATTAATAAAATATGACCTGGTCTGTTTTCTCCCCATAGACACAGCATTCACTAAGGGACTGAGACTATCAGTTGGGTTCCAAGTGATTCAAGTTGCAGGAACTGACCCAAAAATGCTGTGTTATGAATTGTGGGCAGCATTTAATTTTAAGATGCGAGCTGTTAAACTGACCCTCGAGGCTTAAACCGAGCCAAAAGTTAGAGCTGTCATACTGCAGATATAGTATGTGTTCTGGATATCTGGACCAAATAAAAACAACTATCGATGGAATACAGTAAATGATGTAATTCATGATCTTGTTTAGGGAAATCCATTCAAGTGAACATTGTTTGGGATTCAGCCAAAAAATCTGCAGTATTGCACTCTGGAAGCCGAGCTGTTAGATTAATAATACTTTCCAGTAGTGAGGCAAAGTGGCTGCATTTCTTTCATTTAATACGTTAATAATCTCGCATCTTCGATGTCACAGTTAGTTGGTTGATTCAGTTGCAAGCAATTCTACTTACTTACTTACAAATCCATGTTGGTAGGAAAAGTTGTTTATAACGTAGATACAATTCAAAAGTCATAAAGAGTAACCAGATATACATTACACAGATATATACAGTACAACGACTCAAGAATGGCAAGGGCTTTAAAGGAGCAAACTTGTGTCGTGATATAAAGTGTATATGTACAAGTGAAATGAACGAGATAAGAAACAGCTGATGGGGCGGTGTACATTTGTAGGTCTTAATTGGAATTCATTGTCTAAAGAGTTTAATGACAGTGTCGTGAATTATGAAGGGAGGAGCTATGAAGAAGTACATTTCTCAGTACGTAGCCATGCTTATTAAATTGCCTTGGAATTTGACAACAAATCCTTCAGACCTGATGATGACTTACACACTGGGCAAATGAAGTTCAGTATATGGCGTAGGCTCTCCCCGTGAGAATAAAAGGACTTAATAAAAGTCTAATTCTGTAGTGTTTAAAAAGTCAGGAGAATAATTATGGAGGGATCTCAAACCACTCTTCCATGCAGAACATTTTTAACTCATTGAAATTCATGTGGTTTTTCTTGCGAAGTGCCTTCTTCAAATGAGTACCCACATTTTCATTTGGGTTCAAATCTACAGACTGAAAGGAGCCATTGTAAAGCCTTGATTTTGTGTCACTGCAGCCATTTCTTTGTCCATTCTAATGTGTGCTTCAGGTCAAGGTCTTGTTGGAAAACTCCGACCCAGGTTCAACCTTCTGGCCGAGGCATCTAGATCTTCTGTTAACATATTCTAATATTTAAGTTAATAATTTATGCATTTGATCATAGCAAGAGCCCCTGGACCAATGGCAGCAAAATAGCTTCAAAGTAATAAAGAGCTACTACCATATTTACTGTTGGTATAAGGTGCTGTTCTTTGTATTCAGCCCCCTTTTTTGTCAAGCATGGTGATTGTGGAATTCTATATTGGGATACTTGTCTAGGTCTCAGGAAGGGCTTCTTTTATAGCACTTGTTCAAGCTACCATTGATTGTGGTGAAACACTAACATTCAACTAAACTTTACATTGCAATGCTCTCTTAGCATTTTCTCTTTGTTTGTGGGCATTATGAAGTTGCCTCCTTTCCTGGCAGTTGAAAATGCTTTTCAAAGTTCTTTGCTATGATGGTCAGAGATTTGTCTCTGATGGTGCTTACTGGTAATTTCAACCGAATGCCTATTTTTTTAGCCATTCAACATTCTGTGCAGCCCAGCATTTTTACATTATGATGAATCCAGGTTGATAGGGTGTTTAGATCATCAGATTCCCTTGGTGGCCCAGCCAATGGTGATCAGTCAGGATGCTACACCATGGATCACCACTTTTGATCAACAGCCTCCTTGATGCTCTTTTTTCTGGAGCTTCAGTGGTGTTCTTGGCGTGTTTTTTCTGCAACTCTGTTTGTGTCTGATTAAGAATTGGCCCTGAAAATTCCACTGCAATTGGCTCACATAAAGCACTATCCTACTTAGACTGTTGATAGCTCATGTTTCACTTCACAAAGCCCACTATGATGGTCATTGCAAGTTCATGTATTAGTAGTGACCAAATAAGTCCTCATACCATGCTACTAAATCCATGCCTTAAACTATCTTGGAAGTCTCTACTTATCCACTGCTAATAGCCATGCCTTTAGCTCATTATGAATTCATTGGATTGCCACAGTGTCTCTCAGGTTGCCGTCAAAGATCTTCTCCGGTCTTTTTGCAGGCTTCTCCTACACCACTGGAATATCTTCTTGAAACGTGTTCTTGCCCATGTAACAACAACCACCCCTTGGAGGAGCCATTGGCATTCTGGTACTGTTGTTGAGACAGTCAGATAAACCAAGGCTAAAATTGGACGATGATGACAGGGGGGCCTTTTTTTTAATATATATATATATATATATATATATATATATATATATATATATATATTATATATAAAGAGACTTATATGGTACAACTAGTGTTTATACATTTTCTAGATGATGCCCTGCAGATGTTGCCCCAGATGTGAATCTCAAATAAATTTTTGGGTGCTGGCCAACTCCTTTTCTCGTCCTCTTGAACTGTGTTATTATTGTGTTTTAGTTGTTCAATACCAAATCTCTAATCACCAATCCTGAAAATGCTATGCCTTTTTCCTCATAAAGACACTTTACATTCTTTACATTTTATGTGTAGAATTTTTGCACATATGTTTTTGATGAAATCGCCAAAGATTATTAATTGGATTATTAATAAAATTTTTCTCACATCCATTTGAGTAAATTAGAATCAAGTATGATTTAGATAATATTAAGGTTTTTGCTCATTTCACTTCATTTCACTTATTGTGTATATGGACAATGCACTAATTCATACTCATGTTCCAGAGAAGTCATATTAATTTTCCACTTTGGAGCAATAAAACAGTGGTGGAATTTCAGTTCAGATTTTGTTCCTAGTAAAGTATAAATAATTTCAGCTATTTTGTTTCTTGCTCCTTGAGCTTTTGCCGAGCCCTGGTGTGCTCTGCTGTCTGGTTTGCCTGAGTTTATATCCTTTAAGCGGCTCTGGTTGTTTTGATGTCGCATTTATACAGTTTCTTAGCTGCACTGCAGTCAGACTTTCAAGCACATTTCAAAAGACCAAAACAGAGAAGGAAGATGCAAAGAAAGAAACTGGAAGTAACTCAGAGTTCAGAAGGGCTAGAGAAGTGTGTGTTTGTTAAAAAAAAAAAAAATTGAGAATGTGTTACCCAAAAAGTGCACCTCAAAGCCAGTCTCTTGCTGATGCTGGCCTTTGTTCACTACATCCACAGAGCACAGACCTTTGGGAACTCTTTGTGTGTGCGCAATCGCATTTGGGTGTGTGTGTGTCCAGTTTTAAGATCCTTTCTTAAAAGCATGTATACTTCATTTCTTTCACTCTGTCACCATCCCTTGTTGATTAAATATTGTTCTATTTCTGTTTTTTGTTTCTGATCATCTAACTTCTTAAATATTGACCACATTCAAGTGCCATATTACAAACACTGCCTTATTACAAAAAAAAACTTGCTTATTCTAATATTTCTTTAGTTTTGTTTATGACATGAATTTCCTGTGGAACAGTTATTTTCATTCCAAGCTGCATTAAGATTTGGAAGAAATCTTGTATTGATGATGGGAGAGTCAAACCTTCGCCAGCACATAGCAAAAACCTTGTGAATATGGACAGGACACTGTGGTGGCCAATCCATCTGTGAAAATGATTCCTCGTGCCAATTCCAGTTTGATCCTGATTAATCTTGGCCTTGTTGTCCTGGAAAACGGTGTGCCATCAGGGGAGAAAAAAGCAATCCATTAATGGGATAATTTGGTTGTTTAGTACATTTGGGTAGTCAGCTGACCCAATTTTATTGCCACATAAAGTCGCTGAGCCTAGATCTGAACAACTGAAGCAACTCCAGATCCTTGTACAGTATAGGTACCATGCGTGATAGGTGCATCACTTCATGTGCTTCCTTTCCTTACCCTCACCCTGGAATGCCCATCACACATAAGGTCAGTGCGGACTCATCATCAGAACACATGACCTGGTCCTGGAGGACTACCTGCCCTACACATTGTAGTATTTCCCCTGCTCTATCACACACACTTTATTGAAAAAGGCGGTTGATTTGCTGATTAATTAGTAAGGTGTACTGGGAGTTGAGAAAACACTAAAATATGCAGTGCAGCATATTACTTTAGGACCAAAGTTGAGGACCACTGCAGTAAACAATCAATTTATTATAAGTAATAACATGCACTTGTCTTGTGGACTTTCAAATGCAAGTCTAAATAGCCAAAAGAGCACCACTTATTAACAAATATTTTAAAATAGTACCTTTTTGTAAATAGCTAAAAAAAAAGTGGTATAAATAATTTTTGTAATGGTACATTTATACCATGATGCTATATAAAAAATAATCAACTTCAGGGTGCTAACAGTATTATTTTACCCCAGCTTGGACCACTGTCCTTTACCTGCATGGAGTACAGTACCATGTTAATTCCCTTCCATCACTGCTGCCACTAAATTATACAGTGTGGTTCTGGCCTAAAAAACATGCTTAGGCATGAATAAATACAGAAAGCCTTCTGATGAGACTTCTGTTGAGATGTATTAAAACATGTGTCTTGCCCTTTTGGTTATAAAAGCTGGTTATCATTTTCTCCAGTGGCGCTATACCGGTTAAAGTATGCTTGGGGAGAATAATGTATATGTATATATATAATGTATATGCTGATGTGTTGTGAAAAAGCACAGGCCCCATTAGGATTCCTTTAGAAGGCAGGGAAGTGAGCAGAAAAGTGCCAATGTGGTTTAGATTTTTACACATCTCTCTGTATATATGTCTTTCTCTATATCTTTGCACATGTCTTTCTTTCTTTCTGCCTGTCTCTCTCTCTCTGTCATTTCATGCAGGGGAGTTGGAGAAGCAGCAGGGAGCCAAGACTCTCTCTTCTAAGAACAATGGCACCCAGCTGGAGCTCCGTGGGAGACAGAGCTCTCCATCGGGTACTCAGCACCAAGCTCATATACAAAAAAATAAATAAAATAAAATAAACAAACAAGCAGAAATGCAAAAAGTTAATTTCAGTGAGCAGGATCTTTATATACACATGCACACATGTATTTTATTAAAATTATGTAACATTTTTGTTATTATACTTTACATTAGTAAAAATGTTAATGTTGTTTATGTAGATGTGGAACATATAGGGTAAGTTAACTAAATTAGAGAGAGAAAATTTAATGATTTGTCCTCCAGATGGATAATCTTGCTGATTCCATAATAGGTACTTCATAATGGGAGATAACTGTGCCATAATAAGCCAAAAGAAATCCATCAATTTATCAATCTGTCAGTCTATCTATCTGTCTATATGTCTATCTGTCTGTCTATATGCATGGGGAAGAGCTGAAAGGTTGCCAGAAATATAATTGGCCACACAACAGGATGTTGTTTCATGTTTTACGACAAAGAAGTCTTAATCAAATTCTTATTTAAAGATAACCGTGCACATCATGTCGCCATGGATATATTAGAATTTCTTAATGAAAAACTATAAGACCATTGTAAAACATCAGAAAAGTGGTAGAGGCACAAGCAAGCATGCACCAATAACATTAAAAGCCACTTGGCTAATACTGTGTCAGTCCCCCTTGTGCCACCAAAACAGCTTTGATCTGTTGATGGATGGACTTCAGAGGACACAAGACCCCTGAAACTGTGCTTTGGTATCTGGCATAACAACATTAGCAGCATATCCTTTAAGTGCTGTAAGTTGTAAGTTGGGGCTTTGATGGATTTGACTTGTTTGTCCGGCACATTCCACAGATGCTCGCTCAGATTAAGACTTGTGGAATTTGGAAGGCGACAACACCATGAACCCTTTGTCACATTCCTCATGTCCCAGTTTCCACAGTTTGGCTGGTTACATTATCCTGTAAAAAAAAAATAGCTATTGACATCTTTAGAGCTCTTGTGAAGTCCATGAGTTATTGCAGGGTTTAATGGTGCAGCATTGAGGTTTTGACAAATTCCCATAGCTACAACAAGATCTAGTGCAGGTTGGCTAATCAACGTTATGCAGTAAAATATACTCCTAGTAAAATGAAATAATTGTGTTACAAGGTTTCACATAAATATCGCTTATATGATCCACTACTAACATCCTGGTGCCACAGCACACACCCAGTGGTCCCAATAAGCCACGACTCAAGAAGCCAGAGCTGCCCCAGCAGTACAATTGGAACCTAAATCCTAGGTGGTTTTAAAATTGTGACTAATTGGTTTATTAATTTTACCTTTACACTCTAAAATGTGTGATTTGACTTTGCATTTGTAGACAAAAAATTGCACATCATGAACAAATTCTTTGGTTGTGAGTTAAGTGTCTGTATTCTTTCAGCTTATTACGTAATCATTCCGAGTTTACATTACAGTGGCTGATTGTGTGTGGCCACTATTTCACTGAATTTAGGTTGCCAGTGCCAAAGGTCTGAAATTCTTCAAAAAAAAATTATTTAAACACGTGTTACCTCTCTTACTATGCTCATTTTTAAGACACCAACAGGAAGACAGCATTATGCAAGACTCACTAGACAGCTGCAAATACCATAGTGACAACGGCAAAAGGAAACTATTCTAATTATTCATATTACCTCAGACTCACTTTGAAGAATGTTGTTGTTTATGCAATCCCATATTTGCCACAAGCTTGCATCACACTGATTCATAATGTATGTAAGCAGAACATGGTGATTTTCTTTAATGGCAGGATCTTCATTATATAATCTGACATGAAAAACTTGTTATTGGACATGCTGTTCAAGAATTCAGTTTTTATTAGGATCTCATGCAATGTGACTAAAGTGAAATTGCATAGACTGGCTTAAGATTCCTGGCATGTCTTGCTTTTCTTTGGACACCGGATACTAGCTCTGTGTCCAACCCCCGGTCAAAATGTTCTGGATCCACCTCTTTTTACTAATAGAAAGAAGAAAACATGCATACATAGTGTGTATTTCAGGAGGGTATAATGTGGGGCAGGGAGAATCATCAGACACAGGTAAGAGGATCACTCTCTACCCATCAGACTGATGATCAGCTAAATTGTGTCACACTGGGATAGCAGGATTACTGTAGGTTGTGGAAATGTTTACCAAGCCTTTTTTTTAGCAAGTAAGTGCAGTGTACTTCAGTGTACTTCTGAAAAACAAATTGTTGAGATTTTCTATGCAGAACACAAAGAAATTTTTTTTGTAACGTATGCTGAATTTTAAAGTATGATGTTTGCCTTCATTCTTGTGTTCACAAAACAATTCTTGTACAGTTTTAGAATTATGCATGAGGCATTATCATTTTCGAACAGAACACCACCAGGATTTAGTTTTTCCACCACAGGGTGCACATCTTGCTGCAAACTCTCTCACCTAATTGGGAAAAACCTGGTAAAAGTTTGGCAAGTTTTAAAAAATACATGTTTTCTTTTTTGCCTGTATATACACCAATCATCCATAATATTGGCACCACATAACATTGATTATCAATTGTACACCGGTAAACTACTGACAGGATCATGGACACCCAAGGCTCATCCATGCCTGCATAGACCAAGGGCCAGCCCATCCAATCTGATCCCACAGAAAAACCAATGCAGCACAAATCACCAAAAAGGTCAATACTGACCATGAGAGAAAGGCACCAGAACACCCAAAACACTGGTTCCAGTAGGCAAAGAGCCCAAGAATGTTGACTCTGCCTCCAATCTGCCTCCTAATCTGGTCAAGCAAATCTGTGATACTTTAAGTCTGTCCATGCCAGACACCACATCTTCGATAACTCCTTATACTTTACCTTCTACATGTGCGTGTCTTATCTGTTCATGGAAAGATATCATTAGTGATTTATCACTTTTTTATGGTTATAATTAATCAGAGAAAATATTATTATAATTAAAGTGTAAAGGATAGCACACTTGCATGACAAATAATGTGACAGTTGGAATTTAGATCAGTATTAAACTAAATCCATTAGACATTTGTCTTTTTCATTATAACCTGTAACCAAGAAGCATGACATGACATGCCATGCATACAGGTAGAACACATCCGCACCAAATATGCATGTGCTGTATGACCAAAAACGTGGACACCTGATGCTTCTTAAACATCTCATTCTAGGCTTTGCACTCTGTGGGGATTTGTTCTCATTCAGTCACAGGAGCATTAGTGAGCCCTGGCATGTAATGTTCAAATTCAGGTCATACTGTAGGTGTTCAGTGAGGTTGAGGTTAGTGCAGAATAGGCGGCTAGAAAAAAAAAAAAGCTTTGGCAAACCATGTCTTCATGGATGCTGCTTTGTACACAGGGGCACTGTCATGCTGGGACAGGTTTGGGTCTCTTGATTTGAAGGGAATTTTGTCGTGGCAACCGTTTGGAGAAGACCCATATATAGCGGGTCAGATGTCCACATACTTTTGCTGGTATAATGCTAATGCATATTTGGTAATTGATTCATTCATCTTGAAGAACCAGTTTATTCTGGTCAACTGCGCAATAACACTCCCTGGATGAGCTGCCAATCCATCACAAGCCAACATTCACTTTCCACATTTAAAGCCCACTTACTGGCCTGTTTTTGGGAAGTGGAAGGAGATCTGAATGCCAAAGAAATAATGTCCTGAACTCAGGAATGATGCTGGGCGATATAGAAAGTATATTATTGCAACCGTATACTAATGTCCCTATGCAACATACTGTACAATATACTGTATAACTTATTTAATCATCAGTGAACATGACCATCAGTCTGGTAGCGACAGAGAATGCAAATTTTACATCCCACTACAGACCACCCTTCATTAATGATATATAATTCCTTGAAAGCCATCTAAATTATGATTCTTTTTGCTGCTCAGGCAAAAATGAAGCAGAGCCAGCGCAGACTGGACACAGTGCGGTAGAGGTAAGTAGCCATTGTTTTTGCAGGTAAGTCCCTGCACAGTGATTTTACACAGAAGATCAGTAGAGTTTAGGATGTCTTGTACTTAGGAAACAGATTATTGTATTTAGTAACTAGGGCACACCAGCCATGGGCTGTACCTCAGTTGGTCCAAAGTGCCACACCCCCTTAATCATTCAGATCATCCACTGTCCCTCAAGGCATATCAGACCAAATTACCCCAAGGCCAAAGACAACAGCAGTCCCATGGAGGTCAAACTCATACATCCTCAATGCGTAGATCCTTTAGCAGGTTTGCCTGGCAGTTTGGTTAAGTGTAGGAGAAATGAGTGATGCAGAAATTGGTGTCTTTTGGTGCCATGTGAGTCCTGAAAGCACTACAGAGAAGAATTAATCTACTGCTTGTTATGCAAATTTTGTATGTGGCCTTATTGTCTCTGTTTGTGGCATTGCTTTGAACCAGACAATATATGCAAATAGGATTATTATTTATGAATTACAGATTTTAAGGCTATTTTTTTTTTTTTTTTTAAGTGCAAAGCCAGAAGTGAGACACAGATAGTGTATGTTAATGCAGGAGCTCCCGGTGGTTAAATTAGCATGCATGTTAACACTAACACTATTATGAGCTGTCACAATCTCATCTCCAACATCTCAATGGAAATATTAATCGTTGCTCTTTACCCAATGGGCTGTCATTTACAGTAGGGTGTGATCTTAGGTTTACTTCTGTGTGTAGTGTCTGTGTCGGTGTAACGCTGAATGAATATTTAAGTAGTACCCTGCACCTTTTCACTGCGGCTTTGATTAATGACTGCTCCTATCTGGACAGGCTCCTAGGATAAAAGTAATTACCATGCGTTAAATACTTCATTCTGATCACACACGCTGAGGTTAGTGAGGTGGAGCGAGTTGCCGCAGACATTCCCTGCCAGCCTGGGATTTGGTTAAGTGGCACTGCGGACATCCGTCTCTGGCCGTGGCATTGTCAGCTTTCCGCTGATATTATCAAAGAGACGGTGTGAGCTGTGTAGTGTGTAAATGCCAAAGCTCCCCAGAGGGACACGGTGCTGTCGAGGCACATTGCAACATACTGTAGAAGGGGGGGGTCAGCGGAAAAGCTAGCAGTTTCCTAGGGAGAGAGAGTGTGTGTGTGTGTGTGTGTGTGTGTGTGTGTGTGTGTGTGTGTGTGTGTGTGTGTGTGTGTGTGTGTGTGTGTGTGTGTAAGATGTATAAAGTAGTTATCATACAATTTTATAATAAAGCATGATGTCATACTTACTGCACATATGTTCTACCACAGCACTGATGGGTTATCTGATCTGATTGCTCAGAAAGCACTTAGCTGAATAATTCTAACAACATAATTCCGACAGTTCCTCTGATTGCAAGGCAAATTACAGATAGTCACTGTAAAAAAAAAGTCACACACGCTCTAAGATTCCATCACCTTTAGCTTTGATTACAGCACACAGTGTGGTGGCCAGTTCATGTGTGAAAATGATTCCTCATGCTCACAGAACCACTCTATCAAAGTGTGAGGCCATGAAATATCATCATATTTCATGTGTCATCAGGGAAGAAAAACTCTGTAGATGTGATACCCTGGCTGTTCAGTACATTCAAGTCAACAGCTGACCATATTATTGCAGACGTACAATAACGCTGCTGAGCCTAGAGCCATTATTCATTGAAATGTTTCAACCATGCATACAGTTTGGGGATTACTTAATAATACGTTTTCATTAGATTAGATTTTATTTGTTAATCATTATTAACAATACACACTGTATCGTTGAATTAATAAAAAAATGTCTGTAAAGCTGCTTTCTTCATTGTAATGAAGATAGCAGCTTTACAGACATCTAACTGCAGATTTCTATCCGGGATCAAGAATGGTAAGGAAAAACTGCCTGCAATGACGTTATGAAGAAATCATGAAAAGAGCCAGACTCAGTATGGAATCTGTCATCTTTTTTTTTGGCACCAGATTGAAATAATAATTACGATCATTTTAGCTTGGAAAGTGAATTTTGTAGGCATTTTCTCATTGCTGTCATTTTTAATATTGAATTCTCCCTTAAGATGCTTACAGTTGTACTTATGGTGCTTTGTTAATATTATATTAATTCCAGTCTCTCCATGTTAAGTATTCTGCAACTGCTGTAATGATGATAATGTGTTGTAGCTTGGCAAGCTTAGCAGGATAAAGAGTCACTTCAAGCAAAGTAAACACTGTAGTTTGCATAAAGGAGTGTGCGAGTATGTGCTTAGGCAGAAAAAAAAAAAGTTTGATTAACGATATACAGTACTGGTTGTAGGGATATACCTGGGAGATTCTCTCTCTCTCGCTCTCCCTCTCTTACTGTCTCTAATGCAGTCACCCTTATACATGGCTTAATCTTTTTAATAACCATTTGTAATCCTGTATTGGGTCATGAGAAACCTGGAGCCTATCCCAAGAATCTTCAGGTACAAGTTTCTGCACATGAGCACAGAGGCAATTTGGAATTAACCTAATCTGCATGTCTTTGCACTATGGGAGAAAACCGGTATACAGGGAAAAAATGCACATATACCTACAGTAAGGCAGGAATTGATCCCTCGACCTTAGAGGTGCACGGCCACAGTGTCATCTACATATTTTTATGTCCTTACGTATTCTATGGCAGACCTGCATCTGTCATTAAGCCTGTGTCACAAAATTGTATTTAATTGCCCAACCTTATTAATCTCAATGGATATTATCACTATAGGGCATTTGAACTAAGTAGTGAATAATGTCACCACACATAATAGAACTGTATATGTAACTTTGATTAACCTCTTAGTTTTAATATAAACACACATCATAGGACCAAAAGAATGTGGTTAGTAGGCACGCTGGCTTAGTGGTTAGCACTGTTGCCTCACACCCCAAGAGTTGGGGGTTTCAATCTCGCCTCAGGTCTTGCGTGCCATGAGTTTGGTGGGTTTCCTGCAGGTACTCTGGTGTCCTCCCACAAAGACCTTTGATTGGTATTTCCAAATTTGTCCACAGTGTGTGATTGGATATGTGAGTGTGGGTGATCGTACCTTCCGATGGGTTGGATTACCTTGCCCTAAGTTACCTGGGATAGACTCCAAACTTACTAGCATTCCTTTTGAGCAACTAATGCTAGCTAAGAAATCACTTATTAGCACGTGTTAGTTGTAATATTTTATTAATGTTAGTAGCTCGGCAGGATGGTGGCTTAGTGGTTAGCACTGACACCTTGCACCGCTAGGTTTTGGGTTCGATTCCTGCCTCGGATCTGTGTGCACAGAGTTTACATGTTTTCTCCGTGCTTGGTGGGTTTCCTTCGAGTACTCCGGTTTGCTCCTACTATCCAAAGACATGCAGGTTAGGGTAATTTGAGTTCCCAAATTGCCTGTAGTATGTGAATGTGTGTGTGTGTGTGTGTGTGTGTGTGTGTGTGTGTGTGTGTGTGTGTGTGTGTGTGTGTGTGTGTGTGTGTGTGTGTGTGTGAATGTATGTATGTGTGTGCCCTTCGATGGATTGGCACCCTGTCCAGGGTGTACCCCGTCTCATCCCCTATGACTACTGGGATAGGCTACAGGCCCCCTTCTCTGAATACAGAATAAAACAGTATACAGTTACAGATCCCCCCCCGCCCCCCCCCCCCCCCCCCCCCCCCCCCCCCCCAATTGTACAACATATGACTTGAATGTTGTTCATGTAACATAGTACAGTATACAGTATAGGAAGATCAACTATCAGACCATGTCTATAAATCTATTTACAAGTTCAGTACAAGTTTATTAGATATATCAGTGGTCTGTGTGTGAATATCCAATTGTGGTTAGACAGTGCACTGAAATTGGTCTTTAGAACATTTTTGGCCTTTTCAGAGACCCTCTGTGTGTGGTCAGCACAGTTTCTGTCCATCATTCAGCTAGAAACAGAGAATACAGAACAAGTCCCGGAGGATCTTTACCCTATCTGAAAAGCAGAGAGAGCACAGATAATCTCAAGAACATTTTAAGCCTTTTCTCCTTGCACATGAAATCCCCTTATCGCTTTACTCCCCCGGACAGGCCGACACACCGCCAGTCATTCACCCAATTGGCTGTCTCTGCCAGTCAGAGTGATGTGTTCTCTCAGGGCTCTGGTAGCATTTAGAAATCTACATGACTTGCTATGTAGTCAGTGAATTCATTCCTTTTGTTCGCATACTATACACATTGTCACATCTATTTACATTTTTTGAAATACTGTATATGTAAATGACAGGCAAATAAGAGATAAAGAAAATATTTGAAATAATGCCATAGAGTGAATATTTCAGATGTTGGTATTCGAGCATACAGTGGGTACATGCCTCTTCTTTTGCTCACTTACAGAGAAGGCATAGATAATATCTATAAAATAAATGCAGTGTGAAATTTGAAGACATTTGTAAGCATGATGATGAAGAGATGCTTCTTGTACCTACACTGCAGGAACAAACTCATCAAAACTGTGTTTTTTAATGGATTATGGTAATGACACAGAAGATTCCTGGGATGATGCTAATGCATACGCTTAGCACACTTGGATCATCCATTTGAGGAGGTTGTCCACTCGCTCCATAGCCAGGAAAAAAAATAAGCATAAAAGCACCTTAATTTTTAGTATTTAGTTAAAACCCTCTGGAGTCTGATACAGTACCTTTCTGAAGACTTGCAGTGATTCAGTGCTCTTCTTTAGTTTGATTAAATTCCAGGTTTTCTGTCTGCGATTGTGGTAAATTTTTGCTTTCTGGTAGTCAGATGGTTTGTTTGTGGATGTGATGGTGTGGCAGTCTCACTGAATATATTTTTGAGAATTGTGTAGTTATTGCATTTTGCAGATGTTGTATTGTGTGGAAAATAATATTGTGATCAGACTGATACTTATGGTTAAAGATAGGAAAAGATAAGTTTAAAACGTAACCTGCGAGGTGTTGTTTAAGGCATAGCAGTGGTTATGACTGTGAAATGAAGGCATGCATTTGGACATGTGTCCCCTGTGGCATAGATGTTTGTCCCCCTCACTTGACCCCCCTTCTCATGTTTGACCTCCTATTTTTACCCTACTTTACCCCTTACCCTTCCATGTAGATGTACGTTCCACATGTCCCCTGACCCTGTGATGTTGGAGTGGTTGCCAAGGGAGACACAAAGGCCCTCAGTGTCTTCTTAACCACCAGCATTTCATACAGCCACATGCACACCGACACACTCCCACAACCCCTTCACCTCTTAATGATGACCCGAGTTCAGACCTCCACTTCTGTCTCACTCTAAGGAAATGTTCCGCACCCTGAGTCCCACCCCCACGCATGTCTGTTGTGATGTGTTTTTCACCAGAGGGCTAACGGCCGTAGAAGGAGGACAGTCTTATAACATGTGATGCTGTCTCTGGCTGTTTTCTAAACTAGGTGTCAATTCACAACAGGCTTCAGACGTACCAGCTCAGTGCAGTGCCAACCCCAGAGAGCGCCGCCCATCTTAACCAGCGGGGGGAGCCGGGCCAGGCGCCATGTGCCAGCCCTGCGCCCTCATACGCCCACCAGCGGCCCGACACGCTCATCCAGTGCCAGCAGATTGTCAAGGTCATCGTGCTGGACAAAGGAGGTCATGGGCATGTTGAAGCCCTCCTCGGTCAGAGCCCCACCCACCAGCTTATCTCTTCACCTGATGTGGGCGGAGTCCAGCGGGAAAATGATGGGTCTCAGCCTCCGCTACCTCCGCCTCCTCCACCCTACAACCATCCTCATCAGTACATCCCCCCTGATCCCCGATTATCTCTGCATAGGACCCTGAGTGGCTCTCGAAGTATAGTGTAGAGCTTTAAAGAGAAAATACCACTGGAAACAAATAAATCTACATAGATAACCTTCATGTGCTTACCATTTGTGTATATATGTAAACATACAGAGAAATATAATGAAAAGAAGAAGAAAATACTCACATATAAATACATATATTTAAGGTAAACAAATTTTAAAAAATAAAATAAGTATGTACTTTATTATCTTTGCAAATATGTGAACAATGCAGTGGAAAGAAAATTTACTTGATTCAAGCGATTTTGAAAAAACAAAATGTAGTTTTAAAACACAGTATATCTTTGTCATTTTGAACTCTAACAGGTTGTACCAGTTATTATTTGAAAAAAAAAATCTCTGGTATTTTTAGAGCTATATCAGAAAGAAAAAAAAAGATTAAGATCAGTGTAATCAAAAACAGCCCAATTCCACAAGGACATCCTGTCTCTAAGATCAATATCATTTATAATGGTGTTTTATTACCTTACTGTAAAACCTGTTGTGTGTATATGCGAGCACTAAACTGATGGGTGACATATGTGCCAAAATAAGAAAAAAATAAGAAAAGAAAATATTTTAACTGCAATATTTTGGTCCACATTGTGTTCGTTTAAAATGCGGATCTATACCAAACCTTGTTATTGCTCAATATTTCCAAAAAATACCTTTCATTCCTCTGCTTTCAGCCAATCACATATAGTTGTCTAGAACTCTTTGCATCTGCTATTGCTCTTTTGCTCAGGAACTCTAGGACGTATATGAACATGTAGCATCTCAGAAAGTAGGTGGCACTAACAAAGAGGACTTTTTAATCCCAGCTTTCCTTTTTGCACACATGGATATCTGCTTGGCATTCTGTGAACCAATTTTAAAAGCAGCATAATGACTTGGACTGTTTCCTGTTTCATTGACACGTTTCTTCTCTATGATCAGCACTTACTGAATATATTAAACCCTTAAATATATTGGACCTTAAGTTCACGTAGCGTCATTGTTTTGTTTGTTTGTTTTTCCCCCATCAGTATAACTTTGTTCATCTTTTGATGTGACACTTAAAACAATATGAGCATTTTTGGGAGAAAACACTCAAATTATAATGTTAGTTTCCTGTTTGTTTAGTCTCATTTGAAGTGTATGTGGAATGGGTGGTGGGTGCAAGGGCCTGTTTTGCTTTGTACTAAATGTAAATATCATATTCTGCATCTGAGTAAGGTGTTCAAACTGTTTTCGTTCTGGTAAATGTTACTGGGTTTTGATTTGTCCTCATCTCAGACAGGTCATTGTCTGCCTGGTCTGGAAGTGTATTAATCATAAGCATCATTGATATGTCTTGAATAGGTGTTCATATATATCATGTCGAGCGACAGGTTGGGTTGTAATTACACTGCTGCTGTTCAGTGCTCCCTTTCTGATCCAGTATCCCACGTTCCATTTCACACACATTTCCATTCAAGGTACTGGATATGAGGCTGACCAAATCTCCTCGGAGCTCGTCTGTAGCCTGAGTTGATTTACTGGACCTGACTTGTTGATTGGATAGCGTCAGACTGCCTATTCCCATCACTGTCACCTCTATCACCCTACCTATCCGACTACTGCTCCTTACATCTCCGAAAATAAAAATAAATGAACAAATAAGGCACGTAATAGACCCCTATTTTTCATCAAGGAAAACTCCGTCCTCCCTTATTCCACCTGGTTTTTAAGTTGAAGTTGCAGGCATTGCTTCATAGAGCTGAAATTCGTTTAAAATTCGACATTAAAAAATAAAAAAAAGAATTAGACATGGTTCTGCAGTCTTCAAACCATAAAGCTCCCCCAAAGTTGAACCGCTTGCTTTCTGTGTGCGTGAAATATTGAATGAGAGACATTCATTTTTCAGAAGGTGAAAACCTCCCAATAAACTCTACACAGCTCTTGCTTCCCTGAGTGTATAGTGCCTGAAAGATATAACCACACTATATGTGCTTATAGGGTATACGATATTTAGGTAGAGTCACAGCAAATGCAGCCAAAGGCTACGATGCTATTGCTAGCTCTGGATCATTTGACTGATACTGAAAGGGCTAGTATACTGAGTAGCTGCCTTTAAATAACACTGATTTTTGCATCGGCCTAGCAGGGTGTGCTTACGGGGCTCTGACATTTGAACCATGTTTTTCCCATTTGCTTTGACCCATTTTCTTCTGTCTGTGTGTTATCTACATGCTAATAAAATAAAAATTTCTGTATAGACACTTAAAGTTGAGGAGTGCCTTTTTTTTATGTTAATTAAAGCAAACGTCTTAATGTTTTATCTTGATTATTTTGGTTGTCTATAAATTAGGTCATGGATTTGACACTGTATGTGTTACAAATTATCACCCACTAAATTGTGTGAATTCAATATAAAATTATTTAATTTTTTTAGAGATGATACAAATTCTCTCAGCTGCTGTTCACTATAATGCACACAACCATCTTCAACAACAATATGCATTCATGTCATTGCGAGTCTCTACCTGGACCTCTGCCTTCACTGTTATATGTGACCGTTTCACCGGGGGTGCTGCCCCCTAGTGAATAACCAGCCAACATACAGTACAGTAGATGGAACCAAAGGAACAGATCACTTTGAGGAAATTAAATCCTCGACTAATCATATTTAAATGAATTAGACCTGCTTTTGTAAAATATTATGATAGATCGATTTTTTTTTTCTTCATTTCTGAGGCATTAAAGATACAGTGCTACAGCAGCCGGTAGCTTTGATGTCCTCACAGCTTCAGAGGGCACCTTGAAGATACAGTACTAGACAAGGCTAAATGAAGATAGCAGAAGATAAATACATTTAATACTGTGTTATGATTTTAGAGAAATAACAGTATACTGTATGTAAGTGTTGCCAATCTTGCTTAAAATATACATGATCTAGCTTTACACGACAAAGTAAAAGAATCATTTGTTTATAAAAGAAATGGTGCTTTACATGTACAGTATTGTATGACGTTTTATTGTCCAAAACATTTGTTAGATCAGGCTATGTACTAAATTCTTTAGATATAAGCTACATTCTATATAAATCCATACATATTGTAAATATTGTATTTAGACAATATTACAGAGCAATCTTTCAACATAATCTGTTTTTCCACTGACAAATTCAACATATGTACAAGCTTCTAACTGGAATCGTAACCTTTACACACTGGTTCTAACAGGCTGATTTTTGTACGCATAAGCAAAGAAGACAACTAAGGAAATTTCTAAATATTATTAAACCCTGTAACTTGGTGGAAGAAATGGTCAGAAAAGTGGTAGGTAAAATTCATGGACAGTGATCACTTAAAGAAAAGAAAATTGACAGTAGAAATCACAATGATGTTTAATAGTGAACGTAAGAACATTTTCACATACACAAGGTGGACTAAACAGACGTGTGGCTATAACCAAGGCATTTGCTACAGAGCAAAAAGATTAGACTTTGGAAAATGGAAAAAGCTCATGTGGGCTGAAGAGTTCAGATTGACTTTATCTCAAAGATGGACATGTCAGGGTAAGAAGGAAAGTGCATGAAACTATGTACCCATGCATAGTGCCTACTGTACCACCCATGTATACTACCATCCTCTGGAGGCAGTTTTATGATCTGGGGTTGGTCAGGTCTAATCTCATTAATGTTATGTGCCAAAAAAATGCCATGACTAAGAATGACTGGTTTATACCATCAGTGGATTACTTACTGTACTATGTACTGTATACACTGTATATTCTCTAAATCTAAATATAAGTTCACATTAATTTGTATATTAAGGGGGGGGGAAGGGTATGTTCCTTATACTACGTACATTCGGCAAGATAAAATTGCATCCTGAAAAAGGCTTTAGTATGTTTGAATGAGTCTTTCATATTCTTACAGTATATTACAACTTCATGTTTGTTTACTGTCTTGAGCGACCTCAAAGAACAGATATCAGTGCTGTACATTTCTGGACTGGCCTCAGTGTCCTGGTGACATCAGACAGAAGCTTCACCCATAATTCTTGCTTGATAATGTTGCCGTGTTAAATGGTTGTCATCTTTTGGTGCAGCTTCTTCGGTCGTTTTTGTCATTTTGTGCCAGCGCTGTGGAGGACAGACAGCGTTTCTGTGTGCTTAGCACCACTGTAGCCTGTTATCACCTTGTACAAGTATAATAAGGTCATAAAGGTCAGATAAGAGGATAAACAGCCTTGCCTGACGAATGCTTCCTTTGATACTGACGAACATGTAAATGATGTATCCCGGAATGAGAAGCATAGATGATAGAGCCATTAACCAGCCGATGCCCTGTCCCCAGCCTGGGAACACATACTTACCCATGGTCAAAGGGGTCATCTCTATTGCACTGAAAGTGAAAACTCCCTACACACAAAATAAATAATACTAATATTCAGTTCTTATCAATATTCAATCATTCTTTGGTTGGATCAAGCTGAAACACAAGCTATAAATAACATGGATACTGTACATTTTTATTTCCCACTACTAAAACCCAGTATGTTTGAATTTCTTTATGAACAGACACTTTCTCACCACACAAATTGATGGGGTGAAGTAGAGCCAACAGAGTTTCCACCAGCCACACGGCCGATAGCCGATCATCTCCTCAATGTTTCTATAGAACTGCTCCGCTCCTTCAGTCAAAGAGACAGAGAGATCAGAAGGCAGCAAGTATGTCCTCTTAGAATTATAAGGTGACATTGTACTTTTAGCTGTCCGAAATTGCTTTTCTCCTTGGTAGAGCTGATTAAATTTATGGCTTGGTAGCTTAAACTTGTTAGCTATTTTTAAATATAAGGTTACTCTTTTCAAACTGATCAGCTCATTACAACAAATTAAACTTGTCTATATATACAACATCTTGATAAACATGTGTCCCAGAATTGCTTGTGTAAAATCTTTAAAAAACTTCAGCACAAAAATCTGAACAGAGATGTTTCAGCACTTTTAACTGTCCAAATGTATATAATGTATATACAGTAAATGCAGTGATAAAAGTGACATACCTGTATGTTTATGTACAAATATACAATTGCAATGTGGAAGTTTTTGATGAGGAATGGCTAAAGGGGGGGAAACCCTTTTTTGGTTTTTGAAATAAAAGGTTATGCTTTTGAATTTATTGAAATCATGGATCACCTATATGATTAAGTCATTGTCCTCTTAATTAAGAAACGTAAAATTAGTTTCTTATTTTAGTTTATTATTATTAAATAAATGCTAACGGTGGCCAGTTACCTCCTTATATTTAATTTGTTTTTATTGTTAGTTGTCTAAAATTAAAATGAATAAAAACTGTTTTGCCCTTGGGTTCAGTAAGGTGCATTCTGAATTATTTGTTAGTTTAGAAGGTCATGTTATGGGTCTCCTCTGAATGCAGCATTTTCCTGCAATTCTTTTGTTTTTTGGATTAAATTTTTTGTAATAGCATTTTTATTTTTATTACAATCTATTCCAAAATGTGAAAAATTATTTTGCTGCCTTGTTATTTTTATTATCTAATGTTAACTGCTGTAGCACCACAACTACAGGGGTTGGACAATGAAACTGAAACACTGACCAATTTAGTGTTTGAGGTTTCATGGCTAAATTTGACCAGCCTGTTGGCCAATCTTCATTGATTGCACATTCCACCAGTAAGAACAGAGTGTGAAGGTTTAATTAGCAGAGTAATAGCAGAGTTTTGTTTTAAAAAACAAAAAGTAATATTGCAATTCACACATTATGGGTGACACATCAGAGTTCAAAAGAGGACAAACTGTTGGTGCGCGTCTTGCTGGCGCATCTGTGACCAAGACAGCAGGCTTTGTGATGTATCAAGAGCCACGATATCCAGGGTAATGTCAGGGTAAGGATGAACCACACCCAACAGGAGTAACTGTGGACGCAAGAGGAAGCTGCCTGAAAGGGATGTCCGGGTGCGAACCCAGATTGTATCCAAAAAACATAAAACCACAGCTGCCCAACTCACTGCAGAATTAAATGTGCACCTCAACTCTCCTGTTTCCACCAACACTGTTCGTCAGGATCACAGGGTCAATGTACTGTACATGACCGGACAGCTATAGCCAAACCTTTGGTCACTCGCGCCAATGTCAAACTTCGGTTTCAATGGTGCCAGCAGCAAAACTCTTGGGCTGTGGCGATGTGAAACATGTATTGTTCTCTGATGAGTCCACCTTCACTGCCTTTCCCACATCTGAGAGAGTTACGATTTGGAGAAGCCCCAAAGAGTGTTGCATGCCCAGAGTGAAGCATGGGGGTGGATCAGTGATGGTTTGGTTTGCAATATCATGGCATTCCCCAGGCCCAATACTTGTGGTAGATGGGTGCATCACTGCCAAGGATTACTGAACCATTCTGGAGGACCATTTTGCACCCAGTGGGTCAAACATTGTATCCTGAAGGAGGTGCCATGTATCAGGATGATAATGCACCAATACACACAGCAAGACTGGTGACAGAGTGGTTTGATGAACATGAAAGTGAAGTTGAACATCTCCCATGGCCTGCACAGTCACCAGATCTAAATATTATTGAGCCACTTCTAGGCTGTTTTGGAGGAGCGAGTCAGGACATTTTTTCCTCCACCAGCATCACATAGTGCAGGACTTGTATTTGTCATTCCCAAGATGAATTGATGCTGTATTGGCTGCAAAAGGAGGCCCTACACCAAACTAATGAATTATTTTGGTCAAAAGCCAGGTGTTTCAGTTTCATTGTTCAACCCCTGTACATACCTCGTGCTGCTGAGATGCTTTTAAGGGATGTTCTCTTGTGTCTTAGATGTGAATGAATTAACACCCCCCAAATTTTGCTTCGATTTTGCTTGTTTTCTTATATGTGTCATGTTTTGGAGCTCATTGAGGGCTTAAGTCTAAAATGCATGGTTCCAATTGACTAAACTAAAAACTAATTACCTAGTTTTTCCTCTGATTTACCTTAGTTTTTCTACTTAGTTTTTTTCAATATATTAAATGCTTATGAAGAGACAAACAACAAAAAGCATTTAAAATATAGAAATATCTATTTTCAATAAAAAAGGGTTATTAATAATTATTATCATTTGAATGTAAAGTTTATTTAATATTTGACCTTAGGCCCTTAGGTGAGTTTACAGGAGGTAAAAATTGGATTTAAAAACACTGGAATGTTCTTATCCCTGGATATTATGAACAGAGATATACCATAAAACCAGGCTATGGCAACTGTCTCAAAGAAGACAAGGAAGAGGAGACACATGCCACTGGCTGAGTAGTAGTCAAATAGCTTGAACACATACAGGCCACCCTGAAAGAGAACATGAACATGAAAGGAAACTCAAACATGAAAGAGATTTGGGGACATCAATGCAGGTCAGCAAAAATATACACTGCAAAAATATACACTCCTGGCCAAAAAGTCACAAACTCTATCATTTAATTCAATCACCTTTAGCTTTGATTACAGCATACAATATGGTGGCTAGATCATGGATTCCTAATGCTCCTAGAACCTCTTTCACTACTGGAATATAGTCAAGAAACCACTGATGGGATAACCTGGACATTCAGTACATTCAGTTCACCAGCTGACACTTTTATTTTTATAACATAATGTTGCTGAGCCTAGACCTATCAATTTAAGCAACACTGCCTCTAACTGCTTGTACAGTGACCTCTATACATAATGGGTTCATTACTTTATGCTCTTCTGTTTTTACCCTGATATAATCACTCTGGACTAGGATCAATCCTGGAATAGGATCCATCGCTCCAAAATCAATTCTTCATGCTTCCTAGCAAATTCAAGCCTTTCTTTTCTGATTATCATCACTAACAAGTGGTTAGTCCCAATCCCCCTCATCACATTGTTTAATATGGAAATGCTCTTTCACCATTAAACACAGCTATTTTTTTTACTGTTGGATTTTTTTTTAACCATATTTCATCCAGGTTTTGATAACGTCTTGAAGGATTCTTAACACAGTTCCAGTAATTTCAAAATGTCTTAGCTGTTTTCTTAGTTTGATGTAGCAGAATAATTTGACCTGTCTGAAATGGTGACTTTTTTGACCAGGCAGTGTACAGTATATTACCATGACCACACACATATCCAAACTCTCTATATTTGTTATCTTTACCTGTGTGATGTTGGACAAGCCAATGATAAATGATATAATGCACACCAAGAGAATGAAAATTTTTTTCCTCCTCCTTAGAATGGTGGGATATTCATCTACCAAAGCTGTGATGAAACCTTCCACAGTACAAAACTATGGAGAAAAAATTGATCATTAATTTACTGCTTTGAGTGCACCCTTAATGTCCTTTATTTATTTAGACATCTAGTATATCTAAAAAGCATTTTGAATGAACAGAAACTTTATGCCATTAATATGTATTTTACCTGACTGTCTAATCCAAGCATGAGAAGCATGGAGAAGAAGAGAATAGCCCACAGAGAGGACATGGGAAGCTGAGACACAGCCTGAGGATATGCCAAAAATGCCAAACCTGGACCTGAATTTTTACAATAACACAGTCAAATCAAACAGAATATTTACATATCCACATTACTAGCTTCCACCTAAAAATATATTGTTGTCATGGCCCTTTATTATGTATGCTTCAAAACTTTCTATTTTTTATTTTATTCTATATAACTTTAGTGTGATGTCCATTGTAAAGCTATATAATATACACTGGCAAAGGAAAGGTCAACCGCCTAAAGCTTTATGGGCAATATATTGGCCAATTCAATGTGTGGAGATGCCTCTTCATGCTCTCAGAAATACTTGCCTGTGGAAATGGTCTAACATCCACTTTTAAACATTTTGCCACATTGATGCCTACTGCCTTTTTTATGATGCAACTTCATCAAGTGCTTAAGTACAATGGGGCAAAAAAGTATTCAGTCACCAATTGTGCAAGTTCTCCAACTTAAAAAGATAAGAGGCCTGGAATTTTCATCATAGGTATACCTCAACTATGAGAGACAAAATAAATAAAACAAAAACCAGAAATTCACATTGTAGGATTTTTAAAGAATTTATTTGCAAATTATGGTGGAAAAAAAGGATTTGGTCAATAATAAAATTTCATCTCAATACTTTGTTATATACCCTTTGTTGGCAATGACAGAGGTCAAACATTTTCTGTAAGTCTTCACTAGGTATTCACACACTGTTGCTGGTATTTGGCCCATTCCGCCATGCAGATCTCCTCTAGAGCAGGGATGTTTTGGGGCTGGAGTTGGAGTTGAGATCTGGAGACTGGCTAGGCCACTCCAGGACCTTGAAATTCTTCTTACGAAGCCACTCCTTCTTTGCCCGGGCGGTGTGTTTGGGATCATTGTCATGCTGAAAGACCCAGCCACGTTTCATCTTCAATGCCCTTGCTGATGGAAGGAGGTTTTCACTCAAAATCTCACGATACATTGCCCCATTTATTCTTTCCTTTACATGGATCAGTCGTCCTGGTCCCCAAAGCATGATATTTCCACCTCCATGCTTCACAGCAGGTATGGTGTTCTTTGGATGCAACTCAGCATTCTTTCTCCTCCAAAAACGAAGTTGAGTTTTTACCAAAATATATATTGTCAGATATTTATTTGCTTTTGGTTTCATCTGACCATATAAAATTCTCCCAATCCTCTTCTGGATCATTCAAATGCTCTCTAGCAAACTTCAGATGGGGATTTTGAGTCCCTGGTGGCGCAGTGTGTTACTGATGGTAGTCTTTGTTACTTTGGCCCCAGCTCTCTGCAGGTCATTCACTAGGTGGTTCTGGGATTTTTGCTCACAGTTCTTGCGATCATTTTGACCCCACAGGGTGAGGTCTTGCATGGAGCCCCAGATCGAGGGAGATTATCAGTGGTCTTGTATGTCTTCCATTTTCTAATAATTTCTCCCACACTTGATTTCTTCACACCAAGCTGCTTACCTATTGCAGATTCCGTCTTCCCAGCCTGGTGCAGGTCTACAATTTTGTTTCTGGTGTCCTTTGACAGCTCTTTGGTCTTGACCATAGTGGAATTTGGAGTGTGACTGTTTGAGGTTGTGGACAGGTGTCTTTTATACATATAGCAAGTTAAAACAGATGCCATTTATACAGGTAACGAGTGGAGGACAGAGGAGCCTCTTAAAGAAGAACTTACAGATCTGTGAGAGTCAGAAATCTTGCTTGTTTGTAGGTGACATTTTTTCTTTCTTTCATTTTTTACATTTAAATAAAAAATAATTTACCAATGAATTCATTAAAAATCCTACAATGTGATTTTCTGGATTTTTTTTCTTATTTTGTCTCTCATAGTTGACGTATAGGATGAAAATTACAGGCCTCTCTCATGTTTTTAAGTGGGAGAACTTGTGCAATTGTTGACTGACTAAATACTTTTTTTGCCCAACTTTATCTCTAATCATAATTATTGATTATTTCCCTCCCTAATCTTTGTTTGATGCAGGGCAATAATTTGACCTTTCTCAACTTTGACCACTGTTACATGGTGCCCTTTTTTGCCAGGTAATGTATGTACAGTAGCATTAACACCCAGGCTGCTATCCTGGCTGCTATCCATTAACAACTGCTGCTATCTTGGTCTCGGTTATTGGGATTATGGGCACACACACACCCATAATTTCCCTTTCTACACCTGGGAATCCTTCTTATGGTATATACATTAATTAGATAAGGAATTAATCTTTGTGAATTAGAAGGTATATACATTATCATACCTGATGCAGCCAATTCCTGGATTGGTTTTTTGGTGATGTAGGACATGAATCCTACAACAGAGAAGATGACCAAGCCAGCAAACATGCTAGTGAAGGAGTTTATGCAGCACACAATAATGGCATCTCTGCAACATGGATAGGATTTCACAGACAAGCAAGTTAGTGATAATCTTATTGAAACCTATGTCACTTTGCAAAGGTTTTGTAAAGAAAGAGTACTACCTGTATACATTGTTATTGAAGGTATTGTAGCTGCCCAAAGCAATCAGAGAACCTAAACCCAAACCATAAGAGAAAAAGATCTGCGTAGCAGCATCTAGCCACACCTAAAGAATAGAAGGATGAAATATTCATTTGAGTTTAATAAGTTCACTTCCACAATCCAAGTCCATAAAACAGAAAATCACTCATACATCGCCTGTATCGCTTTATCCTGTATACGGGGTCACGCGGACCTGGAGCCTATTCCAGGAGACTTAGGGCATGAGGGATGGTATACCTTGTAAGAGGGGGCCAATCCAGGGCCAATCCAAGGCAGGGCACACACACATACTGTACACACACTCACACTCTCATCCACACAAATGGGGAGAACACGCAAACTCCATGCAAAACTAAGCTAAGCTACCGTTCATCCAAATGCGTTTCTCTTTTGCACATACAGTATCTGAACCATAATACAGTAAGCTTGTCATCGGAAATGAAAAGAGAGAAAATTATATTTAAAGGGAAAAGTAATAGTTTTTATAATGAGCATCATCAAAATCACTCATCTTCTGAGGTAAATGTCAGTCATGGTGTTTGACCAACAGGAGCCTCGCTGTTGCTCTTGACTCAAACAGTCACTGTCAGATATTATACCAGTGCTCAGGGAATTATTAATTTATTCAAGTTTTGTTCCCTTTCAAAAGCTACACTCGATGATGCGTGAAAATGCTATGGGAACGTCTCTTTGTTCCACCGGTTGTGAAGCACGTGTGTATTAAACACGCCAAACTATATAACCTCAGTCACGTGACGTCATCTGATGAGGTGCACCTGCAGGTTATAAATAGGTCTGAACCGGAAAAATCCTCAGGTCTTTTTGTCTTGAAGGACCGCATTGTGCGTGCATGTGTGCAAACTGTCTGTTTTTCAATACTGCAGCGGCGGTTGAGGTAAAAAAAGTGAGCAGAAAATGTTTATATTACTCACCGGCTGATGGCGGAGTTTGAGAGGAGAACTGTGCCTTCATGTGAGAGATTTCTCTCGGACGACGATCTTCACACTTTCTGCTTCGAGTGTTTGGGGGAAGAGTACCCTATCCTCAGGCTCGAGGGAGAATGCAAGCACTGCAATCTCCATTCTATCAAAGTGCTTTGCGCTCGGCTCGCGTTCTTTAAAGAGAAACCATGGCTCACTCCTGGGAATCACATGCCGATCTGGCAAACGCGCGTGAAATGGATTTTTCCTTTTCTCTCGCGCTCTCGCCGGATCAGTAGGCTCTCGCGCCCACTTCTCAAGCACGCCCCGGTGCTTCTTCTGAACGGGCGGAAGAGACTTCCTCTCTTGCTTCTGCAGAGATGGACATTGACCTCAGAGCGCCCCCAAGCGCTCAAAGTTTAGTTTAAAAAAAAAAAAAAAAAAACTGTCGGGTGTCTGGGGGGAAAAACCTCAACCGCACACTCTCCCCTTCTTTGCCGACCTCCATGACGAGTTAACTTGTTCTTGGAGTAAGCTTTACTCTTCCCGTGTCTTTGTGCCATCGACATCGATTTATTCTAATGTCGTTGATGCGAAGGCGCAGGGTTATAGGATCATGCCCCAGATTGAAGAGACGCTTGCGGGCTATCTCTCTCCTGGGAGCTCATCTTCACTGAAAAAGCCCACACTCCTCACCATGCCGTGTAGAGTAAACATCTTCGTTGGTGGGGAAAGCTTTTCAGGCAGCAGGTCAGGGAAGTGCTGCTCTGCACACCGTGGCATTTTGCAGGCATACCAGGCTGACCTGCTGAGAGACCTGAGCACCGGGGGGGTCCATCGATGATGCAAAGTTTGCGGAGCTATGCCGAATCACATATTTATCTCACCGTGCCACTAAGCAGACAGCCCGTGTTGTCAGCCATTCTATGGCTGCCATTGTCGCCACGGAGATACATCTGGGGCTTTACCTCAAGGACAAGGATCATGCTTTCCTCCTTGATGCCCCCATCTCGCCTTTTAGCCTCTTTGGCGACGCTGTAAACACGATCGCCATTAGGCTCTACAAGCAGGGCTTTGTGAGGTTTCTCCCCCGCCATGCTCAGGAGTCGGGACCGTCAGCCACCCAGTCCCAACCAGGTCTGGTTCTCTCCAGGCATGAAGCGCAAAAGGAGAGTGTGGCGAGCCGAGCACCCCCACGTAGAGATTGGGACGGGACTCGCTGTGCTTCGCGGTCTGCGTCAAAGAGGAGCATCATCTCCTCTAAAAACAAAGTCCTTATGTGCCCAAGACTGTGGGGGTGTCTCCCCCGGGGATGGGCGCATAAAAATTCCAATAAGGAATGAAGACTCCTTCCTGGCACCCTCCGTTGTCCAATCTCCGCCACCGTTGGTGTTTCGGGGAACAGCGGTTAGGTATGTTAGGTGTTCGGTTCCCTCCTGCCATGTTTCAGGATGCCGAAAATTTTAAACCCCCCTCCTATCTAGCCAAAGTGTCAAAACTTGTGCCCCTTTCAGAGAAGCTGGCAGCGGGGAACCTACTGCCAGGTATGTCTCTTTAGGTACAAAGCACTGTAGAGAAGGCTACAGGACTCATTTTGCACATGGTCCTCCGTGTTTCAGTGGCATGGTCTCCACTTCCATGAAACCGGAACGGGCACATTTGTTGACTCAGCAATTACAGACTTTGTTGGAAAAAGGGGCCATAGATCATGGTCCCCTGCCAGACAGAGAGTCGGGCTATTACAGTTAGTATTTCTTGGTTCCCAAGAAAGACAGGGGGTTGTGCCCAATTTTACATCTTCATGGGCTGAACATCAAAATGTTGACAGCCAAAATGATTGTTTCTCAAATCCAACCAGGGGATTGGTTTGTTACAATCAACCTGAAGGACGCATATTTTCATATAGAAATATAACACCGGTAGTTCCGGAGGTCTGCTTTGGGGGGGGGGGGGGGGGGGGGGATTGGGGATAGCCTACCAGTATCGGGTCCTTCCATTTGGCCTAGCCCTGTCATCCCACACATATACAAAATGATGGATGCAGCCCTGGCTCTATGACTCCAGGGCATCCGTATCCTGAATGACATAGACGACTGGCTGATTCTAGCTCGGTCTCAGTAGCTAGCGCTTCAACACAGAGATGTAGTCCAAGCTCATCTTGATTGTTTAGGTTTGAAACTCATTGCCGGGAATGGCATTCTCTTTCCTATTTGGATGTCATATGGAATTCACTCGCAATGCAGGCATAGCTGTTTCCTACGCGTGTCGAATCTATTCTCAATGCCCTAAAGGAAATCAGGCTAGGCCAGAAAGTGATTGTTCATTATTTTCAGAGTGTTTTAGATCTCATGGCAGCTGCATCCATGGTGATACCCTTGGGCCTTCTGCACACAAGATCATTTCAGTTGTGGCTAAGTGCCAGGGGATTTCATCCAAGGGCTATGACACACAGGGATTGGAAACCCCACTCCGAAGTAGTCAGTCAAATCTGGGAGAGATTCTATGTGTCAGAGGTGGTTGTAGGAGAAGGCACAATGTCCCCTTTATTACCCTCCGAGTCTTCCTCCGGTAGCTCTGCTCCCGGGAGTTCTGGCAAAGGTCCATCAACAAGGCCTGCGCCTTGTACTGATAGCGCCCCGTTGGCCGACCTATGTGTGGTTCCCAGATCTAATATCTCTCATTGACGGCTCATCGTGGGTGATTTCAGTGAGGAGGGATATTCTGTGCAGGGGACAATATTTTATCCCCAGCTTTGTAACGTCTGGCCCCTGAGGAGGACCATTAAGAGATGCTGGTCTTCCAGCCAGTGTACGGCTCCCTCAACTAGAAGAACTTATTCCCTCAAATGGAGTGTATTTGAAAGTTGGTGCATGGCAAAACATGTAGACCCAGTCCAGTGCCAAATTGTTTCAGTGCTGTTTCAGTTTCTGCAAAAAAAGTTGTCCTCTGGCTTATGCCCTAGTACTCTCAGAACATACACAGCCGCTATCATGTTCTGACTTATGGAGTTTCTGTGGGAAAGCACCCTTTAGTTGTCCGCTTTATTTGTGGAGCTAAACGGTTGAGGCCGCCCACTAGAGCGACGGTCCATTCTTGGGACTTAACGATTGTGCTTGAAGGTTTGGTTGATGCCCCTTTCGAACCACTAGAGTCAGCGTCTGTCAGGCTTCCAAATGAGGATGTTTCCGGTTCAGACCTATTTATAACCTGCAGGTGCACCTCATCAGATGATGTCACCTGACTGAGGTTATATAAGCCAAAGTTTGGCGTGTTTGATACATGTTCTTTACAACCGGTGGAACAAAGATATGTTCCCATAGCGTTTTCACGCAGTATCTCGTTCCCGCTTTTTAAGGGGGCAGGGTTACAGCAAAGTAACCTGAGACGTTCTCTTGGTTAACTTTCACATTTTTTTAATGCATTTAAATATTGTAACTTTGTCTGCCACCATCTACAGTATGTAGTGTATCTAGTGCAGAGCAGACAAATGTGTATCACAGATAATTTGACAGCTGATACTTTGTTTACAAACATTTATTTTGAGGTGTAACAAACACTTTGATCAAACATGGCCCTTAGGAGTCGGCGGACCCACCGGCGTGTCCAAGTGCATTTTTTTCTGGTAACCATAAAAAAAACTTAAAATGCTCCGTCGTTTTTGATCATATATATAAGTGTAGTACATCATTTAAATCTGCAAAGGGTCTACTTTTATTTATGTATACTCACTATATGAACAATACATTGTGCTTTTGTAAAATAAAGAAAATAAACAGGGTGCGCTGTCAGCCGTCTCAGTCTCAGTGAATATCTTTCTGAAACCCGTCACTAAAATTAGCTGAAACTCCGCGAATACTTCAGATATGAGAAATATATCTATTTGAAGCTTAAAGGGTTTACTCTTAAACAAAGAAAGTTAAATAAAAAATAAATATTCTCATGTTATGTAATCCGTATGAATCCGAGGAGAGGCACAGTTTGTCCGTCGCACTTCATTATCTGATAATGACTGGAGACAGGACACGCCCACATGCTATTCACAGGGAAAACAGCTGTAGAAACACTCTACATACAAGACCACGCCCCCCTGCATGCGCACACACAAACCAGGTGTTTCCTGCACGTGTGGAAGACGTGAAGCGCTGTACGGGTTTCTGAAGCTCTACAGAATGTTCTGGACGGTGTGAGGAACTTATCTTTTCTTCAGAACAACACTGAAACTCCGACAGAAAACGGGTGTGTTTTAAAAAGTTATTTGCTCCACCAGAGGAGGAGACTCCAGCAAGCTGTTATCATGGGTGAGTTATTAAGTCTCATATAATCCTTATTCTGATCATATAAATCTCATCTCGTTTTATTTTCACATACATAGTGTAGGGTAGCACGTAGAAAACACTGCTATTCGGGCTATGATTGATGTTAGGGATAGGTCTTTTTTTTTTCAAGATTTAAATCAAGCTTTCAAGTTGATGCATAGTTAATTATAATACAATAGGTCTTAGTCATTATAATTTGCTTTGCACACCTTGTTCAAGTGTTTCACCCAGAGTACAATGCATGTAATCGGGGCCAAATTCCACAAGCCTAATTCTATATATAAATGCATTCCAAAGTTCAGCTGAGATGCCTATGAAGCTTCTGCAGTCCCACCGAGCTAAATTGTGCTGTATGCTGTATTTAGTACAACTTTATCTTGTCTGGTTAGCCAGAGGGAAAGTTTCTACTGAATACACCATGACTTTAAAGGAATGTATTTGTCATGGAATGAGATTTAAATAGTTTGTCACCAATTACTTACATTGTACATACGCTCTAAAAAATGCTGGGTTAAAAACAACTCAAACTGGGTTGTTTTTAACCCAACTGCTGGATAAATATTGGACCAACTACATGCTGGGTTAATTTAACCCAGCAAAATGGGTTACTTATTTAACCCTGCAAGATGGGTCAAATATTCAATCCAAATTCTAGGTCATATTTAACTATAATGCTGAGTTAATTCTACCTCACAAATCGGTTATTATTATTTTCATGTTTTACATGTCTATGCGTAAAACAGTTTAAACAGTTAAATTACTTTGATATACTGGTCTATTACAAAAGAAAACACTACGTTTAGCAAACCATAGTCTCTTTCCAGGTCAATGGACAAAGCAGGAACATTTATAGTGACTAAGACCTATGGCAATGTGCGTATGTGCCCAATTTTGATTTCCATCAGACATGAAAAAAAAAAACTGAAATAGTGTGAAGGAACCACACTTAAAAATAATCTCCTAACTTGCATAAACTTTACATAAAGCATGGCCGGTGTAGAAAGCTACTGTAAGTGTCATTTGGGGGAAATACTTTCATGTTTTCTTACAGTACTGTAGGTGTGGATATGTAAATACATTCTAGGCAAAAATAAAAGACACATTTTGCTGAAAAAATGTCAGACTGCCTTATATTTTAATATACACTCTATATTCACTTCACTTTATATTTAGATTTATAGGTTGAGCACTTGGCTGAAAATAGTGCGCAAACCTGTCATTGAGGTAAATGCTTGATTCCTTAATAAATCTAAAATATGAAAAATGTGTACTTCATCATTTAAATGTCTTCAGGATTGTTCTATAATGCACAAATAGAAAAACAGAAAGAAGGAAATGTTCTATAGATGTGCCCAGACTGTTAATGGCCTCCCAGATCCAGTTTTGAATTTTAAGCTTCAGTTTTGATTGGTTCTGAAGATGTGTAGGTTTCTTGAACCTTCAAAAACCATGCAGCTAAACTTCTCGTACTACTAAATTGCTCCTGGGTATTAAAGTTTGTCTGTGAGTGTGAGATATGGTTTATGACAGTACTGTATCAATTTGCTTATTTTGCGATAATCTTCATAGAATACCTGTGACATCAATTATACACAGTACAGACCAAAATGAGACACACCTTCTCATTCAAAGAGTTTTCTTTATTGTGTTCTTTATTGTGTTCTTTAGCCCAAACGCGTCTCTTCTGCTTGTTGTCTGTCCTTAGCAGTGGTTTCCTAGCAGATATTCTAGCATGAAGGCCTGATTCACACAGTCTCCTCTTAACAGTTGTTCTAGAGATGTGTCTGCTGCTAGAACTCTGTGTGGCATTGACCTGCTCTCTGATCTGAGCTGCTGTTAACCTGCGATTTCTGAGGCTGGTGACTCGGATGAACTTATCCTCCGCAGCAGAGGTGACTCTTGGTCTTCCTTTCCTGGGGCGGTCCGCATGTGAGCCAGTTTCTTTGGTTTTTGTGACTGCACTTTGGGACACTTTCCAAGTTTAACCAATTTTTCGGACTGACTGACCTTCATTTCTTAAAATAATGATGGCCGCTCGTTTTTTTCTTCACTTAGTTGCTTTTTTCTTGACATAATACAAATTCAACCTCTTTGAATGACAAGGTGTGTCCAAACTTTTGGTCTGTACTGTAGGTGTACATTATCTTCTATTTACATTTAATTCATTTATTTTACCTAATTATTTTCCCTTTTTGCACAAGCTGGAACATTGCACAGTCTTTTACATTATGAGAATCATTACCCAAGTGAACAAACACGCCGGTTTTGGAGCCATGCAGGTTGACTCTACCTCAGATTTCTGGAGCTTGTTAAAATCTGGGGTGATGTAGAACAGAATGCCGTCTTTAGCCCCTGGGAGAGTGATGCCTCGGAAAAACAGGATGAAGAGCATGAAGTATGGATAAGTAGCAGAGAAATAGACCACCTGTGGAAAGTGAAACACTAAAATTTGATGTTCCGCCAGATATGCTTTCATTGGGATTCATTTATTCAGTAGTGCAGAAACCTGGTTTACATTTTAAGTTAATGAAATTGTGCTTAATTGCCAATGTCCGTGAAGATTTTGGGCCACTAGAGAGTGCACATATGCCAACTGCATCAGAATTCAATTATTGTCTGGCAACAAGGATCAACTGAATGCCCTGATTGTGTTTTATTGCCTCTGAACAGTATTTATAAAGAGTGTTAAATTCTACTACTCATGTAAATAATTGTGAACGAGTGCATAAGCAATGAACAATGGAATGCACCGAAAAAAAGAACTTGTGAGAATCTACACCAGACCTGTTAAATCTTCTCAAGAAAGGACCAGTGTGTGCGTGTGCGTGTGCGTGTGCGCGTGCGCGTGCGCGTGTGCGTGTGTGTGTGTGTAGGATTCTTTCCAACCTGACACAAGCCACACCTGAGTTTATGCAAAGCCAAGAACATCGAATTAAACAATTGGAATCCGGTGTGGCTTCTGGTTGGCTGGAATGAAAATCTGCACACACTGGTCCTAGAAGATTTAACACTTATGATCCAGCCATATTATTTTGTGAATTCTGCATATAAAAAACATATCGCCATAGGTAAAGTAAGAAGCATGCATTGTGAGCCAAACCTTTCCAGTCCATTCAACCCCTTTCCAGATAGAGAAATAGACAAGAAGCCAGGCTAGAGCCAGAGTCCCAGCCAGTGGCCAACGCAACTCACCCGGCTCCTCCAGGCCACTGGTCAACTGGTGCATATTCCTCCTGTAAGGACACACAGGTTATAAAAGTTATATTTGCTAAACTGACTTGCAGCTTGGCTGTGACACATGCACTTTGTGCAAATTAATTTAGCAATTCAGGTGAGGACTACACATAAGTTTAAAAGCCTGTGTAGGGACAAATATGCCGTTTGTTGTTGATTTGTAGAAATTGAGGGACATTTTTCTATCCATCAAATACACACACACGAGGACAAAATTGTTGGTACCCTTCGGTCAATGAAAGTAAAACTCACAATGATCACATATAACTTTAATCTGACAAAAGTAATAATAAATAAGCATTCTATGAATGTTAACCAATGAAAGTCAGGCATTGCTTTTCAACCATGCTTCAACGGAATTATAAAAAAAATGAACTCATGGAACAGGCCTGGACAAAAATGATGGTACCCCTAACTTAATAGTTTGTTGCACAAGCTTTTGAGGCAATCACTGCAATCAAACGATTCCTGTAACTGTCAGTGAGACTTCTGCACCTCTCTGCAGGTATTTTGGCCCACTCCTCATGAGCAAGCTGCTCCAGTTGTTTCCGGTTTGAAGGATGCCTTTTCCAGGCAGCATGTTTCAGCTCCTTCCAAAGATGCTCAATAGGATTGAGGTCAGGGCTCATAGAAGGCCACTTTAGAATAGTCCAATGTTTTCCTCTTAGCCATTCTTGGGTGTTTTTAGCTGTGTGTTTTAGGTCATTGTCCTGTTGCAAGACCCATGACCTGCGACTGAGACCCAGCTTTCTGACACTGGCCAGCACATTTCTCTCTAGAATCCCTTGATAGTCTTGAGATTTCATTGTACCCTGCACAGATTCAAGACACCCTGTGCCAGATGCAGCAAAGCAGCCCCAGAACATAACAGAGCCTCCTCCATGTTTCACAGTAGGGACAGTGTTCTTTTCTTGATATGCTTCATTTTTCCATCTGTGAACATAGAGCTGATGTGCCTTGGCAAAAAGTTCCATTTTTGTCTCATCTGTCCATAGGACATTCTCCCAGAAGCTTTGTGGCTTGTCAACATGTATTTTGGCATATTCCAGTCTGGCTTTTTTTATGATTTGTTTTCAACAATGGTGTCCTCCTTGGTCGTCTCCCATGTAGTCCACTTTGGCTGAAACAACGACGGATGGTGCTTTCTGACACTGATGTTCCTTGAGCATGAAGTTCACCTTGGATCTCTTTAGAAGTCTTTCTGGGCTCTTTTGTTACCATTCGGATTATCCGCCTCTTTGATTTGTCATGAATTTTCCTCGTGCGGCCACGTGCAGGGAGGTTGGCTACAGTCCCATGGATCTTAAATTTCTGAATAATATGTGCAACTGTTGTCACAGGAACATCTAGCTGCTTGGAAATGGTCTTATAGCCTTTACCTTTAACATGCTTGTCTATAATTTTCTTTCGAATCTCCTGAGACAACTCTTTCCTTCGCTTCCTCTGGTCCATGTTGAGTGTGGTACATACCATGTCACCAAACAACACAGTGACGACCTGGAGCCCTATATATAGGCCCACTGACTGATTACAAGATTGTAGACTCCTGTGATGCTAATTAGTGGACACACCTGAATTAACATGTCCCTTTGGTCACATTATTTTCAGTATTTTCTAGGGGTACCATCATTTTTGTCCAGGCCTGTTCCATGAGTTTATTTTTTAAAAATAATTCTGTTGAAGCATGGTTGAAAAGCAATGTCTGACTTTCATTGGTTAACATTCATAGAATTTTTTTAAATTATTACTTTTGTCAGATTAAAGTTATTTCTGTGACCATTGTGAGTTTTTCTTTCATTGACTGAAGGGTACCAACAGTTTTGTCCACATGTGTATATAAACAATTGAACAATTCTGAAATAATGTCATCTTCACTGTTCAACAGTTGAAGGAGTTTTTGTCCTGTCTATACCATGCTACCAGAACACCTTTTCCACAAAATAACTAAGGCATTTCAACAAAAACTAATTAACTAATTACTTACAAAATTATTTTACAGAAAACACACTGATCAAAATTAGAGAACACCTTCAGATACCTCCCAGTTACTGGTGTTAATCTGGCACCTGGTGCTAATTTCCTTGATTATCTGTCAACCCATATTTAACTGGCAGCCTAACTTCCAGTTTCACTGACTCTGCAAGATGGTGGGCCATTCTAAAGTGACTGAAAGCCTCCGGCAGCAGGTTAAGGTCTAAGGGATGACCCTATCAGCCATAGCAAGACAAGTTAGTCATTCCAAATCTGTGATTTCAAGAATATTGAATCTTTACAACATCACAATCTCATTCAAGTCCCCCAAGAAGGCTGGTCGTCCACGGAAGACAAATACAAGAGAGGACAGGATACTGCGGAGGATCTCAATGGGCAATCGTTTCCACACTGCAGCTGGATTGCTCACCAGTTCTGCGTTGAACAGGGTAAGGATCTGTCTCGTCATAGTGTCTCGACATTTAAGAGCATTTAGACTGAAAGCCCACTCTGCAGTGACCAAACCTCTCGTTAGGAGAAAGAATCAAAAGACTAGACTAAGATTTGCTGAGGAGCATGTTGTGTGGCCAGAGGAGAACTGGTCCAAAGTTCAATTCAGTGATGAAAGCAAGTTGAATTTATTTGGGTCCGAAGGGAAACATTATGTTCTTCGACAAACTGGAGAAAGACTGAACCCAAAGTGTGTAAAGAAGTCCGTGAAAAGTGGAGGAGGGTGTGTCATGGTGGCGGCATGTTCTCTGCAGCAGGAGTTGGGTCTCTTATACAGCTACATGGCAGAGTGAATGCAAATGTTTATCAGAACCTTCTTCAACAAAATATGGTTCCTTCCCTGCGTTCATCACCCAGTCAGCCCGCAGTGTTCATGCAGGACAACACTCCATGTCACACAGCAAAACGGGTAAAGCAGTTCCTTGAAACTGAAAGCATTGAAATAATGACATGGTCTGCCCAGAGTCCTGATCTAAACTCAATAGAGAACCTTTGGAAAAGCCTTGACGACAAAGTTATGGCCAAGAAACCCACTACAGTCAACGAACTGTGGAGGAGACTGGAAGAAGAGTGGACCAAAATCACACAAGAGCAGTGTGAGAGACTAATGCTGTCCTGTGCTGAAGTCATTCAGAGCAGAGGCCTGTACACTTCCTACTAATTGTTGACTGTTGTAACCTTCAGAAGATTTTGTTGTAATCTTTTTCCAAGCAACAGTCATTTTTGTTCTTTAATAGTGATCAATGTGTTTTCTGCAAAATAATGGTTTTTGTTGAAATGCCTTAGTTATTTTGCAGAAAAGGTGTTCTGGTAGCATGGTATAGACAGGACAAAAACTCCTTCAACTGTTGAGCAGTGAAGATGACATTATTTCAGAATTGTTCAATTGTTTATAAATTGTTCACTAATTTTGACCTCCAGTGTGTGTGTGTATATATATATATATATATATATATATATATATATATATATATATATATATATATATATATATATATATATATATACACAGTATATATAAAATACAGCATGAGAAAAACATGTTAACGTCTAAAAAAATAGGCTTAATCCTACAAGCTTCAGTGCTCAGAGTTTCAGAACAACCCTGACATGACCATCTGTCAGCGAAAAGAGGTCACACTGGGGTGAGGCTTCAGCAATTCACTTTGATGATAAGGAAGATGGAGGAGAAATTGAACACAATAATGGGTGCACATCTGAAGTGCTACAATCCAGTTGTCAAAAACCATAAACCTTACCTTGACATACTTTACTCGTGTGTCTACAAAGAGATGTACATGCCGTACATGTTACATTATGATGATTATCAGGCGGATCATTTATAATGTTATAATGTTACTCTCAATGACCTGCTAAATGTTATTCTGCTTAATTAGTAATATTATTTGTCTCCTTCGCTATCCTGAGCAATTTGTGCTTAAAAAGCTAATAAGGTTTCTACTTACTCCCAAAATTCCGTTACAGCACTGGTCAGATTGGTGGTGTCAGTCAGGCTGTAGTTAGAAAAGCACTGATCGGTGTTCCAGGGATTATCACAACTCTGCCAAGGTAACTCCTGTCAAGGTAGTAAAAGATGGATGCTAAGATGGATGAATTGATGGAGGTGGTTAGTAAAGAGTTACATTTACTCTGTTACATTTACTTAAGTAACTTAAAAAAAAGAAGTACTTCTATGAGTAGTTTTACTGCACCATACTTTTTACTTTTACTTGAGTAGATTTGTGAAAAAGAAACGCTACTCTTACTCCGTTACATTCGGCTACACTCGACTCGTAACTTTTCTAACCATTTCTTCTACACATTAGATATTCTTTATTTCTGCCAGATAAATGCCACCGGTGGATCTACCACGTGACCCACCAATGTTTCACCAATCAGACATAGCAACAACAATCACATGTGGTCTAATGACCACACACACACAAAAAAAAAAATCTTCAGCTGTGGTAGACAGCGAAGGAAACATGTCGCGGTTAGTTTAGCTGTTTTATTTAATGCTGCCATGTTTAAATATATAATTGGCAAATAAGCTAGAGGCTAAAAAATATAATTTTTCTTACATTTGTTCTGCTGGACACAATTTATGGTAAAGTGAGACCTCTGGTACGTACTGTATGTTCTAATGTTATTTTCTATCTTCTGAGTCATTTGCAGGGAACTGAATATACATGTACAACATATCTTACACTGGAAATAGTTAACACTGTTTAAACATGTTACCTACAGTAGGTATTTGTTTCAAAAGCTTTATGTTGTGAAAAAAAAATTATATGAGTAAAATTTGTGTTTCTTGTTTCTTAATTTTCTATTATCTACTGTTTGATATTTTGTTTTATTCATTTACTTTATTATTTGGTAATGTCAGAATTTTACATTATTTCATCATTCTGGCTGCTAGCATAATTTCTAAAAAATATATATAATAAATTGGACATTACTGATAAATTGAATAAATTGAAACAGTTACTCAGTACTTGAGTAGTCTTCAGTAGTTCACCAAATACTTTTTAACTCTTACTTGAGTAATATTTTGGATGACTACTTTTTACTTCTACTTTGAAGTACAGCTACTGTTACTTGAGGACAATTTTTGGCTACTCTACCCACCGCTGCAGATGGTCAAATCTGAATCTCGAAATAAGTGGTTCCATTCCTGTGGCTAAATTCTAGACATGTTAACATGTTCAGCAATTTTGGAAAATATATTTTTGTGGAATTATTTCTGGAGCTTTCAAAGTGCACTGTAAAGCAGATATGGATTCACTAAAAGCCAGGATGATGGACTCAGGGGAGATGGACACCCAACAAGGAATAGAGCTCCATGAATGTAACAATAGAAGCTGGAGCTAGAGCTGACGAAACAACCTCTTACTGATTGCTTGGTAAAGTAAGTGAGGGAGCCATTCTGAATCTCAGTTCCATAAGAGTCTTATGTCACCAGCTTCCCTGTGCAGGTTTAGAGGTCATGCATCCTTACTTATAACTAAATTAATAAATTCCATGATTATTAAATAAATTTGTTTTGAAATGCATCAATACGTCTTTTGGCAAGTAATTGGCAAACAAATTTAATGAAAAAAAGTGGTGCTACATGAATAGATGGTTACAGAAGCAACAAAGAGGCCGAACATACTGATCTGAAGGAGCTGAACAGGTAGTAGAGGGCCCAGGAGATAATTACAATGTAGTAGATGTTGAGCCAGAAGGACAAAACAGCAGCAGCCAGACCTACACCTGAGTAAGAGAAGAAAATAAAAAATAATAGAAGAAGAAGTAATAGGACAGGCAGAAAGAGAGAGAAGAATGTAAGGTTGCATATCAACACTTAATTTACGTATCAGAATTTTAACAACAGTCACTGAGACAAAATCAGATTTACAAAAAATTAGCTTTCAAGCCCTAACAAGAAGACTAGAGGAATGGATGCATGGAAACGTTTTCCATAAGATGACATGAAAAAGAAACTTTGAGAGGAAGTCATTTAGTGTGATGAAAGGATGTTCAGCACAAGCATTTTGTGAATGAGACTATTCACATTACAAGTTTAGATTTTTGGTTGAATATGATTTGCTGTATGTTGATATAATGAGAGTTCACATTTATAATTGGAAATGACTTTTACCTAACGCTAATGTTGAAGTGACTGTCTTTTGGCTGTATTTGTTGAGGTCCCTAGAGGAGGGAAAATAACCAGAAGCCTCGCTTTATCTGGTGCTAGCACTGCTATGAAATCCTTGCACTGCCGGTGAATGATATTAATGAGCGCCTATTGCATGTGCATGAATTCCTATCTGCCCGTTCTCATTCAGATCAAAGAAATCCGATCTGTCTGATCTAAGACCACATTTAAAAGTGATTCTGATTTGATCTGAAAAGATCTAAAAAAAATTTAAAAATCAGATCTGTGTAATGTTAAAGTAAAAAAATCTGAATTTAATCACTTCAGGCTTCTAATGTGAACGTACCTGGAAAGAACAAAGAACACTCTTTATGAATACTGCATTTACAACTAGGTACAAAACTACAGTGCCCAAGTAACACTTTCCACTGAATCTGTTATATAAATGTAGTCATGAATTTGTTGTTCTTACAACACACAGCTCTCTGTAGAATCAGCTCAGTACTTGAGCACATCTGTTGTTCATTAAGAATAAAGCAGGAATATTTGAGAGTGTCTCAGTGAGAGGGTATAATAGCCAAGGGCATCTGCTGGTTGAGGCCAGGCATTTTTTTTTAGATGTGCAAGATTAAAATAAAGGTCCAGAGCTCATGGATCTTTACTGTGTTGCACAGTAAACAATGCATCAATCAATCAATTATTTATTAATTATTAATTTCACCGACCTACTTTGTTGGTTCCTTTTGTAGATGTATTGCTAGAAGCTTATTGTTTACTCTCACAATTTTTGTGTCCATTTCTGGCCATAGTACTGTTGACTAAGTTACCAAACTGATTTAATCTTAGCAATCATTAGCCTAATGCGCATGTCTTTGGACTGTGGGAGGAAACCAGAGTACCCAGAGGAAACGCCCAAGTACGGGGAGAACATGCAAACTCAATGCATACAGACCCCAAGTCGGGAATCGAACTCGCAACCCTGGTGGTGCAAGGCAACAGTGCTTACTACTACGCCAACATTCCACCCTAGCCATATATAAAACAGCAACAACAACAACAAAAAAAACTATATTCTTATTCAATCCCCAAGCAAAATTAACTTAGTTAAATAGTAAAATGTATTGAGAACTTAATTTTTTTTCAGGCTAAAAATTTTTTAGTTTTACTAATTTTGCTCATCTCTTCAGCAAAATCATCAACCTGTGTACTCGATTCTGTACCTACACTACCGATCAAAAGTTTGGACACATTTTGTAATTCCCTGGTCTTTTCTGATTTTTCTTTCTTTCTAGCTACATACTTAAATATTTGAAACTACCAGTTATTTAACCGCTGATTAAGAAACCTGAACCTGATCCCTGTCAGTTTTCCATCTATAGGAAAACATTCCCTTTCGCGTAAAGATCCTAGTAAAGGTTGCAGCACAGCAGTATAGTAATAACATATGGAATATATTTGTCAGGCCTCACTATAGCACAGAGCCAGTACTGGTTAAAGTAGTAAATGATCTGATCTGATCAGGACTGTGTCTCTTTGCTTGATTGACCTTAGTGCATGTTTTGACAAAACTGGTCATACTAATCTCCTTGATAGATTAGAAAATGATGTACAGTAGGAGTTACAGGAACGGCCCTATACTTGGTCAGGTCTTATTTGACTAATCTTTATAATTTTTTAAAAAGTTAGATTTTCCACAAGTTTCCATTTTAGACCATTTACTATTTTCTCTTTATCTGCTTTCTCTGAGATAAAGATAATTCTCTGGATAAATACAATATCTTTAATACAGAGTATGGTATTAGGTTGCTGTTATGCTGTTTTAGCAAAGCCAGATGAAAGACATCAGCTTAATGAAGACTGAGGAATGTGTGAAGCACATTAGACACTGGATAGCTGCTAACTTCTTTCTCCATAATTTTGTCAAAGCTGAATTTTTGGACACGGTCCACATGCAGCTAGAACTAAGTTTCTGATTACATAGTAACTCAGGATAACCTTTTTCAGGTTTCATCATGTGCAGCAGTAAAAGACCTCAGTGTGATCACTGATTGCAGTCTTTCATTTAAAGTTCATCTTGATAATTTTACTAGGATAGTCTTCTTTTATTTCAGAAATATTGGCAAGAAGATGAGATGCAGGGAAAATAGTTCATGCTTAATTCTGAGACATTCAGGCAGATATTTATCCACCACGCAGTACCCTCTGGCATCTAATTGGCCCCATTTATTTTGCAGGATAACAACCCCAAACAGACAGCAAATGTCATTAGGGACTATCTTCAGTGTAGAAAAGAACAAGGAGTCCTGGAAGTGATAATTTGGCCTTCACAGAGCCCTGATCTCATCGTTGTCGAGTCCGTCTGGGATTACATGGGAAGGAAGGATTTGAGGCAGCCTACATCCACAGATGTAGAATCAAGTTCTCCAAGATGTTTAAACAAGTTCCACCCATAACTGTGCAAGTGTCGGCCAGGGCAAACACTGATATGATTTGGACTTGATCTGTTAATTTACTATCCATTTTTTAAAATGCTAAAAACAATCAATCACAGCATTATTTTCCACACCAGAATTAAACTTTTGCACAGTACTATATTAAACACCTAATTCCATGCTCCTTCCTGATTTTAATTTCTTTCTACATTATAAATCAATTCTGATGTCATCTGATACTCATGATTTGTAAAGCCTTCATAACGGCTCTTATCTGAAGTGCTTTTAATTGGTGATTTTTGAGGCTGGCAACTTTTAAATGAACTTCTCTATTGCCAAAAATATTCCCTCACCCATCCAAATAATTGAATTCAGGTGTTCCAATCACTTTCATGGTTACAGGTGTATAAAATCAAGCACCTAGGCATGCAGACTGCTTCTACAAACTTTTGTGAAAGAATGGGTCACTCTCAGGAGCTCAGTGTGGTACCATGATAGGATGCCGTCTGTGAAAAAAGTCCAGTTGGGAAATTTCCTCGGTACTAAATATTTCAGTCAACTGTTAGTGGAATTATAACCCAATGGAAGTGTTTGGGAATGACAGCAACTCAGCCCCAAAGTGGTAGGTCATCTAAAATCATGGTCAGCGGATGCTGAGATGCATAGTGCACAGAATAAATAGCTACAGACCTCCAAACTTCACATGGCCTTCTGATTAGTTCAAGAACAATGACTACGAAGCTTCATGGAATGAGTTTCCATGGCTGAGCATCTACTTTCAAGCCTTACATCACCAAGTGCAATGCAAACCATCAGATGCACAGGTGTAAAGCATGCTGCCACTGGACTCTTGAGCAGTGAAGATGTGTTCCCTGGAGTGACAAATCACGCTTCTCTGTCTGGCTATATGATTGATGAGTCAGGGTTTGGCAGTTCCAGGAGAACGGTCCTTTTCTGACTGATTGTGCCAAGTGTAAAGTTTAGTTGAGGGGGGATTATGATGTGTGGTTTGTTTTCAGGAGATGGCCTTCGCCCCTTAGTTCCGGTGAAAAGAACTCCTAATGTTTCAGCATACCAAAACATTTTGGACAATTTCATGGTCCCAACTTTGTAGGTAGGGCATTGGGGATGGCCCCTTTGCTGTTCCAGCATGACGTGCACCAGTGCACGAACAAGATCCATGAAGACATGGATGAGCAAGTTTGGTGTGAAAGAACTTGACTGGCCTGAACAGACGGCTGACCTCAACCTTCAATAGAACACATTTGGGATCATTTAGAGCCAGGCTGTCTCATCCAACATCAGTGACTGACTTCACAAAAGCGCTTGGAAGAATGGTCGAAAATTCCCATAAAAACACTCCTAAACACTCCTAAAACTCCTAAATGTGGAAAGCCTTCACAGAAGGGTTAATGCTGTTATTGCTGCAAAGGGCCAACATCATATTAAACCTTATGGATTAAAAATTGCATGTTACTTACGTTCATATGTGAATATACCATTATTTCCTTCTTTTTGAATAAACCAAAGAAAATTCTGACACTTCATTTCACGTTTGTGTGATTGTGGTACTGGAATAGTGTTATAGTGTGATTGTGATTATCAAGTGTGATAGCCAACCGAAATAGTGGTTCAATCATATTTTAAACTTAAGGTCTTATTCAGTTCAGTGAAGAGAGAAATATAACAGAAATTAATGTATTTTTCCCAAATTACAGCAATCAGATTATTTTGCGTACTGCAGATGCATGTTTCTTCAAAGCCAACAGACCATCCAGCAAGAGTAACAAGATGTTTGGTTCATCATATTGGAGGTCAGAAATCGTCTAACACAATGAGCATGTGGGTTTCTTTACATCCGTACATTTCATACCTTTCATCATGGGTATGAGTTTCCAGACGCCTAGTCCTCCCACTGATGTGTACTGTCCTAGTGCAGTCTCCAGCAGAAATAGAGGAATCCCAGCAAACACCAGTGTAGTAAAGTAAGGAATAAGAAATGCTCCTGGAACAAACAGGCAATTATATTAATTATACATTTTCTCATGTTTAATCTGAATACGTTTAACTCTAACTGCAGACACTCTAATAAGGAATAACAATTCCTTGAGGATATCAAAGTTCTATTCTCCTGAATCTGCAGGGGAAAGTGTATTATGATATGCATGGCTTCCTACCACTTACTGCGAGCTTCTATCTCTGTTCAGCAATTTATTCAAATGGTGAGTCACAAATTTGCAGCTCAAAAGAAATCAATGAGTGAGTGCAGTTATTTAGAGGACATGTCAGCAGGCAAATGGCATCAAGCCTAATGAAGTAGGGAATTGTAGGACACTGACATTAGCACAGCTATTAATAAGCCACTTTCTCACCTGAATATCCGACAGTGACCATTTAAAATGACAACCTGGATACATAAATTTTGCTCCTGAGCAGGAACCAAAATTACAACTTTGTCTTTATACTGCTTAAATTATTTGGTAGTGGACATGCTGAGTTTGTGTAACACTGGTCAATAACAATGGCCGGGGTACAAGTTAGCTGGTATGAATGGTATTAAAGCTGTATTAGTGTAAAATTAGTGAATATTTTTTGGAATTTTGTGAAACCAAAAACAACAGCATCACAAATAGTCATAAAAAAATACTCAAACTGGAATGAAGGAGAGATGCTGGGGCACTCGTGTCAGGTGATTACACACTGCAAAGCCCCCTAAATTTGTGTTGATATTTTTCGGTCCATTTCACTGATGCGTCATAACACATTAAAAGCTGGTGCACTGAATGTGAAAGATTATCTGTCATTCTTTTTTTGCCCGAAAATAAAAATTATATTGAAGGACATACACCAAGGACACAATGTGCAATCAAAGTTAAAAAAAAAACAAAAAAAAACACTAAAGGACAGATAACAGAACCACAAGTGTTTTAAAGTTTCAACAAAAAGGTTAAAACATCTTTTCCTTGTTGTTTCTTACCGCCTCCATTTTTCCCACAAAGATATGGGAATCTCCAGACATTTCCCAGGCCAATGGCATATCCTATGCAGGATAGTAGGAAGTCAAACTTGCCCTTCCAGGTACCTCGCTCAGGAAGGGGCTTCTTGCTCTCATCCAGAGCAGAAGTCAGGCTGTGGTTAATCTCCTCAAATGGTGCAGCCTGCTTGAGCTCTGATGGTGAGTTGAGCTGCACAGAGCTGTCCCCTGTTTTTCCCATGGCACGATCCCGGATGTTCCACAGTCCACCTATGGACTGGACTTATGTGTTAAACAATGTTTATTGTAGTGAACACTAGGTTGTACTTACTGTATGTCCAAAATGTAATTGGATTGTTCCACAAGTTAGTATTGGACACCCAACAGATCATGCAACTAAAAACAGTACAGTAACATGGAAGACTTATTTATTGTGGTTATGTTGTTAATTTCAATTAATGCGTTTATGTACGTAACCAAAAGTAATTTAACCACTCAAGGTTTATAACGTCCAATAAATAATAGTTAAAATTTAAGTTACTACCACATACAAATCCCCATTATCAGTCTAGAACTGTCTTTGACATCAGTATTCTCTTTATTTAAAGGTCCAAGCTGCTTTGCTTCACAGCACTAAGGTTTTCCCTAAAATTAATTGAAGCGGTATCTTCTATAAGCATTTTTTTAACATAGGATGTTTATACTATTTTTAAGCAGTAGATGTGAGTCAGTAAGGCCAGAATATTAACGTACTGGACAGGATGAAAGGAAAAGTTACTGTACCTGTGATGTGTGAAGATGTCTCTGCTGAATAATAGAGAAACAAGACAATGGAGAGCTCCCAAATGAACCCTAGTATCCAGCTACTGTACCTATTACAGACTCAACAGATACTTCTCAGCGTTTCAGTTGAGGCAAATTTCCCCCTCTCTCACATGAGTTTCACGATCCTCTGTAGCTGGGCAAACCAGTGGTTGGTATTGACCTACTGATAATAAGCTTCGACTTGTTCTGTGATATGTATATTGCTTCTCCACAGAGCCCAGGGCTATCACAGAGGAGCCGATCCTCTAATTCGAGATTTCGAGGAAACAAAGAGTGTGTATGGGTGTTTGATGTAGAGAATTGTATCAGGACATGCTTCCGTGGGTTATCACCCACCAGCCTAGTTACCATTGGATAAATCCTTAGAACGAGACTATATTTGAAGGAATAGAAGATATATAGAATTTTTTATTACCTAATCTCCATTATCAGTTATAGTGAATATCCAAGACTTTATTCAGTACAGCAGTCTAGAATGTCATTGACATCAGTGTTACAACTACGCCATTTAAAATATTGAAAACGTTTTAATATAAACGGCCACTAATATGCACTATCACGCTCAATTATATCTAATATTATATATAAGAATAATTTTAGGTTAATAACCACCATTTATCGTTCTGTGGAGTTTTTAAGTGGTGCAGAGACCTTGTGATGTGGAAGATGTGTAGGAAGCATTCTCTAAACCTACTCCCCCAGACCATCACACTACCACCAGTATGTTTGACTGTTGGTATGATGTTCTTTTTATGAAATACTTTGTTATAAAAAGTCTAACCTTTGTCTCATCAGTCTATTGAATATTTGCCAAAAAGTCTTCAAGATAATACTTTTTTGGGGGGGGGCAAATGTGAGATGAGCCTTTGTATTCTTTTGGTCATCAATGGCTTTCATCTTGGAACTCTCCCATGAATGGCATTTTTGTCCATATGGCTGTGGATAACGGCTTTCGCTGTTGGTCGCTGGAGTCCCAAAGCAAGGCTTTGTAGCGCTTTTCAAACTGTCAATTACTTTGTTTCTCATTTGTTCTTGAATTTCATTAGATCATTATTTGGATCTGTTAGCATGTATTACTTTGAGTGATTTCTTGATGCAACAGGTCTGGAAGTAATCAGTGGGCAATTACTTTTTTTTACATAGGGCCAGGTCGATTTGGACAGATCCAGTTATCTTTGTGTAATATTAAACTTTGTTTGATCCCAATCACACACCTAAGTGTGACAAATATGCAAAAAAATGAATTCAGAAAGGGGCAAATACTTTTTCACTGTACTGAAGGTTTTTTTTGTTGTTGTTGCCTTTTTATATTTAAAATGTTAACATTTCTGTACGTGTATCTCTCTCTATCTTAATGGTTAAGATAGTTGATAGATCTTATCTCTGTTGAAGCACAATCAGTTTTTTGATGTGATAGATGTTAAGTACTTCACTATTAGCATTATTATTTGTCACCCAGTATACAGTATAACAGAGGAACCCCAGTGTGTAACCACCTGTTTTTTTTTCCCCAGCCTCTATTTATGTGTGATGAAATTAAATATCTGTAATGAACAGATTGTTTTGGACAAATCATCAGCGGTGGTTGAGATGCCAACATATGAGCTCAGTGCTTGAGGTAGTGGAAGCACTGAGAGAGCAGGAGAAACAGTATCAGTAGCATATGTCACTCATCTTGGACTCCCTGGGAAGCTCAGTCTCCAGGCCAAGAGCTCCCTCCGTCTGCATGTATTCGCCTGCCTGCCTGCCAAATAAACCATGTCTCCTACAGGCCTGGTATCTCTCTCTCTCTCTCTCTCTCTCTCTCTCTCTCTCTCTCTCTCTCTGTTGCTCTCTGTTGCTCTGTGTGAATACTGTACTGTATGTCCCTTGATTCGCTGCAAATCACTATACTGGAAGTGACTGTGTATTCTCTAAGGTGTGTGTGTGTGTGTTTTGCTTCTCTACTGGGCATTTTCACCTTTGCTGTTCTAAGGGTCATCTTGTCATCTCCTCTGAACGTGCAAGAACCTTTTCAATCATTCACAGCTTCTGAGTGGGGACCAGAAGGAACATCACGTCAATGTCTGCCAAGAACTCCTTCAGCATGCTGTGGATGACCCCTCCTTCATGTCGAGGATCATTACCAGAGACTGAAACATGGGTGTATGGGTATGACACTAGGACGTGTTCTGAGCAGTTATATTGAGGCTTCAGCAGGTATGTGCAAGGAATTTTGTGTAAGCAAGATCACTGTGTTGGCCCCTATTTTTGCAAAGCACACATGGCATGCATTTATGAAATCACATGCTACACAAGTGTTTTATTTTCCTGTTCTTCTATATCACTTATCCTGTATACAGGGTTGTGGTTGGCCTAGAGCCCATGCCAGGAGACTTAGAGCACAAGGCACTGTGATCCTTTCCAGAATGAAGTGGTCACTGAAAGTAAGTAAGAGTGAGAACGCATTTGGATTTGTTTTTTAATTCAAGCTATTATTTAATAGTTAAAAAAAAAAAAAAGATTAGTAGGGACAAAATTCATAATGTCAAATAATGATTCTAGCATGTCCAAAGGATTCTCTGCAAATAGCTTATGTAACATATGTGTCGTGACATAATTGAGAGCATCCTGACTAACTGCATCACGGCAGTATGGACTGCAAATGTCTGCAGAGAGTGGTGTAGACTGCTGAAAAGATCATGAGGATTTGCTGCCATCCCTGCAGAGCCTTTATTATCGCAGAGTCTGCAGAAGAACTGCTTCCATCCTCAAGGACACATCCTGAACACAGACTTTTCTCACCTCTTCCCTCAGCCTGGAGATACAGTACAGAAGTGTGAGATGTAGGACTTCAGGTTAAAGAACTCCTTATTTCCCACTGTCATCAGACTCCTAAATATCTGACAGGAGTTTACTGTACAATCATGGACTAGCAACTGGACTACCAACTGTATCTGACTGTTGACCAGATCTTAGAACATTAATTGCGGAATTTATACAATAACCTGCACAATAAGAATCACTTCAACAATTATCTGCACAGCTATTTGGGCAATTTGCGCACCGTTGCACACATCCTGCGGACCTACTCAAACATATGGCAGGCTTTTTAAAAAATACATTTTGCAGAATTTGCACACTATGTGGACTGTTTACAGTATATATTTATTTATACAGGGTGGGCCATTTATATGGATACACCTTAATAAAATGGGAATGGTTGCTGATATTAACGTCCTGTTTGTGGCACATTAGTATATGTGAGGGGGGAAACTTTTCAAGATGGGTGGTGACCATGGTGGCCATTTGGAAGTCGGCCATCTTGGATCCAACTGTTTTTTTTCAATAGGAAGAGGGTCATGTGACACATCAAACTTATTGGGAATTTCACAAGAAAAACAATGTTGTGCTTGGTTTTAACGTAACTTTATTCTTTCATGAGTTATTTACAAGTTTCTGACCACTTAAAATGTGTTCAATGTGCTGCCCATTGTGATGGATTGTCAATGCAACCCTCTTCTCCCACTCTTCACACACTGATAGCAACACCGCAGGAGAAATGCCAGCACAGGCTTCCAGTATCCGTAGTTTCAGGTGCTGCACGTCTCGTATCTTCACACCATAGACAATTGCCTTCAGATGACCCCAAAGATAAAAGTCTAAGGGGGTCAGATCGGGAGACCTTGGGGGCCATTCATCACCCTGTATTTGAATATGCTCATATTTTTCTTTTAATTCTGCGTAATATATTTATATCTATTCTTTTATGCCTATATTTATTTTATTTTATTTTGCATTTCTTTTCTTTTTCTTTTATTTATTTATTTTTTGCATTCATTGGGGGACATTGGAGAAAGAAAGAGTTTCATTGTACATGGGAACATGTTTCTTTACAATAAAACTTGAAACTCTTGAAACTCAATAATGATATTACAATAATTAATACATGATATTAAATGGCACCAGTTCACAATAGCATTTCAACTCAATGGCGATTAGACTGTTCTTGGGAATTTCATAAAATAGTCGAGTGCAAATTCCATAGAAATCCCTAAATTCAATTGTCCCAGAGCTAAATATAAAGGTTGCCCCAGTTTTCACTATGTTCCAAGTACTGTAGTTTCAGCAATTCTAGCAGCATGCCCAACTATTGATTAGCAATTTAACAACCTTGAATGTCAGGCATCCTAACAATAGAACTGCACAATATTACTTGACATGTTAATATAGTAACTTGATTAATGCTGCAAATAAAAGCAAGGCTAATACTGCTTAAAAAACTAAATAAAAAATCAAACAGCACAGCCCCACAGTATATTCATCACATTGAGAGCAAACCACAGGAAGTTTGCACTGGGTTTGACATTTGCCATAATCGTTATGCAACAGACACAGACTTGCAGCTGTCACTGCAGATTTTTGTCACTCTATGCATGGTGTGCTCTAATCGATAGATTGTAATTACTCCCCTTTATGCAGGAGATTTTCACACAAGGACAAGAAAGGAAATTAAAGCCATAAAATAAATCATTGACCTTGTATGGATGGAACAAAAGTGTACAACAAAATCGACACCGATCAGACATACCATTAAAACCACCGAAAGGTGAAGCGATAATCCTGTTACAATGACACGTTGTAAGGGATGAAATATATTAGGCAGCAAGTGCACAGTCCGTTCTCAAAACGAATGTGCTGGAAGCAGGAACAATGGGCAAGAGTAATGGTCTGTATGACTTTAGACTAGGACAAATCATGAGGGGTGGATTACTGGGTCAGATATTTTTTAAAACTACAGGGCCCATATTCACAAAGCTTCTTAGAATTCTCTCAGAGAGCTCCTATCTTAGTTTAAAAATTCCTAACTGGGAGTCCTAGTCCAAAAGTGATTTAGGAAACTTCTCAGAGCAACTCTGAGTAGGGAAATTGCAAAAACCTTTCTCTCAGTGAGGAGGTGTGGTCGACCCCGTTGCTAGGGATGATGCAGCAATTCAAGGACTGTGATTGGTTGATAAAAAAATAACCTCTGGCCCTCTGTAAAAGTCTTGAAATGTGCTCTTTGTGAAAATAGAAAATATGATAATAGAACGGACAGTGAATTCATAATGTTTGTATGTGAAGAAATTGTATAATCATGACTAAAGGCTACTTCATGTAAAGTTTCTGTTATAGGATAAATATCTTAATTTATCCTATTTAATTTAATTAAACAGCATAACGTTGAAAATGTTTTGGAGGATCCTACACAAGAATAGACAAGTGATTTTTTTTACTGTTAAGGCTGACTGACGTCAATGTGTAGAATTACATCATGAATTGCACTGTCTGATGAGCAAAGTCTTCTTTTGGAATATTTTGCATTTTTACATTTTTACATTTTCCCTCTCTTTGTCTGCTCATATTGACTTTCCAGTTATTTAGTATTAGCCACTCAGTGTGATTTAATAACCATGATAATTGTGGTAGAAATAGCTAGGTCTGCTCTTGTTTCTTTTATAAATCATTGTTTTAAACATTCTCAGAATTTGCATAAAGGCTTATTAGTAACTATGAGAAATTAAGTATGTAATTAATGTAATTAATGCAAATGTTTAAATTAAAGGGACTATTTATTTATTTATGTAAATTTAATGTAAAAAATTTAAACTTTTTAAATCTGCTTCTTAAACATTACTATCCAGTGTAACAAAATATTATGCAAGCAAAAATTATAAGCAAATGATAACAGTGACTTCGTGTTGACTCGCTGGTAACCTGTACTGGCATTAGGATAGCATTTTCTTGCAGTAGAAACTTTGATTTAAAAACCTTACATGAACGTGTTTGGGAAGGATATGCATAGGCACATTTTTCACAATAAGGAGAATGTTTTAGACCATATGAGCAATAGAGATACACTAATAAAATTAAGATTTATCCGTCATATGAAACAGCTATTAAATTGGGAGGTCTGGTTGTTAGTAAATCGCAGTGCACCATTCAAACATAAATTCACAAATGAATTTTTTATAAATATTACACAATATGGCAAAATGCGTGTAGACATATTGCCGTCAGAGCCATTCTAAAACCCTAGACACTAATATAGAGTTAGTGCCCAGCTTCCTGCTATAACAACCTTCCCATTCATCTTGGAAGGATTTCAGATTGTAGCTCTGGGGATTTGCTCATTTAAACTGGAATGCAATTGGTATTTTAATTCATTAAGTGTATCAGTGGGTTTGACTGGGTACTATGCAGGTTGTTCAAGTTCTTCATCATGAATCTGGTCAACTCATGGGTCGTGCTTTGTGCATAAGGACATTGTCATGCTGGAAAATATTTAGGCTAGGCCACCTTAGTTTTAATAAAAGGAGATTGTCATTATCGTTAAAAGCCGTTCTAGACAACTACTGTACATGCTTCCAACTTTGTAGCACAGTCAGACAACAGGTAGTGCTGGTGTTCCATTTCCCAGAAGCAAGTTGGTAAGGGGATAGACTCTTTTTACCCTATCCATATTGATGTGTATGTGCTTGGGTGGGTGCGCAGGCAAGGAATGAACTTTCATCTGGGGTGCATCCAGGTGTATGTTGTATACAGTGTTCTTAGGATGGAATCCATATCTTTAACCCTGACCAGGGTGATGTTTTTAATTGAAGAAAAAATTTGGAAAAGAATTGAAAAACTATTGAATCCATTTGATCTTTTACCTTATGTTAAATATTATGCTTTGTAAGCTGTTTCCTTATGCATAGTTATCCTCCATCATAATCAACATGCAGGTCTGAGATCTCAAGGATAATAAACTTACAGCAAAACTTAAGTTTACTTTCCCCATTTACCTTCAGGCTTCCTGCCTTTGGCATCCATATGCCTATGCAGTTGTTGCTTCATTTAATCACTGTGTGGTTTATTGCAGGGCACTGCATTACACCACCGACTGGCATATATACAGTAGACAGCAAGCTAATATTGTGGAATTTCATCCATTAATACGAGGACAAGGAACATAAATGCCTTCCGGTAATGAGCCCATCTATACTGAGGAAGAGAGAGAGTGAGAGAGAGAGAGCGCGGATGGTCAGTCTATTGATGCAGAACTTACCTGAAGTTGCCCTTCAACTATTCTGCCAGTTCAGCAAATGTCCCTCTAAAGGTACTCTGAGTAGAATAATAATTTCTGCCAAAGGCAAGGCCTAATGCAGAAAACCTTATAAGGTGAGGAATGTACAGATTGCACACTCTGGTATGTTTCTACACTAGCAGAATCTGATGAAGTTAGTTTACATGAACTTTAGAGTCACTGCTTGAGGGCAAAGCCACTCAGTGCTCTTATGTGAGGAAAAGACAACCACTTAATACCCTTCTGTGTAATTATATGTTTATGAATTCTTGGTATTTCCTTTCAAATAAGGAAAATGATTCAGGGTGTTATGAAAGTAAATAAGATGCTCTAGCAAACTGTTTGGCACCTCTGGAGAGAAAGATGATACCATGTACAAACTCTACTCAACCCGGTTGTTTTTGTCATCTACTGGAGTATTATACTCATATCATAGTATATCCTACTTAGTCTAGTATGTGAGGTAAAAGTAGCATCACTTTAATTAGCAGGTGCACCACCCGAATTGATCCTTCTACATGCATTTAAATGTTTCACTGCTAAGTAAGATGAGCTTGGGTAAAAAATTAACACCTCCGAATCTAAATCCTTGGTTCGCTCCTGAAAATATGTGAGAAAATATGTGCTCCCTTCAGGTGAGGAAGGATCGCAAAGATCTTGTCTGATGATCCTTCAGGAGGGGCTAGAATCTGTGGCTGGGCATAGAGTAATACGGGCTGTCTATCTGAATGTATGATGCAGATATAAACGACACTACCCAGCCAAAAAAAAAAAGAATCACCACCACTATTTAACTAAGCAAACACGTAAGAGCCTTCCAGTGGATAATCACCGCAGTGTTGATATGGTTCAACTGGCAACAAGGTTTTTAACTCTAACTTATGTACAGTAGTGAGTAGTTTCTGATTTCTCATTTCAACAGCTATTGTATGTTAGACGACATATACTGTGGTCATGTCAAATATGTTACTTTGTTTCAGAAGGGTCAAATTACTGGCTTGCATCAAGAAAAGAAAACAATTAAGGAGATACTGGAACTACAAAAAATATGTTAAGAACTGTAAAACCCATTAATAAAACTTGTAAGGATAGTGGTGAACTATCATCTTTGAGGAAGGAATGTGGTCAGGAAAACGTTCTGCATGAGCATGGTGGGAATAATAATAATAAAACAGTATAACTCACTGATATATATTTTTTGTTAAATAAGATCATTTTCATACTCACAGTGGGAACAGAAATCAAAGTCCTTGGGTTAAACAGCGGTGTAGCCTTAAGAACATCACTTATCAGTGAGGCTAATCAGAAAAAGTGTGGTTAATCTACTGTGGAGCATTGGAAAATGTGGTCTGATGAGTCAAGATTTACACAGTTCCAGAGTCATGGGCACATCAGGGTAAAAAAAAAAGAGATGGATCAAGTGATGCACCCATCATGCATAGTGCCACTGTACAAGCCTATGAGGCAATGTTATGATCTGGGGTAGCTTCTGTTGGCCAGTTCTATATTCAGCAACATAAAATGCTCAAAAATTAGGTCAGCTGACTACCTGAATATACTGAATGACCAGGTGGATTTTTTAAATTCCCTGTTGGCACAAGCATATTGCAAGATGATAATGCCAGAGTTCATCGAGCTCAAAGTGTGAAAAAGTGGTTTAGAGAGCATAAGACATAATTTTCACATATGGATTGGCCAAAACAAACCTAAGCTTGTGCATCTGTGCTACTGCTCAGTCAGCTGAAGGCTAGATTTATCAGTAATTTCATGAAAGTCAAATCAAAGTGGCCTTTATTGTCAATTTAACTGTAAACAGTAGTACAGTACACACTGAAACAATACAACGTTTCTCCAGGACAATGATGCTACATTAAACAACATACAGTAGAACAGGTTAACATGTGATTGTTTTATTACTTGTTTAACAATTATCAAAATGACAATAGACAGGAAATGGCTAAAGAAACTGAGAAACCCACAGTCATGAATCACACAGTCCTTAGGGCTTATTTCCTATATGTAAAAAAAAAAGAAAGAAAGAAAGGTGGCTCACAAACCCAGCAACAACTGGTTATATTTCTGTGAGTTTTAAAATTAGTTTTCATCTTTGTGATGCTCTTATAAAAGATAATAGAGGTGGTGTAAATATTGGTCAATAAAATAATAAAATAATAATAATAATACTAATAATACTAATAATAATAATTATTATTATTGTTGTTATAATCAGAATAATAATAATGTATTGTTGTAATCCAATTAGAAATACATTTATTTTGAACAAGTATTTCACTGTGTGTCTGTTAAAGGGTTAAAGACTGCCCTCTCCTGGAGCATATGACATCTGGGATACCCAAGGCTGATGACTTTTTAAAAACTAACTATGTAATAAATTAAAAAAAATCACATGAACATCTGCATGAAATAGACAATATGAACTACCTAATTAATATGTATGCAGTGGTTAACCAAAAATAACTGATGAGATGATTATCAGCATTTAATGTAAAGTGTTTCTAAGAAATCTTTGAACCAAATACATAAAATGGATGCTATGGACCAACTAATTAATAATAATAATAATAATAATAATAATAATAATAATAATAATAATACACGCCTTACCCACCATAATCACAAACCCATGGTCTAATAATATGTGTACTGTACTGTAACTTTCTTTTTTTTTTTTTTAAGAAATTCCTCAGATTTTTAAATAATCTTACCTCTAACCTTTTTCATTAGAGATATGAAAGAAAAAATTGTAGTGTCCTCAAACCAAATGAAATTTATTTTTGTCAAACTGAATAAATTGTTTAATTATCAATTTGGGTTGGTTAAATGTCTACCCCTGTACTGAGATATTTACCTCTAATCCTACTTGTTAATACAGCTTAATAAACAGTTAATATTTTTAACATGCCCGTTTGCTGGTATGCTATAGAAATTAAAAAGCTATAGAAATGTTGTACACGTCCAATGCATATAAGGTAAAGTTCAGTTTTTCAGTAACCACTTTATTTTGATCAGGGTCATGGTGGATTTGTTGCCAATAAACAATGGGTACAAAAAGTGAGAATTCACCGTACACATATTCATACTCTGGCAATTTAAAGCAACCTTCTTTGGACAGCGGATGAGATTAAAGAACCCAGAAGAAACCCATAAAAATAAGGAGAGAACATAGAAAATACCACACATAATACCCAGTTTCAAATGTAAAAACACCACGAGAGAGAGAAGAAATTCCCAACACAACAATGCTCGAAATAACTGGATTATTGAAAAGAAAAACATTACTAAAAAAGGCCAGTTGTTTGACCTTTACAAAAAATATAAAATAAATTCCCAATACTGTAATTAGAATTGGATGTGTAATTCTGTACAGCAGTGCTAGTTAGATGTTAAACTTTAAATCTAAATGAAATAACAAAGCTAGGAATGAAAGGTTTCAGACAGTCCTTACTAATTCTGGTCAAATACATATACAAATGCATCATTCTTTAATTATTGCATATTGGTCTACAAAACCATACATGACTAAACTCATAAAAATGACAACACTCAATGTTGGCTCAGTCATAATGTATATTGATTATATTATTTATACTGATGATTTATACTGATGATTCCCGAGAGATAAAATATGACAGCAGGGTAACGGTATTATACTAGATCAGCAGTGCTAGCAGTGGAAATAGTAGATCCACCGTTAATCATTCTTTACCCAAAAATTCATTTATTAAATGAGCTTATATTGTTTATAAAAAGAAATGGAGAAATAACCAGAAGCTTACATAACAGCTTATTTCATTTGTGAATTGTAGCTGAGGTTTCATTTCTTTTGAGGTTTCATTATCTGGCAAGAGGTTTTTGTATCCATCCAGAAAATACGAGGTCAAAGACTCGCTGCCGATACGTCACCTCACATGTTAGTGGTGTCCTCTTTCAGAGCTTTTTCTTCAACACTTTTGTCTTCCTCTGTGTGGGAAAGCTTCTGTTCCTTAATGATGACACGCTCACACAGCGTTAGCCGAGGCTTGCTTGGGCTGCGTTGTTGCAGGTCAGCAGAGGGTACAATCAGGTCATGACCCTGGCAAGAATTCGGGTGATGGAAGAGACATTTGTAAAGTGACTATGCAAGAGGAAGTGAATACTTTAACTCATGTGAGAAAAGAATAAAAGGAGTGTCCGACTGGGTGAGCTGTTCACCCTAATTATTATAGTGCAGTGATATTGTTTTATTCTCTTCTTAAGTGTTTTATATTACAGCAAATATCCATCAATTGTAACAAATGAAAGCCATTTTATTTTTTGTGAAGATTTTTGCAGCTTGTCATGTTGCCTAAGGTTGTAACCTCGGAATAATTACACATTTTTTATTAGTTTATGTGCTGTGTCTAGCATAGAAAATCCCTATGTAAGGTTTTTATAAAAAATATTATTGAAATTATAACTTTGATGCATTGAAAGTCCATTAATATAAACCTGTGTTTAGAATTACAGCCAGCACTACTGTCAGAGCTGCTGTCCAAGAAAATTTATCAACAACTTCAACCAAGTCAAAACTGAACATTTAACAACATTGTGGTATAACCCCAATCTTTTTTTCTGTGGTATGATCCCCAAATGATCACATTTGGTTTAGGATTGGCATTTTGGGTGCATCTTTTACCTACAAGTCTGTCCATATTGTCAGTCTCGCACATAGTCTTCTTCTTCTTTGTGTTTTGGCTATTCCCTTTCATCTGCCTCCATGTAACTCTATCCTCCGCATCCTCTTCTCTCACCCCAACTAACTTCATGTCCTCTCTCACGACATCCATAAATCTCCACTTTGGTCTTCCTTTAGACCTCCTGCTTGGCAGTTCCAACCTCAGCATCCTTCTACCAATATGCTCACAATCTCTCCTCTCTGACTTTATCTCCAAAACATCTAACATGGGCTGTCCCACTGATTAAGTCATTCTTGATCCTATCTATCCTTGTCACTCCCAAAGAGAACCTCAACATCTTCATCTCTGCTACCTCCAACTCTGCCTCCTGTCTTTTCTTCAGTGCCACTGTCCCTAAGCCGTAGAGCATCGCTGGTCTCACCACTCTCTTGTACACCTTTCCTTTCATTCTTGCTGATTCTCTTGTCACTTAACACACCTTAACCCTTTTCTCCACCCATTCCAACCTGCCCGTACCCGCCTTTTCACCTCCTTTCCACACTCTCCGTTGACTAGACCGTTGACATTAACCTGAAGTACTCAAAGTCCTGCACCTTCTTTACCTCTGCTCCATGTAGCCTTACCATTCCACTGCTTTCCAGAACATACCTCCACCTCTCTAGATTTTCCTCCACCTGTTCCCTGCTCTCGTTACAAAGCACAATGTCATCTGCAAACCTCATAGTTCATGGAGATTCCTGTCTAACCTCATCTGTCATCCTGTCCATTACCATAGCAAACAAGAAGGGGCTCAGAGCCGATCCTTGATGCAGACACTCCTCCACCTTGAACTCTTCTGTCACACCTACAGCACATCTCACCAATGTCTTACAGCTCTCACACATGTCCTGCACCACTCTAACATACTTCTCTGCCACACCAGACTTCCTCATACAATGCCACAGTTCCTCTCTCGGAAAACTGTCGTACACTTTCTCTAAATCTACAAACACACAATGCAACTCCTTATTATCTCCTCTATACTTCTCCATCAGCATCCTCAAAGCAAATACTGCATCTGTTGTACTCTTTCTATGTATGAGATCATATTGCTGCTCACAAATGCTGACCTCTGCCCTTAACCTAGCTTCCACTACTCTTTCCCAAAGCTTCATTGAAGGCTCATCAGCCTTATTCCTCTGTCGCTGCCACAGCTCTGCACATTCTCCTTGTTGTTAAAGATAGGCACTAATACACTTCTCCTCCATTCCTCTGGGATCCTCTAACTCTCCAAAATCTTGTTAAACAGACTAATCAGAAACTCTACTGCAACCTCTCCTAAGTACTTAAATACCTCCACAAGTATGTTATCAGGACCAACTACCTTTCCACTCTTCATCCTCTTTAACGCCCTCCTCACCTCACTTACTGATTTTTGCTACTTCCTGCTCCACAACAGTCACCTCTTCTACTCTTTGTTCTCTTTAATTTTCCTCATTCATCAACTCTTCAAAGTACTCCTTGCATCTTCCCATCACCCTCCCGGGACCTGTCAGTCCAATTCCGTCCCTATCTTTAATCACTCTAACATGTTGCACATCATTTCCATCTCTATCTCTTTGCCTCACCAACCTGTACAGATCCACCTCTCCCTCCTTACTGTCCAACCTATCATACAAGACCTCATATGCTCTTTGTTTGGCCTGTACTCCAGTCTATTCTCTTCAGTCCTCTCAGTGTCCCACCTTTTCTTAGCTAGCCTCGTTCCCTGTATACACTCCTAGACTTCCTCGTTCCACTACCAAGTCTTATTGTCCAATTTTCCCTTTCCTGCTGATACACCAAGTACCCTCCTACCTGTCTCCCTGATCACCTTAGCTGTAGTTGTCAGGTCAACTGGAATCACCTCCTAACAACCCAGAGCCTGTCTCAACTCCTCCCTAAAAACTGCACAGCATTCTTCCTTTTTCAGCTTCCACCACTTTGTCCTTCCTCACCACCAGGGTCATTCTACATATCACTATCCTGTGTTGTCTGGCTACACTCTGCCCTACCAATACTTTGCAGTCACTGATCTCCTTCAGATTACAACGTCGACACAAGATGAAGTCCACCTGAGTGCTTCTGTCTCCAATCTTTTATGTCACTATATGTTCCTGCCTCTTCTGGAATAAAGTATGTACTACTGCCATTTTCTTTACTCTTCGCAAAGTCCACCACCATCGGTCCTTCTACGTTCCTGTCCTGAAGACCAAACCTGCCCATCACATTCTCATCACCTCTGTTCCCTTCCCCAACATGTCCATTAAAATCTGCACCAGTCACCACTCTCTCACATCTGGGGATGCTCTGCATCACTTCATCTATCTCATTCCAGAATTTCTCATTCTCTTCCAACTCACACCCTACCTGTGGGGCATAACCACTAACAACATTGCACATTACACCATCAATTTCCAGCTTTAGACTCATCAACCTGTCTGATATTCTTTTCACGTCCAGAACATTCCTTACAAACTCCTCTTTCAGGATAACTCCTACTCCATTTCTTTTCCTATCCACACCATGGTAAAACAACTAAGTTTCTAACCTTGCTACCTTTCCATCTTCCTTCTCTGCATCACACCGACCAACTCTCTTGCCTTCCCTGTCATACTGTAGTCCCAACATTCAATGTCCCTTCTGTCACTCCTAAACTCTTGCCTTTCCTCTTCTCTCTCTGCCTATGAACACGCCTTCCCGCTCTCCTTCTTCGATAATACCTACATATAGTACAGTATATAACAAAATTTGCAATGCAAACTTTCTTCTTACCTTAACAAATGTAGTATAAATACCTGGAGATAGCATTTTGTTATTACATCACAAATACTAATATAGTTTAAAGCAACAGGGTTTTAGATGTCCTAATCATGATAAACCTATTGAGAAATATTTTGTGCATTAGGTAATAGATTTACCTTTTTGAGAGCAACCAGAATGAAGATAGGGATGCAGATCATTGGTGTGAGAGTGAGCAGGGCAGCAACTGTGGAACCCCAGCTGGGTACAAAGTCTTTTGAAGCACTGAGTGGTGGACTGACGATCAGATCATACAAAAGAGTGGCCTAAATATCATTGGAGAAAAACAGGTGTAATGTCAGATAGTAAATAATAATAATAATAATAATAATAATAATAAAATAATAATAATAATAAACAGTCTGACAACAAAAAGCTGTATTCATAATATCACCATCTGGTATAACAAGTTACTTGCATATTACTAAAATCCTTTGTTTGTTTTATATGTTATGCCCTATCCAACATATTACACAAACCTAGAAATATAGTACTGAACCATCGACTTGACAGAAGTAATGGTCGGAAACTTTAGTGACACTAATAAAGACTAATAAGACTGATAAGGAGTATAAAGATTAGACTTTGAAGAAATGGAAACAGGTCATATAGTCTGATGAGTCATGAGTGAATCTATTCCAGAGCGATGGGTGTGTCCGTGTAAGAAGGGAAGAACATGAAGTGATACACCCGATGCACTGTTCAAACCTGTGGAGGTAGTGTTATGATCTGGAGTTGCTTTACTTGGTAAGGTCTAGGCTCAGAAATGTCATATGGCAATAAAATGAGATCAGGTGATGACCTGAATGTACTGAATGTAAAGGGTATCACATCAATGAATGTTTTCTTTCCTGATGGCACAGGCATATTCAGGGACTCAGATTGTGAAAGGTTGCATAAGGAATAATTTTCACACATGAGCTGGACACCACATTGCACAGTGTAATCAAAGGTACGAAAAAAAAAGAAAAAATTTTTTTTTTGGCCAGGCAGTGTATTAGACCACTTAACCACTGAGACCACTTAACCACTGAGCTACCCCTAAGCAGAGAGAGAAAAGAGGAGAGAAATGTACTAAACTTTGGGTGCTCACTGGATTAAAGAGGCCTTGTATATTAGTCATCTAGAAAAGATTCGCTATTCCATAAAGGGGTCCCCTCAGGAATTTTATGATGTCTGGCAACCATTTATGAACCACTTTGAAAATATGCAGATAAATTGGATACTTAATACTTCTTAATACTTCTTATATATGTGTGTTTTTCTGGGGGGGATGGAGGGGGGGTAGAAAAAAAATAGTGTACAATGTATGTGTCCTTTGATCTAAAAAAAAAGAAATGTACTAAACTTACTGCACAGATGAACGGAGTGATGAAGAGCCAGCAATACTTCAGCACAGGCATGGGGGGATATCCAATCATGTCCTCGATATTATCAAAAAAACGGTCTGCACCTGTAGCATGGTAATTAGAGCATTTTCTCATTTTAGTCAATCATCGCTTCTGTTTATCGGGATTTTGATACATAACTTCTGTAAAAGGTTTTACTGCACATAATTATTTGCATACACTGCACAAAAGGAATATTATTTCATTCATCATTAAGCAGAAGCACAATTATCCACTGAAAGAAAAAGACAATTACAAGCTTGAAATTAGACCAAATGTCTAATTCGATTAAAGTTTTTGTTCTATATGTGTATATAAATAATAATATATGGGATAACACATTCAAAATATTTCCATTTGATATAATTTTTGCATTATTGGCTCTGATATTATTTCACTCAATTTGCTTATACTGTATATCTATGTCTGATTGCAAATGCATTTTATGTCATTGTGTGATAAATAACTGTACTCTGTACCTAAAACTACAAAACAAATAATAAAAAATATATTTAGCCATGAATTTAAAGTCGATCTGATAATCCTGATAATGCAGTATAGATTTCTTCAAAACTGCCAGCCATCATAGACTGTATTAAAAAAAAGTCTGTTACAGCTGTGAACATACAACCCACTTTCTAGAAAGCAAAAAAGCAAGTTTTATTTAACATTAGAAGGATTAATGGTGATTCTTACTTATCAGAGTTGTTTAGCCAAACTGTAACTGTTTAGACAAAAAGTCTTGACAAGAAGAAGAAAGTGACAGAAAAAGAAACATGAGAGTTTCTGAGATCAAAGGAATCATTTTTGCCATTGAGAATTTAAGTAATCTCTTAATGACAAGGCAAATATTTTACCACTGAAGAACCTGTGAACATGCAAATTAACACTAAAGCAAACATGTTTTGCTGGCCCAGACATGCCAAAGTGGTAGACATCCAAACTTATGGGGACAGTCCACCACAACCAAACATATCTTGCAATTTCTTCATTTAAAAAAAAAATTTATGGACTCCAGCTTGTCCCCAGTGGTTCCAGGATAGGCTGCAAAATGCAATCCAAAGATTATTAAATATCTAAATATCAAAATTGACTTAACAGTAAAAACTTTTGGAATTTAAATTTTTATCAATTTAATGTTGCAAATCAAGGGCTGTTACTCACCCATCTAGAGTAATATATATATATATATATATTTTTTTTAAGTGTGTTGTGTGTGTATACAGCTCTGGAAAAAAAAAAAAGAAACCACTGCAAAATAATCAGCTTATGTTTTTTTTCTTACAGGTGCATGATTAGTGAGATGAACAATTTTGTTTAATTTTTTTGTGAACTGCTGACAATATTTCCTATAAATTCTAAATATAACCAAATTGTTATTTAGAGCCTATATTTAAAGGACATGACAACATCACAACACATCAAAATGGCCCAAAATCATGGTATTTGTAGAGCTTTAATAACTTGAATAAAACAAAATGCAAATACAAAAAAATTTCACATTGCTGTTGGGTAACTTTATACGATTCTTTTTGCAAAAAAAGGAAACAGCTCAGCTTTGCTTAATGGTTTGTGACCATACATCTTCTTGATGACATTCCAGAAGTTTTCTGGAGTAAATTGCAGTGGCGTCTTATATTTTTATGTGTATTTGTCACTGGACACTGGTAAGAAGCATTTCACTGAATGGTGTACTCTGTATGGTTGAGTGTCTGACCTGAATTTTTTAGTATATATATCCCCCTTTGTTATTGGCATTTAACAAAGATACAACATAGTAAATATACAAAAACATGCATTTAAAATTTCTACTTTCCAACCCATCCCAGTCCCTTCTCCCACCCTAATTACAAAACTGAACAAAAACAAACAGAAGAAAAAGAGAAGAAAAAAAGGAGGGAGAAAGAAAAAAAAGGAAAAGAAAAAGAAAAAAAATCCTCTACTGCCTCTTCATGTAATAGATCAATAGTATCAATATAATTAAACATTGGTTCCCATGTTTTGTAAAAGGTTTTTAAAGACCCTATTAAAGAAAAGTAGATTTTTTTCTAGTTTTAAACATAAAATAATTTTTTTTAGCCATCTCCCATAAGAAGGAGGGGAAGCATGTTTCCACTTGAGGAGAATAAGCCTCCTGGCCAATAGCGTGGTGAAAGCAACAGCTTGGGTTGTCGAGGAAGTTTGAATCAAAAGGAATTCCGAATAGAGCTGTTAAAGGATTTGGGGTGATTGACAATCCGAAGGACTTTTCGAAAGTATAAAATATTTTAGACCAGAACTCTGTCAAGCTTGGACAGGACCAGAACATGGGTGTGATTTGCCGGAGACTGTCCACACCTATTGCAAGTGTCATTTCTGTTTTGGTATATTTTGCCTAATCTGGCGTTAGTATAGTGTGCTCTATGAAGAATCTTGCACTGTATCAGTCTGTGTTGTGCACATATTGTGGGAGAATTTATTAGACAGAGTGCGTTATTCCATTTTGTTTCGCTCATAGCAACCCCAAGTTCCTGCTCCCATGCATTCTTCATTGTTTCAGTGGGGTCAGTATTTAACGTGCCGGTTGATAATTTATTTGTATATTTTAATTAACTTTTGCGTTCTTGTCATTAGGTTTTATTCAGACATGCACCTTTTGTTGTGATTCAATTTTTGTCTCTTCCCCTGTGTCCTGTCATTGATGTGTTTCCTGATTTTACTCATTTGTTTCCTTAGCATATAAACATATACTGTAACATGGTTAATCAGTAATAGAACATCCAGTAGCTATGGTAGAATGCTTGCAAGAATGCACTCTGTCTTAAACGGGTGCTCTACACCCATTTAGCTGTTTATGCAGTAAACTTATGCATTTTATGCAGTTATATAGTGCGTACATGTTATATAGTTATAGTGTGTAAGTGGGTACATCATTTTTATTTAAGCATTAAGAAAAGATAGAAAAAAGATAGAAAAGAGGCTAGCAGAAAGGGTAAACTATAATCTTATTAATTATAATATTATAAAAATCTATTTAATCTAAATTAATATATACTTATTACATTCATTATTATCTGTTTTGTGTGTTTTTGTAACTTGGCCTCTTTTTTTTAAAAACTATTAGAAAATTTCTGCTGTAATCCATATAAAAATTTAATCTACATAAATAATATTTTGTAATACAGTAGCTTACCATACACCCAAGCAATGACGAGTGTCTCGAAGCAGGCGATGAGGAGAAGGTTTGTTCCACTGGGGCCGTATGTGTCTATCAGCTTAAAGAGATGGAGTCCACCCTAAGAGAGAAAGACACACTCATATAAACACTTACTATGTTACTTTGGTTCACTTAACTGTTGATTTTAATTTTCGATTTTAATTTCAGCCATTTTTATTTCAGTATTATTACTAGTATTTCATTTACAGTTGTGAGTTTGAAACCTTGGTACTGCCAAGCTGCCACTTTTGGAAACTTAAACAAGGCTTGGCTGAACTGAAAATAACTTTGGATAAAAGTTTATACTAAATGTTTTGATTATACTTTCATTGGACATTTAATACTCACAAGAATATTTTAAATGATAGACAAAAATAAATTTATACAGTAAAAGGAAATGGAAAATCCTTTAAAAAAGTCCTTATATGGATGTGATATACTGTCATGTCATTTGTATTTTCATGACTTTCGGTGAAAACACTTTCTTCTTCAAAACTGCAACTGCAAATGAACAAACCTGGATTTTTCTTTTTCTTTCTTTCTTTTTTTTATCAGTTCTTCAGAGCAAGCTCAAAGGTTTAGACACAATTGTATGAGTCTGTTTCATTCAGTACCTGAGTGACGAGAGGAAGGCCCAATAGGAAGCAAACCACGGCAATGAGCAACACCAGAATCTCCCTGCGCTTTGGCTTTCTTAGAATTTCAGGGAAAACATCGGTGAGCGCTGTGGCTAGACTTTCCACACACACAAACTGAAATACAAACAGTTTTCATGAGCACAAATCACTTTATTTTCTCAAAGACATACTTTAAAATACATGTTAGTTATAGTGTTTAGTTGTAGCGAAGTCAAGGTGACCAGAATTGTGGAGCAGTGCCGTAATCCTAAAGATGGGCTACTCCTCATCTAAGAAGCTACAGTACAACAGTACAAAGTTGTGAGAAATCCGGGCTACAACTGAATTCAAATGCGGTGCTTGAAATGAAAAGGTAAAGCATTTAACACAGATTAAATACAGACATTAAGATCTGGTCTTAAATGAAATGAAGCTCGTAGGTGTGACCACGTGATCAAATGCAACGCTGTCAGGCCAAAGAAATGCCAAATTCTAAATATGAATGGAAATGATGCATTTACAACAATACAATAAGAGCGTTCATTCAATCATCCTTCATAAATGGTTAAGGTGGTTGTAATCTAAATGAGGGTATTATATAGCACAGGCAGGTACCACCTTAAATTGACTAAATAGATCAAATTTGACAGTCATCTGTGGCTAGAAGTCTATAGAGCAAAACTGGCCATGCTCTCTAGGTGTGAAGGATGGCATAGTCGCTCTCATCTATCATTCAGAGCAATGTTAGCCAATTATCAGCATCTGTTAGCTCATGTGCAGTACTGTGCAAAAGTCTTGAGCCGGCACTTATTTCTTCATATTGAACAATGTAGATTAAATTAAAGAAATGGGAACAAATGTTTTACTGTGACAGGCTGCAACATGCCATAAATTGTTAAAAAATTTAAATAGTTGTTGTTTTTTAACAACCTCAGCAGCAACCTCATTTCCTCACTCATCTGGTCCAACCTCTCAGCATTCAGCATCACCAATATACTATATATATATATATATGTGTGTGTGTGTGTGTGTATATATGAGTCACTGACCTGATTATTTTCCTCATCTGCACCTGTTTATCACTGGTTCATGCCTTATGTTTAATGCTTTTTTTTAATGCTTGAATAATTTTGTTTGAATGATTTTTATGCTTGAATAGAAAACATTTCTCTGAAACTGATCAGGTACTGGGTGTGGACTGAAAATGAGAGCCAAAAACGTGCCAAAAATAAGAACTGAAAAGTCCTTCAGCAAGCTTGGAGAACTATTTCTCAAGACTACATTAAAAAAACAAGAGGTCTGGCTATATGGAAACAAAATATGAAGAAATGAGAGGGGATGCCCAAGAGTTTTGCACAGTACTATATGCAATATGAGGTAAGATGCCCTGTGATGCAGTATGTGCCTTATAATGAATCAATATGCATTTGTCTGCGTCCATATGTATTGCAGTAGAAGCTCTCACCCCGGGGAAAATCACCTTCTGGTTTGGGCTTAAGCCAGGCCTGCTTTGAGATTAAATCCAAACACAGACACATATATGAATAATTGGAGAAATAGCCAGACACAGAAAGTACTATCTGCATCTGTTTATTGCATCTTCTGATACATAACATTAGGTAGATATCTGAATCAAAGAACTGTTTTTAAATGTACTTTTCATTGGTTAATAAACATCTGAATAACTGTTACTGAGAATAATGTCCTTAACTGAGAGAGTTATGTCCTTAGTCTGCTTTATTCGCTTCCCTTTTGTTTCATAAAACGTGATCAGACATGTTCAGGCACAAAGTATTCATCAGTGAAATGTTTGGACACACCTAGTAAAAACTAATAAAATTTAGTGCTGTACTGTATGTGCATCTCTAGTATCTATGTACGTGTTAAATGAGTTCAAAATGTACTGTATCAATCATAAACTAACAATGACAAGGCATTTCCAAAGCTGTTTCTGCAACAGTGTTTTCAGAAGTCCAGTCAGTCCGTCATACTAGGATTTCAAATTCTAAATTATTCATGTAATTGAAATCCTTCTTAGATCTTGATCATGTAAAGTCATGGAAATTTTTAAAAACCATACAAACTTTAAATGTACCTGGCTGTCTAGTCCCAGAAAGAGGACCATCATGAAGAAAAGGACAGACCAGAACTGTGGGCCTGGGAGAAGAGACAGGGCTTTGGGATACGCTATAAACGCCAGTCCTGGACCTGCAAAACAGTTCAGAGCAAACCGGGCTCATCATATCACTGAGCGCATTATAGTAATTGCTTCTTAGTATGTACTTTCCACCGTTGTGCTCCATGAAACAGGCAAAATGAAACAGTAGATTTCAAATTACTTTCAGTGGTGCAGTGAAGTAACTGAAGGATTAAATTAGTTTTATCTCATTACCTGTCTGGGGAAAGGAACTCGGCACAAAAGCCTTGCAGATGTGTTGGACTGAAGCGCCGTCTGGAGGCTGAATATAGTGGATTCAAGAACTTATTTTACAGACTTCCTGCTCTAACACATCAATGTTTAACTGGGTTTCTTTTTTCCCAAATCATGATTCTGAACTCTGGACAGAGTTAAAATTTTATTTTATTCATTTAAAACCTGGTATACCCCCCAAAAAACAGCGCATCCGACCCCATCGGTTCCTCTTGCAGGTGGTGGATCCACGGGATGGGGGAGGATAATCATCCACATTGCTCTTTCGGGTTGTGTCCGGCTGGGCCCCAGGGCAGACCCAGCCACCAGAAGCTCACTGAAGGGCCCTCTGTCCATGGCCAGACATGGTCCCCGGGCTTCCTCCAGGCAGGGTCACTTTTCTCCCTCCTCTTTCATGGTTTGAAAACCCCATGGTTTTTGGGTAGCAGGGCCCAGGGCCTCGACAGACCAGACCCGGGCGGCGGAAGCTGGATCTGGGAGCGTGGAATGTCACTTCTCTGTGGGGGAAGCAGCCAGAGCTTGTGCAAGAGGTGGAGCATTATCAGTTAGATCTGGTGGGGCTTACCTCTACGCACAGCCTCGGCTCTGGATCCGTACTCCTGGGTAGGGGTTGGACTTTGTTCTTCTCCGGAGTTGCCCAGGGTGTGAGGCGCCTGGCTGGTGTGGGCATACTAATAAATAACTAAGTCCCAAGTTGAGTGCCATGACGTTGGAGTTTATTCCAGTGGATGAGAGGGTCGCCTCACTACGCCTGAACCATGGTGGGGAAAACTCTCACTGTTGTCTGTGCTTATGCACCGAACAGCAGTTCAGAGCATTCAGCCTTCTTAGAGACTCTGAATGGAGTCCTGCATCGGGCCCCAGTAGGGGATTCCATAGTCCTGCTGGGGGACTTCAACGCACATATGAGCAATGATGGAGATACTTGGAGGGGCGTGATTGGGAGGAACGGCCTCCCCGGTCTACACCCGAGCAGTGTTTTGTTACTGGATTTCTGTGCTGGTTATAGATTGTTTGGGGGGTCAACGTCGACGAGACAAGGTCACTGAGGTAGTCAAACAACTCCATGGTGCCAAAGCCCCGGGAATTGACGAGATCCGTCCAGAAATGCTGAAGGCTCTGGGTGTTGAGGTGCTATCTTGGTTGACATGAAGTACTCTGGGAGTATGGGGTGAGGGGGTCACTTCTCGGGGCCCTCCATTCCTTTATGCCCAACGTGAGAGCTGTGTTCAGGTTCTTGGCAGTAAGACAAACTTGTTTCCAGTGGTTGTTGGCCTCCGCCAGGGCTATGCTCTGTCACCAATCCTTTTTGTGATTTTCATGGACAGGATATCAAGGTTCAGGTGTAGTGTGTGTGGGGGGGGGGGGGGTATCCAGTTTGGTGGGCTAAGGATTACATCACTGCTTTTTGCAGATGATGTGGTCCTAATGTCATCATCAGCCTGTAACCTGCAGAGCTTGCTGGATCTGTTTGCAGCCGAGTGTGAAATGGCAGGGATGAGGATCAGCACCTCGAAATCTGTGGCCATGGTTCTCAACAGGAAACCAATGGATTGTCTACTTCAGGTAGGGGAATCATAGCAGTGGGGGCAATATTGCAGTCGCTTTACCGCACTGTTGTGATGAAAAGGGATTTGAGCCAAAAGGCAGAGCTCTCAATCTACTGGTCGATTTTCATTCCAACCCTCACCTATGGCCATGATCGTTGGGTCATGACCGAAAGGACAAGTTCGCAAATACAAGAGGCCAAAATATATTTTCTCAGAACGGTAGCTGGTTTTTCTCTTAAAGATAGGATGAGAAGCTCAGTCATCCGGGAGAAACTCGGAGTAGAGCCGCTGCTCCTTTGCGTGGAAAGGAGTCAGTTGCCACAGGGCATCTAGTAAGGATGTCACCAGGATGCATCCCTAGGGAGGTGTTCTTGGCAAGTCTAGCTGGAAGGAAGCCACGGGGCAAACCAAGGACTAGGTGGAGAGATTATATCTCCACACTGGTCTGGGAACACCTTGGGATCCCCCCAGTCAGAGTTAGCTGAGGTGGCTGGGGAAAGGGAAGTTTGGGGTTCCCTGCTGGAACTGCTACCCCTGCGACCTGATTTTGGATAAGCAGTTGAAGATGGAAGGAACCTTGTATGTAAATGTATAGCATTGTTTTTACTAGCAATAATATATAGTAATAATAATATTAACAATAGTAGTACTAGTTATGCTATTAACAGGAGCAATAATAATATTGGTCTTGGACACTTTTGTTCAACTAATAATGCTGACCAAATGTGAAACTGTATATTTTCTATATATTATAGATATTATAGTCTGAACCTTAATAACATGCACATCTGTTCTGGAATATTCCCCAGGACATGTTTAGAAATATTTCATTAGTGAGGATTAATTCAAAATTGTCTGTCTAATCTTTCTGCTCACTTGCTCACCACTTTAACAGCTCAAACAGAGCACTTTAACAGAGTTTTCTTAACAAAATGATACCTGATCTCACTATTTCCTCCATAGGTAAGGACAGCTCATGAGACATGTAGCCCAGGATAGAGAACACGGCGAAGCCTGCAAAAATGCTCGTGCCACTGTTTAGAGCACAGAGAGCAATGCAGTCTCTGTTGGCATAAAAGACATAAAATTGTTTATTACACACATTGTTCAGAGGCAGATCTCCCAGACACAAACTGAAATGCTCAATTGTACTGTCGCACACTTAGAAGCACACAAAGTAGTGGAGGGGGAACTGACTTGTAGCAGTCATTGTTGTATTTGTTATAGCTTCCCAAAGCAGTGAGGACACCCTGACACACAGCATAGGAAAAAAACACTTGTGTCCCCGCGTCACACCAAACCTAAAGAATGAAAGAGAAAGCAACAAAGACAGATATATTAGTGAAAGAAATAAAGTGCACATGTCGATGTCTCTGGCACTCAATCAGGGCCTTATATGCCAGCAGATATTGTGCAATCTGTAGTCATGTTCGTGTGTGTGTGTGTATTTGTGTGTGTAGCTCAGCTGCACATCTGGTTAGCATAAGCAGCACTGCTGAGCTGGCAGCCTTCCATCCTTACCCCCCCCCCACCCCCGCCTTCCATCGCTTCCTGTGTCACACAAAATTATTAAAATCAAGTTTTGAGCCTAAAAAAAAATAAAATAAAATGTTTGTGGCCAGTAACATACTCTGAAATTTCTACTAAGCGTAAATATACTTTGCTAAAAATTAACCAATGATGTTTAGATATAGACTAATCTCTAACAAAGCCGTAATTGTGATCATGCAGGTAAAGGTGCCAACTTAACAAACACCGCAGTGAAGATCAATCTGTGTGACGACTCTTTCAACCTTGACAGCTAAGCATGATTTTTTTTCCCATGGCATAATCTATGCCTCTTATCATGTGTCACAGAAGGCCTGGAGCATATCCCAGCAAATTTATCATACCCTGATCCTATACTACATGCAATGTGAAAACTCCAATTAAATAGCAATTGCATTGTGGGAGGAAACCAGTGTACATCAAAGAAACCTACCAAGCACAAGGAGAACATGCACTCTCTGACCCTCTGAGGGTGTGAGAACCCTCAACTCTGGAAATACACCACAGTGCTGCCTTAAATACATCCAAAGGACATGTCTAATCATCCTCTCCTGTGATCAAAAAGCACTTGTTAAAACATGTATGTTCCTCATGCAGCATGACATCATCACAACAGAGAAAGGCACTTATAATGATACTATTATTTGTTGCATGTAGCTTACAGTAGTTTTGCTTGCATATACTTGTTAGGAAGCTGGGATCAGAACACAGGTTCAGCCATGATACAGCGCCCCTGGTGGAGGTAAAGTTAATAACCTACTCAAGATCCCAACAGTGGCAGCGTGGCAGAATCATTTAAGTTGTTGTACACATTAAGGTCAGCAATGTAGATAAATGCACTTTCTCATTCTATTCATAATTTACTGGTGAGCATGATAATATGCTGAAACTTAATCTGGTAACGAGAAACATATCTCCTTTTAGGAAAGCATGCAGAATTTGACCATGTAAACAGCCAACTAACACACATATTGAATGATATAGAAATAGAAATCGTTTAGGATTTTGCCTAACCTCGTAAAAAGGATTCAATGACGATAGCATTTTACTGTATACGACAAGTTAAAAATGATGTAGATACTTCATGTCCCAGCATCCCACTTCTACCACGCTTCTCAGAATCTGTTTCCAGCTGTCTGGATCAGCATTGCACATGCCCTTGCAACACCATTCCCTGCTAACCTTTCATAAGGAGTTCTTTGTCTATTTAATATTCACTCTATGTCGCTGTTATTCCGCCTGTCTGTCTCCCCTCTCTTTGGCTGTAATTACTATTTATCAGACCCCGAATTTATTCCTGTCATCGCTTGAGCATCGGAAACAGTGCTTCCTGCCTCAAAGCAATAGATACAAAAGATGATCACCACCACACCCCTTCCTGCGCATTTTTCTGTATTTTCATGTTAGCTTTGACTTCATTGGCTTCAGAAGTAAGACCTCCCAGGACAAAAGGGCGTGCGGTCTACAACTAACAATAAGAGTCTTGACTCACAAAGAACTGGAACAAAAGGAACATTGTGTGGCATTACACTGCTCGAAACATAAAAGTCGAATCTAAAAAGAAGGTCTGTATTTTCCGTGCAAATGTATGTCTGGTAATATAGTCCGGACAACGATGCGCAAAAAGAGCAAAGAAATGAATGAGTGAGAAAGGCCATGAGACCGAAATGAGTTCTAGTATGGCCCAGTGTGTGTGACACAGGAAGTCAACAAGGGGCGATGAAACGCAGCCAGTATTAACAGTGGTTAGCATTCAGTATTCATTCATATATAATGTGATATGTCATAATGCCATGTCTCTGACAAAAGCCATAAAACATTTACAGAAGCTAGGACTCGAATGAGTAAGTGCTGCTAGTTATGTACATGTTATTCTTTAAAGAAGTGGTTCGATATTTATATTGTCACTGATAAGTCTTTGGTCTTTTCTAACTCGATGCTCTTTAGAGACTATGTGGATCTCTTTTCATTTCACAGAAAGGCAGCAAAGCTGAGTTGCTGCTGTGGTGGGAGGCGGAGCTCATTTCTGAGCCGGCAAAAGCTATTGACACTGGATGATTATTTTAATACTTTTAATGATGATTAATTTAATACTTTTGTTTAAAATATAATACCACGTGTATAGTGATGTGCCTCCGTCCTGTCCATTCTCCGAAATGGAAGCAACATGGAGGAGATCTTTAGATCTTTAGATTTAAAATAATCCAACTTCTATATCTGAGCGTATTTACCATGCAAACCTTGTCTATGAGGGCAAAAACATACAAAAACAAAATAATCAATCATTAAATCAGTAAAAAAAAAAAAAAAACATGCGATGGCATTGTATCCAAATACTTCAATATGGAGTTTCAGCTTTAACAGCTTCCACTCTTCTTCTAAGGCTATCCACAAGATTTTGGAGTGTTTCTATGGGAATTCATGGCCATTCATTCTGTAGAACATTTACTGTATGAGGAATGAGGTCTGGCTCGCAATCTCTGTGCCAGTTCATCCCAAAGGTGCTCGATGCGGTTGAGAGCAAGGCTCTGGGCGGGCCAATCAACTTCTTATACAAGAAAACTCACCAAGCCATATCTTTGTAGTCGTTGCTTTGTGCACTGGGGCATAGTCATGTTGGAATAGAAAAGAGCCTTCGGGGCCTTCCCTAAACTGTCGCCACAAAGTTGGAAGCATAGCTTTGTCCATGATGTCTCAGTATGGCAGTGTATTATAATATTTAACCATTAATTTGTTCTTCTTGAGTTGAATGATGTATGATTACAATTAGTCATATGAGTGAAGCAAGACTTGTTTTTTTAGGTCTATATTGCAAATCTTTTCTAGATCTCAGGTCAGTTTTGTGAATCCTACCATAAACCGCTCCTGCCACAGTATGTCAAGCAATCTCTCAGATGTGTCAATAAAGCAGTTAAGTGAAACATGTCTATCGAATTCTCATACTTTTTTACATATTCAAACACACTTACATCAGGATTGGTGAGTTTGGAGATATCTGGGTACAGGTAATAGCTGATTCCTGCCCCAGCGCCAGGTAGTGTGACTCCTCGGAAAAACAGAATCAGCAGCATGACGTATGGAAACGTGGCTGTGAAGTAGACCACCTTGGAGAGACATATCACACATAATTACTATAGGATTTGTAATAATGCACATCAGTTATTGTGGTAGCTGCTCTATTTATTTATTTATTTTTTTAGATATTTTATATTTCAATTTTGTACACATTTTACACATCTGTCATGAACAGCTTCTTATGACTCTCTCAGACAGAACATCCAGGTTCGAAGCAAATAAAATCATAATGTGTGTGTCTGTGTGTGTGTGTTAGTTCTGGACTTTGATAGGGCCATTGTAACACATGAATATGCTTTGATCTAAACCATTCTATTGTAGGCTGTTGTTGTCCTGCTGGTACAGTAGGTGAACTTCCTCCCTAGTCTCAAGTCTTTTGCAGACTCTAACAAGTTTTTTTCAACAATTTCCCTGTATTCGGCTTCATCCATCTTCCCATCGACTCTGACATTTAAATTTTTTGCATTTAGGCCAAAAAGTTAAATTTTGGTCTCATCTGACCAGAGAACTTTTTCTCACATGTTTGCTGTGTCTCCCACCTGGCTTGTCGCAAACTGCAAACAATACGTCTTATGGCTTTCTTTCAACAATGGCTTTCTTCTTGCCATTCTTCCATGAATGTCAGATTTGTGGAGTGCACAGCTAATAGTTGTCCTGTGGACAGATTCTCCCACCAGAGTTGTAAGTCTCTGCTCAGTTTAGATGGACTGCCATGTCTTGGTAGGATTGCAATTGTGGCATTTTCAGATGATGAATTAAACAATGCTCTGTGAGATGTTCAAAGCTTGGAATATTTTCTTATAACCTATCCCTGCTTTAAACTTCTCCTCAACTTTATCCCTGACCTGTCTGGTGTGCTGGTGTGATCCTCTGGGTTCATGATCCTGTTTGTTGACTAATGTTCTCTAACAAACCTTCGAGGGCTTCACAGAACAGCTGTATTTGTAATGAGATTAAATTACACACAGATGGGCTCTATTTACTAATTAGATGACTTCTGAGGGCAAGTATCAGAGTAAAGGGGGTTGAATAAAACGCACGGAACAGATTTTAAATCTACAATTTTTTTTTTTGAAAACTATGCATAATTTCCCTTCCACTTCACAATGATGTGAAGTGTGTGTTATGTGTGTTCATCACATACAATACCAATGAAATACATTTACGTTTGTGGTCGTAACGTTCCAAAATGTGGAAAAGTTCAAGGGTATAAATACTTTTGCAAGGCACTGTAAATCAAACCATGAGGTTAGGGCTGCTTCTCACTTGAGCTGATATAGCACAAGAAAAGTCCATGGTGAGAACATCACAAGCTGCTACTGAAACATACCTCTGTTCGGGCCCATTGGGTAAAGATTTTGCAGCAACTGAAAACTGATTATGTGCGTAAGTTAAGTCTAAGGTTTGTTTGTTATTTATTGGGCAACTAATCATTCATTGATGTAAGTCATTAAGTAGATTTAGATTCTTTAGCAAACTAAGATTTAAGCTTAACTTTAGATAAGGTTATGACCAGACGGCAGCACAGGATATAACTCAGCATACACTCAATGACAGTTCCATATGCTTCACATTTATTAAAATGAAAAACTATTTCACGTTCATTATAGTCATTAACGTTTAATGAATATGACTTAACGCATAATCAGGGTTTCAAAGATCAGTTTGACGCTCATTTACATCATAATTGGGGTTGAAGTTCATGCCCAGGGTCACTGTGTGTGTGTGCGTGTGTGTGCGTGTGTGTGTGTGTGTGTGTGTGTGTGTGTTTACCTTGCCTGTGGTCTTGACTCCTTTCCAGATGCAAAAGTAACAGATAATCCAGACCAGCATGAGACAAAGTGTCAGGTCGTAATGTGGTGGGCCCAGGAAATCATCACTGGATATCCTCTGCACGCGATGACTGAGGCCACACAAACACACATGCAAAAAGTCACGTGGAAAAACAAACTTCCCTAACAGCGGGAACATGTCACAGACATAGGTGGGGGTGGTAGTTGAAAGCTTCACAGATTTAAACTTCCCACATTCTGGCTCAGCTTTATAATTCTGCCTGAATGTTCTGCTCTGAAATGGAACAAGGTAGACATGTTGGTTTATATACATGTCAAAAGTCACCATCCCCAAATTGTAAACAAGCGCGTAATAGCGTGATGGATACAGATGTTTCACTTCCCAAGTTTAGTTTTTGAGGGCTTTAGTTCAGAGCCGCACAACAGATAAACATGCCGGTCTCATCAAGCTGTCCTGAAGGAATACCACCATTTCCCAACCATATGTGCAACCAGGAATGTCGAATATAAAATCTGCATTTTTCCATAGAAAAAAGGAAAGGAAATGTGTCGGAGAAAGATTTCAGATAAGAAATGTTTTAAAAATAACTTAAAAATAAATTTAAATAACCTTACACAGTCTTATTAGTATTGTATGTGTGTTGGTCTCTTCAATCTTTCTGTCTTTTAGATTTTAAAGTGGCCATCAAACTCTTTTCAACTCTTTGTATGGATGGATATTGGATATTGCTTATTGAATATGTATAAAATTTTAATCGGTATAAAAGTTGTTTTCTATATTTATGCTGTTCCTATTTATTAATATTACTCTAAAGTTTAAAGTTATTCCATTACACTGTGTCTGAAAATACTTGACACATAGAGGGAAAGTTTTTAAGAAAATTTTCCAACTTGTTTATACTATATTATGCGTATATTTTTCAGATAGCCTTTAAAAATGCCTTCTATCATAAGAATACAAGAACAGAGTGCACAAGAAATAATATACAGCCTAGAAATATTTTAAGAAAGACATTTGAAGTGCAGTTACATGCACAAGATTAAAATTAATAATCAATTTTGCCATGCTAAATAAAAAAAGTTGCCTAAAATATGTATGGGTAGTTTTGGCACACACTATATTAATGCGTACTGCCTTATGACTCAAATATATTCATTAAAAGATCTCAGTCTAGATCTGTTCAGATTTCTGAACAGGATTTTAGTCCTTTTTATATCTGCATTTATTTATTTTGGCTTATGGCTGCATTGTTGCATGATATTAACTAAACAGAATTGTGAAATAGTAAAGACTTTGCCATAGTCAATATATTCTGCAACTGCCCCTGAAATTCTTCGTAAAAAAATTTCCTACCCTCTTTACCTTCCTGCATCCTCTCTGCACATTTACTTTAGCAATCAAATGGTTCTCCTTTAACTCTGTGCACTATATATTCACTACAGGTCTGTTACATTAAGATTTCATTATTTGTTATGATTTTCATTATTTTTGTATCTACCTGGATACAGTGAAATTATTTTTTCTCACATATTCCAGTAAGGAGGCTGGGGTCAGAGCGCAGGGTCAGCCAGGATATAGCACCCTTTAAGCACATAGGGTTAAGGGATTTGCTTATCAGTGACAATCCAACCCCATACCCCCCCCCCGCCCGCAACTTCCAAGCAGTAAACCAGGGCCTTAACTGTTTGTGCAGCCACTGCCCTTGAAAGATATGCTTAAAACAAAACAATGAGAAAAAAAAATAGTCTTCATGTCAAATAAGTACTACAAAACTGTGATTTCTTTTCTAATTATACTTACAGCCAGAATTCCTCCTCTGGAGAGACAACAGCTGCAGAGATGTTTAAAATGTTGCTGTGGGAAACAGGATGCATGTAAGACTATAAATGCCCAAAATAAAACAAATTAAACTACAAAACAATTCTCTTCTAAGAGATTTTAAATATGTCAATAGAAGTTTTGCCTTTTTGTAAGAACCCCAAACACATACAGTAGTGTATTATCTTGTAGAACACCTTACATACCTGGAATATACAGTAAATAGGAAGACATGTCTCATTCAGGATAAATAAAACTATCCAATCTATTAACATGTAAATTGTTCTTGTTTGAAAGATCATGGATCTTTTGTTGGTCTGTTGTAATGCACATGTAAAATCAATCTATGCATCAAATGACCAGAAATTAAAATGGTTAGGTAAAAAGGGCCTTCTGAAATATTAGGTTTCTTAATTTTCACATTACATGGAGATCAAATAATACTAAGACATTACATTTTGTGGGATAATAATAATAATAATAATAATAATAATAATAATAAGAAGTACATTTTAAATATTAATAGATATGAGAAATTCTCCACATTTTATTATAAACCTGATTGTTGATTTCCAGGTGTGTCTGTATTTACCTGTTATTGTATGTACCATTGGTGTGCAGGCCAGACTGCAGCAAGCTTTTGTTATGTGTGTAACACGATGCTGTGAATAATAGAAACCTCTAGTTAGAATGAACATCCAAATATCCAATCCAGTTATCCAAATATTTTTCAAAAGTAGGATTACTGACCTGGAATATACACAATTCATTTTTATGTTATGCGAACCCAATGCATGCAGACGTTCAGCGTATAATGTACAGATAGTGTGTGTATTATTTCGTACATAATATACATCACAATCCTGCAGCCTATTCATTAGGACCAGACATGCACAGACTTATACAAGCTCCTACAGTACACAGAATACTGTGCTAAGGATATAAAGGTATTATGTTTACCAAGTTCCCAATACTTTTGAGCACTTGTAGTTCAGCGCTGGAAAATCGCCAGCTTTAGTCCGGTAAAAATGCTATACTGCTGAGTTCTTGAGCAGGGTTTAACTATTGTAATATATATTGTAAAATAAGGTTACTTGCAGAATTGTTCCAATTTGCACATTTGCTATAGCAGAATACTATATTTGCTATAAACCACATAAGTGGTTGATTTTTCTTTTTTACACTGGCCTCATATTTGACAATATTAAATCAGAAGTTATGTAGGAACCTATTTAAACTTTGAAATCCTTTGAGCTACAGTTTTTAGATCAAGACCAACACACACTGACCTGCCAAAAAAAATCTATGGTGGCCAATTCATGTGTAAAAATGATTCATCACTCTCCCAAAGCCTTTGTTTCAATATTTGAGCTGATAGATGTGATAACCTGGTCATTCACTTCAATTTATTGCCACATAACGTTGCTGAGGCTAGATCTGAACCAACTGAAGCAACCTCAGATCATAACACTGCCTCCAGGGGCTTGTACATTGAACAACATGCATGATGGGAGCATCGCTTCCCAAGTCAACTCTTTTGTCTCACTAACACATGAATTATTATGGCCACACAGCTGTTTAGTCCCAATCTTGTGACACATTGTGCATATGAGCATGCTCTTAAATTCACTATTAAACTTCGACGTGTTTCTGTTGTGGATTCTTAATGTTCCGACTTCACCAAACATTCCTTCTCCGGTCACGATCATTTTTTTTTCTTTCCTGACTACATTTCTTTTGCAAAGTTGACATTTCAGAACTGTACTTCCAGACTTTCATTATGCACTCGACAGTTCTTAACCCAATTCCAGTAATGTTTATGCTTTCTTTGCTTGATGCGGGACAGTGATTTGACCCATCTGAAGTGGTGATTTTCTTTTTTTGGCTAGTCATATGCAAGCATTTTAACTATTTAAAGCCGATGTCTGTGCATATTCTGTGTTTTTTTATTTTTTTGTATACATATATATATATAAAAAAAATATATATATATACAGTACTTCTGTTTAAATGATTTTTATAATATATTTATTACTTAATTAATTACTTAGTTACTTACTTACCAAACTACTTACAGTAGGACATACTGTATAGTACAAGGATCAGGTTATGTGATGTAGTATTCCTTCAAATAACTTTTTATTGTATTTTTATGTAAATATTATGTTATACCTGTGTTCCAATCATGGTCACAGGTCATCCACGGCAGTGCAGTTTGGAAACAGCTGAAGAGGTAAAAGACTGCCCAGGCAAGAACCACAATGTAGTAGATGTTCAGGTAAACCACAATTACTTGAGATGCAATGCCAATTCCTGTAAAGAACAGCAGTTAATTTTTTTTAGACAAGCTAGTTTATGGGGTAATGCCAAAAGAGATTCTGTAGCGTATAATGAGGCATTTTATAATGTTTCATGCATCATTTCATGTGATCCTGATTAATGAAGAATGCAAGGCTTTTCCTTAGAGCTCGCAAATGTAGACCGTGGATTAAATGGATAAAAGTAGCATGGATAAAATTAAACCACATTTAAATATGAGATATTTGGTTTAGAATTTTTTTTCATGTGACCTGAGACATATATAACCAGTATACAGCTACTTACAAATACAACCAAGACACAGGTACATCCCTATGCCCCCTTCATTTAAAAAAAATATTCAGTACAATAATATTTCAAGTATAAACACATAGAGTTATGAAACGACACAACTTTAACTAACCTACCTCTACTCCATCAGTAAATGACACATAAGTCAGATATTACAAACAAACTCAGCAAACTTTACAGTCTTTGCAGTCCTTGTAAACCAACAACTGAGACAATAATATAAGTAATCAAACTACTGTGTCCTGCAGTGGTAAAGCTGGTCATGAGTAATTTGCTGCACTGTAGGAGTTTCATGAGGCATCATTCTTTAGAAAATAATTAAAATGTAAAAAAAAACACTTATTTTTATGTTACGTCTTGTGTTAAGAACTACAAAACTTTTTTAGAACTTTTTTTTTTTTCATTTTAAACCATATGTAGCTCTGTAATCATGTAATGTAACACTGCAATTCTGGTAAGTTTCACTACAAACTTGTGGAAAATGTGAACAATTTCTGGAATTTATTGCTGTTATTCTTTTAAGACTGTTGCACAATCCCGTCCCAGTGTTCCACTCTGTATTCTACTCCTGCAATACGTTAGATATCTTGAAATGGGCGACTATAATTTTGGGAGAAAACTTGACTTTATAATGTGTAAATGTTTGCATTTACACAATGATTATGCTGCACATGAAGCTGAAGTATAGTGTACAAATCTTATTATCATTGCAACTTCCTGACTTTTCAACACAGCATTATCAGTTTGTGATAAAAAAAATAAAATAAAAAAAAACGTTGCTTGACATGTATGCAGAGAGACAAGCCACTAAAGCGCAATAGTCAAACTACAGCAATAAAGGCAACACAGTTTCTCCGAAAACACATTCATATTATGTATACAGGGAACGCCATATAAAGCTACCTTGAATAGAATAATGAGTACAACAAAAAATGACAGTACATAACTGAGCAGGAAACAAAAAAATGATCTTTTGAAAATAAATTATCGCATAACAAAAATATTCTATGATTCTACTTATGCATAAAGTCCCTTTGAACATTCATACAGCTAACTTTCTATTTATTTACCAAACGCAGGGGGGCAGTGGCAGCTCAAACGGTTAAGGCACTGGGTTACTTATCCGGAGGTCAGGGGTTCAAGCCCTAGCACCACCAAGCCGTCACTGTTGACCCCTTGAGCAAAGCCCTCAGCCCTATTTGCTCCAGAGCGCTGTAGTCTGCTTGACCCTGTGCTCTGACCCTAGATTCCTAAAAATATTTCACTATGCTGTTAGGTACATGTGACAAATAATTTAATCTTATTCTTTCATCTTTAGTAATCACCTTTCCTTGGTCAGAGTAGTTGTGGCTCTGACTCCTATCACAGAACTCACCTAGCAGGAATACACCCTACCTTTAAACACTCTACGTACATGTGACAGCAACAATTCAAATTGGTCTAGTTGATTTATTATATGGGAGAAATTCAGAGAATGCAAAGGAAATGGGTACAAACAAATGGGCAAACATTCAGAGCAATATCACACAGACCCTAACCTGAACACAGAGGCTTGATCTGGAAGATCTGCAGCTGTGAGGCCACTGAATTACTCATAAAATTTAATCAGACAATCAAGTAAAAAAGGGCGTAGACAATAAGGTTAGAATTACCTTCGAACATAGGACATATCTTCCTCCAGGCAGTGATCCCGCCTTCACTGGTGTACTGACCCAGTGAAGTCTCCAGGAAAAAAACAGGGATGCCACAGAAGATGAGGAAGACAAAGTAAGGGATGAAGAATACACCTAAACATAGATACAAGTGAGTCTTAGGTTATGTATGTGGATTTTTGTCTGCTGTAGAGGTGAGAATAGAATACAGTAAAATAAACAGAATTAAAATAAATCTGATTATTCCTATATAACAAAAATACATGATATTGAAAATGTCTGCCTTAGAGGCTTCTCAGCAGCTGAAGAAAAAAAGAGAGTTTTGTTTAAAAAGTGCATGACTCTATGTGGGCATGCACCATTCATCATCATGAGCATTTCAAAAGACTCAGTGATATGTGAAACCTATTTACGAGTCTGTTTAAGCCTGCTTTTATTTGCTCTATATTGGACATTAATCCTGTACATTAATACAAAAGAATATCAAATTCAGAACCTAGACATGCTCTATCCTGCCCCGTCCCCTACCGCCGACACACACACATCTCTCTCTCTTTCTCTCTTTCTCAAGAGATTCAAGGGCGCTTCTCTCTTTCTCTCTCACCCTTACCTCCTCCATTCTTGTAGCAGAGATAAGGAAAGCGCCACACATTGCCCAGGCCAATGATTTCGCCAGCCATGGACAGCAGAAACTCGGTCTTGTTGGCCCACTTCTCTCTCTGCTCTGTTTCTGTTCCTTTGCTTTTCTCGCTCCATATCTGAGGGTCCTCAGCAGGCTCAATCACAGTGTCTGGTCCTCTGGCCTCTGGCATAATGACGATCTTTCTGTCACACACAATCACACTGTAGATGCAGGGGGGGGGGGGGGGGGGGGAACGGATGTGTGCTGACATGCATTTTGTATATTTCTTTTGCATGCACATATTTAGGTTTCAGCAATCCTGTTCAGTAGGGTCACACACTATAAACATCACCATAAATATATCTGCTATAAATGTCATCATGGAAATGATATTAAATTGAACGATGTTTTCATACAAGTGCAAAATAAAGTGTAAACTGCTTCAAATGTTATTAAATAACTACGGACTGTATATGACAATTTATTGCATGCATATAAACAAATCACATTTCATGCATTTTTTTTTTAAACAGATAAAGTATTCTCCTGGGATAGGCGAAATGCGCAGTGCAGACTCACCAGAGATCTCCGCTGAAGTTCCGAGAGGGCTGCTCGAGGTCTCTGTGGAAACAAATTCGGCGAAATTCTTGAAGAGCAAAAATGCCACTGGAATAAGTTCAGTGGGGGAGGAAACGCCGCGCGCGAGAGGATAGGCGTGATTGAAAACACAGGGGGCGTGTCCACAGAGCACGCGGACTGTGCGTGGTTCGCGCTTTTACAGTTGAGCAATGCTTGCGGGTGTGGGCTCGGCGACACGGCTGAGTTTATTTCGATACGATACCAAGTAATAGCGAAGCTACAGTAGTATCACCGATACCGAAACTGATATACAGTACTTACTTTGAAAAAAAATATATAAAACTTTCGTGTGTGTGTGTGTAGAAAAAAAAAGGAAAAATGTTTATTTATAATTCATATAGCAATTATAATACACAGGCTCAATCAAGTTATTAAGTTTTGAATATCAGTAGTTAAAGTAAAACAATTGTGAAGACACCCACAATATCTCCTTTGAACAGTTGATACTAAGATGTTCTGATGCTCTGTAAAGCTTTCATAACAGCTTAGTAAAGGGCAGGGGCGTTTTTTTAGAACACTAGGAAACTAGTGTTGGGGTGGCAAATGTGGTGGAAAGGCTTTTTCTTAGGGTGGCAACTGCCACACTGTGCCACCCCGGTAGATCCACCCCTTTTAAAGGGAAATGAGGTGTTTAGAAAGCAAGTACAGTATAAATTTTCCTTTCAGGTGTCTAACAAGTTTTGATCATATGTTCATACGAAGCCATACATACTGTGTACTCTTCAAAATTTTGGACACATTCTTTTTCAATGATCTTTACTACATTGTAAAACATCTCAATATCAACTGTACAAATGAGGTTATATGCATATATATTGGGTGTATTACATTGTGAATATATACACCCAATATATATGCCTATAACCTCATTTGTACAGTTGATATTGAGATGTGTCTCCTATTAATGCTCTGTAATGGCTTTTATCTGCCGTGCTGGTAAATGGGGATTTCTGAGGCTGGTAACGCTAAATGAACTTCTCCTCTGCAGCTGAGATAAGATTTGGACTTACTTTTCCTGGGATGGTCTTTATGAGAGCCAGTTTCATCATAGCGCTTGTGGGTTTTGCATATACTCTAGTTCTTGCAAGAACTATTCCAGAACAGCTGAAAAACACCTGACTTTGTTGTTGTTGTTGTTGTTGTTACCTAATTACATAATTTCATGTTATTTCATAGTTAAAAAAAAATAATCAGTATTGTTCTAGAATATAGAAAATAAATCCAAACTTGTGTCCAAACTTTTTAATTGGCACCCCGTATAGGGTGTTCCCCACCTCGTGCACTAAAGTAAGTCTTCTGGGTTGGGCTCCAGGCCCCCATGACCCTGTAAACAGCATAAAGCGGTATAGTCGATGACTAGGTGAGTGAGACTGAGTCTCTGGGTCCATCTAGTGTCTATTTGCAATATATATATATATATATATATATTTATATATATATATATATATATATTTTTTTTTTTCACCCCTTACAATCAAACACAACACTATGGATATATTAAAAAAAACACAGCACCGTGTTAATATATCGTCCAAAATGTGTCTTCACACTAAATCCATGATAAACAAACGTGACTTGTGCATCACTACATCGCCCAAATACGTTGCATGTCACTAAGTTTGTTCGGTCTCTTCGGAGTCGTTTAATGCGACTCTATTTTCATTCAGCAAATAAGCAAACAACCCCATTGGTTAAAAAAAAATTATGATCCCAGAACCGAACGAAGAAAGGACTGAAGATGATGTAGATTCATTTTCACAAGCTAAATGATCGGGTTTGATCACAGTGGTGAAGTTAGTTTGATACACTTGGACAAACAGCGGAAGCGGCTTTTTAGGGACCGTCAACAAATTTCTGCACGAATAGAATGTAGGAAAAAAGTGTGACGCTTAATTGTTACTTAGCAGGCTACATGTCCCAATTATTATTCATAAATTTCTTCTACTACATGCACCTGTTGTTAATGTATTAATTATATAATTGATATGAATTCATTTATAAACATATTTACTGTAATTCTTTCAATATTTTTTTTTTAGTTCATGTGACCCTGTGACCCCAAACTGGTACAAAAATAATCTTCTTGGCCTTGTGTTGGTGACCAATGACTGTAGATTATTTTGGGGTAGATTATTCGTGAGGTCACACGTTCACATGACCCGGACGTTATTGAAGAAATAGTGTTTTTTGCTTTGTTTTGTTTGTTTGTTTTTAATTAAATAAAAATCAACTGAAACATATTTTGGGATAATGAGCCTGTGACACAAGAAACACAACGGGCACACTGGGCACATGCATTTAAAGGGGATATCCCAATACCATTTTGACATCATTTTGGAAACGGGGGAATTTTATGTCCTCTAAAAAAGCCCCAAATGCTGGGAAAAAAAAGCATCACACTATGTGGTCACACAATGCGGTCACTGAACGTGATGTCACTGAATAGTATGTCCCACAGAAAGCTTTTAACCATTCAAAAGGAGAAGAAGAAAAAAAACAGTATGGCCCTTCACACACTATGACGACATGCTGCCACTTAATGCGTGGACCCTAATTAGAATAAGTGGGAAACGCCTGGTAAGTAACAAGTGCCACAAATTACTCGTACAAAAATTTGATTACGGTCCCTAAATTACCGCTTCCGAATGTGATTCTTTGATTAATTGTATAAGAAAATATTTGGGCATATGATCTAACTTTTTTTTTGTGCCGTTCAACACGTTGTTTTATATATTTATAGCTGAAGATTTCCAGATATTTATTTATTCTTATTAAAAAATATATTTTTTTTTCAGTGAGTCGAGACACTTGAATCAGTTGAATCATTTAGAGTTGTTCATTTAGTTCGGTTGCCCGGTTTACCACATGAACAGCTCGAGATTTATAAACAGCGTTTTCTTTTATATATATTCTAAATAATGGTTGTTGATTTCCGCGTTTACAGGCATATTTTTACACCGAGCCGACCAAAAAACGCAGCGCTTGAAATGCAACGCGCTCCGGCGTGTCAGACCAATGCGTCACGAATGACGTATACGGAAATATCAACAATAACAACTGAGGAAACAGAAACCAAGCCTATACAATGATGAGAGTATTTGGGTTTTGTTTCCTTTTATAAATGAAGGTAACTACATATACAATGAAGGTTAGATCACAGCGTGTTAAATCAGCAGAAATAAACGAATTAATACAATTTGAAATCATGTACAGTATAATAATCGGTGTAAAGTTGGCTCAACATTTGATATTCGAAAGTAAATACCGGTTTGAATATTAATAATCATATTAGTGCAGGTTATTCATATATCTGCTACGTTCAGACACTAATGTCATAGATGCCCAATGATGATGTTGTTTGTCTATACGTTGCATGAGCACCAGGTTTTTGGTCCAGCCGTCTAAAACCGTCACAGATGCATTGCTCCGTAAATGACAAGTGTGTTCAGCATGTCCAGCAAATGTGTCCCAAAAACAACGATGAGGAACCCTGTGAGGAGGACATGGACACATCCGAGCCTAACTGGCATTGGTTTTACCTGGCAGAATGTGGAGTCTGGCACATGTTTGAGGTAAGTGTCATTTTGTTGTTGTTGTTTTTAAATTGGTCTCCTGTGTGTCTGGAGTGCACAGCTTTAGAAGGCGTGTTACTTCAGTGACATCACAAAATCATTGTGGCCGGGAGACATACACCTCCCTGGTTGATGCTTGTTTCGCAGCTAAACACTTCCATATCGTTTGCATGTTCGGTCTGTTTGACATCTGCACTCTTTTATGTTCTTTGCAGATTGATCCCAGTGCAGGATGCTCGGTGACCAGCGAACAGATTGAAGCAAACTACAACAGGAATCAGCATGGCTCCATGGATTTCTATACACCTAAATATAGCTACAGATTAGACTTTTCAGGTGGCATTTTAAACTAGACTTTAAACCAGGCAGTCTGAAATCTCCCACATCTGGTGTTTACCTAATCTGACTTGTATTAATGTGTCTTTGATTTGTAGTTATGAAGCAAATCAACGTCACAACTGGAAAACAGAGGCCGATAAAACGGGCTCTGCATTCTGCCACTGGATTTAGGTAAATCATGTATGCAAACCACCGGGTGTAGTTAGCTCTTTTTCTCTCTTCTCCTTTGTCGCTGTGTTCATCTGCCTGTCTTCTGGCTGTCTATCTATTTATTTAACTAAGAAGTTGTCATTCAGTTTATATCACAACATGGAGCCAATGCACTGAGACTGATGGTTTCATTATTTTATGCTCAGATTTATCTGTGATAACCTAGCTCTACCAGTCCCTTGTCACTGGGAAAGAGTTAACACAGATGAGCCATATCAGGTAGAAAACATACTGTAACACATGCCTAAACATTACACTGAGAGGAAGAATTGCATTATTCACCATATCCATCAGGCTCCCTATGTGACCTTGTGTTTTTGTCCCTTAGCTCATCCCTCTGTGCCGAGACACATTTGAGTACAAAGAAGTGGCCAGGCTGTATGAGAGGACCATGTCTCAACCTATAAAATCCATTCAGAGGATACAAAACCTGGATCTGTGGGAGTTTTTCTGCAGGTGTACAACTCTCTGTCAATGCTTTTTGTACATTGCTGCACTTGCGAACACAGAAGAAAGTCTTCTCAGGTTTCTGCACCTCACCAGCAGAGATGATGCCTGTAGAACAGTGCTAATGATAAATCTCCAGATTGCACTTGCTAAAAGAAATGGTCCTTTGCACTTGCTAAAAGAGCAAAGATTGGAAAATGCTCTGAGAAACTAAGAAACCACAACACAACACAGCAATCTGGTAAAATAAGCTAATTAGCAATACTGGAGACTCAAAATGGCAAAAAAAAAATTCCTTGCAGAAAACTATGTGCATTATGTGATTTATGTTGCAGCTTGTACTACTCTCGTTAAATTCGTTATTGAAAAGTAATCAGGAGTCAGAATCGAGAATTCTAAAATGCAGTGGTATAAATTGTAAATAATAAATGTAAAAAATGTGTAATTATTTGAAATGTATTGCTTAAGAAAATACCCTATTATATTTTTAAGAAAACACGCAGGAGAATTGAAGAAGTTTTTAGTATTGTCCTGTATTTTTTATTCAAGGAAAAAGGCCCAGCTGAGAAAGATAAAACGTACTGTGGACATTGATGAGAGGATGCTCTTTCATGGGACAGGCCACAGTAACATCCAGGCCATTTGTACATACAACTTTGACTGGCGACTTACAGGAAGTCATGGGGATGTCTATGGAAAAGGTACTGTAAGTTATGTTTTTGTTCTATTATATGATGACCAGTAAAACACCACATATATTCAAGTAGCTTAAAATTCGAATCAAGAACTTTAACTGTCAGCAGTAATTGTGATCTTTTGATGATTTGCATTGTGTATAATCTTTAGGAATAAACTGATACTCTGATATTGCTTTAATTGCTCTTTGGGGTGTGTCCTTTCAGCATTCGTTTAGGGTTGAGACATATTTGGTGTTTTTCTCTTTGTGTAATCTTTTTCTTCACAGGAAGCTATTTTGCTCGTGATTCCAAGTACTCCAGCAAGTTCTGCCACTCCACCAGCAAGCATAACTTCACACTGCAGAGACACGGCCTCGCACCGCCTATATTCCAGAGTGACCCACCATATAAGTGCATGTTCCTGGCACGGGTGTTAGTAGGGGAATACACAGTAGGTCACCCACATTTCTGTCGCCCACCCTCCAAAGACCTGAGTATCGCCAACTTCTTTGACAGCTGCGTGGACGATATGGTAAACCCGAAGATCTTTGTTATATTTGACAGCAATCAGATCTATCCAGAATACCTTATCGAATTTTACTGACGAAGGTGCAAAGGATGATTTGGAATTTTCAATTAATGAAGACACAGAAATGGTTGCTTCAGATAAAAAACAGCAAGACCTGGTATGAAGAGTCATCCCTTCTCTGTGTGTCTGTGCCAAAGCGAAGCTTTGAACATGTCTGTGATAGAAAGAACTCACATAAGACATTATGTCATTTGCCCCTTTCTCAGCATTATTATTATTATTATTATTATTATTATTATTATTATTATTATTTATTGTATTATTAAATTATTATATTTTATTTTAATTATTATATTATTTTTATTTATTTATTTTTAGGTGGATGGCTTTCCCCCATAATTTCTCCCCAGTTTGGACCGGCCAATTACCTCTCACTAGATTTCTCTTCTCTATTACAAATCAGCTACCAGCCAATGAGTGTGGGGCAAACATGTACTTCCTTCAAGCCAACAGTCCTCATGTTTCACTACTGATCATACTGTGTCACAGGGCAGCATAATACCTTCAGGGGAAAGGGTTATCTGCCCTCTTCTGTATAAATGACCTAATTGGCTGATGTCTCTGTAATTGACAGGGAAGAATAGCCACACAGTGAGCATGTCATTCTTGACACCTGGCCATGGATGACTTTGGCATCATCTGGATTAGCCCTTGTGAGCCTCGATAACAGGACACAAACTATTTTGTTGGTGCATTTGGGAGCCAGGTTCACATTTACATTCACAATTATAACATGCAACACAATTTTTTATTATACATTTTATTATAGTTTGCCATATAAGTTTATATAATTTGTCTATTTCATCTACCTCACCATAATTCTACCTCATGGCATGCAATTTTGCAAATTTCAGTTTATCATTTTATCGTCAGTCATACTACAGCATACAGTAGTGGAAAAAAACATAGCACATTAAGATAGCAAATAGTGATTTTATAAATCACCTGTCTAATATACATCATAAAATATGAAATAGTTGACTTTTTCTTCTGTTTTTCTGCTGCTAAAATTGTATGTGTCTGCTCTGAAAAGCAAAGGAGAGCAATGTAAAAGCAAAAATGCTTTTAATTGCATTCTTTCTTCCACTTTCAAAAGAAATTGATGTGCAAGAGGCACTTTTCCAGCCCAGATATTTTGCTAACTGTTTACTGATGTAAACTATGTACAGTATATACATTATATGGCTACACCTGACCATCACTTCCATATATGACTCTTCCACAAACAGTTACTACAAAATTCCACAAACTATTGCTACAAAAAAAGGCACACAATTGCTCGCAAGTGTCTTTGTATGCTGTAGCATTATTTTTCCTTCTTTGAAACTAAGAGACCCAAAGCTTTTAATGAAGGTGCCCTTTGCTGACATCAATACCATAATTTCATTAATGCTTTGTCTGAATCTGAAAATGCCCATAGCCACCCTGCAAAATCTAATGCAGAATCTAATGGAAAGCCTTTTAAATTGAGTGGAGATTGTTATAACAACAAATGGGGACTACATTTGGAACGAGATGTTCAACAGTTGCACGCATGTGATGGTCAGTTGTCCAAAAACTTTTGGTCATATAGTGTACTTTGACATTAGTGAACTCAAGAAACATTCTCAATTGAGAAACTTGGCAAAAAAAAAACTTTCATATAGTCAATGCATCTTTCAAGTGTTAGCCAAAACATACTAATGTTAAGACGAGGTAAAGAGCAGTGTCAGGAGGTGAAAAAACACGAAAGAAAATGTTAAAGTCAGAAGTCTACCTGTGTGTAGTTCAGCAGTATGAAGACCTTGTTAATTGGCGGATTAGTTGAGTCATGTGTACTGGAGCAGAGAAACACACTGAAATGTAATTTGTATCAAACAGTTCATTTGACCAGAATTGTTTATGGCCAGTTTCCTTTAGTAGCTCTTCAGCTCTGATAACTCAATGGTTATGTAAAGGTTTTGTATCAGTCACCTGTATGTGTTAGTTTATATTCTCCTAGAAAGTCACTGGTGCGGCTTTAAGATAAATCTTTAAGCCTAGGTTGTTTTGTTTTATTTAGATCAGCTTTGTCCTCACTTTATATTAATTTTTGTCTAAAGGATTTACAAGCAAAATTATTGTGTGAATGGAGAGGTGATTGAATGTGGTTATACAAACATAACACAAAACTGCATGGTGTCTATAAATGTAATAACTGTATACACTGTATAGTCTGCACAGTCAAATACAGAATTATTGGCACCTTTCCTATAAATGTGGAAAAGTATTTGAATAATTAATAACTTTTTATTTTTTACATATTATTTTATTGCATTTAGTATTTTATTTTTGATATATCTGTTAAAACAGGAACAGTAGTACATGTATTTCTGTGTAGCACTGATTTAAAGTTAATTATTGTAGTTTTGAACTATAATCCTGTTAAAAGTAGAAAGCGTTATTTCAAGATTCCTACATTTACTTGAGTAACTTTTTGGAAAGAATTTACTTCTATGAGTAGTTGTACTGCATCATACTTTTTTTTTTGTCTGGGACAATGGTTATATTTCAAATGTAGGTCAAAGTGGGGGCATATATTTATATGTATACAATTCTGTGTGTATGCACACCTCTTGTGTTAATGTGTAAACACACAAAAACACTTTAATTACATGAATGATCTTTTAATTCTGATCCAGAAATCGTCATTCAAATCTGGCTACTATGGCTACTTCTTCCCCTGATCTGTCCATCACATTGGAGTAGTGTCAGTCTAGACTCATCAGACCACATGACCCTTTTCCATTGGTCCAAAGTTGGATCAAATTCCCTAACAAACTGAAACCGACTAATAATACTTTCATTATTAGCCTCTGGTTTTTCGAATGGCCACACAGCTGTTCACGACTATCCCTCCAGTTTTTCAATAATGCATTGGACAGTTCTTAACCAATTCCAGTAATCTGGAATTCCGTTCTCTATCACAGTAACGTCTTGTCAGTGACTGTCGGCTACATCTTCCGAAATGGTTGTTTCTAAGTATTGAGAAGCTATTGACTGCATGAAGTTAAGGGTTGCCAGCTAATCATTGCCATAATTATCCAATCAAAGGCTCTTAAGCAATTTTCAGTTGTTGTTGTTGTTGTTGGCTGGTCAGTGTACATTTTGTCATCATCTCAAGCATGATTATAAATGAGTTAGCCCATATATTTAACTTATATAAAGTTTTTACACCAACTAAATCAGTTTTTGAATTATTTTGTAAAGCTGCTTTGCGACAATTACAATTGTTAAAAGCGCTATACAACAGTATAACAGTGATGTTCAAAGAGGCTGACCAAAAATGGAGGACAATAGACTTATGTTTGTAAATATTGTTAAATTGTTAAATATTGTTTAGGGGTATCTAATTTTTCCACAAAAGTTTTTCTTTTCTTTCTAATTATTTATATGGATTTAAATTATTATCTGCAATTTATGTTTATAAAATCTTTTTGTTCTCATTTTAGCAAAGGTTGCCAATAATTCTGGAGTTAAGTGTATATACAGTATGTGTTGTACAGAAGAGAGGTCTATTGTCTTATTTTTGTGTGTGTCCATGTTACATACATAAGCTGCAGACTATGAACTCTGTCAGCATCTGGAAACAGCATCTGTTACACAGTTTAGGCTGGAAAACATACAGATGATGTCTGCAATAAATGTTCCCTCCCATCAGTGATGTCACTACAGGAGTGTCTGTTCCTTCCTCTTTTACCTGTCTTACCTTGCCCAGTTAAGCTTGCCTAACTGCATTAAGTTTAAAGTGCTCAACTTTTATAGGGATTTTTTATTTACTTAATCGCCATCATGTCTGCTGATTGGGGAGGAGAAGATGATTACACTGAACCTATGGACACTTCTGATTATCCTTGGTACTGGTCCTATCAAGCAGAGTGTGGCATTTGGCACAGAACTGAGGTATTGTCTCATTTAATTACTATTTTAAAGCTCTTTCATACGTGCCTTGATGGAACAGGTTTTCCATTACAGGATGATCCAGTGAACCCCATCAGCAGCTCAGAACTGGAAATGTTTTACATTAAAAATCCATATGGAGTTATTAGTATCAAGACAGCAGCAGGGATCCTCAAAATTGATTTACATGGTAATGTCACTTCTCAGATTTGTCAAATTAAAAGACTTAATTATGTCCAGAAATATGTTTAAGAATAAATGAAAATTTTACCACATATAATATAATAGTAATTATGCTAAATCAGAAGCTATTTAATTAAGCATGATGTAAGAACAAAAAACATTGCAATAACATGTACATTTACCAACATCAGGGTTGCAGAAGACCAACTTAAGTACAGGACAGACTCAAAAATTAAAACGTTCTTTATTCGTAGAGCGTATGATCAGGTCTGTGCATTTACGTTTTGTTTTAATTATGCATGACTTCTCTTGCTTGATAAGTTCATCTTATGTGTTTCCTTTATCATGAAATGAAAGTGAAACTCCTGTTTGTTTAATGAAACAGATGCAAATGTGCAGACCAGGCTCCATCCGTACCTGCTCACTGGGAGAACATGGACTCCAAAGCACCTTTTCAGGTAGAGCTTCTGCTTCTTTCTTTTTTTCAGGTTTGAGGACTGCTTTAGGACCAGATGTGGGTAATAACGAGAGACATTTACTCGAGTAAAAAAAGTCACTTCTATGAGTAGTTTTACTATATTTTTATATATATATATACGGACCAAAGGTTTGGACACACCTTCTCATTCAAAGAGGTTGAATTTGTATTATGGCAAGAAAAAAGCAGCTAAGTGAAGAAAAAAACGGGTGGCCATCATTACTTTAAGAAATGAAGGTCAGTCCGTCTGAAAAATTGGGAAAACTCCCAAGTGCAGTCACAAAAACCATCAAGCGCTACAAAGAAACTGGCTGACATGCGACATGACCGCCCCAGGAAAGGAAGACCAAGAGTCACCTCTGCTGCGGAGGATAAGTTCATCCGAGGCACCAGCCTCAGAAATCGCAGGTTAACAGCAGCTCAGATCAGAGAGCAGGTCAATGCCACACAGAGTTCTAGCAGCAGACACATCTCTAGAACAACTGTTAAGAGGAGACTGTGTGAATCAGGCCTTCATGCTAGAATATCTGCTAAGGACAGACAACAAGCAGAAGAGACTTGTTTGGGCTAAAGAACACAATAAAGAAAACTCTTTGAATGAGAAGGTGTGTCCAAACATTTGGTCTGTACTGTGTATGTATATATATATATATATATATATATATATATATATATATATATATATATATATATATATATATATCGGACATTGTGATTGCATTTGAAAACAGTTACTCAGTACTTGACTAGTCTTTTCACCAAATACTTTTTTACTGTTACTTGAGTAATATTTTGGATGACTACTTTTTACTACTACTTGAGGAATATTATTTTGAAATACAGCTAGTCTTTTTTGACTACATTTTTTTGGCTACTCTACTCACCTCTGTTTAGGACAAAGAATTTCTGGCGAAAAGCTTTGTATAATATTATGAAATGATCACCTGGGATCAACTTTTTTTCCACCACAATTTTACAATTCGTGTGTTTATAAATATATATATATATATATATATGTGTTTATAGGATGAGTGTTTATGCGTATGTAACATTCACTAAACATACTTTGTAAATCATTTATTATGGGTTTATCCCAAGAGTTATAAGTAAAAGGTTCAATAATGCTCCTTGTAATACTAAAGTATGTTGGGAATCTGCTGGATATTCTCTTGTGTAAATATGCACACATGCAAGGGCGTTTTCCTAAATGTTTACAATTATTTCTGCTGGTAGCTGTTGATATTGAGATGTCTCTGCTACTTTGCTCTAATCTGAGGTCCTGTTTGTTAATTGGTGATTTTTGAGGCTGGTAACTTCTTTGCAGCAGAGGTAAATTTTGGTCTTGATTTCCTTCATGAGGGTCAGTTTCATTATAGTGGTTGATGGGTTTTGTAAATATATTTGACAATATTGTTTTTGCAAGAACTATTCCAGAACAGCTGATCTTTTCTTCAAATAACAATTGACTATAGTTGTTGTTGTTGTTACTCAATTACGAATTCCATGTTTTATTAAGGTGTGTTCAAATTTTTGATATTGGAGTTTTTGACAGTCATTAAGATTTAATCAGGCATGCAATCAAAATGTTCACTAGATGCTTCTGTTAAGAATGAAGAAAATTCTGTGTGTACAGCTGCCGTATTAAAAAAATATACAAAAATAAATAAAAATAACGATTTTGCTAGGATTAGTCAAAAAGGGCACGGTGGTGTAGTGGTTAGCACTGTCACCTTGCACCTCCTGGGTCCGGGTTTAATTCCCAGCCAGGCTCGATTGCCGTTTCAGTGTGCATGGAGTTTGCTGTTCTCCCTGTGCTTGGTGAGTTTCCTGCCTGTACTCTGGTTTCCTCCCACAGTCCAAATACTGTATATGCAGGCTAATTGGCATTCCCAAATTGCACGTAGTGTGTGTGTGTGTGTGTGTGTGTGTGTGTGTGTGTGTGTGTGTGTGTGTATGTGTGTGATGTGATGGATCGGCACTTCGTCCAGGGTGTACCCCACCTCATGCCCTAAGTCTCCTGGGATAGGCCCCAGGCATGGATAATGAGTGATTTGAGTAAGTGAGTTTTAGTCAAAATTCTAGGACATTTCTGCCTCTGTGGTTAGGAGTGTCAAAATAATTGTTACATGTGTATATGTGGTTCTGTGTAAATGCTACATTTTTGTCATTTGGAACCAGTGCTTGGAGAAAATGGCTGTATGACTGCTGTATTTAAATAGAATTAAAAAGAAATACTCCATCATACATATACACTAAGAGGTATCCAGGTAATTTATTCGACCCCTGAAGCATATCCTGGTTTCACAAAAACACTTTTACATAAAACATATAACATCATCACCTGCGATCTTCCACCTGATTACTCTCCATAAACAAATATATTTATATATTTTGCAATGTTTTTGGCTATTACCAACTAAATTGTTTATAATTCCTTCTTTAATTGGGTGTCTATAAGCCCTCAAACCATTTATCTGATGTCTTCCTTCTTGTTCAGGCTTTTACTGTGAGCAGGCAAACAAATGAGTTCAAGGAAGTAGAAAGATACGTGCGAGATACTGGTCTTCTGCAGGAACCTCTGAAATATGTCTACAGGATACAGAATGTTGACCTCTGGGAGCTGTACTGCAGGTAGGACCAGTATCATTCAGGTTATCATTCATTAATTATGAACAGGCTGTCATTGTTTTTATTCTGTTCTACTGTACTATTTTAGAGTAGTGTTTCTTGATCCAGGTCCTGGACTTGTTTATGAGTTTAAACCATAAGCTAGTGAAGAGAAAGCAATAAAATATGTAGGGTAGTGATACTCCAGGACTACAACTACTTTTAATCAGACTACTGGGCGAGTTTCAATTCTTCATTTGTGGCTACTGCTCACATGATCTAAATGAAAGCTCTTTGTTAATGAATACAATAAAATTTAAAAGTTAATACAAATTGTTTAAATTAATTATTAAGAATATAATTAAGAATTAAAGAGGAGATTTGAAATGACTGGAAGTGGGTTAAGAACTCTTTAACACATTATTATAACCTGGAAGTATAGTGGTGAACCATTAATATGTTGGTAGAATTGTAGTCCGAAAAATATCAAAATATCACTTAAATCTTTGGGGAAGTTGCATCCGAAAAATGAGCATTAGATATTAAAGCTACATAAGTTTAATAGTGAAAGTGTGATGGGAACTGACAGGTACTGATAGGCCTACTGTACATGTCAAACGCAGTACACTTCTAGATTTTAATGAGCTGAATAATTTTCACTATTTACACACATACTTCACACACACTACACATTCTACACACATACTTCACACACACTACACATTCTACACACACACTTCACATACACTACAAATCATACACAAAAGATGACCTGCGCCATTACGATCACCACCAAACCCAGCCCACATTGAGTGACATCAGCAACCTGGACTTTTTGGTGGTCTTAACATACTCAAAAGGCACGTAGGTTGTATGTTGCACACAGCTGGCGATGGTGCAGATCACCGGCCCAAGCACTTGCGCCATCACCACCCAGGCGCACCAGAAAGCCACGTCCACCCGTGACAATGCCTTAAACTTGCGCCATATTCAGTGACATCAGCATCCGAGTGTCTTTAGATGTTTTGGCGTGCTCAAAAGGCACACAGGTTGTACAGTGCCCCCAGGTGACATTGTCTTTTTAAGGTATTAACATTCTCAAAAGGCCACAGGTTGTGTGGTGTTCATAGGTGGCGATGGCACAGGTGATTGGGGCCGCTCATCATTGCTTGCAACTATATTTAGAGATTGTTTTCCAAAGGCAGCCTTTTTTTACCTTGCAGTTTTTGTGTACTATATTATACTGTATATACATTATTACATAACAGTTAGTTCTGACTAAGTAATCCGATTGAACAAAAGGCATTCCACGAGTGAAGATTGAGCAATGGACTGTAACTCTATGTATCACTCTGCATCACAGGTGTTTTAATAATCATTTATTACACTGGAAGTAGGTCCGTATGATCCGTAGTAGTGGAAAGGAGGGAGAGCAGCTGCCTGCCATTGTATATCCTACAAAGTTCAATAGGTTTCCATTTTAAATTCCATTGGGATTGGGGGTTGGGTACTTCCTCCAGTGGTGGAAAGCTGTTATTGTGTTGTGTTGGATGTGTTGACGGAGCAAAATAACAAAAAAAATTATAACCTGTTGATAAGAAATGCCATTATAGAACTAATGTAAAAGCTCAAAGTCATTGTGTTGTACTGCACACTCATGTGATATTGCTTTGTATTCAAACATATTAACTAGGCTAACAGCAAATAAAGGCACAAATAAGCTAATTAAGATTATGTTTGCCAAGTAAAGTAAATTCCGTGAAGTATAAAAAAAATGAATATGAATTTTTGCATGTTCTCCCCGTGCTTTGTGGGTTTCCTCCAGGTACTCCGGTTTTCTTCCCCAGTCCAAAGACATGTAGGTTAGATTAATTGGCATTCCCCAAATTGGCCATAGTGTGTGTGTGTGTGTGTGTGTGTGTGTATGTGTGTGTGCCCTGCGATGGATGGCACCCTGTCCAGCCCCCACCTTGTGCCCTAAGTCTCCTGGGATAGACTCCAGGCCCCTGTGACCCTGAATACAGGATTACGCGCTATAGATGATAAAAAGCAATATATTTAGCAATTAATTGATAAAAATCTAAATCATAATATGGACTGGTGCAATTATTTAATCACTATAGTCTTCAATTTATAACAGATAATATATGCATTGACTCATGTATATATTATCAATGCATATATTATCTGTTATAAATTGAAGACTATAGTGATTAAATAATTGCACCAGTCCATATTATGATTTAGATTTTTATCAATTAATTGTGCAGCACAAATATTATTTATCATTAATGTATCCATCTACTTTTTTTCTGTAGGAAAAAATCCCAGCTGATGAGGATAAAAGGTCATTCTGATATTGAAGAACGAATGCTCTTCCATGGCACAGGCAAAAACAATGTGCCTAATATTTGCAAATACAATTTTGACTGCAGAATATCTGATTCAGTAAGATGTGGTCACCTCTTTGGCAAAGGTTAGTTGGGTTTGATATTTTGTTGTCCTTATACCACGTCCAGTTGTTTACAAAAATTTAAATTTTCTTCTAGGTACATACTTTGCTCTTCATGCATCCTATGCAGACACATACAGCCAACGCCAGGGACACATGTGGAATGACACACGAATAATGTTCCTTGCTCGGGTGATTGTTGGAAAATATACAACTGGGCAAAAGAATCTCTGCAAACCTGATGGTGACCAAATTGAAAATATACATGACAGCTGTGTTGACAATACATTATATCCCAGGATTTTTGTTATATTTAATTCTAACCAGATATATCCGGAGTACGTGCTGGAGTATGGTGGGTAATAGGGTGAGAAAATATTCATTAAGGACACAGAAATATTACTGGTTTGTTGATTTTTAAATATAGAAGGTGAGAAGAAAATTTGGTCATTCATTTTGTGCATTCATAAAAGTGTGTTAAACAGTCTAGATAATTAGTTCTCTGTACTAACAGGTTGCTGAACTGTGGCTACTTCCCACTGGTTACACTGATTAGCTCTGTGACTGTATTTTCACTTGCTTAATTCAGTCAGGTGAAATAATTTATATGTACACATAAACTGTGGTCTGCCCGTTAATGTCCTCTGCTTCAGTGCATTGTTATAGAAGTGTGGGATCCAAATGAGCTGCAGGTCAATGAAGTAAACTAACTAAATTAGTTTGCACATAAAGCTTGATGTCTAAATGGCTAATCAGGTCACTTTTTTGCAGGTCATTATATAGAAGAAATTTATGCTTTTATCAAATTGATGTTTACTATATCTTTACAGCAAGGGTAAGTAGAATTGTAGAATTGCTATTTGAATGGAAAGTTTACTGACTATCCTTTGTGAATAACCTTTTAAGAAAAAGGTGAGCAACTGTTTCACTTGGGAAACAGTGAGAGCTGGTACATTATTTAATTTGGGTTTGGATGTTTATCTCAAATCAGTTTTTCAAAAATATGTAGTCTAGTTTCAACAACTCATGGAAAAATAAATAAGATATTGTCCAAGTGGCCCTTCCTTACAAACGTAATGCTAAGAGAAAGATGAAAGATTTGAGGGATGTTGGAAAAAGAGGAAGCAATACAATGTGCAGTATAAGAGTTATAGATTCAGAGAACCTTTCTGCATCTGTTATCAGCAGAGAAACCTGGACTAAAAGATAAATGACTGAGAAACAGTGAATATGTAAAAAGATATATATGAGGGGTTTAATGTTATAGCGAGATAGAGAGAGTGCTCTTAATCACTAGAAGTAGGCAAATTAAGCAAGATAATTTTGCCTTTTTAACAATCTGCATCAGCCGATTAACAGGGAAGCACATCTACAGTTCCAGATTCCAGCCTTGTAGTTGGCACTAATGCAGAGAATCAAAGGTGCGTCTGCAGTGTTACGTTGTTCCTGTGTATCCACAGACAATAAAATGTACAGAATCTATCCGATGTTTTCTGACTTTATTTTTGCTCAGCCACAAAAAAAACATATATAAAAACATTTACATTCTATCAGATGGAGGGGAAATAAAGAAAACCAGGCAAACAAACAAACAACAACAACAAAAAAAAAACCTTCATCATTTCATCGGCCATCGACTGCAGTGATTTTTAAAGACTAGCATAAGCAATAACAAACCCATACCGGTCAACTTCTACTAATCACCTTGTACTTGAATAACTTGGTGATGTGTGAAAAGAGGTCAGAACAGAAGTCCCTCAACAGCACTTGGGTGTCTATGCAGCAAGCAGTGTAAAAGCCCATCCAGTGTTGCCACATAGTCCAAATCACATATTGTACAGAGACCCCAGAGTAATTACGCTTGGAGTCAAATGATCATACATTCAAAATCTGTGTGCAGATTATATATTGAGTTTTCAATATATATAAATATGTCTACCAAACAAACTGCAATGGACTCCAACTGTTCAAACTGTTTTCAATTATGATTATTATGATTATTGTGGGTACTGATTATTATGCCTACATAAGCTATACTGTGCACAAATAGCTGGCTAGAATGCAATGGCATCTGACTCATCAGATCTAGGTGGAGATGAGGATGGGCTCATTTACTAGATACAGGGTCAGTTTTCTGTGACATGTGATGACACTAAATATAAAAAAATATTAAACAGACTATTAAACTGGTTAGGCTGTTAAATATATAAAATGAGTAACACTATTAAACTGTGACAGGAAATTATTGGACATTTAAGATTTTTTACAATTATGATCGTACATCATACAAATGCCCAAATTATTGTACAAATATGTTAATTATCATACATCACAAGTGCATCTGCCACATGGGGGCGAACAGACACAGTGAATATTAGACACAATTTTATCAAACAGCACCTGGTTCTGAAATATAACACTAATGTAGTTGTTGTTTGACTTTTTTCCCCCTTTAAACCGGGGTTTAGAATTTGAATATGAAAGAGGATCTGTATTCAGTACAGTAAAGTTCCAACTAAGATACTGAAGAAAAATATAAAAATATATATATACTTTTTTTTTTTTTTTTTACTAATATTTCAAAAGGAAATAACTTTTGTTAGAAAAATGTATCAGTGTTAAAATCCAAGAAGTGAATGGTTTAATTTTAAGGGTACATCATTCATCACGAAAGAATGAATAATCTGCTGCCTAAGACGCTCGCAGCTTGCACTGCACACATCTCCAGGTGTTTGTGCATCTGGTTTAGATGTCTGCATATGCTTCTCAATATGCCAATGTATACAATATGCAAATGTCTGTCGCTCAAAATCTTTACTAAAGTATTTTCACTATTGTGGTATCGTGAGGTGGAGTAATAAATAAACTTGGACGCCAGGTCTTCAGTTTAAAACTTTAATCAACGTTCCGAGCTAAACACATTGTCTGTGAACTTAGTCTCTGTCTTAATTCTTCTTCATCCCACACTGGTAACTCTACACAATAAGGAATAACCTACTCCCTCTAGTGATCAACCAATGTACTACACATATCCAACCACTATACTACAACTATGATATCCAAGAATCTAAAAATGCACATATAGTATTCTTCATATCCTCATATCTTCTTTGCATCTTATTGGATCACACAGATTAAAATGGTATACGAGGGGCATTTACGCATTAACCAAGCATTAGTGAAATGCTAGGTAAGTGCATTAGTGTAGCAGGGGATTATATAGAGGTAAATAAAGGTAGTTTTTACCCTCATAACTGTGTTCTATTATTCAGCACAATCAAAAGTCCTGGTTTGACTTGAACACCCCTTGTAATATTTGCAACCGCATTACCTAAATCACTATTATATGCATAAAGTGGTGATTGCATGAAGTGCTGCTGTGAGTGAATTGCTTTAACCTCACACTTTTACTCTATGTGCACATTGTGAGACTCCTGGAAATAAAAACACACAAGGACTTTTTTTCTTGTTACAGTACTTAAAATATAAGTTTGTGTTCTTTGCAGGCATCCACACACTTGTACACCTCTGCTCGTCTTAGACTGATATCTTTGTGCCAGTCTGGACCGAAGACACTACAAAGATCTGAAACAACCCAAATTAGTACACTGTCAGAAATGCTTATAACATTAGCAACAACAGCCCATGGGGTAACAAAGTCACAAAATATTTTAGCTGATCTCCCTCGACTGTCTTTGCTTCCACCTCCAGCACTTTGTTTATGTTAGTTTTGAATACAGAATTCAGTGTACCCCTTAACATATGCAGGATTGTTCATTTGTTGATTGTTCATTTGTATCATAACTAGAGATGGGCGAAAAATTGATTTAGATTTATATCGTAAATCTTTTGTTTGACAATTCAGGTATTATTACACTGACTCCAGAATGTGCTTTTTTATATGCAATTTGAATGTTTATTTGTTTGCATTTAAGGGTTGTTTATAATTGTAACAAAATGAACAAAAAATATATTGAATTATATTTAAATAAAAAAGTTATATTTAAAAATACAATCAGCACCTACAGTAGGTATCGTGATAGTATTGTATTATCGTGTTGATAGTATTGTGTACTTATCAAATAGAGGGACTAGCTATCTAGCTAGTTTTGTACCAATCACCTGTATATATATATTTTTTTTTCTTGTTTTTGAGAAATAATGGAATGTTTGGTTACACAAACATAGCACAACACTGCATGGTGTTTATAAATGTAATAACTGTATACAATGTACAGTCTGCATTTAGTCTTATGAAGCACCGATTTAAAGTTAATTGACATTTCAATAATTATTATGGTTTTGAACTATAACCCTATTTACGGTAGAAAGGGTTATTTCACAATTCATAATTAATTGTCTCTGGGACAATCTATCTCTGACCAACAATCTGATTATCTTATAAATTACTTCTAGGCATAAAGATGGAAAAGCAACAAATTTGGGGGCATGTGTTTGCATGCTTCTTGTATGTTAAAACAATGTCCTTTTTTCATCATGGCTTTGTCATTCTGGAATATGCTCATTTTATCAGGGGAGAAAAAAAAAGTATAGATGTGATAACTTTGGTCATTCAGTACATTCATGTCACCAGCTGACTTCATTTTATTGCAACATAATATTGTTGAGTGTAGACCTGACCAACTGAAGCAACCCTGATCATCCCACTGCCTACAGTATCTTCTACAGTGGGCACTATGCATAATGGATGTATTGATCCATGCACTTCCTTTCTTACCCTGATGTGTCCATCACTCTGGGATAGGGTCAAGGTGCGTGTGTATCAGCATGAAGTCACCTGTGAAGTATACTTCACAGAGTGTTTAGTCATGTTTAGGGAGATTCCAAATCGCAGGAAATGAAAATGTTAATTTCAAAGGGAACTGCAAACATGTAGGGAACCACTGAACAAGAGGTCTTCTCTTCACTGGAAAACTGAATGAAAAATTTTGAAGTGAAAAAATGGAGCTAAAAAAAAAAGAGGATTTTTATATTTATATATCATTATTATCGAGAACATCATATTAATAGAACAGAATAATACATTTGAATAAAAATTATATATTTTTTATTTAATCAAGATTTCCGTAGTATAATATACAGTAGACTAGTTATCTGTAAAAAAAAATCTCCTTACATCTTGTAAATGAATCAATAATTTATTTACGTTATACATGTTTCAATAGCAAATGTTTTATGATGGTATCAGTTTTTGGTTCACTCACTCACTCATAATCTATACCACTTAATCCTGTATTCAGGGTCACGGGGGGCCTGGAGCCTATCCCAGGACACTTAGGGTACATGGCAGGGTACACCCTGGACAGGGTGCCAATCCATCGCAGGGCACAGACACACACATACACTCACTCATTGACACACTACGGGCAATTTGGGAACGCCAATTAGCCTAACCTACATGTCTTTGGACTGTGGGAGGAAACCAGAGTACCCAGAGGAAACCCACCAAGCACGGGGAGAATATGCAAACTCCATGCACACAGAGACGGGAATCAAGCCTGGCCAGGGATCGAACCTGGACCCTGGCGGTGCAAGGCGACAGTGCTAACCACTACACCAATGTGCCGCCTGGTTTTTGGTTCAATAAATATTTAATACTTAATGTCACTAGTGTGAAGTTTCCACAGCAGTAGCAACAGGTATAAGCCGAGGTGCTTATGACACCATGGTTACGCACAGAGGAAGTGACGTCTGCACTGGTGACTTTGCAGGTTGTTTCAAATGGTGGAACTTTGTCATGGGAAGTTCCCTAAACTGATATTCCCTGCACATGGGATATTTAAATAATAAGGTGCCACTCACTGCATCAGTTAGGGTTAAAATAATCGTGGCCAGCTGAAACATATTATCCACTGCAGTGATTACACTATGTAACAAATTTTCACTTTTGTTCTGTTCCTGGGTTGAAAGTGTATTTTGCTAATCTGTTAGGTCTAGAACAGAAAGGAAATTGCTGTTATTCCAGAAAAACTTTGCTTCTGTGACTGGGACAGTGAAATTTTGAAAATCGCGTGTTTTCGAGAAAATTCTCGATTCGCTTTCAATGCCGAGCTTCCTCCTAGAATATTCCTGAACTCCTAGAGTTGTCCAGATGTTTCTACAATTCTCCTGAACATTCTAGAATGTTCAAGAAACTTCCAGAACTTTCGAGAAATTCTCAGAACTTTCTAGAACGTTCGAAAAGTAGCTATACAAGTATAAAAGCACAGGTGTCTTGAACCAAGATTCCAATTCGTGTTATTGCTGACTGAAAGGATAACGATTCGTAGTTGAAGAGAAGTTATTTATTTGATATGGCATCAAGAGGTTGTTTGCATCCAGCTGATTCATTCTGCTACATGTGCGGACAATTCATAAAGACAAGAGCGAAAAAGTATTCCGTGGAAGCAAGTCGTACAGTATAATGTGCTTATGCCAAAGCTGCACATCGAGTTAGGCCTCATTAAGCAATTTGTCACTGCTCTTGACAAGGAGTCAGCAGCATTTAAATACCTCCAAGATCTTTTTCCAAAGCTGTCCGAGGCTAAGGTCAGGGCTGGTATCTTCGTCGGACCACAGATCAAGAAGATCATAGAATGTGAGGATTTCGCAAAGCTGTTGAACAGGATGGAGAGAATGGCTTGGAGCAGTTTCGTTGCAGTTGTTCATGGCTTCCTAGGTAATCACAAAGCTGAAAACTATGTGGAGTTGGTGCAGACTCTCATAAAGAATTACGCCAAAATGGGATGCAGAATGTCTCTGAAAGTCCATATCCTTGATTCGCATCTCGACAAATTCAAGGAGAACATGGGCGCTTACTCTGAGGAGCAAGGCGAGCGCTTTCATCAAGATATATTGGACTTTGAACGTCGTTACCAAGGACAGTATAACGAAAACACGATGGGGGACTAAATTTGGGGGCTACTTCGAGAAAGTGATTCACAGTACAATCGTAAATCTAGAAAATCTATGCATTTCTGAACCTTGTTGAGTGGTTTCCGACTGTGTTTGTCTATTCCTTGTGCAATTTTTTGCATTTTACATTTTATGGAAAAAAAATATTTTCACAAAAAAAACGAGTTTTCTTCGTGCTGTTGTCATGAAAGCAAAGTTTGTGCTTAATGAAGTCATTTTTTCACATACTTTAGACATAAGCAATTAAAATATAACACTTAGAAGCCAGGAACAAAAATTGTGTTACATAGTGTTATCCAATCAAAGGCTTTTGTTTTTTGCTAGTCAAATTATTCGTTCCACAGCCCCAAAATATAAATACATAAAAAAAATGTATACAAAATATAAAGTAAAAATAAAACAAATTAACCAGCACTTTACCTTTGAAAAGAATCGGGTGTTTCTGTGTAGAGCAGAGAGTGAGTGTAAGCCTGTGTTAAGGCAACGGGGCTGTGTGAAGGCAACAGGGTGGGGCGGGGGGAACTTTCACACACACTTTGTGTGCATAGTGTCAAATGACATGTGCTGCAGGCTGATACAGAGAGAGAGAGAAAATGGATCTTTAAGTCTCTCTAATGAGACTTTCTTTTGCTTTACACGTACGCAAACACGTGTGTTATAATACACGTGCGCTGTACACGCATGCAGACACAAACAAACACAAAATAAAAGATGTTTTATGCACACACATGGTCACAGTGTTAGATTAAACAGTACACGGGCACACGGATGTTGATTATACCAGTGAGAGACGAGCACTAAGACTCAGCAGGGGAGACGATTACCCACAATTCCGTAACGCAAGACAGAGAAGAAAACCGTTGGCTCAGTTATGATCACGTGACGCTCGGCGGCAAAACAAGAATACATCATACATGATTCTCATAAACCAAAACCTGTTCGTTTTTGTCAAAATTTATTTAAAAAATCTTTGCTCGTCTTGCGGAACACTTGCAAACCGTGTTACTCGCAAACCGAGGTTCCACTGTATAGTATAATAATATAAAGGTCCATTTTGATTTGTAAAAGATTTCTTTTACATGTGTTACAACCTGCTGGGGGCAGGTTGTTTGTTGTTGTATATATGTATTGTATTATTGCAATTTTTGATGTTCATTAAAAATCATGTGTAATTTTTTTTTCTCATTTTAATATAAGTAGGCTCAGGAATTATATTATATATAGAACTAAACTAATAAATGTTCCCTCCCATGATGTCAGTACGGGAGTGTCTGTTGCTTTCTCTTTTACCTGTCTCACGTGGACCATTTAAGCTCATCAAACTGCAGGAATTTTAGAGTGCTACCTTAAATTCTATAGAGGATTTTTATTTACTTAATCTCCATCATGTTTGCTGGTTGGGGAGGAGAGGATGATGGGCAGGTCAGTCAATTCCTAATTCCAATCCAGGACTTGCAACTCTCCTGTGCCTCTCTATCAGTTTGCGTGATTGTCTCCGCCCCCGATGACGTCATCATTGGCCGACGGTATTTAACCACTCCAGAAGCTAGCGCTGGCAGCATCTTTTGACTATGCAGCATATTCTTTGCCTGTTGTGTGTTTGCGGCTTCTGGTGGTTGATGTATGGAGTTTGGTTCATTTATCTGGTCCATGGGACTACCCTTGTGGCTTAGTAATCCTGTGAAACTTAGTTATCTTCTGTGTGTAAGTAAATGTCTAAACTCTGTATAAGGTGTTACTGTTTTATGTATATACTTCTTTTTTCCCACTGTTTGTAGGGGTGTGGCTGCCATTTTTTTTGGTTGTGGGGTGTGGGAGGGGTTTTTCCCCCTAACTGTTTATGGATAGGGAGTTGGGGCAGAAGATTGCATTTTATTTCTGTTTTCCTTTGCAGGGAAGGTGGAGTTCTTCTTACCCAGTTATTTCTGTTTGTTTTGGCCTTGGTCCACCCTGAAGGTTACACAGGTTATCTTGTAAATATAATGCTTCCTTCAATATATAATTTACACTCTACTATGTGTGTTTCTTCCTTGGGTTTGACAGTACCACTTATCACTCGCACTTAATATCGCTGTGCGGCCCAACCCTAGACTGGGTCGTAACACAAGGGATTCAAAGCTTGCTTATATTGTAAAGGAACCCCAGTTCATTAACTTTATTCAAATTGTTTTAAGACCGCTTAATCTATTAGGCTTGCTGGGATTATCACCTGTAAAATTGATCTTCAGGCTATTCTCTACCTCAGTAAAGTTTTTTGGTAGTTTTCCTAGCTGCTTTGTCCTTTACTTTGTAGAATTGTCTGACATAACCCCCACATCCTCAGAACTTTAGCAGAGGAGATAGCAGTGATGCACATTTTAGTTATAGTATATGGGTATCAGTGGTTGGTAGTAATGCGTTACATTTACTTAAGTACCTTTTTGGGGAAAAATGTGCTACTATGAGTAGTTTTTTCACTAGGCTTTTTACTTTGAAGAAGAAACTCTACTCTTACTCGGCTACACTCGACTCGTTACTTTTCTACCATTTATTTTACACATGCTGCCGGTGGATCTACTGCATCACTGTTTCACCAGGCAGCTGCAATAACAATGTAGTCAGGCAGCATTGTGGGGAAAATCTTCAGCTGGCATCATATACAAAGCAAGTTTCACTTTCCAAAAGAACAGCTTTATACTGTGGTGTCTTCTCTATCTGCCAAAACAGACACACACATACTTTTAGCATATAAAAACACGACTTGTAACCTGAGGAAATATGTTGCAGTTAGTTTAGCTGTTCCATTGATTTGTTGCAGTGTTGGTATATAGAATTATAATAAGTAAATAATTATATGCATACAGTGTGTATATATACACACACACACACACACACAGATGTATATAATTATTGTAATTTATTCGGACATTACGATTGAAACATTTACTCAGTAGTTGAGTAGTCTTTAAACTAAATACTTTCTTACTTTAATCTAAGTACTGTAATATTTTGATTAACATTTTACTTCTACTTGAGTAATTGTTTTATATAAATGTTAATTAATAAATGTTTGTTATACAGCTACTTTTACTTCAATAATAACTTTCAATCATTTGCCACAAAATGTTTTCACAATTAGTCCTTTTATTACAATTTTTCAGAATGTTCATTAAAAATCATGTAACTTTTTTTTCCCCCTCATTTTAATAAATGTAGGTTCAGGAATTGTATTATATCTAGAACTAAACTAATAAATGTTCCCTCCCATCAGTACGGGAGTGTCTGTTGCTTTCTCTTTTACCTGTCTCACCTGGACCATTTAAGCTTGTCAAACTGCAGGAATTTTAGAATGCTACCTTAAATTCTATAGAGGATTTTTATTTACTTAATCACCATCATGTTTGCTGGTTGGGGAGGAGAGGATGATGACACTGAAACTATGGACACTTCTGATTATCCTTGGTACTGGTTTTTATCAAGCAAAGACTGGCATGTGGCAAAGATTTGAGGCATCATCTCATTTTTATTACTGTTCCAAAGCTCTTTTCTAGCTGCTTTCATGAAACATGTTTTCCTCTACAAGATGATCAAGTGAACCCCATCAACAGCTCAAAACTGGAAATTCTTTATCTTAAAAAGCCATTTGAAGTTAACATCCACAAAGCAGCAGGGATCCTCAAAATAGATTTTAGTGGTAATGTCACTTCTCAGATTAATACTTAAAATAACTTTTGTGGACTATAAATGTTACATTTTATGGAGCATGTAACTTTTAGAGTAATTCCGTAGAAGCTAGCTACATTTGCTGCAGCTGCATAACATTTTAGATGTACTAAATTTAGGGTACTGGATGACCTAAAGACAGGACAAATGCAAAAATCTAAACGTTCTTTGTTCCCTGAGCATGTACATTTTATTTGAATTAAAGCTTGACTACTCTTGCTTGCTTGAAGTGTTTTGTGTTTTACCTTTTATCATGAAATAAAATATTATTAATCTGACTCCTCATCCCCAAAACAAGAGCAAAAAACCTTCCCAACAGTGTTTGACTGATGATACATAGTAAGTAACTCAGTAAGTAAGCTAGTGTAAGGATCTCTTCAATGATGGAAACGTAATCACTTTTGTAAGTTATAATAAAAGTTCTGGATAAGAATGTCTGCCAAATGCTTAAATGTAAAGGAAATGAAACGAAATTCCTGTCTGTCTAATGAAACAGATGCAAATGTGCAGGCCAGGCTCCATCTGTATCTGCTTATTGGGAGAACACGGATTCTAAAACACCTTTTATAAGGTACAGCTAATGATGAAAACACAAACTAGACATTTTAGTCAGGTTTGTGGATTGGTTTAGGACATAGGATTTCTTATCAAAAGATACAGGGAAGTGTTTAATATTGTTGAATAACCTACTGTATCAATGACAGATTTATATCTAGATCTATATATCTATAATTTGGCTCCAAACTGTATCCTTATGTTTGTCTATGGGTGATGAGCATCTACTGTACAATATCAACATGTGTGCATGGGCACAAAGAGAATAGCCCTTAAAAATGGTAAATACAGGGTAAAGTTCATATTATGTTTGGCAGCAAATTGGATGAAAAGATGAATAGATTTTAAAGGCTTTAAAAAAAATGTACAGTTTAAGGATTACCGTGGAATTCAATAAGCTTTCACTTTTCTTCATTTTGCTTTATGCACATTGGAGCACATCAATTTGTGGCTACCTGTGGGTATGTAGCTCAGTGGTAGAGCACATGCTTTGCATGTATGGGGCCCCAGGATCAATCTCTGGCATCTCCATGAAGCAGTACATTTTAAAGGGCAGTGGTGGCTGAGTCGGTTAAGGTTGAGGGTTACTGGGCTACTCATAAGCACTGCCAGCCAGACTTCTATTGTTGAGCCCTTGAGTAAGGACCTTAACCATGTCTGCTCCAGGGGGGCTGTATCCTAAGTGATCCTGTGCTCTGACCCCAGCTTCCTAACTTGGATATACAAAAAAAATAAATAATAATAATTATATATATATTTCACTGTGCTGTGAGGTACATATACAGTAGCAGTTCTCTTCTCTTATTTGCATACTATGAACTAAGCTAACAAATGTTCCCTCCCATCAGTGATGTCAATACAGGAGTGTCAGTTTCTTCCTCTTTTACCTGTGTCACCTGAACCAATTAAGCTTGTCTAACTGCAGGAAGTTTAGAGTGCTACCTCCAGATTTCATAAAGGATCTTTATTTACTTAATCACCATCATGTTTGCTGGTTGGGGAGGAGAGGATGATGACACAGAACCTATGGACACTTCTGATTATCTTTGGTACTGGGTCTATCAAACAAAGTCTGGCATGTGGCAAAGATTTGAGGTATCATCTCATTTTATTACTGTTCCAAAACTCTCTTCTAGATGCTTTCATGAAACATGTTTTCCTTTACAGGATGATCCAGTGAACCCCATCAGCAGCTCAGAATTGGAAATGCTTTATGTTAAAAACCCATGTGAAGTTATTAACATCAACACAGCAGCAGGGATCCTCAAAATTGATTTTTGTGGTAATGTCACTTCTCAGGTTAATACTTAAAACTACTTTTGTAGTAGTTTAAATATGTATAAATATGTTAATAAATAAATGGAAAATTTTACTTTTAGAGTAATTATGCTAAATCAGTAGAAGCTAGCTACATTTGCTACAGCTGCATAACATTTAGATTTACTAAATTTAGGGTACTGGATGACCAACCTAAGGACAGGACAGATGCAAAAATTAAAACGTTCTTTGTTCCCTGAGCATGTGATCAGGTCTGTACATTTACATTTTTTTTATTAAAGCTTGACTACTCTTGCTTGCTTGAAGAGTTCATCTTGTGTTTTACCTTTATCAGGAAATACTTTAAATTTTCAATTCAATTTTATTTATATAGCGCTTTTAACAATTGACATTGTCGCAAAGCAGCTTCACACAATCAAAAGAAGTAAGTTTAAAAAAAAAAAAAAACTTCCCAACAGTGTTTAACCGATGGTACTGTACATAGTAAGTAACTTAGTAATAACCCAGTGTAAGGATCTATCCAATGATGTAAACTTAAGCACTTTTGTAAGTCACTCTGGATAAGAATGTCTGCCAAATGCTTAAATGTAAATATAAATAAAATGAAAGCGGAACTCCTGTTTGTCTGATGAAACAGATGCAAATGTGCAGACCAAGCTCCATCTGTACCTGCTCACTGGGAGAACACGGATTCTAAAACACCTTATGAGGTACAGCTAATGATGAAAACACAAACTATACATTTTAGTCAGGTTTATGGATAGGTTTAGGACATAGGATTTTTTTATCAAAAGATACAGAGAGGTGTGGAATAATATCACCTACTGTGTCAATGACAGAGTTTCTATAATTTGGCTCCAATCTGCATCCTTAAGTGTTTGTTATGGCTATGGGTGATGAGCATCTATCATCTATCTGTACAATATCAACATACATGCATGGGCACAACTCTTAAAAATGGTAAATACAGGGTAAAGTTTATTTTATGTTTGGCAGCAAATTGGATGAAAGGATGAATAGATTTTAAAGGCTTTATTTATTTATTTTTAATATGTGCAGTTTAAGGATCACCATGGAATTCAATAAGCTTCACTTTTCTTCATTTTGCTTTACATGTACAGTACGTACACTGGAGCACATCAATTTGTGGCTACCTGTGGGGATGTAGCTCAGTGGTAGCGCACATACTTCGCATGTATGAGGTCCCAGGCTCAATCCCTGGCATCTCCCTGAAGCAGTACATTTTAAAGGGCAGTGGTGGCTGAGTCAGTTAAGGCTGAGGGTTACTGGGCTACTGATAAGCACTGCCAGCCAGACTTCTATTGTTGAGCCCTTGAGTAAGGACCTTAACCATGTCTGCTCCAGGGGGGCTGTGATCCTGTGCTCTGACCCTAGCTTCCTAACTTCCTAACCATATATACACACGTGGACAAAATTGTTGGTACCCTTCGGTCAATGAAAGAAAAACTCACAATGGCCACAGAAATAACTTTAATCTGACAAAAGTAATAATAAATAAGAATTCTATGAATGTTAACCATTCAACGGAATTATTAAAAAAAATTAACTCATGGAACAGGCCTGGACAAAAATGATGGTACCCCTAGAAAATAATATGGAAATATAAAACTAAATATGGAACATATACCCAACATGCAGGGCTGTGGGCTGATGTTGCCATTAGCAGAAAAGGACAGGCATAGGCACAGAGGGTTTCTTTAAACAAAAGTCTTTTTTGTTAACAAAACAAATAAAGAGACAAAACAAAGAAACACAGGCTCTTTCGCTCAACACGGGAAACATGGAGCTGACACTAAACAAAGACAAGACAAACTAGGAACAAGACGAACGGGAGATGAGCCAAACCAGAGAGACCAGAGGCAGGAGAGAGTGGGGATGAGAGAGACTACAGACAAGGCGAGACCAAAAACGGGACGGGTTAGTAATTAGTTGGGTTAGTATCTACAGTAAACTGGTTATTGTAGAAGTGGTAATGACCTAACCATGTTAGTACCTAATAAGGTTAGTATCTAACCAGATTAGTAGCCGAACCTACATGGGAAATGAACACACACAAGGCTACTCACATAAGAGTCTAAACCATACTACCGGCCAATCCTACTAGAAACTAAACCTACTAGTGGCTAAGCAATCATGTGTCTAAACGTATAAATAATCTTAACATAAAGAGGCCTAAACATACCTGGAAACATACAGGAAAACAAGAGGCAAACAAACACTGGAGACACACAGAACAGTACTTACATAAGACAAGAGACAAACTAACAAAACCAGCTTCATAAATCAAAAGCACAATGAACATGAATATAACCAAAACTAGAGCCTTCTTAAAACAGAGGTTACATAACATAACTTAAACCAAATACAAAACCAAAATAAATGCCCACATGACGTAACTGATCCTCGAGCCAGTTTCCCAGAACAAACAGCTATTTAAAGAAGGTTTAATGAGCTACCTCGGTTCAGATGAGCTCCCTCATCACCTGACTGAGGTGCATTCTGGGAAACTGAGTCTATAAACACAAAACTACAAAAAACACACATGCAAAATTATTGGGCGGACAGCCCTCACTAGTGCTGAACCCTTACAATACAGTACATAACCATACATAGTTTGCTTTAGTTTACATTCAGCCATGAACTCATTCAAAATGTACACCAGAGGAATGGTAAAACTTGTTTGATTACAGCATAAAGCTTTTTAGGTAATTAATCATTTATCTAGGAAAATCCTATCTTTAGTGGTTAGGACTATACTTGTATCTGTGGTTTTGTGAAAGTGCCACATTTTTGTTATTTGGAACAAGAGTTCAGGAAATAATGAATCTTGTATTTAATATAAATTCTCCCTCAGACATCAATTAGTGTCTTCATTTAACACAAAGTGTGTCAAGGTTGAGGTGTGGATCCAGCCCTCTAATGATTATTCCTTATTCATAAATGACAAGTGTGTTCAGCATGTCCAGCAAATGTGTCCCAAAAACAACTATGAGGAATTCTATGAGGAGGAGATGGACACATCCGGGCCTAACTGGCATTGGTTTTACCTGGCAGAATGTGGAGTCTAGCATATTTTTGAGGTAAGCTTCAGTTTTTTGTTTTTAAATTAGTCTCCTGTGTGTCTGGAGTGCACAGCTTTAGAAGGCGTGTTACTTCAGTGAAATCACAAAATCATTGTGGCCGGGAGACATACACCTCCCTGGTTGATGCTTGTTTAGAAGCTAAACACTTACTTATCGTTTGCATGTTCGGTCTGCACTCTTTTATGTTCTTTGCAGATTGATCCCAGTGCAGGATGCTCGGTGACCAGCGAACAGATTGAAGCAAACTACAACAGGAATCAGCATGGCTCCATGGATTTCTATACACCTAAATATAGTTACAGATTAGACTTTTCAGGTGGCATTTTAAACTAGACTTTAAACCAGGCAGTCTGAAATTTCCCACGTCCAGTGTTTACCTAATCTGACTTGTATTAATGTGTCTTTGATTTGTAGTTATGAAGCAAATCAACGTCACAACTGGAAAACAGAGATCGATAAAACGGGCTCGGCATTCTGCCACTGGATTTAGGTAAATCATTTATGCAAATCACAGGGTGTAGTTGCCTTTCTTTCTTACTCTCTCTGTTTATCTGCCTGTCTTCTTATATTTATTTAGTCTATTTATTTATCTAAAAAGTTGTCATTCAGTTTATATCGCAACATGCAGCCAATGCATTTAGACTGATGGTTTCATTATTTTATTCTCAGATTTATCTGTGATAACCTAGCTCTACCAGTCCCCAGTAACTGGGAAAGAGTTAACACAGATGAGCCATATCAGGTAGAAAACATATCTCTAACTCATATTATTCAGAATATCCATCAGGCTCCCTATGTGACCTTGTGTTTTTGTCCCTTAGCTCATCCCTCTGTGCCGAGACACATTTGGGTACAACGATGTGGCCAGGCTGTATGAGAGGACCATGTCTCAACCTATAAAATCAATTCAGAGGATACAGAACCTGGATCTCTGGGAGTTTTTCTGCAGGTGTACAACTCTCTGTCAATGCCTATTTGTACATTGCTGCACGTGTGAATACAGTAGAAAATCTTTCAGGTTTCTGCAGCTCCCTAGCAGAGATTATGCCTGTAGAATCATCTCTCATGAGATAAATCATGATAAATCTCACTATATATACACATATATATATATATATATATATATATATATATATATATATATATATATATGTATGTATATATACACAGTGCCCTCCATAATTATTGGCACCCCATGGTTACATTTTTTTTAAAAGCTTAAAAAAAGCATTTTTGTTCTAACATAAGACCACAATGGAAAGAAAGGGAAATTCCAACCTTTAATTCAAGTGCATTTATTCAGTGGAAAAAAGAAATAATTCATTTACATCAAATCATGGGTGCCACAATTATTAGCACCCCTGATGTTAAATACTTTGTACAACCCCCCTTTGCCAACAAAACAGCACCTAATCTTCTCCTATAATGTTTCACAAGATTAGAGAACACAGAAAGAGGGATCTTCAACCATTCCTCTTTGCACAATGTCTCTAAATCATCCAGTGACCTGACTTCTCTCCTCTGCACTCTCCTCTTCAGATCACTCCATGGGTTTTCAATAGGGTTGAGGACTGAGGACTGAGATGGCCATGGGAGGAGCTTGATTCTGTGTGTGGTACACCATTTCACAGTAGGTGAAGTACATGAGGTGCTTTTCTGCATACTCATCTTTTGTGTTCCGCCATACCCCCTTAGAGTGTTTGTTGTCAAAAAGCTTTATCTTGATCTCATCTGACCAAAGAACACGATCCCAGTTGAAGCCCCAGTACCGCTTAGCAAACTCCAAATGTTTGCGTTTATGATTGTGACTGAGAAAAGGTTTTTTCCTTGCATGACTCCCAAGAGTTTGTTGGCATGTAGATAGCGTCTGATGGTTGTTTTGGAGACTTTGTGACCCCAAGATGCTATCATTTGTTGCAGTTCTTTAACAGTGAGCTTTGGAGAATTTTTTATTTCTCTTACCATCCTCTTCACTGTGCGTGGAGGCAAAATAAACTTGCGTCCTCGTCCAAGCTTGTTTACTACTGTTCCAGTTTTTTTAAAACTTCTTAATGATTGCTCTCACAGTAGATATGGACAGGTGCAGGCGGGTGATTATTTTCTTGTTCCCATTGCCTGACTTGTGAAGGTCAACACACATCTGCCTTACATGAATGGTGTGTTCCTTTGTCTTTCCCATGTTGAAGAGTGGATAAGAGAAATGGCCTCTGTGTCACGTCATATTTATACCCCAGGGAAGCAGGAAGTGATAAATTACTAATTAAATGTTCCTAGATACTCTGATCATCTTTGTAAACTACTGTAGGAATGACAGAAATACTTCAATTACGTTTATTTTCTAGGAATTGTTAGGGGTGCCAATAATTGTGGAACAGTGGTGTGGTTATTTTATGAAAAATAATTATTTGTTAGTTAGGGATTTTTATTTCCCCTTAAAATTCACTTTATATTCACATTATATTTTTCTACAATATTTTGACAATATGCTTCTGCAATAAAAACTGAATTTATTTTAAGTTTTTTAACTCATCTTAAACAGGGGTGCCAATAATTATGGAGGGCACTGTATATATATATTTTTGGCTTTTTTTGCAGAGGTGGCACCATGAAGCATTCACATGAGGCGAGGTCTCATGGGGCAAAGGGTAATTTTGTTTAGGAAGAAAGGGAAGGAAAAGGTTAAAGGAGGGAGGAAGGAAAAAAGAGAAGGAAAGATGTGTGCCTGCAGGTCTGGTGGGCAGTGCCCTGCTGGCATGCGGGCACAGACTAGTAAGCAAGGGCGGTGGGCAGAATGGCAGCATGGGCAGTGGCGCCTGCGTGGTTAACTCACGCTCACCTGTCCGGGGGTGGCTCTCCTGTAGACAGGGTCTCAGATAGGAGTCCTCTGTGACGGCGGCTGAACAGCTGTCCCTGGATGGTAATGTGTACATCCGAACAGCCTTTTCCTCCTCTGCGGCAGGGTCACGAAATCCAGCTCCGTTGAGAGTTACTGAGCCACCGGGAAATCCAGCAGTGAGCTCGTGGCAGTCCTTGTTGTGCAGATCAAAGTCTCTTTCCACTCGCCTCTTTGAAGTCCCTGGGCCTCGTTACATTGCCCCACTCGTGTGCCACTCTTCCTCAGTTAGGTTCTGCATCGCACTCTGCCCTGAAGAAAGTCCAGTTACCCAACACACCCCAAGCTATACTCTTCGATGTGCTTTATACCAAATGGAGAAGCCCAGGATCCATTAAAGGAGATAACTAACCAGCCGTGGTTCTTCCCGCAGCCCTGCTCCTTTGCACATTTGCAGGGCTGCCTACCTAGTGAGCGAGGAGAGATATTAGATTTAGGCGCATGCCCGTCATATATTTATTTATATAAAGGAACCCTACAATCCCTACCCCTACAATTTTACCAGGTTCCTATTGGTAGAAGCTAAATCTCTGAGTCTTGATAGCTCTAAAGAGGAGGTGAAGCCATTTCTCATGGAGAAATATAGTGACCCAAACAGCCGTCTTCTTGAAAACCCAGAAATTACCATGGCAGAGCCGCAAGCTCAACACCAATGGATCAACCTGGAAGAAACTCCAGGAAGTGGTTAAAAAAAAAGAGCAGCTTCAGCCCAAGGTCAGCCCAACTGTATACCCTACAGGTTGTATAAGAAGTGCCCACGGCTTCTCCGGCAGCTGTGGAAGCTGATCCAGAGGATCTGGAAAAAAGGCACCATTCCATCGAGCTGGCAGAAGGCAGAAGGATGCTTTGTCCCCAAAGAGGAAACCTCAGTGAGCATAACCCAATTTAGCACCATTTCCCTACTTAGTACTGAATGCAAAATATTTTTCTCAGTGTTGGCAAAGAGAATGTCCACCTATAGGAATGAAAACAGATATGTCAACACCTCAATCCAAAGGGGTGGAATTCTAGGATTTACAGGATGACTGAAACACACAGGGGTCCTAAACCAGATGATATATGAGGCAAAGGCGAAAAAAGGTGACCTGACAATTGTTTGGTTAGACTTGGCTAATGCCTACAGGTCCATCTCCCACAATCTAATCAGAATAGCGCTGAAGTACTACCATATCCCAGACCACATCAAGATAATGATCAGCAGCTACCTGAGATCACACACTGGCAGCATTGAGAAAGGAGCAGTCGAGACACTTGTGTAGCTGCCGCTCCTGAGTAGAGAGAGGGGGAGAGAGAGAGAGAGAGACAGTCGCACACCATAAACGCCAGCAGGGGTACGAGTCCTCTGCTTGAGTGCTGGAGGGATCGGAATCTGGAGAAAGAAGAAACGATAAGTTTAGTGGTCACTCTATGGATACCTTTCTCTCCGAATAGCGGATCCTTTGCCCTTTTATAGGCGGCTGATGACAGCAGGATGGTAGACGATAAGCTGCCGGCCGTAGCGAGTTAAAGCGCCCCGCCCCTCGTTCAAGTTCAGGAGCGCTGTCTATGGTGCTCTCATCCTTTAGTCGAGCGTGAAAAATTTGAATCAATTTTGACTTGAAAACCGAGCAAGTCTTGGTTTATGCTTGGTAGAACGCATGCGCTTCTTGTTTTGATGCCGAGCGTCACGTGATCACAACTGAGCTAATGGTTTTTCTCCTGCAAGTGCTGTGCGTCTCTCACTCATATGGTCAACATCCATGCACTGTTTACTATAACACTGTGACCACGTGTGTGCGTGTAAAGCAATCTTTTATTAGTATCTTTTTACTGAAGAATGAAAGAAATTTTTAAGTATTGTCCTCAATTTTTAATTAAAGAAAAAAGGCCCAGCTGAGAAAGATAAAACGTACTGTGGACATTGATGAGAGGATGCTCTTTCATGGAACAGGCCACCATAACATCCAGGCCATCTGTACATTCAACTTTGACTGGCGACTTACAGGAAGTCACGGAAACGTCTATGGAAAAGGTATTGTGAATTATATCCTGCTTTTCCATTTTAGGATGACAAGTGAAATAGCTTAAAATGTGAATCATGAACCTTAAATGTAAACTGAAATGATTATCTTTTGATGGTCATTTGCATGGTGTATAATCTTCTTAAGGAATAAACTGAACAATGTTATTGTTTTCACAGTGTCCTTTCAGCATTAGCTCAGTGTTGATATACATATTTACTGTTTTGTCCTTGTGTAATCTTTTTCTTCACAGGAAGCTATTTTGCTCGTGATGCCAAGTACTCCAGCAAGTTCTGCCACTCCACCAGCAATCATAACTTCACACTGCAGAGACACGGCCTCGCACCGCCTATATTCCAGAGTGACCCACCATATAAGTGCATGTTTCTGGCACGGGTGTTAGTAGGGGAATATACAGTAGGTCACCCACATTTCTGTCGCCCACCCTCCAATGACCGGAGCATCACCAACCTCTTTGACAGCTGCGTGGACGATATGAAACACCCGAAGATCTTCGTAATATTTGACAGCAGTCAGATCTATCCTGAATACCTTATCGAATTTTACTGACAAAGGTGCAATGGATGATTTGGACTTTTCATTTAGTGCTGACACAGGAATGGTTTCTTCAGAGAAAAAAACAGCAATTACCTTGTATCAAGAGCCGTTACTTCTCTGTGTGTCTGTGCCAAAGCTAAGTTTTGTACATGTCTGTGATAGAAAGGACTCACATAAGACAGAAAACACCAGTTTGGTCTGGCCAGTTCCCTTCAACTAGACAACTCTCCCCTATTTCATACCATCTACCAGCCAATGAGGATGGGGCAAGCACATGGTTCCTGCAAGCACATCGTTCTCATGGTTCATCTGGCTTTGTCCTCACTTCATAGTCACTTTGCAGAAGAGGATTTGCCAAGTAAATAAAATGTTTGTGTAAATGGAGAGGTAATGGAATCTGGTTACACAATCATAACACAAAACAGCATGGTGTTTATGAATGTAATAACTGTAAACAATGTACAGTATGCACAGTCCAATACAGAATTATTGGCACCTTTACTACAAGTGTGCAAAAGTAATTAAATACTTAACTTGCAATTAGTCAATTTTATTTTTTTTTTACATAATATTTGTTACAGAAACAGGAGTGGCTTTACTTCTGTGAAACCTGATTAAAAGTTATATATTTTTCAGTTTCAGACTATACTCCTGTTCAGGGAAGAAAAGGCTATTTCAGGAGTCCTAACAAATTGTCACTGGGGCATTCTACCCTCTGATCAACACTGTGGCCTCTCTAAAAATCAGAAATTTCTTTAAAATTTTCACTTCTAGGCATGTATATAGATGGGTACACTTGAAATAGGTCATAATAAAGACAACAGATTTTGGGGCATGTATTTTATACAATTGTGTGTAACACAAAACACACAACACACAAAATGTCCTTTCTTACATTGTAGCGCAGCCACATAAGCGTTTATATAAATGAGGGCAATAAGAAAGAGGCTGATTAAAAGAAAAACAACTGTGCCTTATATAAAGACCCGTTCGGTTGTGTGTCCCAAGGACTGTGTTTTGGTGCCTGACTCCCGTTTTGGTGCCTGAAGACTACATTTCCCGTTTGCAAGAGGTCAGAAGTGACGCGAGAGGTCACCTGACCTGCCTGGCTTTAAAGGACAATCGGGAAAGCGCGAGAGGGAGGAATAGTAATGGTGGACCATCGTTGTGGTCTTTATTGGTGACGCCAGTTAGGAGAGATTGCCGAGGATCACTTTCTTTTAAGATTTTTCAGTTCAAAGGATTATCTTCGAATGGACACACTGGTCGGACTTCTCACCCACCCTTCGGACTTTGGACATTTATCTACTCACTCGCACACACACACACCTACAGTTTATTGTATATATTTTGTAAATATTGTTTACTTCTTTATTTGGTTGTGGTGAACCTTTTTTTCTTTGGTCACTTTCTTTTATAATAATAATAATAATTAGTCTAATTCACGTTTATTTAATTGTTGTTTGTCCTTTTTGCTCTCCCGGCTTTTAACACAACACCGTCACAAAGAAAAAGATCTCTCGATTTTGTAGCTTCAGTTAATAATCTGTTGGCTGATCATTACTACAACATGAATGACCTCTTCATTTCTAATCCAGAAATCAGTAAACAAATTCAAGTAGAATACAAATAAGATGTTTAATACTGATTTTTTTATTTTATTTATTCACCAAACGAGCAGTTTAAAAGGTAATTTTTACATTTAGTTATTTTTCTTTAACAAAGAATTCAAGGCATGCTTATATTGTAAAGAGATTCCAGTATTGATTGATTGATTGATTTGTAAGTAAATTCAGTTAGGACAGCTTACTCTATTAGGTCTGCTGGACTTGAGTACATCACCTGTAATCTAAACAGTGAAATTCTCAAATTGAATTTTTGTCGCTTCTGCACCTCATTTGTTTTCACTGTGTGGCAATGCACGTCAGTTTTCCTAGCCTCTTAACAGACTTTTTTTTTTCGAATAGTGATCAATTAATCCCACATCATGAGGACTTTACAGATACAGTATGCTAGTATAATCATCAGACTATGAACTGTCATTCACAATGTATGTACAGTTAATCTGAAAATTATTTGCCCCTAATTATTATTATAAATCTTTGCATATTTGTCCCATTTAAATGATTCAGAAAATAAAAATGTAATATTATGCATATTATACTAAACACAAAATACAATTTTTAAATGATGTTTTCATGGAGGGTGGTGGGGATGAGCATGAACAATCTGTTTAAGGCAATCTCTATCTGACTCTCTATCTAGTCTGGGCTTTAATTAGGCCACTAAAAGATATTTTAATAATAATTTGTTTTTTGAGCCGTTCAGATGTGGACATACTGGTGTGATTTGGATCATTGTCCTGCTGCATAACTCAAGTGTGCTTGAGGTCATGAACTGTTTGCTGGATATACTTCAGGATTTTTCTGTAGAAAGCAGAATTCCTGATTCCATCAATTACGGAAACCCAAAAGTCTTGGGCATAATCTAGGTGAGTATTGGCAAATGTGAGACAAGCATTTGTGTTATTTTTGGTCTCCCGTCAATGCCATTATTGCCCCTTCGCTTTCTTGTTCTTCAATCATGATCACTGGCCTAAATTTGAGGCAGCAGCTCAGAACTGGAAATGTTGTTTACTAAAAACCCATATGGAGTTATTAACATCAACTCAGCAGCAGGGATCTTCAAAATTGATTTTTGTGGTAATGTCACTTCTCAGGTTGATACTTTTAAAAGTACTTTTGTGAATCATATATGTTTAAGAATAAATGATAATTGTTGCTTTTAGCATAATTATACTAAATCAGTGAAGGCTATTTGCATGATTTCTTTTCTAAAAAAAGACTAACATTTAGATTTACTAAAATCAGTGTTCCAGAAGACCAACCTAAGGACAGGACGGACACAAAAATTAGAACGTTCTTTATACACTAAGCATAAAAACAGGTCTGTGCAATTACATTTTCTTTTAATTAAAGCTTGACTACGCTTACTTGCTTGTGTGTTACATTTAACATGAAATGAAAGTGAAACTCCTGTTTTTCTAATGAAATAGATGCAAATGTGCAGACCAGGCTCCTCCTGTACCTGCTCACTGGGAGAAGATGGATGCTAAAACACCGTATAAGGTACAGCTTATGATGGAAAAGCAAACTAGACATTTTACCCAGCTTAGGAATCCCTTTAGGGCACACAAAAAATGGCCAAATGATAGAGAGAAGTTTTAATTAATGCTTGATCACTAGGAAATAATGACATGTTTTTCATAATTTGGCTCAAATTTTTGGCTTCTGGATATCATGAAATTACAGTGGAACCTCGGATTGCGAGTAATGTGGTTTACGAGTGTTCCGCAAACCGAACAAAGATTTTAAAAAAAATTTTAATCGGAAACCGAGCAAGTATTAGTTTACGAGCGCCGAGTATCATGTACCACGCATGCGACTCTTATTTTGACACCGAGCGGCAAGTGATCACAACTGAGCCAATGATTTTTCTCTCTCTTGCACAGGGGGAATTATGGGTAATCGTTTCTCCTGCTGCTCTTAGTGCTAGTACTTTGTGGGTGCATGTGTGTGCGTGCGCGTGTGTAATTTGACACCCACAACCCACACACACACACACAGATTCATTCTGTGAGTCCTCGGCTGCAACCGCACTTTATTTACACAGAAAACTCAGCTCTGTCACTATTCTTTGCAAAGGTAAGGTGTTGGTTCATTTGTTATTTTTTACTTTACAGCAGTGATTCCAAGTCTGCTCACGCTAGTATCATTAGAGAGATTTATTTTTTTTCCCCGTTAAAACAGTGTTTGCATTGTGTATGTTAGTTGTGAAACTTAAAAAGAAGCGTAAGGGAGAAGGAGTTTTACCGTTTAAGACGAGGTGAGGGGCTAATTCCACACACACACATAGACACACACACGGCGCTGCACGGACAAACGGAAACACTTATCTCTCTGGATTTATTTTTACTTTTTTTTTAAATGTTAAGTGCAGGTTAATTTGTTTTATTTTTACTTTATATGTTGTATTAATTATTTTTATGTATTTGTTGTTTTGTGCTGTAGAACGAATAATTTGAGTTTTCATTATTTCTTATGGGAAAAGTCTATTTGGTTATGAGTGTTTTTGGAATAAGAGCCCGCTTCCGGGACGAATTATGCTCGTAATCCAAGGTTCCACTGTATGTCATTTGTATGGTTAAGGGTGATTGGCATTTATCAAAATACATCCATAAGGCACAAAGACAATTACCATCTCACAAAAAAACGAGAGGAAATTTTATCTTATGTTTCCTGTGTTTGGCTTATGCATTTACATTTATTTTTTTCATATTCTCATAAATGGCACCAAGTGTTTGTGCCTGTTTAAATGATATACTCCACCATTTCAATAAACACAGTTTTGAGTATGATTTAATGAACGATTATGGGCTAATGATCAAGAGATTTCTGTCAAAGCTTCAAGAACATAACATATTTTACAATTATACTATTAATATTTACTTTATTTAAGAAATTTCTGCCTCTAGGGTTCAGAAATAATATACTAATTTTCTTGTGTGTATGCATGGTTGTGTAAAACATGTATACTGTATATTTGGAACTAGTGCTCAGAGAATTATACTTGTATCACTGCGGTGCTCAACAGAAATACTGCATCACCACACTAATGGATTCATTTCGTACAAAGAGATGTCTGGGGAATTTATTCCACCCCTGGGGGTTGTAAATGGGTTCACTGAAACACCTTTACATATATACAGTATCACTTGGAACTTTCCATGTGATTACTCTCCATAATCAAATATGCACTGCCTGCCCAAAGGAAAGAAATCCTAAATTTAACTAAGCAAATAGGTGAGAGCCTTTCACTGGATACTTACTACAGTGATCACTATGTTTCAGACGGCAACCAGTTATTAACCCATATTGATGCAGTGAGTAGCTTCTCATTTCTTAAAATCAGACAACCATGCCAAGACATATCCTGGTTGTGGCAAAGATCTTACTCTTTATCAGAATAACCAGATTTTTACCTGCACCCGCAAAGAAAACAACTGCAGAGATTACTGTAACTACTAAAATTGGAGCAAGAACTTCCCAACACATCATTAAAACCTGAAAGGATAGTGTTTGAAGTGTTCATTTTTAAGGAAGAAATGTAGTGTGATGGAAGATCACTTAAACGTTTGCTAAAATCAAATCATAGTTGTTTACACATTTACCCATGCACATGGTGAAGAGAATTCAATGGACTGGGAATAATCGGCTGTGTAGAGTCATCTCTAAGGCTAATTGGGAAACGAGGATTGTGGATCATTGTAGAAAGGTCCTGTGGTCTGATGAGTACAGATTTACCATGTTCCAGAGTGATGGGCACATAGGGTAGGAAGAGGTGGATAAAGTGAAGCAGCCATTGTGCCTATTACATACTGTACAAGCCTGTGGGACAGAGTTGTGATCTGTTGTTGTTTCTGTTGGTCAGATCTGGGTTCAGCAATGGTATGTGCCTAAAATATGTGGTCAGCTGCCTAACGAAATATACAGAATAACCATTTTTTCCCCCATTAATTTATTTTAAATTCCCTGACGGCATAAGCATATTCCAGAATAGTCAAGGAGAGTGGCATGGTGGTGTAGTGGCTTGCACCTCCAGGGTTGAGGGTTCAATTCCTGCTTCGGGTTTATGTGCATAGTGTACATGCTTGTTCTCCCTGTGCTTGGTGGTTTGCCTCCCAAAGACATGCGAATTAGGTTAATTGGTGTTTCCAAATTGCTCTTGATGTGTGTGTGTGTTCCCTGCAATGGATTGGAACCTAGTCCAGAGTACAGTATAACCTGCCTTGTGCCCCAAGTCTCCTGGCATACGCTCGCCCCCTGTGACACTGTATACAGGATAAAGCAGTACAGTCAATGAGTGAGTGGTTTGGAAGCATGAGACATTATTTTCACATATGGAATGGCCAGCACAGAGTGCAGACCTGAACCCCATTAATAAACTTTGGGACGTGCTGGATAAGACTTTACACAGCACTCCGACACTCCTGTCATCACATCAGTACAAGATCTTGGAGAAAATTAATGCAACTCTGGACAGAAATAAATATTGTGACAAATATTGTGTGTGACATCACATAGACTTATGTGATGTCACACATTCCGATAAGCTTATCAACATGTGTGCCATAATCAAAGCAAAAGGCAGTCCAATAAAATATTAATGTGTGACTTTTTTTTTTTTTTTTTTGGCTTGGCTTGGCAGTATATTTTATATAATTTTGCAATGGTCATTGCTGATTAGCCAATCGCTGTACTAAATGCAGTTTGATAATAATGCCATAAAATTCCTTAAAATGATTACTCTATTATCTCTCTTCTTTTTAAGGCTTTTACTGTGGACAGGCAAACAAGTGAGTTTAAGGAAGTAGAAAGGTATGTGCGAGAAACTGGTCTTCTGCTGCAACCTCTGAAATATATCTACAGAATACAGAATGTTGACCTCTGGGAGCTGTACTGCAGGTAGGTACTGTATTAGTCAGATTTTCACATACTTGTTTATAAACAGACTTTCATTATAGTTTTATGTTCTACTATTTTATAATAGTGTTTCTTAATTCAGATCCTGGAGCGCCATGCATGTTTCATGCTCTCAATTCAGCAATTCTAAAACTTAAAGCGTGCATGGTCGAGAGAACTGTTCAACAGCGTGGGTGAAAGTAGGCTAATACAGTCCACAGTACTGGAAAGTGGGTGGGAGGAGCTGCCTGTCAACTCACATTCAAAGCCAATCAGGAAAGCACTTTCAGCAAGAAAACACATCTGATAATGTTATGTCATTTTAACCAACACCACTGAACTGTCTGAGTTGCTCTGTTCACAGCTATTGTGGGATACAAAACTAACAAGATTCTAACACAAGGCAGACCAAAATAACTGGTTAAACAAACAAATACAAAAATCATGATCTATTAATAATTTATAGGACCATTGTGATATCATCAGCTTAGCTTACGATAGACACCACAGATGTATATACATTATGAGGGAGACAGAGACATAGTCTAGTATGTTGAAATATTTTACTACCAGTGTATTCATTCAATGTTCTCAATGTGTTCACCCTTTTTCTTTGCATACTGGGATGTCATACTCTGATCGTGTCATCGTTGTTCCTTGAAGATTGACTTCAGCTTATTTTTGTGTATTATTACTTTATTATGTTTTATTATTTTTTTGGATTATCTCAATCATTTCAGTGCGACAAATTTGCCAAAAAAACAAACAAACAAACTAGCAAATACTTTTTCACTGTATGTACTGTATAGAAAAACAGTCGTTTTTTAAAGGAAACTTCTGTTACATGGTTTAGGTGGTTTAGGCTGGAAAACGCACAACTGATGTCTGCAATAAATGTTCCCTCCCACCAGTGATGTCACTACAGGAGTGTCTGTTCCTTTCTCTCTTTCCTGTGTCACCTGAACCAGTTAAGCTTGACTAACTGCAGAAAGTGCTACCTCAAGTTTTATAGGGTATTTTTAATTATTTAACACCATCATGTTTGCTGGTTGTGGTGGACAGGATGATGACACTGAACTTAGGGACACTTCTAATTATCCTTGGTACTGGTTCTATCAAGCAGAAAGTGGTGTTTGGCAGAGAACTGAGGTATTATCTCATTTTATTACTATTCCAAAGCTTTCTCCTAGCTGTTTTCATGAAAAAAAAAAATCCTTTACAGGATGATCCGGTGAACCCCATCAGCAGCTCAGAACTGGAAATGTTTTTTGCTAAAAACCCATATGGAGTTATTAACATCAACACAGCAGCAGGGATCTTCGAAATAGATTTTTGTGGTAATGTCACTTCTCCTGTTGAGTAATTTCTTTATCCTGTGTAACTTAAAAGTAATTTTGTAGACCATAAATATGTTTAAGAATAAATTAAAATTGTATCTCTTCGAGTGATTTAATGCTAAATCAATACAAGCTTATTTATATGAAGTTATAAAAAACGAATAATAACATTTAGATTTACTAATATCAGGGTTCCAGAGGACAAACCTAAGGACAGGACATACACAAAAATTAAAACGTTCCTTATTCACTAAGCAGAAAATCAGGTCTGTGCATTTACATTTTCTTTTAATTAAAGCTTGTCTACTCTTGCTTGCTTGATGAGTTCATTTTGTGTGTTACATTTATCATGAAATGAAAGTGAAACTCCTGTTTTTCTAATGAAATAGATGCAAATATGCAGACCAGGCTCAATCTGTACCTGCTCACTGGGAGAAGATGGACGCTAAAACACCTTATAAGGTACAGCTTATGATGGAACTGCCCAACACGTTATTAAAACCTGTAAGGAGAGTGTTTGAACCATCATTTTTAAGTAAGAAATGTAGTGTGATGGAAGATCACTCAAACATTTGCTGAAATAAAATCATAGTTGTGTACACATTTACACAAGAGAATTCAATGGACTGGGATTAATCAGCTGTGTAGAGTCGTCTCTAAGGCTAATTGGAAAACAAGGCTTCACTTTGTTAGGATTGTGGATCATTATAGAAAGGTCCTGTGGTCATACCCTGTTCCAGAGTGATGGACACATAGGGTAGGAAGAGGAGGATAAAGTGAAGCAACCAAAATGCCTATTACATACCGTACAAGCCTGTGGAGCAGAGTTATGATCTGGGGTTGTCTGTGTTGGTCAGATCTGGGTTCAGCAATGGTATGTGCCTAAAAATATTATATATATATATATATATATATATATATATATATATATATATATATATATATATATGTGCCGAATATACAGAATAATTATTTTGTCCCATAATTTTTTTTTTTTTAATTCCCTGATGGCACAAGCATATTCCAGAATAGTTCAGGGAGGGTGGTGTATAGGATAAAGTGGTGCAGACAATGACTAAGTGAGTGAGTGGTTCAGGGAGCATGAGACACCATTTTCACATATAGATGATCACCACAGAGTGCAGACCTTAACCTCATTGATAATCTTTGGGACATGCTGGATAAGACTGTACACAGCACTCCCGTCATCAGTACAAGATCTTGGAGAAAATTAATGCAACTCTGGGCAGAAATAAATGTTGTGACATCACATAAGCTTATCGGAATTATGCTACAACAAATGTGTGCCATAATCAAGGCAAAAGGCAGTCCAATAAAATATTAGTGTGTGACTTTTTTTTACAATGATGACTACTGATTAGCCAATTGCTGTATTAAATCCTGTGTGATCATTAATCTATTATCTCTCTTTTTTAAAGGCTTTTACTGTGGACAGGCAAACAAGTGAGTTTGAGGAAGTAGAAAGGTATGTGCGAGAAATTGGTCTTCTGCGGGAACCTCTGAAATATGTCTACAGAATACAGAATGTTGACCTCTGGGAGCTGTACTGCAGGTAGGTACTGTACAGCATCAGTCAGATTTTTACATACATGTTTATAAACTGACTTTCATTATATTTATTTTGTTCTATATAAACTACACTTTTATAATAGTGTTTCTTGATTCCGATCCTGGAGCACAAAGACCATGCACATTTCATGATCTCTATTCAGCAATTCTAAAACTTAAAGCGTGCAAGTTAGTAGAGAGAACTGTTATTCAACAGCATTGATGAAAGTAGGCTAATACAGTACTGGTGTGAGGGATGGTGGTGGTGGGGGGGTTTGTTGCCTGCCAAAACCCACATTCAAGGCCAATCATGAAAGCACTTTCAGCAAGAAAACACATCTGATAATGTTATGTCATTTTAACCAACACTTCTAAACCGTCTTCTAAACCTGCTCTGTTCACAGCTAATGTGGGATATAAAACTAACAAGATTCTAAGACAAGGCAGACCGAAATAACTGATTAAATAAACAAATAAAAAATAATGATCTATTAATAATAAACAGCATTTATAGAACTGTTGATATCTTTGGCTTAGATTACGACCACATCCATAGATGTATATACTTTATGAGGGAGACAGAGACATAGTCTAGTATGTCGAAATATTTTACTACCAGTGTATTCATTCAATGTTCTCAATGTGTTCACCCTTTTTGTTTTTAGGAAAAAATCCCAGCTGATGAGGATAAAAGGTCAGTCAGACATTGAAGAACGAATGCTTTTCCATGGAACAGGCAAGAACTACGTGGATAGTATTTGCTTGTACAATTTTGACTGCAGAATACCTGAGACAGTCAAATATGGTCACCTCTATGGCAAAGGTAAGTTGGGTTTGATATTTTTTTGTCCTTATACCACATCCAGTTATTTACAAAAGTTATTAATTTTCTTCTAGGTACATACTTTTCCATAAATGCATCCTACGCAGACATGTACAGCAGGTTCCGAAGCCAGGGACACACAAATGAGACACGAATGATGTTCCTTGCTCGTGTGATTGTTGGGAATTACAGAATTGGGCAACAGGGTTTCTGCAAACCTGATGGTGATCAAATTGAAAATATACATGACAGCTGTGTTGATCATCCTTTATATCCCACAACTTTTGTTATTTTTAATTCTAACCAGATATATCCGGAGTACGTGCTGGAGTATGGTGGGTAATAGGGTGAGAAAATATTCATGGAAGACACAAACATTATTGGTCTGTTGATTTTTGGATATAGAAGGTAAGAACAAAATTTGGTCATTTAGCTTCATTATTATTATTGTCCGGGTTCGATTCCCAACCAGGCTCGATTCCCGTCTCTGTGTGCATGAAGTGTGCATGTTCTCCCCATGCTTGGTGGGTTTTATCGGGGTACTCTAGTTTCTTTCCACAGTCCAAAAAAATGCAGAGTAGGCTAACTGGCATTCCAAATTGCTTGTAGTGTGTGAGTGAGTGTATGTGTGTGTATGCCCTTTGATGGATTGGCACCCTGTCCAGGGTGTACCCTGTCTCGCGCCCTAAGTCTCCTGGGCTAGGCCCCACCGTGAACTTGTATACAGGTTAAACTGGTATAGAAGAGGAGATGAGATGGAGAGATCATTATTATTTGCTTTCATGAAGAAGATTTTTTTAATTTGATAAATGATTAGACAATTAGATTTCTTATTTACAATGATGCAAATAAGCAGCTAACAGTTGCAACTTTTTAATACTTAAATGAATAGAAAATAAATAATTGCATTTGTAAAACCTGCAATTGTTACCTTTCAATAATTCTTTTTGATATATTCCGGCATTGAATAACCCATATACAGAGCATTTTAAATGACTGAACTTCTACATTTTGTTAGAGTTTCTTTATCCTGTGTAATTTACTGTATGTTAAAAGCTTAACTTCATATGTATCTGCAAAACCCCCAATCGGAAGAATCTCTCAGCATTTAACTTCAATCAAAGTAGTCCTCAAAGGTTAAGAAACTTCTCGCCATATGAGACGATCCATCTGTTCGAGGATAGGAAAAATCTCTTCCAGGTCTGTGTCTCCAACAGAAAATCTAAATATTAAATAATTGAGGAATGAGGTGCAGTTGAGAAATTGTGGAGAGAAGCTGTGTCTGTAATCAGCAGAGAAATCTGGACAAAAAAAGACCAATGACTTTAAGCAGGGAAGAGGTAAAAGAAATATCAGAGAGTTCTAAAGTGATGGTGAGAGACAAAAAATAACAGGCATCAGCCCATACAACAGTGTCGTAGTTAATACAAATTGAGCTTTAATAATGTGGCAGATATAAATATGTTAGGCTCATGTGTGTCTTTTAAACTTATGTCAAATTGCACATACAAGAAAAAACTATCAGAAACGCAGTTAAAATGGAGAAGAAACAAACTTTGCAGATTGTTTTGAAGACAGATCTGAGTTCATGAAAGTCTTAAGTGTGTGCCTATAGCAAAACTTTTTTTTTTTCAGCAGAGCCTCTGTTTCACTGAATAATCCATCACTTTTCATGAATAAGCAAGACCTATTGACATCTGATCACTCAGATTCCTGACACAAACATGGTTTACTGAGACCAAGAAGAGAATGAAAAGATTAAAAATATAATATAATAATATAATATAATATAACGTTACATTACAGGTAGTCCCAGACTTACAAATAAGATCCATTCCTGGAGCACATTTGTAAGTTTGATTTGTTCTTAAATCAGAGGCAGTGACTTAAACACCTTTGATACAAACGTACAATGTATAGCATACCAATCCACTTGACTAAATCTGTCCCCTTTCCCAACACTGCCATCATGTGGCCACAAACCGTAATCACGCCTAAGGAAATTAATCTCTCAAGTGAAAAATAATACTGTTTTTTTTTCTGCGCCTTTAAATTGCAAGGGGAATCCTGGTCGCCATTTTGTCTCAGAGGTGTTTTGGACTGTGAACTCTGTTCTGTTGAGATTTTTTTTTTCTTCGAAATTAGGATTATTTACCATCGGACAGCTTTACAGGACAGCCATTTTCTAGCATCATGTTTCCGGACTGATGTGTTGGAACCGAATTTGTTTCCTCAGCACCCCCACACGCACACACACATACCGGACTTTGTACATTTTATACAATTACTTACACACAGAAAATATTTGTAAATAATTGCAAATATTGGAATCTGGTGCACTGCAATGTCTGTGTTTGTACAAAATACATGAGCTACTTCGATGATTAAACCAGATGTAGACCTGCATACAGTTCATATTTGCAGAAACTCATGCCGAAAAGCAGACATCATGTATAAACTACATAGCACACACATATTTCAGTACAGACCAAAGGTTTGGACACACCTTCTCATTCAAAGAGGTTGAATTTGTATTATGGCAAGAAAAAAGCAGCAAAGTGAAGAAAAAAAACGGGTGGCCATCATTACTTTAAGAAATGAAGGTCAGTCAGTCCGAAAAATTGGGAAAACTTTGAAAGGTTTTGTGACCAAGTGCAGTCACAAAAACCATCAAGCGCTACAAAGAAACTGGCTGACATGCGGACCGCCCCAGGAAAGGAAGACCAAGAGTCACCTCTGCTGCGAAGGATAAGTTCATCCGAGTCACCAGCCTCAGAAATCGCAGGTTAACAGCAGCTCAGATCAGAGAGCAGGTCAATGCCACACAGAGTTCTAGCAGCAGACGCGTCTCTAGAACAACTGTTAAGAGGAGACTGTGTGAATCAGGCCTTCATGGTAGAAGATCTGCTAGGAAACCACTGCTAAGGACAGACAGCAAGCAGAAGAGACGCGTTTGGGCTAAAGAACACAATAAAGAACACAAAAAAGTGTCCAAACTTTTGGTCTGTACTATAGTACAGTTAGGCAAACATTAAATTGTACGTTTCTAAATTTGCTAACCTGTCTAAAGGATTTGTAATGTTATATTAGGATATTGCTAATTGTTAGTGACAATGTGCTAGTGAATGCGACAATAATAGCTGCTAGTGAATGATGAATGCTAATTTTAGGTTATTTTTCAATTGCGGCTGCATTATTTATCTGATTCATAGCTATTTGCGTGGAGGGGCATTTGTAACATGTTTTCGTTTCAGTTTTACAGTGCTGTCTACAGTAAACACTCGAAACTAAAAGAGTTGCTTCCTGGGTAACCGGGAATTGGGTAACAGAGAGAGCTGTTGGCTATCTGTGAGAATAGGATCACAGCCCACTCACTAACAAGGGATGGTGTTATATTGGAATGTGCATAGACTAATAGAATTATTGAATAAATTGCTTAAAAATCAAATACTATGCTTGTATTGTTACTGCTTTAATATAAAAGTGTCGTAAATAAATGTGTAGATCGTCATAATATTAGCCGAATAATATTCGGCTGCCCTAAAAGATAAAATAAAAACTCATGCTGATCAACCTCTACTAATCTCCTCATAGTTATATAACTGTAAAAATATAACTTGTATAACTGTGTAAAAATATAACTTGAAGCTGAAATCTACCTCAGTGGCCTTTCCCATCTTTTGGGCATTGAGCAGCACAGGAGCCTGTACCTGAGTCCACATGGGGGCAAAATAGATACATTGAACAGGAGGCTTAATATCATCAAATGGCACTTGGTATTGAAATATAACACTACTGTGGTTGTGGTTTAACATTTTATGACCAGGACTTGACCATGATTAAATATGGATTAATTCAGGCAAATAAAGATTTTTTAAAATATTTTTTGTGTGTGTTTTTGTACTAATATTTCAAACTAAAACAGAAAAAAAAAATCCTGTAGAAAAATGTATTAGGGATAAAATCCAAGAAGTAAATGTGTGAATTTATGAATGGAGTAATATGAGACTGGATGAATGAACCTGCTGCCAAAGGGGAATAGGCTCCCAGCCTGCACTGCACACCTCTCCAGCTGCATACACATCTGGTTCTAATATACATACATGTCTGCATGTGTTCATCACTACATTCTCTGCTAAGTCAAACTGTATTTAACCAAAGCAAAAAACAAGTAAGTAAATTCAATTTAAAAATTCAGACAATTTATCTAAATAGTTTATTTCCTTATTTTTCTGACCGTAGAAATAGATGATCTATGCATTAAAGGATGCCACAGTTTTTATGACGACATTGTTTTTATGACGACATTGTGGACATATTACAAAATTATTTACAATACTTATTTATAACACGTACAGCTATTTAAGATGATATCCAATAACCTAAATATGCATAATATTGTATTATGAATATCTCCATATCTTATCTGCATCTTCTTGGATCACTCTTGGAGATTAACATGAAATCTGAGGGGCATTGAAGTCCCAAATTCAAACAGGCAGTGATCATGACTATGGCATACTGAGAAAGGTTTCTATCCAAGCATAATGCTGAGATATGTGCATTAGTGTAGCAGGGGATTATTTAGAGAAGCAAAGCTAGTGTAAAACATATTCATATGTGAAATCACGTATATTCACATTAACAAATGTCCCAATTCCCAATGCATAATCGCATATTTTGAAATATATTCACATCAAAGTACTAAAATACTAAATACAATCATATATACTTAACTCATATGGGTAAGTAAGTAAGATAGACAGCCCAGAGATGCAGGGTGCTTTCTTGCATATCATAGTGAGCATAGAACCTGCACAAATAGGAAGAGAGGTCAGTCTGACCCAAATAAGAAATAAGGTGCTTCTCAATAAGGTGCTTCTGCAAGTGAGACATAAGTAATCTGAGGGGAAAGACACCAGGTAAAGGCGAACAAAACTACAACAAACTCATGGCTGGTGAAAGGCTTGGATTATAATGGGGAAATTTTCTGGAACAAGTATTGAGATAATGGGTACCAAATTTCCAGAACAAATGTACCAAATTTGGCAAAAGGAAATAACCGAAACAAGTGTACCAAATTCGGCAAACAGAAGTATGAAAAGAAAAAGGGGGAAAAAACAAGGGAGGCGACGCCATTTCAGTCCTCTCTCGGTCAACAGTATATAAGCTGTGCGCATTGAATTGCTTTTCAGTCTGCTCTTTGCCTGTTCTTGAACTGGCATTGGGTTGGCTTACTTGGGCGTTGTTGCTACAATAAACTCGGCTTACTTAATCCACATCAACTCCCTGCTGAGTCTTTTTTGATACTATTATAATTTAAGTTAGATTTTATGTTTTAGTGCCAAAGTGTAACCAACATTAAAACTGGAAGATAAAAATCTCCCAAAGTAGTTTTTACTCTCATAACTGTGTTCTGTGATTCTGCACAAACAGAATTCCGGTATGACTTGAAAGTAAAATGCAATGGAAAAATAAAAGGTTCTGTCAAGCAATGAATGGCACTTTTCCTAACCTTTTACCTTTATCTGCATCTTTACCCATATACTCAGATATATGCTGATTGTGAGTGTGTATAATAAATGTTTCCTCCCATCATTGATGTCAGTACAGGAGTGTCTGTTACATTGCATTTTATCGGTCACATGGACCAGTTAAGCTTGTTAAGTTAACTTTGTGAGCCAGTTAAGTTTAGCTACCTCAATATTTACAGAGAGTTTTAAACTTATTTATTCACCATTATGTTTGCTGGTTTGGGAGGACAGGATGACACCGAACCAATGGACACTTCTGATTATCCTTGGGACTGGTTCTATCAAGCAGAGTGTGGCATTTGGCACAGAACTGAGGTATTGTTTCATTTTATTACTCTTTTTTTATTGCTCTTACCTACTGTAACTGCTTTCATTAAGCAAATTTTCCTACAGGATGATCCAGTGAATCCCATCAGCAGCTCAGAACTGGAAATGTTTTATATTAAAAACCCCTATGGAGTTATTAACATCACGACAGCAGCAGGGACCTTCAAAATTGATTTCCATGGTAATGTCACTTTACCTGCCAATGTTAATAATTTTTTTGGATTTTTTTTTTTTACCGTAAATATGTTTATGAATAAATTAAACATTTAACTATAAAGCTATAAAGATGCTAAACAATTATATTTATTTACTGAAATCAGGGTTTCAGAAGACCAACCTAAGCACAGGACAGATGCAAAAAATAAAACGTTCTTTTTTCATTGAGCATATTATTAGGTGTGTACATTTTAATTTTCTTGCTTGACTAGTCCATCTTGCTATCATGAAACAAAAGTGAAACTATTGTTTGTCTGATAAAACAGATGTAACCAGGCTCCATCTTTACCTGCTCACTGGGAGAACATGGACCCTACAAAACCGTTTCAGGTATACAGTACTTATGATGTAAAAACACATTTTAGAAATTTTTAAGGTTTGAGGATTACTTTAGGACACAAAGCATTTCTGGCCAAGAGACATGCAGGAACTTTAAATAATGGCATACAATGATTCACTGGAAAAGACAGATGTTCTATAATTTGGCTCCAATTTTTGCCCATTCAGGTGTCATGAAATTTATGTAATTTTTATGGTTTATAGATGATTGGCACTGATCAGCATACATACATGAGCACAAATGTACTGTGTTTGGCTTATGCATTTACATTTTTATTACAGTTTATATTCTCATAATTGGCACCAAGGGTGAGTGTTTGTGTAAATGATATACTCGAACATTCAATAAGTACAGTTTTGTGTATGTTTTAATGATGTATCATGGGTTTAGGACCAAGTCAAATTTTCAAGAATTTTATGACAAAATATTACTATTAAAATTTACAATCCTCTATATACAGTAGAAAATTCCTTCCTCTAGTGGTTGGGAAGATTGAAATGCTAATTGTATGTATAGGCATGGGTCTGTGAAAATGCCACATTTTTTAGAACTAGTGCTAAGGGAATAATGGCTGTATGACCGCTGCATCATACACGACTTAGTGGCTTTATTCAACACAAAGAGAAATCCAGGTAATTTATTCCACAGCTTGTGATATCCTGTTCACATCGCAGCCATGCCGATATAACAATAGCACATCAGCACTTGCTCTTGTGTGATATTGCTTTTATGCAACAGTTCCACAAACATTTATTATCAAGAAACTTTTATTTTAAAAAAATATTTAACCAATTATTTTGTACCACTAACACATCCTTCCATGGCTGGCAAAACTATCATTGAGCTGGCAACCATCAGTTAGGGTAATTAACAATGGTGAAATTTGTTTTCAATTCTTACTTGTGCTATGTAGCCAAAAGGTGAGGAGAGTGAACCACAAAGGTGGTGGACAGTCCTGTAAATCTTATATATATTTTTTTTTAGTTTATTTTTATATTTACTCTTATTTTGCTTTAGAATATCAGCTATGTTAAACTTCAAGTTCCAGGGTTAGATTTTGCAGAGTACAGACTTAGGAATACACTGGAAACTTGGATTGCGAGCATAATTTGTGCCAGAAGTGTGCTCGTATATCAAAATACTCAAAAAATTATCTACGCGAATTTCGCCATAAGAAATAATGAAAACTCAGATTATTCGTTCCACATATATAATACAAAATATAAAGTAAAAATAAAACAAATTAACCTGCACTTACCTTTGAAAAAATGTTAATTAAATTCTGACAGATAAGTGTTTCCGTTAGTGTTTGTGCGCGCACACGCTGTGTATGTCTGTGTGCGGGAACACTGCCTCATCAGGAACGTTAACAAGAAATATCTCTGACACTCAAGTGCATGCACACACTAACAGACTCACTGCTGTAAAGTAAAAATAAAACATAAATTCGTTGTGAATCAGAATACACATGCGCTGTACACACACATACATACACAAACACAAAATAAAAGATGCTGTACACGCGCACAGATGTTGATTATACCAGTGAGGGACGTGCACGAAGACCAAGCCGGGTGAGATGATTACCCACAACTCCGCAGCGCAAGAGGGAGGAAAAACCATTGGCTCAGTTGTGATCACGTGATGCCTGAGGAAGCACATGCGTGCCACATGATACTCGGTACTCATAAACAAGACTTGCACGTTTTTCAAGTAAAAATTTATTTTAAAAATCTTTGCTCATATTAAACCAGGTTACTTTTAAGCTGATGTTTCACTGTACAGCTCATCCATTTTGCCTGAATGTGCAATAGCCTTTCTGGTGAAAATCCTGAGAACACTTTAAAGACAAGTACTTCATACACTGGGTAAGAGCAAAGTAACAAAGGTTTCATTATAACTTCTGCAAGAGGACCTGTCTCATGCAGCAAACAGTTGCAGTATGGAGAAAGGTGATTTCTTTCCTTCAGCTGTCCCATTTTATACACAAACATCTATGATAACATAATCTACGCCCTGTACATGAGGTTTCCACATTTAAACTCATGACTTTCTTTATCTGACCCAGACAAAATGTCTTCACCTTATCATTCAATCACTGGCAACTACAAACAGTCAGTTTCTGTTCTATTCTAGGCTTTGTCTCTCTATGTCTTAGCAGACAGGTACTACAAACAGCAGACAGGTATTACAATTACTACAAATATCAAAATGATTCATTTTTTTCCATTACAAACATTAACATAGATTTTTTCCCCCTTTTGTCATTCTAGGACAACTTATACATTTTAATATTACATTTCAAGGCTATATTTAACTACAAACAATTATGCTGTACAGTACATTAGGTACATTCAAGAGACATTGTCTCTTCACCTAAGACTCTAATGCATAGAGAAGATATAACAAAAACTAAGTACAGTGGAACCTAGGATTGCGAGTAACATGGTTTACGAGTGTTCCGCAAGACGAGCAAAGATTTTTAATAAATCTTTAAATTGGAAACCGAGCGAAAGTATTGTTTTACGGCCTTGCCTTTCTGTGCAATTATGTCTTTGAGCTCCAGGGTTCCTTCTGCCTCAGCCAGAGTTGCTGAGGCCTTCTTTGACCTTGTCATCTCTCGAATCCCTGAGGGTCATAGCCACTTAGCTACTTGGAACTTCTCAACCATGGAAGAGAGGGGTAGTTGTAATTACCCTGGACTGATGTACAGCCTGAATAAGGTGAAACCTGGAGGAATTTCCAATGACCTTCAGTTCACGTTGATAAAGCCATGCTTTAAACTTCCCTGGAAGTCCTCATTTATCTATATTCCTAACACGCCCTCTACTTGCTTACTTTTCTGTACTCTGGATGTTGTTATGGTCGCCTAGTGAGTCATCATACCATTTCTCCCAGATCCTTGATGGGATTGTCCTTGATAGACGGGATGATCTCACCTTGATTGACCAGATTGTACTTAAAGGAGATGTTACCCTTCCTAATGACCAGTCCCCTTGATTTTCTTGGATTAAAAGTCTTTCTAGCCCACTTTTCTGTCTCGTCCATGGACCATAACGTCCAGAGTACAGAGATGCAAGCAGAGAATATAAATAAATGAGGATTTCCAGGGAAGTTTAAAGCATGGCTTTATCAATATGGCCTGAACCCACTTCGTTGTTGTGATTGTAAGGTCATCCATGTAACCCTTTATGGCTGGTTGCCAGGTCCCTGATTCCATCATTGGGCTTCTGGTTTCCATTTCTCCAGCTTTGATGATGAGGTTGAAACCCATGACCAAAAAGATGGGGGAGACTGTACATCCTGTGACAATTCCTCTCCCAAAGTGCTGCCACTGTTTGATGTAGTCCTTCGAACCGGAGCTTGATTCCATTCAGGTAGCCTGCTGATCATTACCTTGATGTGGTCTGGGATATGGTAGTACTTCAGTGCTAATCTCATTAGATTGTGGGTGGTGGACCCGTAGGTGTTAGCCAAGTCCAACCAGACAACTATCATGTTGCCTTTTTTGCCTTTGCTCATACATCACCTGGCTTAGGACCCCTGTATGTTCCAGGCATCCCGCAAATCCTGGGATTCCCTTTGGATTGAGGTGTTGACATATCCGTTCTCGATCAAGTAGGTGGACATCCTCTACCAACACTGAGAAAAAGATTTTTCATTCGGCAATGAGTAGGGAAATGGTCCTAAATTGGGTTATGGTGATTGAGGCTTCCTCTTTGGGGACAAAGCATCCTTCTGCCTTCTGCCAGCACGATGGGATAGTGCCTTTCTTCCAGATTCTCTGGAGCAGCTTCCACAACCGCCGGAGAAGCTGTGGGCACTTCTTATACACCCTGTAGGTTATAACTGCCTTGCTGCTGCCCTTCCACTCTGTTATGCCAAAACGTTCCTTTGCTAGGTTGTATGTGATCTCTGTTAGATTGTTCACTTTCCGCTCAGCTGTGCCTGCTAACATGACTTCAAGGATTCTGTTCAGGGCCTCATCAAAGCTAACCCACTCCTTGATGTCAGACATCTTTAGCCATCTATTCCTCTCCTTCATGAGCTCAGGCTGTGGTATGGCATCTGTGGAATGCTTCCTTGTGGTGTTGGTGACTCAGGTGCTGAGAAATCCCCAGTGCTGTGGGGTGCTTCCTGGCTGAAGCATTCCTACCTCTCACCAGATTCTAGATCTGTGCGCTGCACCTGTGTCTCCTCCCTCCCACACTTGGTCTTGGCCTGGTGTATTTTGAGGCCCCTTAAGTTCTTGCAGGACCATGTTACCTCTAGTGCCTTCCCAGTTATGGTAGTTTAAGTGAACCTTCTCTGTGTCCTTGTTTCTGTCCTGCCCATCACCGTTGAACCTGTCCCATTGAGTCTCTCACTGGGACATTGGGGAAAAAAGTGCACCATGCTCAAACTATTTAAATAATTATATAATATTTATATAATTATGTAAATGTCACCTGGTGCTTGAGGCCAGTCAGGAGTCTGGTCTTCTCAGTCATTCCCATTGTGTACAACCCATTAGTGTCAGTCAGTTCAGTGTTCTGTTGCTCAATTTTGGTGTTAGTTTGCTGCAGCATTTAATATTTCACAGTGTTTAACACTAGTTCTGTATACACCTGCAAAGACATGGTGCTGGTTTTGCTAAATAGACTTTACCATGCCTATTTCTCCCAGCATCCTCAATAAGGAGGCACGTCAGGGTAACAATTATGGCTATCACTCCTAATACTACCCAGACTGCTCTGGGGTATTGGAATAGATTCCTCATTTTTTTAAACAATGCTCCAATCCAGCTCATTTTTGCACATTCACAATGTCTGTTGTGTCTGTTTAAGTGTGATTAATGTCAGTCACTGATATTCTTTGTCCTGTAAAATAGTCTTTAGTCATTACATTGTCATTAGTTATAAACTTACTTTTGCATGCACAGTATAAGTTTGTTCTAATTTACCACTGGGTAAATCACTTTAGTTCAGTCCCCTCCCTCTGGTCCTTCGTCTTTTGTGCCATTCACCCATAACATTCTATTCCTCTCTGTGATCTTTCTCAACCTCAAGCAGATATGTTTGTCAGATATGTTTGTCCATTTTCACTGGAAAGAGATGTGTCAGTTTCTATAGTGTAGGGTTTCAGCTCTGGATCAGAGGTGAATCGAATCTTTAAGGATTCGGGTTAAAATAATTAAACTGGGCTAAAATTTATAGCATAAACTTTATCGACTACCCGTCCAGCGTTTAGCATGATTTAGTGTATCTTACCAATTCTGTTTATCACGTGGCCACTAATGATAATACAAAATGTGGTATTTCTCAATTATGAGCAAGATAACTTAAGATCTGGGCAAATGTTTAAACTTAAAGAATTGTTGTCCTGGTCATGTATTTTTATCAAGAAACAAGAATTTAGTTAGGGAGGGTTTTTCCCCAACTCAGAGGTGTAAAACTGCCTCCTTTGTTTATCAGATTGCCAATTTACACCGTTGGAGTTCAAGGTCGCCTGCTTTTATGGCTCCAGGTGCAGTAGACTTCCCAGGCGTGGTTAAGTTTCCCGCTTCTTCATGTTAGAGATGCTGCCTTGTCTAATAGGGCAGATACAATTAGCAAGATGGCGCCATGGAGGCTGGGAGAGGGTTCTGGAATGTGACCGATTGTTTGCTCTCTTTGGGGGCCTGCTCATCCCTACAATAGTCTACGTGAAACAATAACTACAAAGATAAGAATTAATACATGAATAAAATGTGATTTTTCCATTACACCTTCTTTACTGCTACTGTGGTAACCACCAAGACCATCAAGGTGTTCCCAAACCAAAAGCCATGTCTTGACAGGAATGTGCAGTCTCTGCTCAATGCTGGCTTACAGAAATGCCCAGGGTCAATTAACGGAGGGCATCAAATAAGCCAATTGCAGATATGAGCAACACATAGAGATATACTTTAACAATAAATGTTTTTTTTACCTGCACAATTAACCTGCACTTTACCTTTGTAAAGCATGTGAAGATGTATTAAAGCCATAACGGACTACCCTTTCTGGCACACTTAACCAGTTCCTTGCATGCTTCGACAATCGCAGTTAAAACACAAACAACACTATCCAAAGAGGAGCTTGTAGTCTTTTTTGAGTTTCATCAGGTGTGATCAACCAAAGTTGATGATATCACCAAAGTACCAGGACCAGACAGGGTGCCAGGTCACATGTCAAAGTCATGCACTTATCAGTTAGAAGGGGTGTTCATCATTATCTTCAACCTGTCCCTGCAGCACTGTAGTTCCCACATGCCTCAAATCTTGCATTATTGTTCCACTGCCCAAAAAGCCAAAAATTACGTGCCTCAATGACTCTCTCAGTTGCCCTGACACCAATTACAGTGGAACCTCAAATTGCGAGTAACGCGGTTTACAAGTGTTCAGCAAGAGGAGCAAAGATTTTTAAATAAATGTTGACTTGAAAAACGAGCAAGTCTTGGTCTTGGTATCATGTATCACACATGCGCTCTTGTTTTGACACCGAGCGTCATGTGATCACAACTGAGCCAATAATTTTTCTCTCTCTTGCGCTGCGGAATTGTGGGGTAATCGTCTCCCCTACTGGGTCTTAGTGCTCATCTCTTACTGGTATAATCAACATCTCCCTCTCTGTTTCAGTGTGTCTCCTGTGTGTGTGCGTACACCGACACGTGTGCACACACACTCTCTCGCCTTTAAACCCCCCTCCCTGGCTTCACACACACATACAAACACTCTCTGCATTACACAGAAACTCTGATCTGTTGCGATTCTTTTCAAAGGTAAAGTGCTGGTTCATTTGTTTTGTTTTTTTTACTTTACAGCAGTGATTCTGTTATTATGCGCTCACACGATAATTTTTTCCCAATTCAAACAGTGTTGCTAGTGATGCTAGCCGTCATCAGCAACATAATTACGTACTAACAGACTGAAGAATAGCTTCTTCCCCAGTGCTGTAGCCTGTATTACCTCCCCTCCCCTCATACACACACACCCACAGCTGCTGTCTTGCCTACCCACCAACTCCTGTTTCCTTTAATTCCTTCAAGTTGCTGCTAATGTACTGAACACTTTACCTACAAGACTATAAATACAATTATTATACTTTGTGCAATTCATTCAGCTTACTTGACAATACCTTCTAGCACTGCACTGTTTACACCATCCAAGTCCCACAGTACAAACTGTATAAATGCTATTGTATGACTGCTCCCATTGAGGGGCACCCCAGCAGCTTTACCCTGGATGCCCTTCCTGATGCAACTCTTCCATTTTATTCTGGCTTGGCACTGGATCCAGTTCCTGGGGTTTGGGCATTGGGTGGAACTGAATGAGGACCTTCCTCATGGCTATTTATTGTTGCTGGTACAGTTAAACCTCTGGGATATGGCATGATGCATGTAGTTAAACATTTCATTGTGTCACCACATTCCATCTATTGTCACCACTCATGGAATACCCCTAGTACAATCAGATACTCAATCAGAACTAATTGTTGTATAATACAAGTTTTATATTATCATTAAAAAAAACAGTAATCCAATAATCATCATTCTTGTTCAGACTTTTACTGTGGACTGGCAAACAAAGGAGTTTAAGGAAGTGGAAAAATATGTGCGAGAAATTGGTCTTTTGCAGGAACCTCTGAAATATATCCACAGAATACAGAATATTGACCTCTGGGAGCTGTACTGCAGGTAGGTATAATATCAGCCAAGTTTTCACATATTTAATTATAAACAAACTGTTTTTATTTTTGATTATGTTTTATTATTTTATGACAGTGTTTCTTGATCCAGGGCCTGGAGCACAAACACCCTGCACATTTTATGCTCTTAATTCAAAGAGCCAGGTTTACGAGCTTTAACCATTCAAGTTAGTTGAGAGCAAAATGTGCAGGGTAGTGGTACTCCAGGACTAAATTGAGAAACATAGTTTAAGGACATTAACATTGAAAAAAAAATTTTTTTGAAACAGTAAGCAAAACCAAAAGATTTTAGTCCCAATCCAGTGATTCCTCTTCTTGTATGCACATGGAAATGCTCTTACCTGCACCATTAAACATGGCTATGGTTTTTGCTGTTGACTGTTTTTAATTTTGCCAAGTGTTTAAGCGATCTCCATTTAGTTCCGACAGATTAATCTGATTGGATGAGGGGTATTCCACGAGTGGTGACTACAGAGCATAATTAGCACCATATGTATCACTCCAGGTCGCTAGTTTTCTTGCAATCATTAATTACACAATCTGTCAGTCACCAAGAGGGATGAAATTAGGTCAGTAAGGTCCGTGGAGAGTAGCTGCCTGCCAAATCCCACATTCAAAACCAGTCACAGAAGCACTTTAAGAAAGAAAATTAAAAAAACAATTATCTTAAGCAACTTTTTGTCTCCTTAGTAATTGCATCGAAGTCCTGTATTGCCTCTGAACAGAACAAGCAAAATAACTAGTTAGATAAACAACAACAAAAAAGCTGTTGATAATAAATGATGTTTGAAGAACTTTTGTATAAAAGCAGTATCTTGAGGTTGTGCTGTTGTATAGCACATTCTTTCATGTGACACGGCTTAACTAAATGTTGCATTTTATAGCATTTATATTTATCTAGGCTAGGAGCATACAATGGCACAAGTTAGCTAATTAAGATTATGTTTGGCAATATATATTTAGCACCTCAAAATTATTTAATATATATATAAAATTCCTGGCAAACTAAGCATAAATTCCTGACTATGTGTATATGACCTGTAAGGCTTTTGCAATTGTGTGGCACAAATTATCACTATTGTTAATGTATACATCCTTTTCCTTTAGGAAAAAAACCCAGCTGATGAGGATAAAAGGTTTGTCAGACATTGAAGAACGAATGCTCTTCCATGGCACAGGCAAGAACAATGTGGATAGTATTTGCTTGTACAATTTTGACTGCAGAATATCTGAGTCAGTTGGATCTGTTCACCTCTATGGCAAAGGTTAGTTGGGTTTGATATTTTGTTGTCCTTGTACCACATCAAGTTGTTTACAAAAGCTGTACATTTTCTTCTAGGTACATACTTTTCTATACATGCATCCTACGCAGACATGTACAGCAGGTTCCGAAGTCAGGGACATTCAAATGAAACACGAATAATGTTCCTTGCTCGTGTGATTGTCGGGACATACAGTATTGGGCAACAGGGTTTCTACAAACCTGCTACTGACCAAACTGGAAATGTACATGACAGTTGTGTTGATGATAATTTATATCCCAAGATTTTTGTTATATTTAATTCTAACCAGATATATCCGGAATACGTGCTGGAGTATGGTGGGTAATTGGGTGAGGAAATAATTGTGGAAGACAGAAACTGGTGTCATATTTGGATATAGAACAAAATGTAGTAATTTAGCTTAATTTTGTGCTTTTATAAATTTGTATGTTAAACAGTCTAGATAATTATATTGTTTCCTGTAGTGCAGGTATTATCAACTAAAATTTATGAAGATCATGGTCCATACCATTTCTTACTTACAAAGGTCAAAATAAGCAATGAAAACTTTAACTTATAAAGCTAGATTGTTGATAATTAGTAAATAAATAATTGCATTTGTCTCTGACCATTCATCTTTGCTTTGACTGATCTAGCTCTCTCTGGCCCACATAAATCACAATAAATCTGTAACTTTATTGAAATATTTGACTGTGGTCTACCACTTAATTAACTTTGCACTGAAGCACAGGTCAAGGTGTGAGACCCAGCTGCAGGTCAATGAAGCAAATTAACTAACTAAATACATTAAGTCTATATATTAAGCATTATATGTAAATGGCTAATAAGACCTTTTTTTTTGGTTCACAAGACATTTTATAGAAGAGATCTCTTCTATAAGGTCTGTCATTTTACTTAAACAATGCTGCTTATTACTATTTTACAGGCAGGGAAAGTTGAATTGCTATTTGATTAGAAATTTTACTACATATGCTTGGTGAGCTGAGCAACTGTGTTTCACTTCGGGGCAGAGCTTATTTAAAAAAATATTAAAAGTTACTTTTTTATAATACTTAATATTATATAATAAAATATAATACTAATAATATTTTGATAATCTAATGAACATTCTTTGAAATTATATTACAGCTTTAAATAACCAATGACAAAGCAATTTGATATTGCACTTTATGACATTCTTTATGCACAATCACTAATCTGCAGGATTCTCAGCATTTAACTTCAGTCAAAGTAGTCCTCAATGTCAATGTCAGGGTTAAGCAACTCCTCGCCATATGAGGACAGATCCATCTGGTTGAGGATAAGATTCTCAAAGGTCTCTTCCAGGTCTGCGTCTCCAATAAGTACAGCCCCCACCATGCGCCCTCCGCTCAACACCACCTTCACATACTCCAAACCTTTAGTGCAGCGCACCAGCAGTTCGTGATCTGAGCCCAGGCCCTGAGCATTAAACTTGCCAAGTAGCACCACCTGTAGGACACATAAATCCCTTTAAACAAAGGTCACTGTGCAAAAATCATGGAATTCTCCCTAAGGAAATAAAATCATATCATTCTCCCTAAATAAAATCATAAGGAAAACAATTGGCATAGGATGAGAAATGACAGGAAGACAAGAAAAGATGGATAGCTTTATGAGAGAGAGTCCTAAGCCATGGCATTTAAGTTTAGTCTAAACACTTTTCCTGTTATATTGAACTTTTCGCCTTTGTGCACATAGATATATCAGAAACTGATTTATAGTCATTCCATCTGATATTATGTAAATATGGATGGGTTCCCTCTTGAGCCTTTCAAAGTTTCTTCCTGTTGCCAGTTTTTCTTTGCCACTGTCACCCCAGATTTATTCATCAGGGACAAACCGATGGTTATAATTTATACATTTTTCTAATTTATTTCAATATGTATATAGTTTAGTTCTTCAAATCTGTTTTGTAACAATGGCCACTGTTAAAAGTATTATACAAATGAACAATTACAAATTTGAATTTAAATTGAATAAGCCACCTATTTAATTATTTAATAATCAGCAAGTTTCCTTATATGCCACAATGTGCTTTTTTCCCCAAATAAATATTTTTTAACAAAACAGAACAAGGGAAACAGTGACAGTTGATACGTTATTCAATTTAGGTGTATATGATCATCTTAAAAGAGTTTTTCAAACTCATCTAGTTTCAACCACTAGACTACAAAAAAAATAAAAAATAAATAAATAGGATATTGTCAGCATGCCTCTTTTCTTGCACCGAGTACAAATATAATGCAAAGGGAAAGAACAAAAATAATAGAGAAATGCTGGAAAAGTGGAAGAAATCATTACGGAAGTTTAGATGTGATCGAGAGCTGGAATAAAAGAACATTTGCTGTGTCTTTAATCAGAGGAGAAACTTGCACTACACTATAAAAGCCTGAGAAACAAAAGAGAGAGGTTTAATATAAGAGAAGAGAGAAATAAACTAATCACCTTATAGTTAAAGAATTTGGTGATGTGTGAGAAGAGCTCAAAGCAGAAGTCCAGCTCAATGGCCTCCCCCAACACATGGGCTGTTATGCAGCGAGCAGCGTAGAAGCCCATCTGACGTGCCTGAGTCCACAAGCGCATCTGCCACATGGGGGCACAACAGACACAGTGAATATGAGTCTCAATGTCATCAAATGGCCATTTTATGGCCAGCATGTGGATATGATGAAGAGGATGTGTATTTATCCAGTGTAACCTGCCTCAGATATTAAAGAAATTAAGAATTTGGAACCGTTTTGTGTGGGTGTGTTTTCACCTATATTTCAAATTAGTAAGAATTCCCTGTAGAAAAATGCAGTGGTGATGAAATATAAGAAATAAATCTGTAAATTTATGTACAGATTATGTGTGGGTGAATGAATGAATGAACCTGCTGCCAAAGGGGACTAGGCTCCCAGCTTGCACTGCACACATCTCCAGCTGCATACACATCTGGTTCAGATGTCCGCATGTGCTCATCAACCCTCAGGCCACGATCCTCTGCCAGATCAAACTGTATTTAACCAAAGGGAGAATTATGCCTTTTTAATGTATAAAGAAAAAAAATACTACAAATGTAATAATAAACAAATTAATAAATGCAGATCTATGACTGTTTATAAAGGCAGCTGTGGGTTTAACAATCATTCAACACTTTAAATAGGTCTCAATGTCTACAGTATATTTTGTATAATGACTGTGGCAGCTAATTTTACTTGTTTTCTGACAGTAGGCCTGGATGGTGTAAGTGCATTAAAAGATGCCACAGTTTTTATGCCGGCATTGTGGTATCTTACAGCACAGCAAAATATATGTAAACAATCTATCTACTTTTTAGATGTCTTTATCACGCACACAGCTAATTTAGTTATTTCAGTACTTACATTGTTACCTTGAAGAAAATGTTCACTATTTGGGACCACACCCGTAGCACTGACAATAAAGTCACATCCATATATTTTCCCATTGGTTAACTGTGCATAAACTGGCCACACCCCTAAGGAAAAACAGAGATAAGTCAGAGGTCTACTTTAAGACTTGCTAGTAATTATACAATATGCAAATGTCTCCAGTTTAGCTCAAACTTTTTAATAAAATATGTTTCACTGCAATATCCAATAATCTAAAATGCACAATATGGTATTCTACATATCCACATATTCTTTTTCCATCTTCTTGGATCATCTTGATTGATAAAATATATGAGGGGCATTCAAGTCCCAAGTTCAAGCAGGCAGTCTGATCATAAGAAAACTTTCTAGCTTAATGGTATCTAAGAACTAGTGAAATCCCGATATAAGTGCATTAGTGTAGCAGGGGATTATGTATCAAACTAAAGATTTTCTGTGTTCTGTTACAATAAAAGACCAGTTCTTACTTTAATGCCCCTAATAATACTTGCAACAGCATTACCTAAATCTTCGTTCTGTGTATAAAGTGGTGATTGCATGAAGTCCTGCTGGGAGTGAATTGACTTGACCTCACACTCATACTCTACATGGACATTGTGAGACAACTGGAAATAAAAAGACAACAAAGTTATTCTTGGTACTTATTAAAATAGTGTTATTGCTCTATGCACATACACACCTTATCTGCTCCTCTTAGACTGATGCCTTGGTGCCAGTCTGGACCTAAGGCACTACCAAGATCTGCTGGACCTGATGTGAAACACATTAGTATAGCAGATCATCAGAAATGCTTAAAACACTTGCAACAACAGCCAGAAGGTAACAAATATTTAAGCTGATCTCTCAATACTGCCTCCTTCTCCTGCAATTTGTTAAAATTAGGTTTTTGACTACAGAATTCAGAGAACCCTCAATATATGCAGGATACAGCAATAAGCACTGATATTATAACTACAGCTGGGAAAAATCGATTCGGTTATGTATCGTAATTCTTTTGTTCGGCATTTAAAGTATCGCCACATTGACTACAGAATCAACATTTTAAAATCAGATTTCCATGTATGTTTGTTTGCATTTGAAGTGGCAAATCTAAATTTGTTTTGGTGTTTAGAACTAAACAAAACAAAAAGACTGTTGAATCAGGATATCATATCAGCTGGTCACCATGATTTCTGTCCCCAAATATAACCTATACTTTAGTTAGTGTACCTGCTTTAGGTTTTATGGCTCTTTCCGTGGTGTAGCGTGCTCTCTTGCAGGGCAGTGCTTTCTCAGGCTTCTCCAGCTCCAGTGATGGGATGAGAAATTGAGCAGCTCCAGCATCAAAGAATGTATTCCCTATAGCCTTGTCTTTTATCGCCCAGATCACCTCACAGCCCTCCACTTCATAACTACAGACACAAATACATGTACATTGGTAGCAGATGCAGTAATACATTAATCCACAAGAGACTGTGCTCATACACACCCATTTTAACATCATGAAGGTTTCCTTGGCTGATAACTTTGGTTAGAACAGTGAACAAAAAATTATGTCTAAAAAAGATGCCTAATGCAAAGTAAATTTAAGAAACACAATTGGAAAACACCAGATACGACTGCTGGGATTTGAAACAAGGACAAATAATTACGGCCCACAGACTTATCTACGTTTAATGAATAATTATTATCAAACATAATTAGCATTAGTTAACCGTTCTGGAATCTCACGATATGAACTTACACCAATTCCAAGGCGATTCCTCCATTCCCAATAACTATTATGCGCTTAGCTTTGGAAAGTTTCTTCTGAAAATCCTGTTTAAAAAACAAACAAACAAACAAAAAAGGTTAACTTTAAATGGGAAAATATGTGCTTTTACATCTGTAATATTTTTTATTAAACCCTTACCTTTTTTTTATCTTGAGATTCTAAATGTTTGAAAACATGCCATGAAAGAGGTTTTGAAACGTTTTAAATATATTTGTATTAAGATTTCATATACATGTACATATAGCAGTACATACAGCAATCTGTTGTTTTTATTTTCCATCAAAGTTATTGAGGTAAAATAAAATGTGTCAATAAGTATTTTTCTTTTTTAAATTAGAACACACACACTATACATACATACAAGTGCATCTTAATAAATTAGAATATTAAAAGTTGATTTATTTCAGTAATTCAATTAAAAAAGTGAATATATATATATTACACACAGACTGATGCATTTCAAATTTCTTCAAATTTTGATTATTAGTGCTTACTGCCAACAAAAACCCAAATTCCAGTAGCTCAGAATATTTGAATATTATGAAAAGGTTTTTTTTTATTGAGGATAAATTAGGGAAGAGTGCTGACTTGACAGTTGTCCAGAAGACAAGCATTGACACCCAGTACATGGAGGGTAAGACACAAAAATTCATTGCTAAAGAAGATGGCTGTTCACAGAGAGCTGTATCCAAGCACGTTAATGGAAAGTTGAATAGAAGGAAAAAACGTGGTAGAAAAAGGTGCACAAGCAACAGGGATAACATCATCTTTAAAAAGATTCAAGAATTTGGGGGAGATTTACAAAGGGTGGACTGCAATTGGACTGTTGCTTACTGGACCAAACTCCTCTTTTCAGATGAAGGTACTATACATTTTGTATTTCTCTTGGAAATAATGGTGCCAGAGTCTGGAGGAAGAGAGGCTCCTTATGTTGGTCCTGTGTATTTTATCAGGTCCAAGGTCAACACAGCCGTTTACCAAATTTTATAGAACTTCATGCTTCCCTTTGCTGAGCAGCTTTATGGAGATGCTGATTTCATTTTCCAGCAGGACTTGGCACCTGCCCACACTGCCAAAAGTACTAATACCATTTATTTACCATGGATTTAAGGACAAGGATATCCCTTGTATCCATGATACCTGGTCTTAAGAAATATAAATAATTTTCAGAGATACTGAGAATTTGGCGTTTTCATTAGCTGTAATCCACAATCAAGAAAATTAAATGACAAACACTTGAAATATATCAGTCTGTGCCTAATGAATCTATATAACATATGAATTTCTCTTTTTGAATTGAACTACTGAAATAAATCAACTTTTCAATGATATTCTAATTTATTGAGACCTAATGCTATGCCAATTTATTGCACCTATATATATATATATATGTATGTACACACACAAGGATGAGTCAAAATTTATTTCATTAACTTTAAAAAAAGACAAAGACATAATTCCTTTGTTTTTCAATACACTTTATCCATCTGTCAAAAAGCTCCTCTCCGTTTAATTCAAAGTTTAGGCTTCAGCTCTTCAGTAAGCATGTCACTGTAACGAGCACTGTTGAACTTCTGGCTGAAGATCTCGTCGCACAGATGCCCTGCCTGGGATGCATGTGGTGACTGGAGATGGTTTCACTTTTTCACTTTTAGTTCGCTGCAGTTGCTCGATAGTTCAGGACTGGAGTTTCCTATAGTCTACCTGAGCCTCCAATCACGAACTGGAATCCATATTAACTTAAACACATCTCCTGTTATACTGAGATTCCAGTCTCACACTACTGTGATGCAGATCAATCCCTGCTATCCGCTTTCACCCAGATGAGGACGGGTTCCCTGTTGAGTCTGGTTCCTCTCAAGGTTTCTTCCTACTGCCATCTCAGGGAGTTTTTCTTTGCCACTGTTGCCCTCGGCTTGCTCATCAAGCACAATCTTACCATTTTGATTCATACACATTCACATTTCATACAAACTTAAATAATTCTTTTGATAAGGCAAAGTTGCCTTGTGACAATGTCAATTATTGACATTTTGCGCTATACAAATAAAACTGAATTTAAACTTTTTTTCTGATAAGCGTCCAATACTAGTCCTTGAGAACCTCAGAAAACTGTACGCATCAATTTTCCAGCTGATGGTCGACTTTTGAAGTTTATCTTGGTCTGTGATTGAGGATGTTTCTATTCCATACTCCATTTACGCTCAGGCTCGTGGTGATGGGTCCATTTCTCATTACCAGTAATGATTCTCTTTAAGCAGAAGGCACAACTTCAGACCACAAAAAAAACATATCACTGCTTGCTGCACTTCTATCATGCAATCACAAGTGGGGAATACATTTTTGCTCACATCGAAGTTACAAATGAACTGATGCAACATGTTCACACCTGCACAGCAGTGACTGGGGAGACAGTAGCCTGTGTGTGTGTATACATATATGAAGGTGCAGTTTTCTGGAATACAACTTCTGACCAAAACCAATTTAAAAGTGATGTAGGAAAGTAATTGGGAATACTCATACATATATTTTTGTTCAATCAAATCATTAGAACAAACCTCTTTCATGTTTGATTTGTTTTCCTTTAATTTATTTAGAGAATTAAAGTTAAGACCAAAATATATCAGGTATTTGCTTATGTAGAAGTGTTGACTCATAAATAATTATATTCATGTATTTTAATAGTGCATTTCAATAGGGTGTTAGTACCTGGGCGCTGTCTGTGTCCCGTATACCCAGCACGTGAGGGTTCTCCTCTGTGATGAGTTTAGGTCTGGCACCAGTACACACACAGAGCTTCTCATAATGGACATTATGTCCATCTACAGTCTGCAGCACCTACATGCAAAAACTCATTACTATGTTGAGATAATAATAATAATAATAATAATAATAATAATAATAATAATAATAATAATGGAATACCTATCCATAACACTTGACATATACCACACACACAGTAATTTGACTTACATGCTGTTTTGCATGGAGGACTTTGGCTGCTGAGTGAAAAACCTTCAGGTTAGTATACTTCTCCTCTAAGACGCTGGATGGCTGTTCTTCCACATCAAAGTCTGCCAAAGTCTTGGACACCTTAAATGTTACATCATACACATGGATTAAATTACAGTATATAAACATAAACACAATGTGCAACTTCTGGATCTGTATCAATACTGTAGGTAATTATTTACATGTTTTAAATTAACATGCTGGAATGACAGAAGACTAATGTTGATTGATTTTTGTTACAGATTTAGTTATATCTATCTATCTAATAGACACAATCTAATTCCACAGCTCTGATGTTTTTTCTTTCTATGTTGTAAACCAATGTTGAAGGCATCCAAAATAAGTACGTTTTGATCTCAATTTTTTAGGAAGGTCTTGATTTTAAGCCAGTACCACCTCAAGTGCAAACATATCTGAATGATTTTGGGAAATCGCAATACATAACTGAATAATTTTTTTCCCCTCATCTCTATTTTTTTTTAAATCATGACTATGAATAAGAGTTACCATCAATAATAATGTATTCAATGTATTGTTTATCATTCTACTCATTATTCTGTGCATAGTATGCATATTCAAATGCATATTATTCAGTAAAGCGTATTAGCTATTTATGACAAAGTAAAAATATGTCACATATGTATGGTAAAATTATGCCATAGGCCAGGCATCGCCAAATGGCGGACCACGGTCTGTATCCTGACCGAGTGACATTTCTATCTGGACACTGATGATTTTCTGATAAATGAGAATAATTTCCCTCGTGGTGGACGTGGCGATATGCATCACTCATCGGGGCCAATCACCCCAATAGCTTACCATTACTGGACAAAGTGGGCAGAAGAAACAAAAACATGACACAGCATGGCTTACCCCCCAAAAAACTGAAGTAGATTATGACAACTGAACCTTCAGGTTTTATATAACCTATTTTTATAGTCTTACAATGACTGCACATGAATTCTAGCACAAACAAGAAATTCAGACCTTTTTTAAAAATTTTATTGACCAACTGTTCTTAAAATTGAATTTAGGGTTCCGGCTATAGGCTGACATGAATACAGAGGTTGGGTTTCTATAAATTTCATTTCAGCTGTAGAAAATATTATTACATATGGGGATGAAACGATTCCTCGAGTAACTCAAGTAATTTGATTACAAAAAAATGATTGATGCAAAATCTTCTGCCTCGAAGCTGCTTTTAATTCATTTTAAAAGCTTGCGTTATTTTTATGCGCAATTATTTGTTTGGCGTGACACAACGCTCTTCCGGATGCAAGCTGCCAGTAAACACAGACGAAGAAGGAGCTCTTACACCACCCACAAAGCGGAAGGAGACACAAACAGTTAGCTGTGTATTGATTTGAGGGAGTGTTCTGTTGCGGGCTGCAAAATGGAAGGGAGTGATTTAAAAAAACATTTATTAATGAAAAATGTTTACAGCAGCAGGAATAACTGCTTTAAATGCATGGTAAGTCTCAGTTCGGAGCATGTTGACATGCTTAACTTACTTCATTGCAATCACACGCTCCTTTAAAGACTAATGTGCACACACGTCCAAGAGAGAGACGTTTATATTCTAATGAATATATTGACTTAAAACATAATGTATGGACTCTTGTTCCTGTCCATGGATTTTTGCATCCTAAAATGTCATCACAAAGCATTCCAGTAAGAGGTCAGTAAAGGATTATGTTTCGCCTGAGCTGTAGATTTTGAAACTTTTAGTTCTGAAAGTTAAGTTGCACAACTTAGTGTTTATGTATAATTATGTGTGCCTTAATTTTTTTTGATCATTTGAAATACCTTTTTTTTGTTTTTGCATCTGAGAAAAGGTTTTAAAATAAGAATGTATGGCACTGCAATGCACTTAATTAATCTCAGTCAACGTTAAGCTATTGCTTGTATTGTGAATAATGACAATGTTCATTTTTTGATAAAATGAATATGTGTATGCAAGTTCAAGTCAAACCGGGACTAAGTGTTCTTTTTTTTTTTTTTTTTTAGCAGTATATTTTATATTGCTTTTTAATTAGGCAAAAGTACAATTTATCCGATTACTCGATTAATAGATTAAACTTTTGGTAGAATACCCGATTACTAAAATATTCGATAGCTACAGCCTTGATTAAATATATACATTTTGTACATTATTGCATTCCTTTTGCTTAGTGATATCAATACTGATGAAAGATGACCTTAACTGTGTGATGTGTGTCTAGGCTATTTATGGAAATAACTGTTCCTGTAACTTTTGTTCTAATTTTGAAAACACACCTGTCTTAAATTAGTCACAGTCTTCACCAGTGGAGCAGCGGTCAGAAGAGCAACTTCGTCCTTAGGAAACTGGAAGGCCAGCTTGAGAGGAAAAAAAGAGAACATATGAAATATGTCTGGATGGATATAAACACCAAGCATAAACAACAGCTCACTATAAAGTCAAAGATGATAAATTTACCTGTTCTGCACAGGTGACCCCTGAAATTCCTCCACCTACGACCACAAATCTGAAGTGTTTCTCTGCCGGGGAGCTTTCTGCCATAACACTCAACTCCACCTACACATATTCATACAGCGCGCACACACACACACACACACTTTTACAGAGCCATATAAACTGTCAGCCGAAAATAAGTGTTTCTTTTGTCCATGCTTTTATAGCTAAAGCTTTAAACATGATAAACACGTGTATGATAATCGTTGTTAACCGATTTTAAATATGTCTGTTGTCGTTTACAATTACATCTAAACACGTTTTTGTATGTATACATTTTGTTCGATTCATGAAAGCTGACGTCCGTGTCCGAGTTGTCCCTATTTACGACATTCTACTTGTGTTTATAGTCTAAATAATGCTTACTTTTCGATTTATTAAAGTTTTACCACAGACAGAGCGTATGTTGCTATGTTGCTATGACGAGGTCTGAAGTCCGAGGTTAAGTCTCAAACGGCTACCTATAGGAAACACAAAATACACTATATAAAATATAGACTCGGTTCACATACACCCTAACTAGTGCACTTATATTAGTGATAGTGAGTTATTTAAAATGTAGCACAAACATCACGCTTCAGTTACGGAAACGGCCATGAGCTTCACCTTTTGCATCAGCTCAGTACGGGAGCCGACGAGGCTCAAAAAGTATCATTTTATTCAAGTATGTTTCATTCCACTTGAACTGCGAACTTTATTTATTAAATGAATATTTATTAACTTAAATTATTATTAACGAAATTACAAGGAGTTTACGTCATATAAACCATATTAGTTTTTTAGGAACACTATATAAATATTCATGAATACCACAGCCTATGACGTGTATAAAAAATACAGCACCTTATAAATGACAGTTATAAAAATATCCCTCTTGTGATCCTAAAAAAAAAAGGAATATTTAAAAAAAAAACACTAATATAAAAGATTTGTGTTAGTTTCCTTGCCATAATTTAGAATATTTTAATATTCAATTAACTCTGGTGCCCAATGGTGAGCATTGTGTTTATTCTCATTTTATGACTGGGCTAATCAGCTGCATATCTTTGGACTGTGGGAGAAAACCAGAGAACCAAGAGGAAACCCACCAAGTACATGCACAATGGGGGGCAGGGGTAAGGCGTCATTAAACCACTATGCTGCCATAGAAAAACAGGGCAGGGGATTCATTTATTTTAATTTATGTATAAAATATTTCCAGAAACAATGTATAAGAGATCAAATACATAATTTATGCTTGCTTTAGCTTTTTAATTATTATATTATATACATTTTAATATACCTTTTTAATGGCCAGCCCATTTCTAATGCTGTGTTAGAATGTGCCAGCATGGATAAACCAAAAAAAATTATTAAAAATGTTTTAAACGATGCTTATAAAAACTGATGCTTATAAAACAAGGATATCAAACACTTGCTGCAATTGGTCACATTAGCAATTAAATTTAGGGTGATTTAATTACATCATCAAATCAACCCTGTAGTGCTCCTTGCCACACACAATATTTTATATACATTTCATTAAAGAATGTTCTCAGCTACTGATCAAGTCATGAGCTCCAATCCCAATAATGCCTAACAACAAACAGCAAGAAAATACTTTAAAACGATCTTGCTAGTGTCATTGAAACAACCGAGTTTGGCAAAAAGAAACACTCAAATGTGTACATTTATGACTATATGTATGTTTGATATTTTTCTTACTTTTCTGTCAAATGAAAATATATTTAAAAAATATGAAGGTTCTAATTAGCAATACTTAAACGTCTGCAGGTTCAGATTGGATAAAACATTTGAATGAGCTGCAATCTGTTAAAGAAGTTAATACATTTCAGCCAACTGTAATTATACTATTTAAAGTGTTAGGTCAGTGTGTTACTCAGGTTGGTTTCTTCCCTACATGCAGTGTAAGATGAAAAATAAATCTGATGGCAGCGCCTGCCAGGCATATTAATTTCCCTGAGAAGCGTGTATGCACTTTAACCTCTCAGACGCTGAGAATGTAGATGCTCACGTCACTGCAGGAGATTGTACAACCAAATTGTCCACAACCAGCTATTATTCACTAATCTATCAACGTCACTGACAATACCACTGTTAGACACACTTAGATTAAAAGAGAAACAGCATAAGACTAGGGTGAAAGTCAGTTTACCTATGTCATAATAATTACACCATTTATCACAAACGATCTGGAGTGAGTCATAAAAAGGATGTCTATCAAATGAAGACATTTTTAAGGAATGGAAGGCACGTACCAGCCGAAAGGTTCACCAATGGTGTGATTAAATGTAGTTTGTGATAAGAGATGGCCATCTTGGGTTTGGCACTCAAAGGTTTGTGTGTAATTTATGACAAAAACTTTCATCAGTTTCAGGCTCGGACTGAACTACTGCCAGTGCGGTGGTGGTTATATGAGGTGTGCCCCTGCTCTACAATCCTGATTGATTCATTCACTTTACAACCATTTTCGGTGCTTGTTCTATTTCTGTCCTTTATGACTTCAGGCAGAGCAAGCACACCTCCAACAGGACAAGTGTCCTACAAAGGCAATATTCTCTAATAGACCAAATATACTGATGTGATGGGTATGATATATATGTGAGAAGAGATATGCTGCAACTGTGAGAAGTAAATGACTACTACTGCCAGCAAGTACTGTATGTGCTGCATGAGTAATGGAGATGGTTGTGGTTGTGCATATAAATTTGTATTAACTCACCCATTCAGTGGAATAATGGTGATTGGTCAGAAAACGTTTGAAGTGATACTTCCCTCTGTGAAAATATGTGAACCCAAACCATGTCAGGGAAATTCCAAAGCATAAAATATCCTTTAATTTACACATACTAATTCTAATAGGAAAAATCATCATTGTCATTATCATCACCATCATTCATTCATTCATTCTCTTTAGGAGCCCTGGAGGCTCAAGAGGAGGCACAAGGCGGGATACACCATGAACCTTTTCCTGCCTAATGCAGGACACACACACACAAACACACATACACTACGGACAATTTATGAATGTCAATTAGCCTAATCTACATGTCTTTGGACTGTGGGAGGAAACCAGAGCACCCGGAAGAAACTCCATCTCCAAAATGTGTCAACTGGTGACAGTACCACCTATCAAAACATGTGGTATTGCCTAACAACAGTGGCCTCTTTCAGCAGGATAGTTCACCTGACTACACTGTAAAAAATCAGGAGTGGTTTGTGAAATTCACTAAAACTTTATCTGTTTAAGCAAAACACTCCAAGCACTTGTAGTAATCTTTGTCTTTGTGGAGTAGTGCGTGTAGAATGATGAGGGCAAAAATGATTTGAATGCATTTTAAGATAAGTGTAAAACATAATAAAAGATGGAAAAACTTGAAAGGTTCTGAAAACTTTCCATCAGCACTGTAGTGTGTTTGGTTGCACAAGGGCCCCTATATACTCATTAGGACGGTGGTTTTAATATTATGGCTGATCAATGTACCTTATACAACCATTAATAACTATATTCCATGATAAACATTTTACAGGGATGTAAGATCATGGATGAGTTTGCAGATTTCCTGGAAATTACAAATCTATTATTATGAAAATTCTTTTATTAATTATTAAGTTTTAAGCCAGTTTTAATGTGTTTAATTGTAAACATGGTAATTGTAAAAGTCGCAGCAACTCACCAACAAATAAACAAAAATAGCACATCAATAATAAACATTGTTGACTACAATTAATATTCAGTATATATAATGTATAAATCATTTAATGTGGTTGCTTAATTATTTATATCTAAATTATTTAATGTGGTTAAGTTTTTTTTTTTTTTTTTTTCAGGCTCTAAAAGCTTAGGGATAATACCTGGTTTACACAAAGATCCATTAAGATGTCAGCTACATTTTGCTAACTAAACCAACCGTTTGGTAAACACTTTTAAATGAATATATTAACATATACAATTTTATCCTGCTGTACTGTTCAACAACTGCTCTGTAGCTGAACTCATTTCATCTCCAGATCCATTTCATAACAGTACAGTACCCCACTACACATTTACAGCTTCAAACAGCTCATTCTATTACACCATTGATGCCTTGCATGTGGAGCTGGTGTGTTTATTTCTCGTAATTAAGGGTTTACTGTATGATCAGATAAACAGGATCAGGGGTGGACTATTTTTATTAAACATAATAAAGCTAATGACTAATGCTTTTGAGGTGCAACAATAACATAAAGAAAGTGACCCAGAGTGTTGGTAAGCCTTTGTTTCTCAACACATTCATGTAAACAAGGGCAAATTCAAGGGCTATGATACAGCAGCAGAGACATTTTTGAGATAATTATACACCAAACGCATAATATGTTTGCAGAATTTGCTCAACCCTCAATACAATACTTAAGTGAGCACTAAAACACACTCACACAAATGCATGCACTTTGTATTCTTTATTATTTGCTCTTCTATCTCTTACAATAAACCCTCTCAAACAGAAGTTTTTCAGTTTTATTTATTCTTGCCTGAGGATGAAGGTTTAAGGTTTTAATTTAGTCAGAGTTTAAAATATGTCCAGGATAGAAATGCCATTTTATTTTACAGTGCTTTTTATAAAGTAGTGCATCATGAATTGTGTTTTTTTTAGAAGGTATTCATTCATAAACATACAGCATATTTACAATATGCCATATGGAATGTGTCACTATCATTAATAACTTAATTAAGTTACTATGAAATGTTCATATTGTTACAGCAGTGCACGAGTGGGTAGTGGTATTTTTTGACAGCAACAGTAGGAAGTCAATTTGACACCCAAAGTGGAGCTTCAGTAAGTGGTGGCCGATGTCGGAGATGGAGCAAGCAGAATGAGGCAAAGTGGGGAATGGAGGGAGAATGATGGCTCGCTACTGAGAGAGGGGCCGCTCCTCACCAAATTTTCAGAGAGGGCACATGTTGTTGAGCCATTCCCACAGTGCTGCCTTCCCTTGTTGCTCCAACATCAGTTAGTTCCTTCCTTCCTTCTTGGCAAAAAATCTGCTGCATCCATGTTTTAGGTCTAGATGGTCATCATGATTATTAAGAGACATTCTCTATTTTTAATTTAAAGAAAAACACAAAGTAATTAAACAAGTCTATAAACATGACCTAGGCTTCTAAACAACAAATGAACATGAACATGAACTTTAATCCCGGAATGCAACAGGACGGTCAAATACCCAATCACTCACTCATTCACTCATTCTTTGTACTGCTTATCCTGCACAGAATCACAGGAGGCCTGGAGTCTATAACAGGGGACTTGAGGCACAAGGTGGGATACATCCTGGACAGGGTGCCAGTCCATTGCCGTACAAGATCACACGGACACTCACACACTCCCTCACACCGGCAACTTGGAAATACGTGTTGGCCTGGGAGAGCAAACCTGAGTACCTGCAGGACACACTAAGCACAGAAAGAACATGCAAATTCCATGCACACCAAAGACACTGAAGGTACGAGGCCACAGTGCTTAACACAACACTGTGCTGCCTGACACATAATCAACACAATTTAAAAATAAGATGCTAAATGAGACACAGTGAGAAACAAGTGGAACTCCTTAGGGGGACGTGACTGACAGAGGTGAAGGAAAATTATAGTTTAGTGCTATCAGATCAGTTCAGCTTCTTCCCCAGAGCTGTAGCTGTATCTCTCTCTCTCTCTCTCTCACACACACACACACACACACACACACACACACACACACACACACACACACACACACACACACACACACACACACACACACAAGCTGAGAACCAAAGACGGATATGACAAACCAAGCTGTTTTCCCCACTTCCCCATGTTGCTGCTAATGCACCAAACACTTTACACCAGGACTGCATTATTATTATTATTATTATTATTATTATTATATTATTATTATTATTACTACCGAAATCTCCTTCCTCAATGAGCTAAATAACTTTTATGCTTGCTTTGATCAGAGCCTTCAGGAGACAATCACTACATTGATACCGCCTGTGAACTTTCAGCCTCTCTCACTTTCCACCGCAGAAGTCTCTGCTGCCTTCAGCAGGATAAACAATAGGAAAGCAGCTGGCCCTGATGGAATACCTGGACGTGTGCTCAGAACCTGTGCTGAACAGCTGACTGAAGTCATGACAGACATCTTTAATCTGTCCCTACGTCAATCAACAGTGCCTACTTGCTTTACGTCCACCTCCATTGTGCCTGTGCCTAAACACTCCAAACCAACACTCTGACACCAATACTCATGAAGTGCTTTGAGCGGCTAGTCCTAGCACATCTCAAGAGAAGCCTTCCACCCACACTGGACCCTCATCAGTTTGCCTACCGGGAAAATAGGAGCATTGAAGATGCTGTCTCCCTAACACTACACACGGTACTTTCTCACCTGGATAATAAGAACACTTACACAAGAATGTTGTTCGTGGATTTCAGCTCAGCGTTCAACACAGTCATCCCCTCCAGGCTGATTAGTAAGCTTACTGATCTCGGAATCAACACCTCTCTATGCAGCTGGATACTGGATTTTCTGACCAACAGACCACAGAATGTTAAAGCTAATAATGTTCTCTCCTCAACCATAATACTGAACACTGGTGTGCCACAAGGCTGTGTACTGAGCCCCTTCCTGTTTTCACTGTACACACATGACTGCAGCCCTATGCATGGTTCTAATACCATAATTAAGTTTGCGGATGACACAACAGTGATTGGCCTCATCAATGACAATGATGAGACTAACTACAGGGCAGAGGTAAAGCACTTGGCCGAGTGGTGTGCTGACAACCACTTGCTCCTGAACACCAGTAAGACCAAGGAACTCACTGTGGACTTTAGAAGGAGAAGAGGTAACACACACTCCCCTGTCTACATCAACGGGACAATGGTCGACCGTGTTACAAACTTCAAGTTCCTGGGGATACACATTTCTGAGGATTTGACTTGGTCCCCTAATACCACCAGTCTCCTCAAGAAAGCTTCCCAGTGCCTCTTCTTTCTGAGACTATTAAGGAAGAATCACCTTTCTAAAGACATAATGAACAATTTCTACCTTTGTGCAGTAGAGAGCATACTAACCAGCTGTATTACAGTCTGGTATGGTAACTGCTCTGTCTCGGACCGTAAATCCATCCAAAGGGTGGTAAAAACTGCTCAGCGTATCACTGGTACCCCACTTCCTGTCATTGTCTACAAGAGGAGGTGTCTGCGTAGAGCACGAAGCATCGTGAAGGACACCTCTCACCCTGCACATGAACCTTCCCTCTGGAAAAATGTTCAGATGCCTAAAAGCCAAGAGCAGCAGGCTGAGGAACAGTTTTTACCCCACAGTGGTTACCTTACTGAACACAACTTCACTGACCCCCTTACATAGACGGTACCACCATCACTGATAACCCATCATTTCTGTTTAATACCTCTGTAAATACTTCCTGTTCATTCATTTGTACAGTCTGCACATGGACTGTACACTAATATGTGTATATTCATATATGTAGATGTGTGTATAGGTATACTCTGCATTTCCATCCAGCGGCTAAATTACTCATATTTATCCATATGTATACTCATACTATTGCACATAATGTAAACTCACCTATATATAGTTTCTGGATATCTTTATTCCACATATTTATAATCAGACATATCTGTAGCTATTCTGTACATTAATTTATCCATCTATGCTCACTTTACAATGTATATTCATGTGTGTGTGTATATATATTCTTTCTGTAATACAATTTATACATAGACCTTACTTTTAAGATCTGTATATATGTTTATATTGCACTGCTAACTTGCACTTCTGGTTAGATGCTAACTGCATTTCGTTGCCTTGTAACTATGTGCAATGACAATAAAGTTGAATCTAATCTAATCTAATTAGTAGTAATTATTAATATAACTTGTGCAATATTTTCCTTATTTCGGATGATTTCTCACAATTATGTTTGCACTATTTGCACTCTACTGTTTCCAAGTCCCACTTCACATGCATTCCATTGTACATACTGTATTGTTATATTTTAGTGCAATTATCTTTTGTTTGTTATTTTGTTCATACTTAGATTTTTCTTATCGCTGCTGATCTCTGAGAGCTACCAAACACATTTCATTGTATCACTACAATGACAGTGAAGTCTCGTGATCTTTATCATAACATGTAGTTGCTATAGTTATGTACAATGTTTAGAAACACAGTCAGAAACTGTTGTGCTTGATTCATCTTTATGTTTATTTTCTTTGATACTTATTTTGGTAATAGAGGTCATAGTATGATGAAATACTTACTATACAAAATGTACATATAATGACTTTGCACACAGAATTGTACTTTTAAGATTCATTTATTACAAAAAGAAACTAAAAATATTAGCTTTTTACTGGCTTATTAAGTGTATAATAATATATTAATGTTGACATTTTATTTATGTTTGCAGCAAACACTGTACATTATGACATTGTGTGTTTCATAACTAAAGGCACAGACAGGTCAAATAAAACAGATAAATAACACTCAGTTGAGTCACTGCTTTCATCACCATCATCATCATCATCATCATCATCATCATCATCATCATCAGTTTCGTTACAGTGGCTTTGGGTTTGCATGTACACACACACACACATGCACACACACACACATAAGAAGAGACTAAAGAGGCAGTGATTTTGATGACTGGAACACGTCCCGCTTGCCATAGGAGTTTGCACCAATGTTAGTGGGGATGTAGACAGTGCCAATGGTGTTACTGGAGCGAATAAGGAAGTCAGCCAACCTTTGAGTCACACATGTAGCCGTGTTGCATCTTCTCTTCTCTAAGTGGTGTTGAGGGCTGATAGAAAGTGAAGAGGAAAGTGAAGAGAAGAGTTCAACATAATGTGGAGCTCATTAACCTGTAATGAGGCTTAAAATGCTCAAAATCCAACTTTTATTCATTTAACTTTCGCTTTTTTTTTTACTTTCATGTTAAGTACCTGTTGACTGTGTTGATTCCCCTCTTGGGTAGCAATCCTGCAAATTGAAGGAAAGGGTTCATCAGCAAGCCTGGGGGCATCAATGTTTTCCCGTCAAGCATTTCATCCACCTGCTCAGTGGAAGAGATGGAAAACCTACAAGCAAAAAGGAGTCAGTGGGCTCACAAAGAGAATTAAAAATAACATTGTTTCCTCAAAATTAAAAAAAAAAAATTATACAATATACAAAGACAAACATACACAATACAGAGCACTGCAAATGTCTTTTATTGCCTCATTAGATGATTCGATAATTCAGAGTGACTTACACAAGTATGTATTTGTCTATTTGGAAAACCAACATGTGCTTGTGCTAGATTAGTTATAACAAGCAAATGCATGCAAGTGCTGATAAATTAATAGATATATAAGTACATAAGAAAACACAAATCATTCTTTAAAATGAAATACCTAACACTTTTTGTATTAATATTAATGTTTCTTATATAATTGATTTAATGTGCATGATTAGTGTTTTAACACTTAAACCAAGTAATATATATATAGTGTTTTTTATTTATTTATTATTTGTCCAAAAAGCCAATTAATCTAATTAGTTCAACAAGACTTTAGGGCGATACTTATCCCCCATACTGTTTTATCACTCATCACATAATACTGTACATTAGAATTACTCACACATTTTCTCACCTGTTGTTTGGTGTCGTTGTCACACAATGTAGCAGCACAAGTAACAGATGAAGCAAGGCAGGCAATTTTAGGTGAGACATGGCAGGATTCTGAATAGTAGACAGAAATTACTGAAGAAATTTTATTCCAGTATAATGGATATATAAAAATAAGCAGGTTTTACATATTCATATACATGTATATTTCAGGCACAAATACCAAGCATCCAGAACTAATTCTACAAGACTGCATAAACTGCAATCAATGTGAAAACAACATAGACTGCAAGAATACAAGTCAAACATAATGACAAACTAAAGTATATACCATCAGGATAAAGATAAACTATATCATAAATGTAAAAACAAGCTGAAATGGCATCATTGTAAAACTTACCAACACAAAAAGTATTTAAAAAAAAAAGTACCAACATTTAACTATGTAGATGTTAAAGAATATGTAAAGAATTATGAAAAATTACATAACATCTGGAAAGATGAAAACAGTGCAGAAATTCTTATTTCACATTTACATATTTTCTACTTTATATAAAAAACATGTTAAGATCTGTTAAGGATTTTCTTTTTTTTTTTTTAACCATTTTTCCCTGCAAAATACAAGGCAGCAGGATTTACCTCACTGTATGCCCCCTAATAAATAATGCTATAATTACCTGAACCTGGTGTGGCAATAAGAATTATTCCAAAATAAATGAACTTACCTTTCCAAGTTTAAGTGCTGGTGAGAACAGGAGCAGGACTTACTGTTGCGGTCACTGATTTTCTCTAAGCCTGTTATAGGTTTCTCCCTCAACCACTTGTGACATCACACTTCTCCAAATATAGCCCTCAATTTCCATGTGAGCAGTGAGTTGGGGAGGAGAATTCAAACCCACAGCATAGGTTAAAAAACATCACCAAGCCCTCGTCATCCTCTTTGTCATCCTCATCATTGATGCTGGTGACTTCACATCTGAGACATCACACTGAACACATTTGGTTGTTCAATTCATCATAAACTTTTGCTGTGATTAAAGTTTCTTTAGTCTGGAAATATGATTTAGGAACTCAAAGCTTTTCCTGCATATACTGCATACTCCTGGTGATTTAAACACAGCCACATTCTTTTTTTATTTGCTTTGTGCAGATGCTTTTTTAAATTTATTTAAACACATTGATAATTTAGCAGATGTTGAATGAAATACATATAATAAAAAAATGAGAACTTGAAAAGAGTAATATTGGTTCCAGCATGAACCTGACTGCCCCAAACTTCTCAACTGTACAAATCTGATGAGGTCAGAGCTTATAGAGGGAAATATTATATAGTTATATACATAACTAGTATAAAGTTATATACAGGAGAATACCCATGGCAATGTCACCCATTTTAGTTTAATTGGGGTCTAGAACTGCAGCTCCAAGTTTAAAGCAGAGACCACAACCTGACACATGACAGTCACTTTCAGTTCTACCTGGGACATCATGTTCCACTCAAGTTTAATTCGTTGTCCAATGAAAGAGGGTTTGAATCATAGATGAAGTATGCAGAAAGTGAAAGGCAGAGGCAGACAGATGCTTTATTTATATATCACTTTAACAGCAATAATTATCATAAAACTCAAGAACAATTCATACCTCATAGGTTCAAGCTGAATGCTTTGGGTGACACCAAACGGTATATCAGCACTTATACAACAGTTAGTTCTGACTGAGTAATCTGATTGCACGAGACACATTCCACATAATGGAATACGTGATAATAGAAGTTAACAGCACGGGGACATTTATGTATCACTCTATGTAACAGTGATTAATTACACTAACTGGTTGCAGCAGGGGTGAGAGTAACTCAATATGGCCCGCAGTGCCATAAATTCTTAAATGTTGCTTGATGGAGCGAGACGAATTGCGGCCTTTGGAAAGAAAAAATGCACATTCTTAATGGCCACATCTGTAAGTGTACCGCATTCCCAGTTTACTGTAACTTTGGCCAGCTGGCATACATGGAATAGCAGGGATAACTTAAAAAACTTTGATAACCCAGACTACAGATTTATGCAGACTATCACTTATGTCTCCTGTCAGTACTGACTGCAGAACCATGTATTAAGCGTTTTTTTTTTTTTTTTTTTTAAACAGCTTTTCTGAATACAGTGGTTGATATTCTGTGAAAACACATTACAATGTGCATTATATCATTTAAAACATTTCAAATAGTTTTTTTATTCATCACTCTTAATATGGCACCAAATTTACTATTACTGTATATGCACAGCGCATTGCTCAATCCAAATATTTAATTTACTCCAGTCCTAGACTGCCAGTGTCCAACACAGTTTATTGATTCTTCTATTCAATCACAGCTATTACTTACCAGGTTCTGTGGGTGTGTTTAGCTATTGAGAAATTGCAATCAACAGTATGTATGTACTAGACCTTCAGGACTGGAGTTAAAAAACATTCTACAGAGTAGGTGCACTCAAAAGCAATTCAGTTACCAAACATGGTAGAACAGTTTCTGTCCAAGAGAAACTGACCCAGTGTAGCTGACGAGTTCTCCTCACTCGGTACCCAACCATGGAATGTCTAGAAAGTAAAGGAAAAATAAATACTCTATCAGAATAGGGAGGAAGCAGGTCTAAAAGTTCTTTGACATGTGACAGGTTGGTCCACAGTGTACAACTGAAGTTTATTTGTGTGCATTTAATTAATCTTGAACCCAGTGTACTGCTTTTTGTTATTAAAGTAATATATTAAAATGGAGCAGACTGGCTCACCATGTTCCTCCAGAAACCATGTATGCAGTGTAGCAATCTGAAATGTATGCTACTCCATTTTAACCACATGCAGGATCCCACTGGCTTGAAGCCAGTGTTGTAGGAGAGCAACAAACCACCCGTGTGCATATATATAAAACAATAAAACATGCACATGTTCTATAACTGTCATGGTCCGGCTGTTACTACAGGCTATGTAGTTGCCGTGGGCAAGTAAGCCAGGCATAAATGCAGAGGGGCAGATGAACTTCAAGTGTCTTTTAATAAAGAATAAAGAGACTAAAACATAGAAACAATGAACTTAAACTAGAAACAAAGGCAAGAGCCACACTGGGGCTCTTTAAGCAAACATGGGGCTCTTGAAATAGAAAGTCTTTTATTTAACAGAACCAATAGTAAAGAACATAAACAAAGAAACCAAAATCACAAAATCAAACTATAACTTAGGGCTGAGAGCTGGCACAAGAGGACATGGAGCTGGAACTACCTAAAGACACAGGGGAACTAGATACGGGACAGGCCAAGACATGACTAGAGACTAGGGACGAGACAGGACCAGGGGCGAGAGACAGGGCGAGCGACTGCACGGGTTAGTGATTAATGGGATTAGTAGCTACACTGTGTACTGATACGCTGAATGATGAACTAACCGGGGTAGTAGCTAATAGGATTAGTGGCTAATTGGGTTAGTACTGACCTACAGGGGGACCTGAAGACAAAAGGCAAGGCACACATAAGGCTAATCCAAATCCAGCAGCTAAACCTACTAGCGACCAAAACCACTAGCAGTCAATCCCATTAGAGACTAGCCTACTGGAGGCCAAACCTACTAGGGGCTAACCCTACTAGCAGCTAAGGCCTACTAGCGGCTAAACCTGCTAGCAGCTAAAGCCCTCATGTGGCTACACACATCTAAACAAGCAAGGAACAGTACATACCAAGAACTAAACAAGAGGAAGACCAACACTGGGGACACACAGAACAGTACTTACACATGAGGTAACACAGCCTAACTAAACACTAAACAAGACAGCTCCATGAATCCACTAGCACTAAGAACATCAAGATAACAAACAATAGAGCCCTTTTGAAAACAATGATTAAACAATATAACCAAAATATAAATTCATAGGAACTAAACCTAACAAAAAGGAATGCCCACATGACAGGATATATTTACATATATACAAAAATTTTCGACCCAGTTTCCTAGAACAAACTGCTATTTATAAGATGTTTAACAAACTACCTCGGTTCAGGTGAGCATGCTCATTCCTGACCGAGGTGCCTTCTGGGAGTCTACAAGCAAAAGTTCAAAAAACAAACAAGAAAACAGTGCCCTCTAGTGGAAGACCCTCACAATAACATTGATGTTTATATTTAAGGATTTATTTTATAAACCAAGGGGAACTGAAACACATCCATTTCTAAATAGCAAACAGGAGTATTAATGCCCTCTTTAATTTTCCTGTTGCTTAAGAGAAAAGTTAAATGGCATGTATAAATAAAATCAAATGTCTAATATGCAAATTATTCATTAATATATTATATATACAGTATTTTGCTAATCAGATTGAACTGTTAATAAAAAAAATCCTAGGAAAATCCTTATATACACCAGCATCCAAATATTCTTATATTAATAATAATAAACATAAAAATGAAGTTAATATAGTGATACAAGACATAAATGTTACAAAACAGCTTTACAGAAACATGGATTTAAATTCTGATTCCTAATATACAAGTCAATAGTGATGATTGCAACTGGAAAAGAAAACACTAAAGGACAACATCATGAAAAACTTTCCCGGTGTGTATGTGATGTTCTGATACCATTCTCTTGTGGCCAGAATTGACGTTTTCAGCAATTAGTGCTACATCGGCTTTTCTGTGGAATTGGTCAAGACTATGGAAATTTTCTGTGGAATTGTGGGCTGGGAAAGGCTGACCCTATGGACTAATTACACTATGTAACACAAATTTTGTTCCTGGCTTCTAAGTGTTATATTTCAATTGCTTATGTCTGAAGTATGTAAAAAATGACTTCATTAAGCACAAACTTTGCTTTCATGACAACAGCACAAAGAAAACTCGTTTTTTTTGTGTGAAAATAAACATTATGATCAGGTAAAAACAAAAATTGCACAAGGAATAGACAAACACAGTCGGAAACCACTCAACAAGGTTCAGAAATGCATAGATTTTCTAGATTTACGATTGTACTGTGAATCACTTTCTCGAAGTAGCCCCCAAATATAGTCCCCCATCATGTTTTCGTTATACTGTCCTTGGTAACGACATTCAAAGTCCAATATATCTTGATGAAAGCACTCGCCTTGCTCCTCAGAGTAAGCGCCCATGTTCTCCTTGAATTTGTCGAGATGCGAATCAAGGATATGGACTTTCAGAGACATTCTGCATCCCATTTTGGCATAATTCTTTATGAGATTCAGCACCAACTCTACATAGTTTTCAGCTTTGTGATTACCTAGGAAGCCATGAACAACTGCAAAGAAACTGCTCCAAGCCACTCTCTCCATCCTGTTCAACAGCTTTGCGAAATCCTCACATTCTATGATCTTCTTAATCTGTGGTCCGACGAAGATACCAGCCCTGACCTTAGCCTCGGACAGCTTTGGAAAAAGATCTTGGAGGTATTTAAAGGCTGCTGACTCTTTGTCAAGAGCAGTGACAAATTGCTTAATGAGGCCTAACTTGATGTGCAGCGGTGGCATAAGCACTTTATGAGATTCTATCAGTGGCTCCCACTTCACATTGCTCTTCCCAACAGAAAACTCGGTCCGTTGTGGACAGTCTTTTTTGCGATAATGCGCCTTAGTGTCACGGCTGTCCCAGAGACAGAGGTAACAAGGAAATTTCGTGAAACCTCCTTGGAGACCCATGAGGAATGATACCATTTTGAAGTCACCAATGACCTCCCATCCGTAGTCGTCATACTTTAATGCACTCAGCAACATTTTGACACTGGTGTAGTCCTCTTTGAGATGTACAGAGTGGGCCATCGGGAGAGACGGGTAGTTGTTTCCATTGTGAAGCAACACGGCGTTGAGGCTGCAGGATGAACTGTCTATGAATAGGCGCCATTCAATAGGATTACATGTGATACCTATAGCCTGGAATAGACCGGCAACATCGTTGCAGAAGCACAGCCCATCACGCTGACTGAAGAAGTTGGAGAATATTTGATGCCGCTTCCTCTGATCCGTGACTTGTTCGCTATCATCAACCTCCAAAGTTCCACTGTTTGAGCCTGGTTATCAGAAGCTCAGCATTTGATTTCGTAAGCCCGAGGTCCCTAATTAAATCGTTCACGTATTTCTGGTTAGGGAAGTACGGCTTTCTATCCCCAACTTCATCTGTGGAATCGTAGTCCATATCTCCAGTATCTGCCTCGCTATCTGACTTGCTTGCATTTTTGCCGGTGCGACGATTTTTTGGGATTACTAGTTCTGGAAGTTTCTTGCACGTTCTAGAGTGTTCAGAAGAATTGTAGAAACATCTGGACAACTCTAGCAGTTCAGGAATATTCTAGGAGGAAGCTCGGCATTGAAAGCAAATTGAGAATTTTCTCGAAAAACACATGATTTTCAAAGTTTCACTGTCCCGGTCACAGAAGCAAAGTTTTTCTGGAATAAAAGCGATTTCCTTTCTGTTCTAGACCTAACGGGGTAGGAAAACACACTTTAAACCCAGGAACAGAACAAAAGTGAAAATTTGTTACATAGTGTTATTGGAGGTTACTCAAGTTCATATGCATGTGAAGGCAGGCAAGCAAATACAGTACTTTTGGCAATATAGTGTGTGTGTGTGTGTGTGTGTGCGTGTTAACATATAACATATATTCAGTTCATCTGGCAGTGGTCTTAGGGTTGTACTGTAGCATATCAGTGTAATTGACAACATGGCAATCAAATAAAATCTTATCAGATCTTCATTACAATGCCCCAAATATTTTTAAAGGTTTTCTTTTAATCATGATTGCATGATTAATATAAACATTAAATATAAAAATGCTGAAAATATATCATATTATTACATCTAATTAATATACTGTACATACTTTTGGAAGATGACTGATCTACAGTACGTAGGCTATATAATTGGAGTAAAGGAGTGTTCAAGATGCTTAACTGCTATTCATATCTGTACTGTATTTAGGTCGTTAGCTGTTAAATACAAATAGTGTTTTCGATTGCATCCCTAATAAGTACATATGACAGTATGAAGGCGGTGAGGTTGGGAAACTCTTGGCCTCAGCCCCTAAGATAACAGGCATGAAATTGTAAATGCAACATCACTTCGCATCCAGTCAAATGAGTGGAGGAAGCCTACATACACGGACATGTGGGTGTGATAATGAGAGGGGTATTTCCATTATGATACAGTGAATCCATACTCTTTAATACTCCAGCTAATATTATGTTATATGTAATATGTAAACAATTTAATGCTTTTCCATTGTCTTACTTAAATAAACACACACACACACACACACACAGAACTAACTAACTAAATAAATAAATAATCATGGCTTATACAGCTCAAGCACCCACACATTGAATTGCTCATATCACAAGCAGCCATTGACACCAGACCATTTTATTAAATTAGGAAAGTAATTTAACTTGGGGCAACAGAAGAGATGCTGGAATATAATTGAGCTGCAGCTGAAGTGTGCTTCAGTGCGATGACGAGATTTTAAAAATAAATAAATAAATAAATTACAGCAGAACTGTTGTGAGTTAATAAATGTTATTTCTTAGTTCAGGAAAGTTGTCTGGAATTTTAACATTTGAATGTAATATACTACAATGTGTTTCTGAATATTGGATAGTAACAAAGTGACTGAATACTAAGACTACTGTAAGTGCAATGTACTATCTTCTGCATTCTGAGTCATGTTTCTCTCCATGGGGCTGAAGAAACTCAGATTAGTACATAATTGTATGCATTAGTATCACCCTTAAATTTCTATGGTGTTTCTGCTGAGGCTGGTTGCTGCACTGGTGTGTAAGAGTGAATCTGACTGGTTTCCATCATTACAATGTTGATTTGGGCCTTGCAGTTCAATCTCATCCTGGTGGTTTTGCTCCATACGGAACTGATTCCTCAACAGTACAACAACGGCAAAGCCAAAAAACAGAGAGGAGCCAAACAGACTTGTCATCAAGCTCAGGTAGACAATTCTATATACACATGGGGGAAAAAATTATTAGTATGGATAAATGAAAAAATATATATATAATATTTGTTTTTATCATTATTCATCTTCCGTAACAGCTGGTCAGTATTGTAGTGGAAGCTGAGTGTATACCACAAACACTAGTAATGTGGCAATATACGTGTGCCAATAATAATGTGGCAATATACCCGTACCAGGCTCACACATGTTCACACAATCATCAGTGCACATGTTGGCAAACAGGACAACCCAGAGGAAAGCCATGTAGACAAAAAGATAATATGTGAAAACCTACACAAACTATCAAATGAGGGACGCTGGAGGTATGATGTGGCAACACTACATGCTGCTTCGCCATACTGGTTGTGTTAGTAATTGTGATTAGAAAAATTTATTAAAGGCCAGAAATAAGTAAATAAGTGTAGAGCTCCATGTTGTGTGTGTGTGTGTGTGTGTGTGTGTGTGTGTGTGTGCATAATCTAATATAATAATGAAGTCAAAAGGCATACATAAATATGAAAAACATGTTTTAATTCCCTGCAAATATTTCTAAATTAATAGCTTTATTCCATGCTACTCAGCTACCTCTCAATTCACATACAGACCTGTACATGTTTATGTCGTACATGCGGCAGGACCCTTGGCTTCTGCATTTCCTCATGCTCCATTTCAAACAAGTGGAGTCAATCACTGATCCAAAATACACTGGAGATAGAATACCAGCTACAGAGCAGAAATATTCATAAAAGAGTTTTCATTAAAAAAATATATAGGTATATAGAAATATATAGAAAAACTATCTAGCTTAGCTCTCGTTTAAAATCAGTAGGGGACACTGGGTTGTCAGTAAAGACTCATTCATTTCTTCATTTATTTTCAATACAGGCTCTTAGGAGACTTTGGGCATTAGGCGAGGACAATCACAGGACACAAATGCACACAATCATTCATGCACTATGGGAAATTTGTCTTTGGACTGTGGGAGGAAACCGGAGCACCCAGTGTCAGTAAAGACGTGAGGCAATAAATCATCTTAAAATAAACAAATTGCAATTTATATAAATAATTGTAATTGATCAGATATAAACCTGGGACTGATCTATTTAACTGAAGCACGTCTGGAAGTTGAGTCATGTCATCTGGACTTCTTTCTCGTTAGGTCGAAATGTTTCAGACTGAGGAAGCTACATGGATGATTAATGAAATGTTTTGCCCTAACAAGAAAGAAGTCTACAGTAGTTGACATGACAGATTCCAGATAACTTCACCAGGATTATTGAGAACCTTCACAGACATACTGACGCCTGACGTATGTATTTAGACAAACCACCTTCATGGTTTGAGCTTAAATGAATCATCAGGTTTTATAAAAATATTTGTGAAATCCACATCAGCCAAGTGCATACATACATACATACACACACACAAACATACATACATACAACATTTATTTCTATAGCACTTTACAGCAACCTAATTTGTACCAAAGTGCTTCACAGTTCTAAAAATGACAATAAAATGACATTAAAAATAGAAATAAAAATACAAACAGAATAAAATATAATTATAAATAAATAAATGAAAACTTAAATAATAGTCATAGCCATAAAAACGATACTAATAAAAAAAGCTAAAAGTATAACAAGATTACATAAAACTATAACATATTAAACAGAAGGAGGTCCGTAATGCTGCGTAACTCAGATGGAATGGCGTTACAGAGTGTAGGACCAGCCACACACGCACACACACACACATACATACATACATTATATAAACCTTACCTAGAGTTCTAATTGCTAGAGTTTGAATACCAATTGCCAGTGACTTTAGCTCAGGAACAACGCACCTGTAATAAATGCAATTAACACACATTGGTGCTGTAGGATTATGGTATAAGTACACTTCTATTTTTATGTTTTTATTTTTCACTAACCGTATCATGACCATAAACATAGGTGTCATTCCCAGAGATTTAGTGAATGTAGCGATTCCAAACACGGTCATAAACGATGTAAAACTGCGACTGCATTCTGGTGCGCGAGGACACTGTCCAAGAGACACAGAGGTGCTGCCCTCTTGTGGTGACAGGTACAACACACAACTGCAGTTGTGGTAAATCTGTAGAAAAAACATCTATTTTATTTTATTTTATTTTATTTTTTACACTTCCATTGCATTTGGAAGTAGAATGACAAGTTAAACATTTCAAATATTATTATTTTTCTATATAAAAAGGTTTACAAGAAATAACAACCTTTAGAATTTGGATTTTTAGAAATAGGAAAGATTGATAAATTCTGCACTAGCCTTACAAAATATAGTTCAAATTATTTTAAAGGACAATAGCCTAAAATGTACATATGAAAACAACTTTTTGTAATTTTGATTATTTGGGGTTTAGCTGCAGAATAACAAATGTCAAAGCTTGGTAGTAATTCACTTATTTGAAATTTAGCAACTCACAAACCTTAAAGCTGGGCCTACTTGGTGAAATATCATTAGCATGTCATATAACCCTTGTTTCATGTGATAAATGTCAAGTTACAGTCATGCTTAAAAATGTTTACACCCTCTCAAGTCTATATGTTTTGTTTAAAAATAATCTGGTCTCAGCATTAGGCAAACACAACCGCAAACAAACAAACATTCCAATTTTTTCACTGCGCAAGCATTTTATATTATAATTTAATAAAAAATGAAGGCAAAAAGAAAAATACAATATGTGGACAATTGCATTCAGGTGTTTGTTAACCTGGGTTATAAAACAATTATGCCAAACAATTTTGAGTTGAATATTCTACTGTGAGAAAGATTATTCACAAGTGGAAAGCATTGAAGACACACTCTCCCTAGGTGTGGATGTTCCTGAACAAATCAACAGGTAAGATTTGGCCTTCTGTGTGGGCACCTAACCAAATTGCATTTCACACCAATACTGTATAATAAACAAAGCCTCCTTTTATCTGTGATTTAGAACCCAAATTTTACCTCTCACCAGTGCTACACAGTGGATTTTCACTATTCAGTGGAAAACAATAATTGTTAAGTTGGTCCTTGCCAACAATGTCGCACAAGTCAGAGAGAATCAGGAACGACTTTTAACAGAAAATGCTACATTTTCAAATGTCTGCAATCTTGGAGAGTACTTTATCATATGTGCCAACGCTCATAACTTTATGGGACAATGTTCCATTTCACCACATCTGTGCGGTCAAAGAGTGCTTTGAGACCCATTGAAGTATAAAGCCACTGTTACTCCTAGGAAAAGAAGGATTTTGTTTCTAATATTACCCAAATCTTTCAGTTTTTCTTAAGAACTGTGCAAATATTGATATGTATATTTAAGTAAATGAGGCCTCATTTTCCTAAATAAACATAAATGTTTAAGAAAATGCAATCAAATGACAAGATAAAGTGTGTGTTTGTGTGTGTGTAAATCACTCTCTTCATCTGGAATGTCTTGTTCTCCCATTCCATTGTGAAATTATTACCGTATTTTTGCCATGCCCGGTGGAGCTTGTACATCCTGCCAGACATGGAGACATGTATGTAATGCCATCATAACACACTGGGTCCCACTTTGTTGCAGAACATGAACAATTCTGGTTACACTCTGAGAACAGCATTTGTTCATCATATGAAATCTGGGGTGTGCTGGTTGGGGAGATAAAAATATGGACTGAGTTAAAATGTATATTCATTTATAAAATTATATTTAACAAGTTACAACTTAAATTTATGTGGTTTACTACGAATATACAGTTAAATGTATTTAATTTTCAGCTGTTCTGAGAAATTCTGATTTCTCCATTTTATGATTATTTCATTAGGTTTTTCTTACTTATTTTTTTAACAAATTTTCACTGGAAACTGATCTGATATGAGTAAGTTACCATACCTGTTATAAGAGACAGTGAGGCCAGCTAGGCGTATGTTGTCGCACTTATTCACAAACTGCAGAAACAGCAGGATCATGGCTATAAAAGAGGTAAGGAATGAGAACTTGGTTGCTGATAACAAACTCAGTTTGTATCTCTTCATCAGCAAACCACCCAGAAACATCCCCAAAGCTGATACAGGCAGGTTTGTCAAACCTAGAACAAAGACAGAATGCCAGAACTTTAGCTTCGGCCACATAATTAAACACACTGGAGAGAACTAACATAGAAACTCTACACAACAACTGGACCCTTGAGCTGTGAGACGGCAATGTTACCCACTGTACCACTGGGCAGCTGAGGTTTATTTTATTAAATAAACTAATATATTTTTCAAAATACAACAATGTTGGAAGGCCAACATTTTCGAAAATGTCTTTGTATGCTATAGCCAGTTGACGAATTGTAAAAAATAACTATCCATACAAAATGATTGCAAAATATAGAAACATTTTAAGAACAGTTTTTTTATTTTAAAAAATCTAAGCTTAATTAGATCAACTTGGGCGGCACGGTGGGCAGCACTGTCGCCTTGCACCTCCAAGGTCTGGGTTCTATTCCCGGCCAAGTTCGATTCCTGCCTCTGTGTGCATGGAGTTTGCATGTTGTCCCCGTGCTTGGTGGGTTTCCTTCTAGCACTCCAGTTTCCTCCCACAGTCCAAAGACATGAAGATTAGGTTAATTGGCATTCCCAAATTTCCCATAGGATTAAGCAGTATAGACGATGAGTGAGTGAGTAAGTGAGTGAGTGAGTGAGTGAGTGAGTGAATGAGTAAATCAACTTGGAGCCATCAAAACAAAACACATGCATTTAAATATGCAATTGTCAAATTGCCAAAACTATTATTTGATCAAAACTGTCCATGGCTTTTATCTGGAGAAGATTATAAGAGTACAATAAAAATCTACATATACATTAGTAATTAAATAATATAATTTAATAGTATTGTATGTTTTGCATGACTACTCACTAGTCTCTCTCTCTCTCTTTCCCTCTCTCTCCATCTGTCACATGCACGCACATGCGCACACGCGCGCGCACACACACACACGCACACAAATAATCAAAGTACTAATTATGGCTCAAATCTATTTTTCATCCTTTTGCACCCAAGCATGTAGGTGAAGCCGAAAAGGCTAATGTATGGAAGTATAATAGTGCCAAAATTGCTCAAAGCAAAATAGCAGGTTGAATTACATGAACTGAAAAAAACTTGTTGCAACAAAAACAAAATTTTTTTGCATTGCAATTTAATCTGAATTGAAAAAAATCCTTAGAGCATTTACAATGTTTGAAATTTGTGCCACTACAATTTATTGTGGTTGTATATTTCAAATAAAAATGTAATTCAAGCATTTAAAATTCAAAAATATTCAAGTTACTAAATTGCAGTTTAGAAATTTTTTTTCAAGTGTTAAAAACACAATCTTCATTATTTTTCCGTCTTACAAATTCAGGTCGACAAAATTCAGGTCGCTAAAATTCAGGTCTTCACATCCGGGGTATCACAGAAAGAGCAGTGGCGTGCCGATTGCTGTGTCCATGAATATAGCTTTGTATATATTGCTGTGTCCATGTCCATTGAATATAGCGTTTACGGCAGAGGGGTATTTTAACCGTTAATTGTGCAACTGGCAACCCAGCCTGTTAGTTAAGAGTGCTGCGTTCCGATCGGTAAGTAGTTTGTGAGAAGTGCACTGCACAGGGAGCAGGAAGCACACTTTAAAGTACACTGCGGCATGGACAGCAGCAATCGGCACGCCACTGCTCTTTCTGTGATACCCCGGATGTGAAGACCTGAATTTTAGCGACCTGAATTTTACTACCTGAATTTTAGCGACCTGAATTTGTAAGACTGAAAAATAATGAAGATTGTATTTTTAACACTTGAAAAAAAAATTCTAAACTGCAATTTAGTAACTTGAATATTTTTGCTTTGAATTTTAAATGCTTGAATTACATTTTCATTTGAAATATACAACCACAATAAATTGTAGTGGCACAAATTTCAAACATTGTAAATGCTCTAAGGATTTTTTTCAATTCAGATCAAATTGCAATGCAAAAAAAATTCAAACATTTTTATTGCAACAAGTTTTTTTTCAGTTCATGTAATTCAACCTGCTATTTTGCTTTGAGGAATTTTGGCACTATTATACTTCCATACTAATGAAAAAACAAAACCTTTTCTTTAAATTGAGAATGAAGCTACACAAATTGGGTAAAGAAGGCATATTTTATAATCTTTAAAACTGTTAAAAAATTGAATCGTTAATTTTCATTGTGTCTCCTCGGAGAGGATTTGTGCATATGTATCATACCTTCAGTTCTCTTCTTTTTAAAATATGTCAAAAGCTGTGCTTGAACTGTTCTCTTGGCCTTTGCAAAAATGCGAACAGCACAAAAAAAAAAGTTTGTGAGCAGTGCATTACAATATTGAATTCTGATTGGCTAATAACCATTATTAGTTTGAAAAATGATCATACGTCAAGAATATTTTTGTCTTTTTTTTTTGTTATTTTTTTTAAAGAGGGGGGATTCCACCCCCACATCCCTCCTCAAATTGATCCCTGGCTATAGCATTACAATTTGACTGGATCCAAGGGGCCCAGTCTTTTTCCAGCATATATATTACAAATTAATAGAAATTAAGCTCCATAAGGACATGGTTTGCAGAGATTTGCCTGCTCAGAACCTGACCTCAAATCCACTAAACACCATTGGGATAAACCAGAATGCTAACTGTGTGCCAGGCCTTATCACCCAACATCAGTGCCAAACTGTACTAATGCTCACTAATCAATGAAGCCCATCCATCTCAAATCTACAGGAATGCCTCCCCAGTATAGTGGAGGTTAAGGGGTCTAAATCTGGAATGGGATGTAAAGGACATATGAGTGTAATGATCAGGTGTTCACAAACCTCTGGCCATAATGTATGTGTCTTAAGCTTTGTATCTGCTTGTAACCAGAGTTACTCACCAATGAGGAAATTTGCTCTGTGGGAGGACAGGCCAAAATGTTGCTCCATGTATTTGGGCATGAAGGTAAAGAAGCCTATTAAAGAACTGAAAATCAAGACTTGTTCAAAGAGGATAAGGGTGTAGATAGGGCTGCCCAAGAGCTTCTTCAATGAGAACAAAAAACCTGAACATATAAAAAGAGATAATTTCATTGTAATTTTTACAATTATTAAACCTAATATAATACTGTACAAAAAGGAAATGCTTAAAATACATTGAGCATGTTAATGCAAATAAACAACAAAATGTTTACACTGACTTATGTCATTTATGTTTATAAATGTATTACTTTTATTGGACCACATAAATTAACTCTGAAAAAAGAAGCCAGTTGCCTTTTGTAGTGTCAAACCATTTCAAACACAACACTGAGGAACGTTGATTGTCCGTTTGCTCCACTTCCTGTTTGAGTAAAGAACGAGGGAAAAACCAGAAAGGGATGCCAGACAAGAGCAAGAGGGCAGATGACACAAAGAAACCCAGCCACCAGGCACCCACCCACCGAATGTCATTTGGAGTGATGGTCAGTGTCTCTATAAGAAAATAAAAATCTAATCAAGCAGGCAGCCAAGAAATAATACACCAATAATCACTTCCATATAAAGTAATAATTATGCAACTGTATGACCACAGAATGATGCATAAACTGCATATAACAAAACAGAATGAAACAAACATCAGAATTAGAAACAATAAATCAAAACCAAAGCAATAACACAAACAAAGGACTGTGCTGTGATTACCAGTGTTGACAAATCCTAAGTCAACATACAGTTTGGCAAATAAAGAGCCCAAAACGTAGCCAAAAATGGGACCCACCAGTGCTACTGTGTTGAGGCATGCTGTCAATAGAGACACATTGATCAGTTTTCACAAGACTAACCATCAGTAACAACCACCCATAATACTGACAATGGATACAGCAATTACCTTATGTGTATGTATTCTTTTGCTTTTTAAACAACTTTACTTTTAAAATATTGCTAGACATATATACAGTAACTGCAAAACTATACAAAGTTATTAAACCTATGTTTTGCTTATTAGTCTGTATATTAATTAAACCACATTCTCTCTCACTGTCTCATTCTTTTTTTTTTTAAATAAGCATTTGTATAAATAGATTGTTAAAAAATAATATATATATATATATATATATATATATATATATATATATATGATTTGCCTATGTAAATTGCAGAGTTCTCTGCTTTTGCAAAGTCATCAATGTATGAGATCCCCAAGGGCATGAGAGGTGTTTCTCCTATTCCACGGAGAGCGTTTCCCAGCAATACATAAACCCACAGGCTTGATCCAGGTTCTTTCAGACATCCTGGGCCTACAATTACAACAACATCATACATCTATTACATTTAAATTTCATATTTTGTATTTAATGCTAATTAACCAGAGTCTCTGTATATTGTATATTTATTCACATCAAAACACAATATTTACATTATCAAATTATTAAGTAACTACCGTACCTGGAAACTAAGAGAAGAGTTACTATACAGTATGTACTGACAGGAGTAAATAATGGGTCCGCACCATACAGCATGCGGTTGGAGTCCAAAAGATTAATGCTTAAGTACAGTTAAATATTTGAATTACAGTAAAATAATATGTTACCTGCTTCGAATCCTTGTGAATGCTCTAGGGGAGTATCCATGTAATTGTTTTGCATTGTGAGATCTTGGCATGCAACAACGTTGACTGTTTGATTGACAGAGTCTAATTTTATTGTGTCATACTTGTACCTGCAGGATTTAAAGTCAGATAATTAAAGAAAGAAATCCTGCTTTTTTAAATCAAACTGCATACCGTAGAGATACGGAGAAGTCTGCAAATCATCACTGAACTGAAACTTACCGTCCCATAAAGAAATGAGGCAGTCCAGTGACAGCAGAACCAAAACTCATCAGAAAACAACCACATCCCATTAGCCTAGGTCTGTGCAATTTTGACCCAAAATGGCTTACAAGAGGCAAAAACAGCAGATTACCTAAAAAGAAAAGTTAGATGACTAGCAGATAACTCCCACAAAGAACATTAGACACACAGTAAAGCTTGGGCTTTCCATTCCTGTGAGATATATTTCTTTGAACATTAGAGTACTAACAGGCTAGATCTATTATCATGACAGTGGCATTTGTTGGGTAATGTCAGGTGTGATCATTAGCCGACTTAAGATTGATAGGCAAGAGCAATTAAAAAGTCCAAGTCAAAATGCAAAGAGCAAATATTCAATAAATGAAAAGGGTCAGGTGATTGCCATAGGATATTCAGAGGGCAATGCAAAAATCAAGAACTGAGGGAGAAGCTAAGTCAAAAAACAGAGAAGCAACCAACAAATGATTTGTACATTCAGATTAATGAGTATTCAGCATTCCTTGCAAAGTTAGGTAGTGATAGTAAGTTATACATAAATCATTAGCTACTGTACAACACTAGACTTCTGACATGCCAGGAAAGCAACTGCAAAGAAAGATGTTTCTTGATTGGATTTGTAGTTCCTCTGTCTGGATAACTTTTTGCAAAGGTAAAAATTGTACAAAAGTAGAACTGTAGAATTTGTTTGTAGGCAGCTAAAAAGTCAAAAGTCAAACTCAAGTAAAAAGTGGGCTTAAAGTACTGTATGTAACTTGTAGTTAACTTATAGTATACTTTACAGAATAGTTGCAGTACAAAATTAAACTTAAATGTGAACTAGTTGTGTATGCAAAGTTTATACACTTACTGTACTCCAAAGTATAATTTTATAAACTAAAAATTGTGCCAGTTTAGATTTAAAAAAGTCCTGAAGTGTTACTATACACTATTGCATGTGTACTATAAAATAAGTCCATCAACATTAGTTTACTTACTACATAAAGTACAATATACTTGCTAAAAATTGTTCTTCTGCGAAAAACTTTTTTTAAATTTTACCTTTCATAAGTTTAAGTTTATTTTATTGTAACAGATTAGTATATATTGTAAGTTTTATATTTTACATTCTTTTCTATTGACATTTTGCCTCTATTATTTTCTTTAGGCCACAAACAGTCGTGTAAGCCTGCTACTGCATATCATACTGTGTATGGTTGTTTAATTTGAAATTAACTTTAAGTATGCTTTTTTGTAAGGGTCACCACATTACTGCACTAGAATTACATAACACATAACATACACTTATTAATATACACTATATAACAGACTATAGTCATTTATATCTTAACCAAATGTGAGGGCTATTTCCAGTTTAAATGTAAAGAAAACCCCTGTCTAGTTGTAATTTAATTTACTGTGTACATTCACATGACCGCACATGCATGCACACACACAAACACACACGCACACACATACACACGCGTGCACACACACACACACACACACACACACACACACACACACACACACACACACACACACACACACACACACACACATGCCATAGTATATTTGTACCTATCTCAAAACTGGCATCAATGAGGCCAGAGAAAGTGCTGGACAGGTCAAACCTCCTTTCTATCTGGGTAATGGCACTCTTCATGCCGGTGCCAGACAAAGTCTTGGTGAAATACGAAAAAGCCAGGGACAAAATAAACATCTGCAGGAGAGTGAATCGCTGTATCATTAGCTACCTGTTAATGTCTTTAGGTAAGTTATTTGCATTGTGATTTGTTTAAAATATTACACCGTGGTTATGTACATAGACAAAGATAAGTCAACATACGGTACCAGGCAAAGATTTGTCAAAGGACACACCTACTAATTCTACTAAAAACTAATTATTTTCTACATTCTAGAGCAATACTGGAGATTTAAAAACTAAGAAATGACATACAGAATTATGTAATTAAGTAACAACAAGAACAACAGTCGATTATTATTATTATTATTATTATTATTATTATTATTAAGACATGAAGGTCAGCTATTCTGGAAGTCTTGAAAGAACAGTATTGTCAAGTGCATTTCCAAAACCAATTGAGCACCATGATGAAACTGGCTCTCATTAAGATCATCCTCCCAGGAAAGCAAGACCAAATCTTACCTCTGCTGCAGAGGAGAAGTTAATTTGTAGTTAGTTATCAGCCAAAAATAACTAAAATCACCAATTAACAGTATCTTAGATTAGAACCATTATGAAGGCTTTACAGATTATAACTACTAGGCACATCTCAACATCAACTGTTCAAAGCAGATTATTGCATATTTTTACAATGTACAGTAATAAAATCAGTAGTGAGAATTGCATTAGAAGGTGTGTCCAAACTTTTGACTAGTAGAGTACATATACAAACTTACATTCAGGGTAGAGCAAAGTGGGTCCCTGGTGTTATTTTTGTGAGGGACCATGTTGATGCTAGGAAATATCAGTCGACAAAAAGCTTCATGGTAATCATAGCATATTATTGAAAATATTAAAATACAAACATGAAAATAAAATACACAATTATTAAAATGAAGCAATTAAAATAGGTAGGCAATGTTATTTGTTTAATTGTGTTAATTATTTTAAGAAAATGCATTAAGAGAAGTATGGTACACAGTAAGTCAGGTTACTTTTCAGATATTTTTCAGTACTTACATCTATTATCCTTCTTGATAAAGTTCTGTGAACTTGCCTGGAATTTGCTTCAATTTGTATTTCCTAGGATTCCCTTCAATCGACTATCTGTAAAGGAGTAGATAGTGAAAACGAAAGACAAGTGCCAGGATGTCAAAGAATTGCTGGTAAAAGAGTAAAAGAAAAAAGGCAGTGATCATGAAACTGATACAATGCCGGGGGGGGGGTCATGGTGATGGGCGGAGTAAGACGGTCATAGAAAAGAAGTACAGAGAAGTAAGTGTTTTAAATTTTTATCCAAATTACATTTATCCAACATTTTCATGAGTAGCTGAAGAATTTATAGGGAGGAAGTGGCAATACTGTAACACAACACACTTGTATACATGTGACCTTCACTGCTTTAGGTGCATTCTCTAGTACATTGTAAAAAAAAAAAAAGAAAGAAAAAAGTAAAGTAAGACTTTATGTTATTCTTTATTACATGTTCAGAAATCACTATATGAAAAAGACAATTTGTAAGACGTAATTTAATAAGGGATTTTTTGTTTTTTTGGTATGACAGGTTGTGAGAATGTGTAGGAGAGAATATAACACTGTGTGTATTGTTTCACAGTTGTGTCACGTCACGCTGTTAAAGAGTAGTGAAATGTGTCAGAGAAAAATTGCAAGCATTAAAATTTTAAATAACACAATTATGGTTATACTTTTTCAGCTATCCACTGTTTATATAGCTTATCTTGTTTTGAGTTGCATGAGGCTGAAGCCTATTGCAAAATGCATTCTTTAACTTTTTTTTATGATTATATGCCAGTATCAACCATATTAAAATAATGTATGAAGTAAATACACTCTCCTGTGATGGCACGTTAAGGGCGTTGGTTCTTGTGTAACCTTTACTTGGCTTTGTTCCAGCTAGTCCTGTGACTTTAGTATTGTTTGGTTTTTTTTTTTTTACTAATTACTAAGTACTCCCATACTAATTAGTTATCTTAGTCCGATGTATAAATAAGAGTAGTTTCTTTTTGACAACTACTGTATTTGTGAAATGTACATACATTCGTTTTATGATCAGATCTGCAGTCATAAGCAGTATTCGGACGGGACTAGTTTCACTGGGGGACGTTTGAGAAATTTCTGTTTCACAGAGGTACTTTGTGATTTTAATCCCGTCCGAATCTGCCATGTCTGTCTTTTTCTCACACGACCTCTGTAAAAATTCCAGAGCAAATTACCTACTGTTTTTCAGCAAACTCGGCGGTCCTATGGAGAAATCTAATCCCGTCTGAGTTTGCCGAAAATGTTTTTTTTTTTTTTTTCCGAAACGTGTTTTCTTGTGTGTTTTGGTCAACGTGAACTACCGTACCAGCGTGCCGGTATTCGAGTTTCTGCTTTCTACGCTCCAATAGAAATCCTCATCCTCAACACGTGGTCTTGCGCAACGCCCACATGAAAAACACAGACACGCCCACCTCCGTAATAAACACGGAGATATTAATCCCGTCCGAATCCATACATGAAATGTCAGACGTGGCTGAAAAAAATTAAAACTCAAACGTTCCCCAGTAAAACTAGTCCCGTCCGAATAGTGCTATAGTCAACCTTGAATATGAACTAAATATTGGTAATTGTATTTTTTTTTTTTTTTTTTTTTTTTAAACCCATGCTATGTTACAGGGCAACATGCATATGAATAGTCTAAAAATTTAACTATTTATTTGGATAATCTAGATGTGGACATAATAAGTAAACCTTTTAGACTCCCACCAACCAGGTCCACAAACGTTTAAACAAAGATTCTTTTTGGCATTTGGCCAATGTACACCACCACATGATGTCAGGAAAGGTGGAGATGCAGGCACGGTGTAATTGATAACACATTCATTGATAAAACGCATAAACAAACAAAATGTAGAATCAGTACATTACAAGGGATCACCAGACCATGATATAGATCAAAACACAATAACCAGTGAAACAGTAGACATAAAGGCAGTAAAGAGTACCTTAACAATAACACAAATTAATTAGACTAAACTGGATTCAGGTGACTGCAAAGGAAGCGCTGCTAACCTTGAAGGGAAAGTCCCAACACAAGGCACATGTTCATGTGCTCTCCAGGTCATATTATTGACATATTTGAATTGAAAGTGTGAGTTTTAAAGTGTTTAGCAGGGGCAGGCAAGAACACAGATACAGGGGACCTTAAGGAAATAAACACTCTTTTATTTATGAAACACAGGAAAAATTTGCAGTGGTAAGGGGAAGTCACTTGTTGAGGAGCACTCGAGAAGGTAGCCTGGTGCCCTCCAGAAATATTAGCAACAAGTCCTAAGCAGTTGACAGGCTAGGGTACAGTCCTCTTCTTGGCCGGTTGTCCCAGGTGATAGTGATGTTATGAATGAAACTGGAGCTCAAAGCTTGTGTCGAGCAAAAGGGGCGTTTCCTCGTTTTGAGGCGTGTGTCATTTCGTTGAATGTCATGTGACATGACAAATGAGGCCTGGCCTTTGCCGGAGTGACTGCTTCAGTTGGCTTAAATAAAGGCTCATTCAAAAGGAGTCTCACTACTTCAATCCGCACACTCTGCAGCCTAAGTAGCGGGACATTTGTTAAATGACTACTATTGAATGGAGCCGCCAAAAAAGAAAAGAACTTTTGATTTCATTTCTGCAACTAAGGTAGCTACTAGAATTTAGTCAGAGTTGTTTTTCTCTATTTTTAGAGAATGGGTGGTTATTTTGTTCGTCACTCTTCAATGATTTGGTCACATCTACTGTGTGTTTTATGTGTCTATGTTGCTGTGCTTTGTTACGCTTGCGTGTGTGTAGTTTGTCCAGATCGTGCGCCGCTCCAGACTCCACTCCAGGCTTTCTGACCGTCCCTACATCGCCATCTCCCTGACCTTTCACACAGTCGCTTCCGCCCTGAGAGTGATGTCATCAGTGCGACCATATATGAACCGGAGAGAGACGCCGGAAAGAGAAGGCATATAGGCCTTCTGTTGGGAGAGAGGTTATTTTTGGATTGTGAATTTGGTGTTTTCATATTTGATTCTGGTGTATTCTGGTTTTGACTCTTTGCCTCCTATTGACTTTGATTATTGCTTTGCCCCTTTTGTTTGGTTGCTTGGCTCTTTGTATATATTTGTAGATATTTTCACTGTATGTTTGTGCACTCACTAATAGTAGGGGTGGGCCGCCATTTATTTCTAGCTACTAAAATTCAGATACCCTATTATTTATTATTTTAGCCTGGGGTCCACCCTGAAGCTGATCCTGGTGGTGTGTATGTGTGTGCTATTTTACGAGCGAAGACTTCAGCCGTAAAGAGAGCAAAGAATCTACAGTATCTATCTATAATGATGTCTACAAATACGGAAAAAAAAGTAATTCTTTGAAAAGTTTTTGTGGAAAACGCATATTCACACAATCTGTGCAAGTGCATTGCAGGTAGAAAATGTTTTCACAGGAACCTTTTAGAAGTTTTTCTACCAATGTGGAAAATATCACAGGTTTTTCTATTACTGTGTATCCAAAAAGAACTATTGGTTATGATTTTATTGACACTTACTGTAATTTGAGATATACAAATGAGATCACCTGCCGGTTTTAAAGGATTAATACTTGAGTGAAAACCTGTGCAGTACAAATGATAGATTTCATCCCTGAAAATGCTTTGACAGGCCTTTACTGCAGCTACCTTTAGAAATGATTTTTTATGAGTTTGTGAGCCTTTCACTCATGTATTCAATAAGTGAAACACATGGCCTATTGGGGTGAGATCAGTCCACTTGACCAGTGTAGAGAATACCATTCCTTTAGAAACTCTTGGGTAGATTTCACTGTACATTTTGGGTCATTATCTATTTGCAATTCGAATATCATTTTTGCAGCATTTGGCTAAATCCAAGCAGAGAGTATAGCAATATACACTTCAGAATTAATCCTGCTACTTTTATCAGCTGTCATGGCATCAATTAATACCAGTGACCCAGATCCATTGGCACCAATGTACCCTAATACCTTCTCTATGTTTGATAGATGATATAGTATGCTTTGAGTCACCAGCTGTTCCTTACTTTCTTCACACACTTTCTCTTCCCACCATTCTGGTTTTTATTAGTCCAAAGAATCTGGCAACGTGTTGGAACACTTGTTGGAAATGTTCACTTTGAAAAGCCGTTTTTTAACTAAGGTCTTTGACAATGACATGCCTACTTCGTCAAAAGTATTTTTGACTTGGATAGATTTTTGTGAAAGAGTTCTTTATCATGGACAAAAATGTTGTGGTTATCCACTTTAGTTATCTTCCTTGATCTTCCAGAAAGTTTTTTTTTTTTTACATTTCATGTTAAAAGTTTGAGTGAACTGCTATCAAATGCAAATGTAACACTCAGAATCACCTCCAGGCCTTTTATCTGCTTAACAAGTCATAAATACTGAGGGAACAGGCCATGCCTAGCCAGAAAGTACATTGAATAAAGTACATACCCCTACATGATGTGTATGATAATATAAAAGGTGAGGATTAAATAACTAAAGTTGAAAGACTTTAGACTTCAGAAGTATGGAAATATTTGACCTCAACTGTAATCATAGCCATGTTGATGTTTAGTACAACAGAGTCTGTACAGTTCTATAATTAAAAACAAAGATTAAGTGATATTTCAGTGTCAATATTGTTTTAAATGTAGTGTAATCCTGCTAGAATTGGAATTTTATGCAACAAACAAGAAAAAGCAAAGTTATACATCCAGTATTAATAGCTATCTGTACTCTTGAAATATTACACATCAAATCAAACCAGTGGACTGAGACTAACGTTTGTAAAATATCTAAGACACTATTAACATATTATAAAACATCAAGACTGCCAGAAGCATGCGTGTTAAAACTGTTGAAAAGAAAATGAAATAACCACACAATACTTTGCATATCTTTATTTACTGATTAAGTCGTATGAATACATCATTAAGAGGCATTAGATTATCATTTACCAGAATTATTGAAAGAAAAGAAACAATAAGGAATTAGTTCAGGGCTTTAAAAGCTGTATAATTTTACCAATTTATTCTGAAATTCTTACATTTTTAGTAATAACTTGAAAATATAATAAAAGAAAGCAAAAACATCTTCCCAGGGAATCCTTGTTAGTTTTTAGCACTGAACATTAGCAACAGATAGGAGAAACACCAAATATTAAAAAAAAAAAAGAAAGAAAACTACAAACATCATCAAAACTTTAATCACAGTAAACTGATAATGTGAAAAATAACAAATCATGCAAGTCAAATCACACTACAGGTGTTTTAAATGTAGCTGTAAATACTTTGCTCTCTGTCATTACAGCAACATTTTAAATCTGTTGAGGTTTTAGCCTTCATGCTGGCATTCACAGCTGGTGATGTGTTTGTAGGAGTAGTGTGACTCTTTGCCTTCACTGCAGACGAGAGAAATGTGTTTCATTTCAAAGCTTTTTATTCTGCAACAGGCTGATTTCTGTTCCAAATGCAGAGATGCCTCAGATTTTACCCACCTACAAAAAGGACACAATTACAAACAAGTATACAACCAAAAAAATACAACTTTGTTTCTGGTATGTTACACAAACTGGTCCTTTCTACAATGTACTGTATGTGTTATATCCAGGGAAAAGTGGGCAGACGTCATTCTGGCAAAATCCTAACAAAGCTGGAAAATTATTTTTGCCAAAAAGATTTGTGTAACATCACTACTAAAAACCTATATTAGTGTGTAACACGACTACTAAAAAAAGTAGAGGGACATACACCATTTTATAACGGATTATATTAGGTTAGGGGTATAATGCGGTGTAACAAAAGCAGTGGTAAAATGGTCTGCCTAAAGATAAGACTTTACAATCTAAGCGTGATTTCCTTAAAACTGTGGACTTCACAAATCAGTTCATTTGTTGAACAGTGAAATGACACTCAGACATTTACAAAATATGTATTTTCAATAACAAATAGTAGGGAAAAAATAGAAAAAGGAATTCCTACAAAATTTTAACATGGCTTTATTCTCCCACAAGTAGGATATGGATATATCACAGTGCCACAGTTTTAACTGATAAAAAAGTAGACAATAAGGGCTTGGGGGTGTGGGGATTATACAAGTTTATTATGACAAATGCATTTATTATAGTATGTAATCAGAAAGTCTTATTCCTACAAGACTATCACTAGGTGCGTGATCAAAAAAGCGTAATAAATTAAGGGTCTTACTGGGGGCCTGGTGCACAGTTGCCTTCACAGATGGGCAATGTCAGGTTCGGAGTGCAGTTCTCAAAAGTCACTTTGGATAGGCTGACTCCACAAGTAGTGTTGCCTAGAAGATTTACACAAGCCAGTTGTAAACAACATAAAGTAGCAGCTGAACTAGACATGTATGCACTTGTGTGTCCATTTCTAAGCATTAATTGGTCATTTTATAAGGATTTTTATCAAATGGGAAAACATGCTTAAATTATATCACCCACACACCATATGCCCCAAAAGGAGGATTTTTTTGGCAGCTTTTGTATTTTTTTTAAACTTTTTTTTATCTATCCTTTAAAACCATAAATATTTGCATTGTATTTGTATAAAACAAAACAAATTATATAAGTATTTTTTACATACATGAATAACAGCAATGAACCTGATCCCAAACACGAAGTTCCTAGATATACACAAATCACATGTAGTCAGTCATATGATGCCTTATTTTAGGATAGAAAGTGAGCTTATAGTTTGAGCAGGCTCACCTCAGGACAAAGCTGCTGTGGACACACAGTCTTCTCTATTTTAGTGCCTTCTGTTGTACAGTGAAATGTTTCACAAGGGCTCTTGGGGTCCCTCCAGGAATCACCAGCCTGAGGAGTCAATGGAAAAAAAACTCTGGCACTATACACTCCATCCTACACATTTCACTAATTTGCTATTATGTTACACAGTGATATACAGGATAGCAAGGTTCTTTCACTCTAGACAAGCAGGAATCAACCTCCTCTATTATTATGAGCAACATTAAACCTCATGTTGCTCATCATTGGCTGAAATAGACATAATGTAGTTACACTAAACATTCATATTCTGTTGGAAGATATTGAGCACTTTTATAACTGTTAAAACCAATTGAGATTCAGAAGGTATGGAAACTTCATGCAATGAAACCATGAGGGACAATGTATGAATTTCTATAGCATCAGTGCCACTTTATCCATGGTTAGGGTTGACAGTGGAGGTTTGCATCAGGAACCAAGAACCAAAATTGCCTTACTTTAATCTGGGTAGTAATGAATGGTTCTATACAAGTTCTGCTAATCAACTTAACAGAACTTCACTATTTTTATTCATCATGTATAATACATGTTTAAATGTTGGTAGTCTCTCTATGGTTTAAATTACTCTTACATGTAAATTTTTTGTTTCATTTATAAATGACACAGTTTACCAGGACCTGATGTTTTTTTCTCTGCACATTCTTTTGCATATGTTCCCTTGTTATCCTTGAGACAAATGAACGGTTCCATCAAATTACTTTGTACTCATTCAGATTTTAGTAGGTTTTTAATAGCCAATTTTCATTTGTGCCTAAAGTAATCTTGCTGTATTGTTTCATTTCTTTTCTTTTTTTTTTTTACTTACAAATATATAGTCAGGTCCATAAATTTTTATTATGGTATTTGTACATCAGCACGTTGAATTTGAAATGAATCACCTAAAATATGAGGTCAAGCTCAATGCAAAGACCTCATCATCTTTTAACCCTTTCCTTCCCCATTATTCCAATAAAATGGACCATTTTCAGTAAGACCTCACCTCGTGTTGCTGTGCCGCCTGTGTGTCAAACCCATTACAGTGTGTATGAAAATGTCTGTAATTTCTGAATGGTTAATTCTATAGTTTTGTCAAACCAAATGTGGTGGTGTACAGATGCCAAATGCCAAGAATTTATCTTTATTCCAAAAATGTATAGACCTAATTGTAGCTGAGCATTCACTTTTAATTTTCAAGAAATTTGTCTTTTTTATAATATATAAAACAGTGGAGAAAAGAATATTTAGTATGTTTGTGATCAACAGACAAAACATAATTCTTTGTGAAATACAATACAACTTAGCCTTTTTAATATTATTTGTGACCAGCTTGTCCCAATGATTCATAGTAGATGTGTGTAGTCAGTTATCCTTTAACTTTATACAGATATCGCTAACAGAGTAAATGTGATAACCAGAATAGTCTTCAAAAATTTTCCAAATTTGGTAGTCTTATTTATTATTATTATTATTAGTAGTAGTAATTTTAAAAAAGATAATATATATTTATAATTTTTTATACTATTATCTTTTTCAAATTTTCATTAAGAAGTGGTATCATTCTTTCAGATAAATGTCTCTTGGATTAAGAGGGGGTTTCTAATACAGAGAATTTCATACATTTGTAAATATGCAATATACACATAATAACACATAAATTTATGTACATTGTATAACCTCATCGTTATTATTACCATGCTCTGGTCTATTTTCCACTAAAGAATAATAACCCCCTTACTTTCCTTACACAAACTGCACACTAAATGTGGCGGATCTCACCTTATATTTTTTTCCATTGTATTCACAAATCGCCTCAACTATGGAAGAGAGGGATAATCAATTTTACACATCTAGAAATGGTTTATGATTAAGACATTAACAAAAGAAGTGCTAACAAGTGAGACTTATCATCTGTGTTAGTGTTAGAGAGATATTCTGAAGGGAAATTCCATTGTTACAACAGCAAGTTCACAAATTACACAAAATAAGATACAAACAAACAAGGTGTGCAATAATATTACAGAGCTAAGGTTAAATATATACATTTAGTCCCCGACTTACGAACATTCAAGTTATGAATTTCCACAGATACGAACTGACTGCGGTTCTACTTTTGGTTCACGTGTAAAGTGAATATATAAAATGTTCAAAGTCCGGTATATTGTATGTGTGTGCGTGTGGGGGATAAATGAGTCGCCCTCATGGCTGTCTGTAAAGCTGACCTCGGCCTGTATTTAAGTGTCTCAGAGTACTTAATTGCCATTTTGGTCCTATTTTCAGAAGTAGAAATAGGAGCTATTTATTTTATTTAATTATATAAATCTAATTCTTAGAATAGGACATCACTCCCATCTCCACTAAAATGTAGGAGAGCTCCGGCAGTGTCCTATCTGGTTGGGAGTGTTAGTGAAATGGCATTTAGGTAGAGGTGCATGAAGAAGAGACATTTTAGTAACATTGTGTGACAAAAACCCTTTTACTTTTTGCGAAAACATTTTTTAAGTTTCTTTTTTAAACGTGTGTGGTGTGTAACTGGTCCAATACACGCTGTATGCTGTCTCCAAAGGTGACTGGTACTATACAGGTTTTTAGTAGCAGTATATAAGTATATAAAATATACTTATAATATAGGTTGTAGGGGACAACCTGTATTTAAACAAATACAGTGTTGCTTGAAAGTATGTGAACACCTCAAGCAGTTTAGATGTTTCTGTTGTTTTACCATGATTTTCTGATTTTATCATCACCAGTATGAAATGTCAGATATATGTTTATCAATTGCATGTACTTGTTTAGTGGGGCATGTGTAAGTAGTCCAAAAAATACATGAAACATGGACTTAGTGTATGTGCAAAAGTAAGTGAACCCCTGGCTGCATTGGTTAAGTCAAGCAGGTAACAGACTCAGGTGAAACACATTTGGGTACTTAATTAATGAAACGAAATGAGACATCCTTGGGAAATTGTTCCGCCTAATTAAAAGAGAGAGGAAACCAACCGAACCACTGTGGTCCCATCCAAATCAACAATGCCAAGAGCAAAGGAGATATACGAGGACATGAAGAAATGGAGACCTTCAACATGACAGCAACTTTGCCTAGAAGTGGACACCTATCAAAAATATCACCCAGAAGCACCAGAAAAATAATAAATCAGGTAAAGGCCAACCCACACATCACCCCTAGAGAATTGCAGACCTCTCTGGCAGTATCTGGGACAAATGTGCATAGGTGTACAATCAGATGAAAATTTAATAGCCATGACATTCATGGGAGGGTTGCTAGAAGGAAGCCTCTGCTCTCAGAAAAGGACAAAGCTGCCCTTTTATCTTTGCCAGAGAGCACTCTGACAAACCGTGAAGTATGGTGGTGGAAATGTGAAGGTCTGGGGCTGCTTGATCTGGAAGATTCCATATTATCCAAGGACCCATGAATTCTTCTGCATATCAACAAATTCTTGACCAGAATCTCCTGCCATCAGTTAGGGAGTTGAAGCTGGGACAAAAATGGACTATGCAACAGGACAATGACCCAAAGCCTTCCAGGAAAACTACAAAGGAATGGCTTCAGCGAAAGAGGATTCACACTCTGGATTGTCCCAGTCAAAGTACCTTAACCCAATTGAAATGTAGTGGCGAGACCTGAAGAAGTTAGTACATGCCAGACGTCCCTCCAGCCTCTCTCAACTGGCTGAGTGGGCAAGAATCCCCATAAGCAGATGTGAGAGACTGGTTAGTAGTTACAGGAGACGTGTAGTTGAAGCAATGGCTGCAAAAGGAGGAGCCACAAGCTACTAATACAATGGTTCACAAACTTTTGCACATGTGAAATTTTGGGTTTTTGTGAAATGAACCGCCTTTGTTGAATTAAATAATGAAAATATATCTCTTTTTGTGTGTGTGTCCATTATTTGGAAGGTGTGTTTTACACATTGGGATTTGTATACATGTGTAATAAGGTTCTTTTAATGTTTTTTTTTTTATTTTTTTTACAAAAACAGTGACCTTGTTTGGAGGGTTCACAAACTTTCAAGCAGCAATGTATATACAGTTCATGCTTCAAATATTAAAATACTCAGTATCAGCATCTTCCTCTCAAGTACATAAAAATAGCTAAACAAAAAGAATAGTGGTTAAATTGCACTTGATGAAGTGCTAAATTACCGCATATCGGGTGATTGCAGCAGTCAGAGACAAGAGTATAGCCAGGTTCGCATTTCGGAGTTGGAGGCAAAGGTTTTGGACTGCATTCCTCTGTCAGTGTCTGGTTATTGCATGTGCAGATTTGGCAATTTGACTCCCATGTTGACCCAGGCTGAGACAAAGAGTTGAAGTGCAATCAGAGATTTGGTTAGGAATATAAACCATATATTCTTGACAATCAGTTGATTGGTGATCCATTTGTTTTTGAGCCATTTTAGCATTTTGCCCTTGCTCATTTCTAATCATTCTAATCAGCTCAACTCCATTCCTGGAGGCCCAGTAATGACTCTCACTCAGCATCTACATTGCTTTATCCTGTATGCAGGGGTGTGGGGACCTGGAGCCTATCCCTGGACCTGGAGACTTAGGGCAAGAGGTAGGGTACACACTGGATGGGGGGTGGGGGAATCCATTGCAGGGCTTTACACTTTTTCACACACAGTGGGCAATTTGAGTAATGCATTTAACCTAATCTGCATGTCTTTGGATTGTGGGAGGAAACCGGAGGAACATGCACACAGACCCAATATGGGAATTGAACCCAGACCCTGGAGGTGCAAGGCAACAGTGCTAACCACTAAGCCACCATGCCACCTACAGTATGGCCCAGAATGCAACACATTTAATTTATTTTGCTTCTCAAACACAACTGATTCAGCGATCTGTTAAATGGGTGTGTTTATTGGTGAAGTACAAACTGCGCTGAAGGACTGGAGTTGAGGAACCTTGTTCTAATAATGGTTAATTAATTTGTTCATGCTCACTTTCTGATTTTTTCTAAACATAGTATCATAGGAAATAGGTAATAACTCACCAACATAGGTTTTCCGTCTGCGTTTTTACAGCCTGACAAAAAAGAAAGCACACATTTATGAACATTATCTCACACAGGAAATATGGGTTGAAGAACAGTTATTCAGAATGGACAACACATACTATATGAGATAGTTAAGCACAAAGCCACATTTTAATCTCAAATGCATTTTACTGGTATATTAAAATATAAATGCAGCTTTATTTCAAGATTATTTAGTTCTACAGGAACTTAGTTTTTTCACCTGATATGGCTAATTTTATATATTATAATCTTGTAAACTGCACATACTGTTTCATTTTGAATGAGTTTTTACACAAAGTATAAGACAAGTTTTTGCACTTTGACCTGTATAAAAATGATAGCCACTCACAGGTGCATTGAGATACACAAATCTGTTTGTGTGGTCCAGCAAGTAGCTGGTTGTGTGGGCAGAAACAACCAGACTGCATTGTATCCCAAGCTGGCGGCGAAACCCGCATACTAGGTGAAGAACATACATGACAATATACTCAAAATAAGCAAGCAAGAAAGAAAGAAGGAAAGAAAGAAAGACACACTCACGTCCCGCTACAGTAATCATCTGGCTTATGCCGGCATGGATCATAAATCATTCCTTCAGGACAGGGTTTGACTAAGAAAGAAAATGTTTTAAAACATTAAAGAATGGACAGTGTAAAGCATTACATTCTGGCAGAACAAAAATAATTTTGTTTACGTTTCATTTATGAAATTGTTGTTTTGCTATATAGACACACTCTGTTCATACTTTAATTTAAAGTGTTTAAACTTATTATTCTAAAGCACTGGATGGATGTGTGGCATACATTAAATGGTGAATAACTAATAATACAGTAATTATCTTGAATTATTTAAATACCCTAGAAACCAACAGGAATTTGACATTATTTCTTTACAGATAAGTCAGCAACTTTACCACAAAGTCCATTGGTGAGGTTTCTCCATTCCACACATATACCCTTCCTCCTGCATTCCTCATCTAGATGCTCTAGTGCAGAGCACACGTAGTCTGTTTTGTTGCTTATACAGTAATCAAACTTGCAATTCTCCACCAGCTTTTCATCAATGTCACCAATGCATTGTTTGAACACGCTGTAATTTAAACAGAAAAAATATATAATCGGTTTCACATATTTATTTATATTGCATATATGTATACACTTATTTAAGTGTATTTCTAAATTTGAAGCTTATGGTAATATAGTAACATATAAATATAACAAATATATTGTAAATATAAACAAATATAAACAAATAAAACGCCTTTAATTTTTTGCCGCTCAGAATATGCGTCACAACCACCGATGTGCAACACCTCACTCACTCATCATCTATACCACTTAATCCTGTATTCAGGGTCACGGGGGGCCTGGAGCCTATCCCAGGAGACTTGGGGAACCATCGCAGGGCACAGACACACACACATACACTCACTCATTCACACTCTACGGGCAATTTGGGAACGTCAATTAGCCTAACCTACATGTCTTTGGACTGTGGGAGGAAACTGGAGTACCCGGAGGAAACCCACCAAGCACAGGGAGAACAAGCAAACTCCATGCACACAGAGACGGGAATCGAGCCCGGACCCTGGAGGTGCAAGGCAACAGTGCTAACCACTACACCACCGTGCCATGTGCAACACCTGTGGCACGCGATTTATTATTGTGACCCCATGTAGGATAAATACAAGAAAAGAATAGTTTTGGAAGAAAACTTTACCAGTATGCTTAATATGGGGTGAGAAATTGGCAACAAAATGTCTAATGTTGCATGGCATTTCCAGAATAAAAACACAGCCTTTGCTGAAAATATCTGGATGGAGATGAGAGAAAAAAAGCCGTGTCGGAACTTCATTTCAAGAAGTGGATAAAGTCTGCAAATTCAGCTATAGTACATATGCTGGTTCTGTGGCCGCTCAGAAAAAAATCATGCACGGGAAGACAATTACAGATGGAGAATCTATAAAAGAATCATTCATTAAGATTTCAGAAAATTTATTCTCGGAATTCATAAACAAGAGCGAAATTGTGCAGAAAATTTGCCTCTCTCTGGGGCGACTGTCAAAGACAGAACCATAAAAGTGGCAGAAGACATCACCACAGCAAATTCGAAAGAAAAATTCAGCTGTGGCATACTCAAGTGCCTGTGATGAGTCAAAAGACAAAGGTGATATTGAACAAATAGCAATGTTCTGCTGATATGTGAACTCTGCTGGGCAGAAATTATTGTGTTGATACTCAATAAAAGACCAAACACATGTGGGGGGGCACATATGTGATACGGTCTTGGATTATTTAAGAACCGATGTTGCTGGGTAGACCGCTGCTGACATTTTACTACATCCTGCACCAAGAAGTGTTGTGTACACAAACATTTTCTCCGGAATGCACAGAAGTAATGAGTGTTGTTATTCAGAAAGTCAATAGAATAATGGCGAAAGGGGTAAGTCCAGTGGCTGTGCAAAGGGGATGTGAAACACTTTGCCAAGTGTCTGGAAGAGATGAAAACGTTCTTGGGAAGCAAAAAGTTTACCTTTCCTGAGCTGGAACAGCCATAGTGGCGAGAAAAAACTACATTTCATGGTAGATATAACAGTGCACCTGAACACACTGAAAACAAATCTTCAGGGGAAAGGAGACACAGACCTGCACAATATGATACTCTAAAGTTGGAATATTTGCAGTCTGCAGTCACCACAAAGCAAACATCGCTTGGGAAACGATTCTGTGAGTTCAGAGAGGAAAAAAAACTTATCCTTCCCAATCATTCCTCTAACCATTGATCCATCCCCATTGAATATGACTACATTTGCAGGAGTATTTCAACCTGATTTAGGAGGTTTTCTCCAACATGAAGTACTGTATATTAAAAACAAACATTGCTCACGCCTGACAGTTTACAATCCTGCGTGAACAGTACATTTTCTCTGTAGCAGTTCATTGATTTCATAAATGCAACACACTATGTTTTTATACATAACTTAAAGCTACAAAATGATATATGTAGTGTTATTTTCATTTTAAATGTCAAAAGGGTTTTGTGGCTCCAAATGGCTCTTTTATTGTTTAAGGTTGCCGACCCCTGATATAGCAAGGAACTACAGGCAACTCAGGCCCTGCTTTATTTAAATTCTCCAATATGCAGAATTTGCATACTAACTTAACTCCATGCTAATAACATGTCAACTTTATGTAAATACAATTCAGAAGCAATGGTATTTCTTATATTTTTCTAATATTGTATATTTTGTCTTCTATAGATATATTATACTTATCTTAGCTAAATGTATTTCTATTTTATTTCTTTTTTATTTCATATTTTAGTTCAGCCTGTTTTTTGGTTCAGCCTGCACGTAATGTATTTGACAAAGATGATGCTCACAACTCCACACTGTAAACCCTAATGCTCAAAGTAATTAAACACATTGAGTACTGTTGACTTAAATAATTGCAATTAGGTCAAATTCATAGACCTTTTTGAGTATTCAGAACATTTTGGCATTTATGAGTTTGCAGAAATTACACTTTTCAAGTTAGCTGAACAAATTTGATAGCTCTGTTTACTTAAAATTGGAAACATTATTACTTAAAAAAATTATGTAACTGATTACCTCAAATATTTTGAGTATTGCCAAGTTAATTGGGTTTACACTGCAGGGAAACTAGTGTTCCCTTTCAAAAGCTACACTCGATGCTGCGTGAAAACGCTATGGGAACATCTCTTTGTTCTCCGGTTGTGAAGCCTGTGTATGTCAAAATCGCCGAATACTTCGGCTTATAACCTCTGCCAGGCATGACGTCACCGAATAAGGTGCACCTGCAGGTTATAAATAGGAGTGAACCGGAAACATCCTCAGATCTTTTTGTCTTCAGGACCGCTTTGTGTTTGCGTGTATGTGTGTGCAACAGAATCACGGTAGGAAAGAAAAACTTTACTTACCAATAATGGCAAGAGTTGGTTGAGAGATGCGTGCCTCCGTGTGATTTTTTTCGGAGGGCGATCTCCACGACTTTTTCTTGAGTGCTTGAGTTTCAAGGAAAGTGCAAGCATTGTGATCTCCCTATTAAGGCACTTCGCGCGGCTCACTTTCTTTAAAGAGAAACCGAGAGCTGCGGCGCATTCCTGGGGCTTGCGTGCGTATGAGACGGTATTTCCCCCTTTCTCTCGCGCTCTCCCTGGATCAGGAAATTTTCAGCCTCCGCTTCTCAGGCGCTTTCTGGCGCTTCTTGTGATCGGGGGAAAGAGACTTCCTCACCTGCTTCCATGCTTTCCTTTCTCGCGCGCTCCCCGGATCAGGAAGTTTTAGCGTCCGCTTCTCAATCGCACTCCGGCGCTTTTTGTGAAGGGGCCGAATAGATTTCCTCTCTCGCCACAAAAATAAATAAATAAATAAATGAATAAAATAATAAAAATTTATGAATTAATTAATTAATACAACAAAAAAAATCCCCAAGCGCTCAAAGTTAGACGGCAGGTTTCTGTTGGGTGGCCAGGGGAGGGGCCTCAACGAGGGTTCCTCCCCTTTTTTGGCGACCTCCATGACGAGTTAACTCTTTCATTGAATAAGCCTTATTCATCCCCTGTTTTATGATGATACCCCAGATTGAAGAGACGCTTGCGAGCTATCTCTCTCCTGGAAGCTCATCCTCCCTGAAAAATCCTCCACACTGCCCACCAAGCCGTATAGACTAACATCTTCGTTGGTGGGGAAAGCTTTTCAGGCAGCGGGTTAGGCTGGTGCTGCCCTACACACCATGGTGGTTTTGCAGACATACCAAGCCGAGCCACAGATTTATTTCTCTGTTCCACTAAGCAGACGACCCGTGCTATTGGCCATTCTATGGCTGCCGCGTCACCACAGAGAGACATCTGAGATTTAACCTCAAGGGCATGGAGGTCAGGGATCGCGTTTTCCTCCTTGATGCCCCCCCTCTCGCCGCTGTAAACACCGCCGCCACTAGGTTTGTGAGCCGAAGCTCTACGAGCAGACCTCTGTGAGGTTTCTCCCCTCCCGTGCTCAAGAGTCGGGACTGTCGGCCATCAGGTCTGGTCCCCACGAGGCGTGAGGCGCAGAAGGAGAGGGTGCCGAGCCAGCTACCACCTTGTAGAAACAGGAGAGGGACTCGTCGCGCTTCGCAATCCGCCTCAAAGAGAGAGAAAAAAAAAAAAAAAAAGCACCGGACCTGAGGAGCATTATCTCCGCCAAAAAGGAAGTCCTGAGGTTGATGTGCCCAGGACCACGGGGGTGTCTCCCCCTGGGCAGGGGCATGTAAAAATTCCAATAAAGGATAAAGACTCCTCCCTGGCACCCTATGGGGGCCGTTGTCTAATCTCTGCTACCACTGGTGTTTTGGGAAGCAGCGGTCTCCAGCGAAATGTTAGGTGCTCGGTTCCTCCCTGCCTTGTTTCAGGATGCCGGACACCTAACACCCCCCTCCATTGCACCTCATTCTCTGCATTTTCAATGACGTGATCTTCACTTCCATGAAACCGGAACGAGCGCATCTGCTGACTTGGCAATTACAGACTTTGCTGGGAAAAGAGGGCCATAGATCATGTTCCCCTGCCAGACGAGAGATGGGGGGGTTGCATCCAATTTTACATCTTGGGCTGAGCATCAAAATGTTGACAGCCAAAATGACTGTTTGTGACGGTCAACCTGAATGACATATTTTCATATAGAAATATTGCCACAACACAGGAGGTTCCTGAGGTTTGCTTTCGGGGGCGAAAGCTTACCAGTATCGTGTCCTTTTATCTGGCCTAGCCCTGTCACCCCGCACATATAAAATGCACGGATGCAGCTCTGGCTCTATGATTCCAGGGCATCCGTATTCTGAATTGTATAGATGACTGCCTGATCCTAACTCAGTCTTAATAGATAGTGCTTCGACATCGGGATGTCATCCTAGCTCATCTCCATTATTTAGGATTGCGACTCAATGCAACGAAAGGCGTACAGAGGAGAACATATTTGGGTGTCACATGGGATTCGATCACAAGGCGGGCACAGCTGTTTCCCACTTTTGTCGAACCCATCCTCCAACACCCTGAAGGAAATCAAGCTAGGCCAGAAAGTGACTCCATCTCTTTCAAAGATCTTTAGGTCTCATGGCAGCTGCATCCACGGTGATACCTTTGGGCCTTCTGCACATGAGGGCGTTTTCAGTTGTGGCTAAGAGCCAATCCCCAGAGGCTAATAAGGGTTACGCGCCGGGGCTTCGTACCCTTTTTATGTGGTTCAGACCCCGGTTTCTGACTTTGGGTCCCACTTTAGGTCTGTGGTAATCTCGTACATAAAACGCAAGGGTGGACTGTGCTTGCGCTGCTTGAACAAGCTAGCGCACCAGGTTCTGCTTTGGGCACAGGACAAGTTCCTGTCCCTCAGAGCGTTTTACATTCCGGGGCACATGAAGGAAGGAGCGGACTTGCTATCCAGACAAGCTGTGACACATGGGGACTGGAAACTCCACCCCAAACTAGGCAGTCAAATCTGGGAAAGATTTTATATAGCAGAGGCAGCACAATGTCCCCTTTACTACTCTGACTCCTCCAGCTCCCCTGGGTCTGGATGCCATGGCCCACAAGTGGCCCAGATTACGCCTTTATGTGTTTCCTCTGATAGTTCTGCTCCCAGGAGCCCTGGCAAGGGTCTGTCAATGGCCCCAGTGGCCAACCAGAGTGTAGTTCTCGGATCTAATATATCTCCTTGACGGCTCACCCTGGGTGATTCCAGTGAGGAGGGATCTTCTGTCTCAGGTGCAGGGGACAATATTTCATCCCCAGCTCTGGAGCTCTGGAACCTTCATGTTTGGCCCCTGAACGGGACCAACTAAGAGATGCTGGTCTTCCAGCCAGCGTAATTGAAACCATTTTAAGTGCCAGGGCTCCCTTCACTAGAAGAACTTATGCCCTCAAATGGAATGTATTTGAAAGTTGGTGCATGGTAAGACATGTAGACCCAGTCCACTGCCAGACTGTTTCAGTGCTGGAGTTTCTGCAAGAAAAGTTGTCCTCTGGCTTATGCCCTAGTACTCTCAAAACATACATAGCTGCTATTTCGGCATGCTCTGACTGACGGGGTTTCTGTGGAAAAGCACCATTTAGTTGCCCGTTTTATTCGTGGAGCTAAACGGTTGAGGCCGCCCACTAGAGCGACGGTCCCTTCATGAGACTTAGCTATCGTACTCGAAGGCCTGGCTGACACCCCTTCCGAAGCACTAGAGTCAGCGCCTGTCAGGCTTCTGTCTCTTAAGATGGTTTTTCTTATGGCTATTACTTCTTTGAAGAGGATTGGGGATCTGCAGGCTCTGTCAGTCTCCCCATCCTGCCTAGACTTTGCCCCTGGGCTAGTCAAAGTATTCTGCATCCTCACCCGAACTATCTTCCCAAGGTTCCATTCTCGACCATGCACTCAGTTGTTCTCGAAGCCTTCTGTCCTCCGCCTTTCACAGCTCCGGAACAGGAAAGATTAAACTTACTGTGTCCAGTATGTGCTCTTCGGATTTACGTCCACCGCACTAGCCAGTGGCATAAGTCAGAGCAGCTCTTTATTTGCCATGGGGGTCGCAACCGGGGGGCGGCCACCACTAGACAGACTCTGTCACGCTGGGTGAGAGATGCTATTGCCCTAGCCTATAAGGCGCGTGGTCACACTTCACCTCCGGGAATTAAGGCTCATTCAACCAGGGGGATTGCCTCATCAATTGCTCTGGCAAGAGGCGTCCCCCTGCAGCAGGTGTGTGATGCGGCAGGCTGGTCCTCTCCACACACGTTTGTTAGATTTTATAGTCTGGATGTCAATGCTATTCCGGGCTCGTGGATCCTTGAGTCAGCATCCCAGAGTTAGGTCTGAGACCTCCTTGGCTATTGTGTGCACATGCTACACAACCTGGGGGTCCAGACACTTGCAGTGCGACGGCATTGGTATTCTCGTTCCCATATTGTTTTCACGCAGCATCGAGTGTACCTTTTGAAAGGGACGTCTCGAGTTACTTAGCTGTAACCCTGTTCCCTGATAAAGCGGGAACGAGATGCTGCGTTTCAATGCTGCACTGCTGGTGTGCCTGGACGTCCTTCAGACAAAATTGACCTGAGGATGTTTCCGGTTCACTCCTATTCATAACCTGCAGGTGCACCTTATCTGGTGATGTCATGCCTGGCAGAGGTTATAAGCCGAAGTATTCGGCGGTTTTGACATACACAGGCTTCACAATCGGAGAACAAATCGAGTGTAGCTTTTGAATGGGAACTATCTTTCTGTCTGTCCTTTTCTTTCTTTCATTCTTTCTTTGTTATGGTACGCCAGGTAACGCGCACTTCTCGAGACAAGCCATGATCACTCTCAATTCCTTTCCACACTCCATTCCACTGCTTCCGTTTTGCCGCCTCATTCATTCATGCTCGAGCGCACCTGTGCCTCATCTCATTCACCACTCTAATCTACATAACTCTCCCTCTAACAGCGAACTCTTGCCGAATTATTGCGTGCTCTAGTCTGTAATCTTGTGTCTTTTTGCCAAAGCTTATATCTGTATTTTCATGTTGTCAAACCTTTCTGCCCACTAGGATTGCGTTTTTGCTTCTCTGAATAAACCTGTTTGCTATGCTAACTGATCTACCGGCTTTGACCTTATGCTTCCGCTTTCGATTACGGCTCTGTCTGAAACTCCCGAATCACTTATCGTTTGGAATACAGGTGTGTGCTTTCTGAGCTCAGTTGATCGTTAGTGCCTCTGTGTACAACCCTGACTTATTTTCGCGGCTGCTCTCGTTCAGTGTGTCTAAATTGCAATCGCTTTGCATCCCTTGATCTCACGCAGCCACTCTCACTTGGCACGTTGCATGCGCTCTGAACCCCGGATCTGCATTACCTCTGCCCATAGCCACTCCCAACCTGTTCTGCTACCTATCCTAAACTGCATATTGATTAAAGCATATTTTGCTAGATTTTTTAAAGACGTTTAACTCCATCTGATCTGTTGTGTCTGCTTTTGGGTCCTCCAGTCTCAGAGGTGGAAAGAGCACTAAAATTTTGTACTCAAGTAAAAGTACTGTTACTTCAGTGAAATTTTACTGAAGTACAAGTAAAGTTACCATTATAAAAATCTACTCAAGTAAAAGTAAAAAGTAAACGTTACTGAGTAACTTTTTTTTTTTTAACAGCGGGGGTGGGATGAGGCATTCTAGCGTAGTTAAAAAAAGATGAGCAGATATAAACCTCAAACTAGTTGTTTTTACCTGAAGGAACACCTTTGCATAATAAAGCTGTTGTCTTTCTTGTGCTTGAAAATCAAAGTGGTCCCTTAAATATGGCGTTATGTTCCAGTCTAGGGTTGGGCCGTACAGCAAAAGAATGGTTCAGGGTTCTATTTTAAACTGTATGGAAATGGTGCTATATGGCAGAAAGAACTAGATTCAGTCATTAACTGATGAAATAATGATGTTTGTATTAGTTTACAAAAAAATACCCCCCCCCCCACACACACACACACACACACACACACACAACAGGTGGAAGAACAGATTCAGGATGGACCCAGGCCAAAATAATAAACTAAATAGTATTTATATTTAGTAGCTAGATTACCTGCAAAAAAACACAACACAAACAAAAATGCAGGTACCTTCCCTGACTCCCTAAACCAAAAACAGTGAATAAATTCCCTCTTCCCAAAATAAATGGCAGCCACGCCCCTACTTCTGGTGAGTGCACAAACATACTGTGAAATGGAGCGGCGCGTGACCAGAACATGATACACACATGCGAGTGCAACGAAGCATTTATACAAAGCATAATATTTTTTGCATTTTCATTCTTTTTTTTTTACTCAGTAGCGCACATGATTTAAAATGTAGCGAATTACAATACTTCAAACAAAACATACTTAAGTAAAAGTAAAATTGCAGATTTTAAAAACTACTTTAAAAAGTAGAAGTACACAAAAAAACTACTCAGTTACAGTAATGCGAGTAAATGTAATTCGTTACTTTCCACCTATGTTCAGTCTGCCCATTCATGTTTCTTTCTTTCTCTTTGCATTTGACCCTGATACCTTACAAGAGCAACCTAAATGATCGCACGAAATGCGGAGGAAATGCAGAGAAACACGCCGCCAGGTAGGGGCATTCAGGCTGATTGCCTTACAGCGCTGTACTGTACTGTAGCAATTACAACTCTTTCCAAAAATCGTTAGGGGAAAAAAGTTTCATGACCTTAAAATGCAAAAACAGAACTGCAGAAAAATTGAAATGCTTACTTATGTGTCAGGACCTCGCAGTGAGGAGCTGGGCATGGTGTTGGTTTTGGAGATGGTGTTGAACAGGGGACTTTCTTGGGTACTTGCAGGCAGTGTGGTTTCTTTAGATCATCCTCTATCCACTCATATGCAGTTTTATGACAGCAGTTTTCATTCTCAATTGTACCATTCTTACGCATACATGAGCCACCTCCACAAATGCCTAAAAGCAAGTACAAAAGGAACCTAAAGTTATATGATATATAGTACATGATCTGTACAAACAAAAAATTTTTTTTAGAAATAACTATCTGTATACCATAATGCAATATAATGAACTCATTACATTAATTATTATACTACAATAAGTACAATAATTAGATAATATATAATATAATTATGTCCACTATGATGACCATAGTACCTGAAAATACACGTCTATAACTATAACTATACAGCATCATTAAAACCTATAAAATGTGCAAAATGTGGTTATTGTAGGGTTAGTAGCTAGTGCCTCTTGGACATAAATATTTGAAAGAAGAAATATAGTTTCATCAAAACAAAGTCAAAAAGCTGGACACCTACCACACTGTCCCTGTGTGTTTTCTTTGAAGTGCTCCATTGCCAGATTGATCTGCAGTGTGTTCCATATACTGAGAAATATATATGAGCGTATCTCTTTAATGTAAATGTAAGTTCTTTTACCTATAATCTCAAACCTAAGTCCACCTGCTTCATGTGGTGGCTGTATTGTTACTTGATTCAGGGTAACCTGGAAAACATAACAGATCAGATTAACATGCGCCAAACATCCATCTGCCACAAAATGCACAGCATCATAAGATAAAATATACAAACAATGAAAAGCACAGGGTAATGTCATGGTGACTATCTGAAATTCACTATAAAATTACACAACTACTTGGCTTTCATATAGACTTACTGTTACTTTGGAACCTTGAATAACTTGAAGTGTGGCTGTGTTGTTCTGGTACTTCAGAATGATACCCTTGACACAGGATGCAAATGGTTCACAGTAATAATTGTCAACACTAATTTTAAAATTGTAACGTGAAGTTTTTTCTTCCACTAGGGTATATGTACAGTTTTCTAGGAAATCAAATTCATGTCCTTCAAAGGTAACATAATGTGGGTCTCCATAGACATCACACTGACCTGGGGGAAATAACGGAGAATTCTTAGTATAATAACAGTTCACAAAACAGGGAATTAATATTAGCACAAAGTATAGTTCGAACTATATTGGTTAAAACTTTTTTTTTTTTTTTTACTTTAAACCTACAGATTACATCCTTGTCTCTTGTGGTTCTTAACAAGGAGAAAAGAGATGGATGTTTGACTAAATACACTGTAAACCAGAATAAGTTGGTAAAACTAAAAAGATTTGAGGTAATCAGTTTTTAATAATGATATTTCCCATTTTAAGTAAACAGAACAATCAGTTTTAGAGTTTGATGTACTCATTCATATTAATCGTTCTTTACTTGCTTTACTTTGCTTTACTGAGCAGCCTAACTCATATTATTTAATACCATTTATCTTTTTTTTAGTTGTTGCAAATCAATAAATTGTTGTTGTTCGCCACAGCAGACAATCCGGTCCGCACACAAGCAAAGCTCAGGTTTTGCGCTAGATGCCCTTCCTGATGCAACCCTCCAATTTTATCCAGGCTTGGGACAGGCACTTCATCCATTTGTTGGGAATCGAACCAGGCCTGTCGCATGGCAGACAAAACACCTACCACTGAGCCACCAGTGCCTTATTGCCCTGATGACATCAGACACAAAATCGCTAGACTGAAAGATTTTAAGTTGGTGGAACTTTAAGGTGACAGGTACTGTTGCTTAAGTACTTACAGTTACTTAAAATATCAAATTTGTTCAGCTAACTTGAAAAGTGTCATTTCTACAAACTCATAAATACCAAAAAGTTCTAAATACTCATCAAGGTGTATTAATTTTAACTAATTGTAATTATTTATGTCAAGAGTATTCAATATGTTTAATTACTTTAAGCATTAGAGTTTAGAGTGTAGATTAAATGAAACATTTTATATGTAATATGTATATGTATATGTATTTTTAAACAACATATATCTTTAAAAATTAAGAAACTTTCCTAAAGAATAATACACTATGGCCTTTTAATAGTATTTTAAAACTGTAGAAAGGGCGAAATGCACTCACAGTCACATGTCCAGATGTCACAACAGCCTTGCTTATCTTTTATTCGCTTCTGAGTTTTCCTGGGGCACAATGGTATAACCGGAGGTGGACATTCCACAGGTATACTATGAATAACACCCTCTTTGCAAGTAAAATTGGAGCAGTCCTTTGTCCATTGAGTACCATTTGGCCATGATTCGTTTTTCAGTAGATCTTTGCAAACTGGAATATATGGGGTTGTTGGTGTAATTGATGTAGTTGTAGATTCTTGAAGGAAATATTGAATAGAAAAAGAAAAAGAATGTGATTTTATAAAAGATGAAAGTAAAAAATCTCCATAAACAACATTTGACAAATAACAAGTACATACTTGTAGTTGTTATTTCTGTGGTTGTGGTTTCTTCTGTAGTTGTAGTTGTGGTTTCTGGAGTTGTAGTTATGGGTGTTGTGGTTTCAGGAGTTGTAGTTATGGTTGTAGTTGTTATTTCTGTGGTTGTGGTTTCTTCTGTAGTTGTAGTTGTGGTTTCTGGAGTTGTGGTTACCATAGTTATAGTTGTGGTTTCTGGAGTTGTAGTACTTGTCTGTGATGTAGTAATTACCACTTGGGGCGAATGACTTGGGGTTGGCCCAGTTATTATTGATATAATGGTTTCAGGAGTTGTAGTTATGGTTGTAGTTGTTATTTCTGTGGTTGTGGTTTCTTCTGTAGTGCTAGTTGTGGTTTCTGGAGTTGTGGTTTCCATAGTTGTAGTTGTGATTTCTGGAGTTGTAGTTATGGGTGTTGTGGTTGTGGTTTCAGGAGTTGTAGTTATGGTTATAGTTGTTATTTCTGTGGTTGTGGTTTCTTCTGTAGTTGTGGTTTCTGGAGTTGTGGTTTCCATAGTTGTAGTTGTGATTTCTGGAGTTGTAGTTATGGGTGTTGTGGTTGTGGTTTCAGGAGTTGTAGTTATGGTTATAGTTGTTATTTCTGTGGTTGTGGTTTCTTCTGTAGTTGTGGTTTCTGGAGTTGTGGTTTCCATAATTGTAGTTGTGGTTTCTGGAGTTGTAGTTATGGTTGTAGTTGTTATTTCTGTGGTTGTGGTTTCTTCTGTAGTGCTAGTTGTGGTTTCTGGAGTTGTGGTTTCCATAGTTGTAGTTGTGATTTCTGGAGTTGTAGTTATGGGTGTTGTGGTTGTGGTTTCAGGAGTTGTAGTTATGGTTGTAGTTGTTATTTCTGTGGTTGTGGTTTCTGGAGTTGTGGTTTCCATAGTTGTAGTTGTGATTTCTGGAGTTGTAGTTATGGGTGTTGTGGTTGTGGTTTCAGGAGTTGTAGTTATGGTTGTAGTTGTTATTTCTGTGGTTGTGGTTTCTGGAGTTGTGGTTTCCATAGTTGTAGTTGTGATTTCTGGAGTTGTAGTTATGGGTGTTGTGGTTGTGGTTTCAGGAGTTGTAGTTATGGTTATAGTTGTTATTTCTGTGGTTGTGGTTTCTTCTGTAGTTGTGGTTTCTGGAGTTGTGGTTTCCATAATTGTAGTTGTGGTTTCAGGAGTTGTAGTTATGGTTGTAGTTGTTATTTCTGTGGTTGTGGTTTCTTCTGTAGTTGTGGTTTCTGGAGTTGTGGTTTCCATAGTTGTAGTTGTGATTTCTGGAGTTGTAGTTATGGGTGTTGTGGTTGTGGTTTCAGGAGTTGTAGTTATGGTTGTAGTTGTTATTTCTGTGGTTGTGGTTTCTTCTGTAGTTGTGGTTTCTGGAGTTGTGGTTTCCATAGTTGTAGTTGTGATTTCTGGAGTTGTAGTTATGGGTGTTGTGGTTGTGGTTTCAGGAGTTGTAGTTATGGTTGTAGTTGTGATTTCTGTGGTTGTGGATTCTTCTGTAGTTGTGGTTTCCATAGTTGTAGTTGTGATTTCTGGAGTTGTAGTTATGGGTGTTGTGGTTGTGGTTTCAGGAGTTGTAGTTATGGTTGTAGTTGTTATTTCTGTGTTGTGGTTTCTGGAGTTGTGGTTTCCATAGTTGTAGTTGTGATTTCTGGAGTTGTAGTTATGGGTGTTGTGGTTGTGGTTTCAGGAGTTGTAGTTATGGTTATAGTTGTTATTTCTGTGGTTGTGGTTTCTTCTGTAGTTGTGGTTTCTGGAGTTGTGGTTTCCATAGTTGTAGTTGTGATTTCTGGAGTTGTAGTTATGGGTGTTGTGGTTGTGGTTTCAGGAGTTGTAGTTATGGTTGTAGTTGTGATTTCTGTGGTTGTGGATTCTTCTGTAGTTGTGGTTTCCATAGTTGTAGTTGTGATTTCTGGAGTTGTAGTTATGGGTGTTGTGGTTGTGGTTTCAGGAGTTGTAGTTATGGTTGTAGTTGTTATTTCTGTGGTTGTGGTTTCTGGAGTTGTGGTTTCCATAGTTGTAGTTGTGATTTCTGGAGTTGTAGTTATGGGTGTTGTGGTTGTGGTTTCAGGAGTTGTAGTTATGGTTGTAGTTGTTATTTCTGTGGTTGTGGTTTTTTCTGTAGTTGTGGTTTCTGGAGTTGTGGTTTCCATAGTTGTAGTTGAGGTTTCTGGAGTTGTAGTTATGGTTGTTGTGGTTTCAGGAGTTGTAGTTATGGTTGTAGTTGTTATTTCTGTGGTTGTGGTTTCTTCTGTAGTTGTAGTTGTGGTTTCTGGAGTTGTGGTTTCCATAGTTGTAGTTGTGGTTTCAGGACTTGTAGTTATGGGTGTTGTGGTTGTGGTTTCAGGAGTTGTAGTTATGGTTGTAGTTGTTATTTCTGTGGTTGTGGTTTTTTCTGTAGTTGTGGTTTCTGGAGTTGTGGTTTCTGGAGTTGTAGTTATGGTTGTAGTTGTTATTTCTGTGGTTGTGGTTTCTTCTGTAGTTGTAGTTGTGGTTTCTGGAGTTGTGGTTTCCATAGTTGTAGTTGTGGTTTCAGGACTTGTAGTTATGGGTGTTGTGGTTGTGGTTTCAGGAGTTGTAGTTATGGTTGTAGTTGTTATTTCTGTGGTTGTTGTTTCTTCTGTAGTGCTAGTTGTGGTTTCTGGAGTTGGGGTTTCCATAGTTGTAGTTGAGGTTTCTGGAGTTGTCGTTATGGTTGTTGTGGTTGTGGTTTCAGGAGTTGTAGTTGGGCATGGCACACACGTTTTTAGGTTCTCATCATAACATGGCTTCTCAGCAGGGCATCGTGGGTAACAACCTTTGTCAGAACCGTGTAATTACTTATTATCATATAAACATCAATTCACTAATAGACACATTTTTTATTATTTAGCATTTCCCCACTGACCAAACCAGTATCCAAAACTCAGTTAATAAATATATCTATTACGTGCCAAAAAGCAGAACTAATACATAAGTTGTTCATTTTTAACTGAAAAGATGAAAAGAGGAAAAATTAAAACCTTCAAGCCATCCAGAGAATATGTTTTCCCCAAAAGTCTGATGAGGACAAGCTTCATAATGCCAGCTGCACTCGCCTTCTTTATTGTAAAAGTCACAATAGACCGCTGTGGAAGAAAAAGCACACACAAAGCATTTTGATCACATCAATTAGCATTTTGGCAAAACCATTTCCATCCACGCAAGGCTGTCTTAATGCATGGGCTTACATAAGCTCAAGCCCCAGGGACTGGGAAAATCAGGAGACTAAGCCAGTTAAAAAATCACATTATATAGTGATTTGTCAAATTTTCTGTCCATCACTTGATGTCTGTGGATATGGCGTTATATTCCTGCCACAAATGTAAGTGCGCGGTTTGACATTTTGAGAGCAGACAAAACACTCTATGCATGTGCAGTGTCTTGATTCTGAGCGTGCAAGCTCTGCCCTGCTCGCTCAACATGTTCTCCATGCACGCGCGACTTCTTGATTCTGTGCGTGCTCGACTTTGCCTGTACGCTCGCTCAACTTTGTCCAGTGTTACAAAATTGGGCCAATCACAGACTTCCACACACTACCTCTGATTTGTTGTTGCTTCTCTATCAGCTGGCACTATCGACCGCATAACGGAAGCGTTCTAAACAAAGGTTTATAAGTAAAGCGACGGAGTTGACGGATTTTAATTTTAGTCGATGTAGTCTAACGATGAGCTATATGGATAATTAGATAAGTAAATAAAAACACAATTGACAAACGAAACTGGTATATACTGATACTTTATTGAACACTATGATACAGTCCCTGACAAAAGTCTTGTCGCTTATGTACAAATTGACCTGAAGTGCCGCTAAAATATATTTCTAATCAAGATTTTTAAAAAGGAAATGGCTCATTTTAATTCCAACAGCTTTTGTACTAATGTTTCAGAGCAAAACGAAACTGTCAAAAATTATTCTAATATTCACAGCTTGGTAAAGCCCATTGAGTCAATTTTAGCAAAGACATAAGTGTTGTCGCCTTGTCATATGAGCTTCAGCCGTGACTAATAATGGATCAATTAGGTCTCAGGTTTGTATAAAAAGAACCCCAGTACACTAGACCTTCACATCAACTGCAACTAGACCTCTGCAAACATGCCTAAGATTCACCCTGAGACTAAAGTGTTGATTATCAAGAGGCTGAAGACCAGATCCACTGCTGATGTGGCAGACACCTTCAGTGTGTCTCAGCGTCAAGTTCAGAGGATAAAAAAAAAGATTTGAGGAGACTGGAGACGTTTTTGACAAGCCTAGGTCAGGCAGACCTCGCAAGACAACTGCTCAAGAGGACCGTTTGTTGGCTCGAAAATCCAAGGCTGGTCCATTTTCCAGTGCAGCAGAGCTCCATGAGACCTGGTCACCTGAAGTCCCTGTGTCAACCAGAACAGTTTGTCAGATTCTGTCTAGAAAAAGCCTCCATGGTCGAATCAGTGCCCAGAAGTCAGCACTAAACAAAAGACAATTGAAAAACCATATGGAATTTTCCAAGGCCAACAGCCTGCTGAAAGGATGGGCGCTGGAAAAGTGGCAGAAGGTGGATTTTTCAGATGAATCTTCTGTTGAATTACACCACAGTCGCCACAAATATTGCAGGAGACTTACTGGAGCTCGCATGGATCCAAGATTCACCCACAAAACAGTGAAGTTTGGTGGTGGAAAAATCATGGTCTGGGGTTACATCTAGTATGGGGGTGTGCGAGAGATCTGCAGGGTGGAAGGCAACATCGATAGTCTAAATACCAAGAAATCTTAGCTACCACTTATATTCCCAACCATAAAAGAGGCCAAATTCTGCAGCAGGATGGTGCTCCATCGCATACTTCCATCTCCACATCAAAGTTCCAAGATGCTTCCAAGGAAGATCAAGATGCTCCAGGATTGGCCAGCCCAGTCACCAGACAAGAACATCATTGAGCATATGTGGAGTAGGATGAAATAGGAAGCATGGTAGATGAAACCAAAGAATATTGAACTCTGGGAGGCATGCAGGACTACTTTCTCTGCTATTCCTGATGACATCATCAATAAATTGTAAGAATCCTTGCCAAACCGCATGTTTGCAGTCCTTCAAGCTCATGGAAGTCATACAAGATATTACATTTGGATCTCACAGCACCACTACTTAATTTGCTGACATATTTTTGCATTTGCAGTAAAATTGTTCAATTTCTTTATAGACGACAAAACAGGCGACAAAACTTTTGTCTTGCCAAAATTTGACCTTTCTGTCTTGATTAAATTATAAATTTTTTCAGTGAAACTAATTTCAGTGCATTAAACATAATTTGGGAGGGTTTTAGCTTTTCATATGAGCTATTTCTAACACCAATTGATTAATTAAAAGTCAGGTTAATAGCAGGTTTGGATAAAATAGATAAGCGACAAGACTTTTGTCAAGGACTGTATTTGTTTATAATATTTATAAATAAATACAACTTTACTTACAATGCTTCCCTTATATAATTTATTTTTATTTGTATATAATTATATTATTTAAATTTCTTATAATTTTCTTTCGATTTTGTAAAGCTGCTTTGAGACAATGACCATTTTAAAAGCACTATACAAATTATAGTATGTGTTATGTGGTCGATAGTGCCAGCTGATAGAGAAGGAACAGCCAATCAGAAGTCGTGTGTGGAAGTCTGTGATTGGCTGGTTTTGTGGCAGTTTTGTAACAATGGACAAAGTTGAGCGAGTGTACAGGCAGAGTCGAGCGCGCTCTTGGCTATTGATAAAATAAAAAAAATTACGCAAACACGCGCGAGCTTGTGAGCAGCGCGTTACAATATTAAATTCTAATTACAATATTAAATTCTAATCGCCATTATTAGTTCCAAAATTATCATCCATAGAAAGTTAAAATATTTTTTCAACAGGGGGGACCCACATCCCCCCTTAAATTGAGAGCTGCATTTATTGTTCACTATAACACTGTGAACACATGTGTGCATTTTTTTTTGTTTGTGTGTGTGTGTGTGTGTGTGTGTGTGTGTGTGTGAGCGAGAGTCTTTGTCTGTAAAGTGTGTGTGTGCGCGCATGTGTGTGAGAGAGAGAGAAAGTCATCCTACACAGTAGCCCTTATCCTGCAAGCTTGTGTGAGTGAGAGTCTCTGTTGGTAAACTGGTGTGTGTGTGTGCATGTGGGCGGGTGTGTGTGTGTGTGTGTGTGTGTGTGTGTGTGTGTGTGTGTGTGAGAAAGTCATCCTACACATATATGGGTGTAAATTAGAATATCATCAAATCGTACGCCCCCAACTCCTCCTTTCCTCTCTCTGGTCTCGATCACTATAGCCAAGTTCTTTTCTAAGGTAATGTGCAGGTTAAGTTGCTTTATTTTTATTTTGCATAAATGTTTTTCATTTTAATATATTTGGGTTGTGGAATGCATTGTCAGAGTGTCCATTATTTTTTAAGAGTGAAATTCACTTTGATATATGTGTGTTTTTATATTCAAGCACACTTCTGGAACAAAGTATGCTCGCAGTCCAAGGTTTACCTTTATGTGTCTACAATAGGCTTTATTTGGTCATAATTAATAATTTAATCATAACCATGTTAAACATGTTAAACACACAGACACACACAAATGCACACACATCGCACAGTCAAAAGTTTGGATGCACTTTCTCCTTTGGAGTTTTTTCTTTTTTTAAATATTATTTTCAAAATTTTACATTAATACTGAAGACATCCAAACCAACTAAACTAAAGAAACATGTATTGAATTATGTAGTAAACAAAAAGTGCTAAAAAAAAAACTGAATATGTTTTTATAACAGTTTGCCACAATCATGTCATTCTCTCATGAGATTGACAAGGTAGTCACCTGGAATGGTGTTCAGTTTACAAATGTGCCTTGTCAACGTTCATTTGTGACAGTTCTTGCCTTCTTAATGTTCTTTAGATAATCATTTGTCTTGTGTAAAGGAAGGAATGGGTGCAGAGTCAATAACTCTATTGGTGCAACTACAACTAGAAATGTGTCCTTGTGTCCCTGAGACCAAATGTGAGATTTTTGTTTCTAACTACCATGTCTTTGTTAGGCATAGAGAGGGTGAATGGACTGTTCCCGAATATGAGGTTTCCATTGTGACGAGGTGTGATGGTGTGGGGATTTCCTTAGGCAAAGAATGGTAATTTAGTCAAAAATGAAATCACACTTAACCAGCAGGGCTATCACACACAGCATTAGTGGGACCATTGTTGGCACCTTGTTTTCCAACAGGACAATGACCACAAACACACCTCTAGGTTATGTAAGAGCTGTGTGTTCAAAAAAAGAGATTGAGGGAGTGCTGGATCAAGTGACCTGGCCTCCAAAATCACCAGATCGAAATCCAATTAAAATGGTTTAGAATAAGTTAGACCGGAAAGTAAAGGAAAAGGAGTCAACAAGTACACTCGCTGAGAGAATGCCAAAAGTGTACAAAGCTGTCAGCAAAGCGAAAGGTGGCCACACATTGAAAATATAAAACATATATATAGTTTGGCCACACCTTCTCATTCAAAGAGTTTTCTTTATTGTGTTCTCTATTGTGTTCTTTAGCCCAAACACGTCTCTTCTGCTTGTTGTCTGTCCTTAGCAGTGGTTTCCTAGCAGATCTTCTACCATGAAGGCCTGATTCACACAGTCTCCTCTTAACAGTTGTTCTAGAGATGTGTCTGCTGCTAGAACTCTGTGTGGCATTGACCTGCTCTCTGATCTGAGCTGCTGTTAACCTGCGATTTCTGAGGCTGGTGACTCGGATGAACTTATCCTCCGCAGCAGAGGTGACTCTTGGTCTTCCTTTCCTGGGGCGGTCCGCATGTGAGCCAGTTTCTTTGTAGCGCTTGATGGTTTTTGTGACTGCACTTGGGGACACTTTCAAAGTTTTCCCAATTTTTCAGACTGACTGACCTTCATTTGTAATGTAATGATGGCCACTCATCTTTCTTTACTTAGCTGCTTTTTTCTTGCCATAATACAAATTCAATCTCTTTGAATGAGAAGGTGTGTCCAAACGTTTGGTCTGTACTGTATATATAGACCATATTGAATAAGTTAACTTCTGACTGGTATATGAGTAAATTTCAGTAAATTAGAATATCATCAAAAAGCTGATTTATTTCGGTAATTCAATTAAAAAAGTGAAACTCATATCTTCATTAAACACAGACTGATACATTTTAAATGGCTATTTTTTTTTTCATTTTTCATTTTAATGATTATGGCTTACAGCTGTGTTACTGTTACTTAAGCAATTACACTCTCACTCACTCATCATCTATACCGCTTAATCCTGTATTCAGGGTCATGGGGGGCACATGGCAGGGTACACCCTGGACAGGGGCCAATCCATCGCAGGGCACACACACACACATGCACTCACTCATTCACACACTGTGGGCAATTTGGGAATGCCACTTAGCCTAACCTACATGTCTTTGGACTGTGGGAGGAAACCGGAGTACCCGGAGGAAACCCACCAAGCACAGGGACAACATGCAAACTCCATACACACAGAGATGGGATTCGAGCCTGGTTAAGCACTTAGAGTTACTTAAAATATCAAATTTGTTCAGCTAACTTGAAAAATGTCATTTCTACAAACTCATAAATATAAAAAAATTCTAAATACTCATCAAGGTCTATTAATTTAAGCTAATTGTAATTACTTAAGTTAACAATACTCAACATTGAGCATTAGAGTTTACAGTGTATAGAGAATCTATGGAGTATTGTCAAGAGGAATATGTGAGACACCAGACCCAACAATGCAGATCTGACGGCTGTTATCAGAGCAACCTAGGCTTCCATAACACCTTAGCAGTACCACAGACTGACCGTTCATGAGAAATTCATGCAAAGGGAGGTCCAAGCTTGATTGCTATATATGTTCATACTTTTCAGAAGTCCAACATTTTTGTGTTAGTTAAAAATGTTTATTTATTTATTTATTTATTTGTTGGTTTTAAATAATATTCTAATTTTCTGAGGTACTAAATTTTGGGTTTTTATTAGCTGTAAGCCATAATCATCAAAATACCAAAATAAATATATCAGTCTGTGTGTAATGAATCTATATAACAAATTTGTTTCACATTTTGACTTGAATTACTGAAATAAATCATCTTTTTGATGATATTCTATTTAACTGAGAACATTGTTAATGTTGCAAGATACATACGGCACCGGTCTGGAGTTCTCCATTTGATACAGATATTCTGAGTTGCGCAGGCATCAGCATATGCTGCCACTGCTGTGCAGAATCCCAGGAAACTGCCCTCAAACTCACAGGAGCATGCCTCCAGAATACAGGCCTGGTAGTAAGGTTCTCGATCAACCTACAAGTCATCAGGAAGCCATACTTTATACAAGGAAAGGTTGGCGCTTTTTCTTACAATTTTTATTACAGTTTGCTTGAGCGCAATTTGATCATGCAACATCCAGTAATGTACAAAGGCAAAAACAACTTATAATTCATTAAAATAATTAAAGATAAAACCTAAATAACCTTTGGGTGGCAGTCTTTAAATGTGTCACTGTATATGATCATGCAGCGTTTCTGTGCCCAGGCATAGCAGTATGAATGGTGTTCACAGGGAAACAATTCTTTAGTCACATCTGAACAGGGGGGCACAGCTGTCTTCCAGCTGTTTCCAAACTCCAGTGTACTGGACACTACAGTGGAGCTGCTCGTCATCATGTCATTCATTAATTCTCCATCAAAGTTACCACACAATCCTCTCACTTTACCCTGTCAGTCCACACACATAGGAAACATGAACAATGTAAATTTGGGAGGCACAGGGTAATATAGAGACATTGGATTTTGATTCACAATTATAAAATTAACATTCATAAAAACACAAATAGCATTAGGGTCATTAGCATTAGGGTTTAATGGTAAAGTAATAAAAAGTTTCTTACCATCCATTTGGTCTGCAACTCAATTTTGACTTTGGTTTGCTTGTCCCAAATCACATTGAGGCCCAGGTTATTCACAGAGATAATGATGTACAAACCCACAGTGTGGACAGAGTACAGCTGCTGATAATTGATTCCTGATTTCAAATCTTTCTGCGTTACATTCCTATCACGCAGGATTAGAGTCACTTCATTCTGGATTTCATCCTGTTCAAAGTCAAAAAAATGTATTATGTTAAACCTCAAGGAGCACAATCTATGGATACATCTTTAAATATAAATTAGATAAATAAATTTTTAAATCTCACATAAAATGCCTTTGTAAATCCATGCCTAGTCACAATTACACTTTTGTTTTCCTCAAGCAATTATTAAATGTATTTTAAGGGGCTTTCCTACATTCCCAAATTTGAATCTGATCAAGTACGATCTTAAGGCTGTGAAAAATCACTGGCGATTGTTAGAAATTTGTTAAAATTTGGTACAGTGGGGATGAGGTTGTAGCTGTAAAAAATACTAAACAAATCAAAAAGTCAAACGACTAAAAAACAAATCTGCAGTTCTTAAGTTAGGGTGAGCTCTTGTACGCAGTTTGTAGGTGGTTTGTAGACTTCAAAGGTGGTCTGTGCCTCCTGAGCATAGATCATACAGTCATGCCAGATTCCTTGTTTTGTGATGATGCAGACAGGTCTGAGGTGTCACTACTAAAATAGCTAAACCGCTAAATATAATGCTCTAATAGAGACTACAATCCGTATGGTAATGCTTTTTACAAAAGTTGCATGAGTTGAGTAACCAAGAGCTAGGGAAACGGGTTCTAGTGTGTGGGAAGACCCCTTAAGTTAATCAATTTTATGTGCATGAAAATATACTCAATTAATGAGAAAAAACAGAAAAGGTACATCCTTCTTTAATTCAATGGTTTTTTTTTGGACTACATGATTGAAGGTGGATGTTCTTTCTGTTTTCCTATGACTGGCTAATTTCTTATCTCAATCATAGCAATGAATTTGTAACACATTTTTTAATTTGTTGAACATTCACCCCTTACTGAGGTAGCATCTGTCCTGTTCACATGTAGTATTTACAGTGTTTTTATTGGTTTTTTTTTTTTTCATTAAGCATGTTTGCTTATGACTGCAGGAGTGTTAATCATTTTACAATGTGGTACTTTTAACACATGATGAACACGCCACAACGCAACCTCAGTAAAAGCAGAAATTAATCTTGAACATATTCCTTTGCACATGGCAGTCAGTTTAGGACAATAGCCTGCATCAAAGTAGCATCACATTAAAAACTTTATGCATCCAAGCAATCAAAGTAACCAGATTTTAACAATAACAGAATAGGACTCTAAGAACTAATTAGACAAACAAAGCTGATATTAGAGTGTAAACATATTCATAAAATGCATGCTCAGAATCACAAACAGCAGAAATAATTTACTTTAAGATTCACTGAGATGGCGCGGGAACAGGTTAGAGCTTCATCACAGCAAGGCACACTCTCCGCTTGAATGGAAAACAGCTGTGAGCTAGCATCCTAACACACACAAAATTAAATTAAATTAACAACTGATAACAACCTTAACATTTTCATTAGTCATAATATTCATGGAACATTACTTACCTCAACCAAAGTGTACTGACAGTGGCCATCAAAATGATACCTTTTGGAATCAAAGGTCTTATATTGTCCATTGCCAAAGACTTCACATGTGCCTGGACATGGACCACCTGTACAATACCACTGGCCTCCTTTACACGTGCTGCAAAAACAATGACATTTTCATGCACTATGTATTAAACATATTTATAAGTATGAGTGCCATTAGCAGCTGCCATTGCTTCTGCATAAAACTTTTTTTTTTAAACAGTAGTGATTGGTTTGTGCGATTGTTTTTCTATTGTTTATTTGCGTGTCATGTCAATTGTGTCATGTCGCCATGTGGGTCAATTAATCTTGTCAGAGTCATTGTCCTGATTCCTGACTGGGGTAATCTATGGAAAAAAAAAAAAACGCACCTTCAACATTTTATAGCATTGTAATTAGTAAAAATCAATTACGCTGGCCAAAGTAGTATTAAGACAACATATGGCATGTATTTTTTCTTGCTGATTTTACAAATTAGTTCTAGCCTATCTAGCTAAAGAGTTGTTCTAGCTAAAACTAGTGTTGGCAACACAATTAAACACAATGTTGGCAATAGTTTTCAGCTTTGGAGTGATTTCCAGACCTAAACTTAGAAGTAAACTGTTGGATAATTGTGAAGAAGGCAGTAGCAGTCAAGAAATGTACTAATACTTGCAAATCAAATAATATGAGAAAAGTCAAAGCAACTAGGTACCCAGGTTAGAAAAAAGATGAAAGAGGAAGAAATGGGCAAAAAATTAGCAACTATTATCTCTTCATGAGTATGTTATTACGTATATACTATATATACAAGCATGTGTAAACATTAGTGCCTCTTTTAATCATACTATATGTAAAAACATAATAAAAATCATCTGCTATTAGCGAGTATAAGGCACATACGTCCTCAGCCATCATTTATGAAGCCAAAAAGTAAAAAATAATAAAAAAAAAAGCATACAGGCAATACTAAATACCCCTTACTGCTTTAACAGGATTTACGTTAGTTCAAATTCAGTTAAACCTTTATTTGTCAAATTTACATTACTGCACATTGAAATTTCCCAGCTGAAGTCAGAGTGCAGGGTCAGAGCCAGGATTCTGCACCCCTGGAGCAGATAAGATTAAGGACCTTAACCAAGGCCCAACAATGGCAACCTGGATGAGCTGGATCAGGAACTCAGTGCCTTAACATTCTGAGTTTCCACTGGTCCATTTAAGTTGGTAAGTTACAGGGAAATACTGCTACTAAACAAGTGCACTTTATGTTGTCTTTTTGTCTTTTTATTTTTTAGCTAGTTTTGTTAATTTACAATGCTATTTGTTGCTTCAGCTAGTTAGCTAATTAAGAGTCCTAGATAGTTTTGTTAATTTATGTTTTTATTTTATGTTGTATCACTCTGGTCCTGGAGGAACGTTCTTTTGTTTCACGGTGTACTGAACTGTATATGGTTAAAATGACAATAAAAGCCTACTTGACTTGACTTGCTAATCATCAGCCCTAGATTAACTGCGAACTAGAATTTGTGTAGACCTCTATAATAGGAGAAGTTTTGGCAGTCTGTGCATACACAAATGCCCAAAATCTCAATGTACTGAAGTAACATTGTAAAGAAGAATATGTCAGAAATTCCTTCACAACTGTCATGATCCGGGTGTTACTACAAGCAGACCTGGTGTAGTAAGAGCTATTGCATATGTGAGGCACCTAGAATGTTTCACTATATATGTGACAAATAAAGGCTTAACTTAACTTGAACTAACTTACAGTCTCATGCAAAAGTTTGGGCACCCCTTGATAAATAACAGATTTTGGTGTTTTTTTTTATTGAAATGGTAACACATTGGAAATGGAAAAAATGCATAATATTTTCAGAAAACATGCATAAACAAATGCATTCATAAACTAAACATTCTTATGCCATATTTTTAAATAAAAATAAAGGTTTCAGACCTTAATCAGCTCAATAGATTGGATGCATGGCAACAGCTGTCATTAATAAATGCCAATTTATAGAATTTTCAATTCTATAAATACTTTGACTCTTCAAACCTTGTGCACACACTTGGGACACTCAACAACCATGGATTCCTCTAAGCAGCTGTGTAAGACTCTGAAAATGAAAGTTATTGATGCCAACAATGCAGGAGAAGGCTACAAGAAGATAGCAAAATGTTGTCAGCTTACAGTTTCCACCATGAGAAATGTAATTAAGAGATGGCAGTTCAAGGGAACTGTGGAGGTCAAAATGAGATCTGGAAGACCAAGAAAACTCTTGGAGAGAACTGCTCGTATGCTGGTCAGAAAGACAAATCAAACCCCCATTTGACTGCAAAAAAAACCTGCAGGAAGCTTTAGCAGACTCAGGAGTGGTGATGCACCATTCCACAAGACCTTCATGGAAGAGTCAGCAGAAGAAAACCTTACCTGCTCAAGCTGAAGGTTTTGGACGGCCATCACAGTCCCCTGATTTAAATATCATTGAAAGTTTGGGGGTAGATCTTAAAAGGGCTGTGCATGCAAGACAACCATTGAATATTACAGAACTAGAAGCCTTTGAAGGGAAGAATGGTAGAAAATCCCAATTACAAGAATTGAAAGACTTTTTTGCTGGCTATAAAAAGCGTTTCCAAGCTGTGATATCTGCCGGAGGAAGTGTTACTAAGTACTGATTATGTAGGGTGCACCAAACTTTTCCACACTGCCACAATAATGTTTTTATTTCTTATCTTTGTTCAATTTATGATATAAAAATTAACTATGCATCAATGTTTGCTGAAAATATTGTGCATTTTTTTTCCATTTTCAAGAGAAACTGTGTTGATTATTGCGGTAGTGGGTTTCCCGGTTATTTATGACATGTTCCTGTTTGTGTACAGGGACATTAATAAAAAAAAATGATGCGTGGACAAAGATAATAAGAAATATAATATAATAATAAAAAAATATTAAATTAGACTAGCAATTCACAATGAACAGAAGCCACACCATACAAATGCCTTATAATTTGTTCATTTCTACAATACAGTTTTTTCTATCAATCAATTTCTTGTTTTCTTCCACATTTTGGTCTGTCTCCATAAGATCAACAAGCTTGATTGCTTTGCGGCCCATTTAAATACAAGAAAGGCCTTCGGTCTACGTCTACAACAAGCGGGAACAGGCATCGGCGGCAGGGCAGCAAGAGCGAACTTTGACGCTCTCGCCGCGTTCGATGTGAACGCAGGATTAAGGTTGTATTTGCCTAGTACTAAGATCTGCGATGAGCACATACAATTAAAAGATATTTTAGGCAGCATGTGAACTAACTTTTACACATTCGTGCACACACACCCACACATATACTATATACAGTATCAGAATAATATAGGATATTATATAGTATATAGAGTTATAAAGTATATAGAAGATTATATATAGAACATTTTGTATATAAGACATTTTATTCACCATTTTTTACAGTTTGACGTCACGGTCTCTCCAGGTGCATAAACCTCCTCACTGAATTTACATGTGCATTTCTCCCTCGTCACACAGCTGCCATTATGGTTTGCATACTGGCCCTCTGGACAGTAACATCCACTGATGCAGATATTAGTACCATGGTACTGTAGGAAAATCAGAGACAAAAACAAATTTATTTAATTTTCAGACTCTGGATATGACTTCTACCTCTCAGTCATAATGTAAAGTGCATGCTATAAACAGACAGAGAGAATTATATAGAAGGATCGAGCAAATTCTAATTCAGTGTTTCTTGTTTAGTGATTACTTTCTACAATCTAGAATAATACTGGACAATTCTAAACTATGAAATAACACATATAGCGTTAGATAATTAAGTAACAAAAACAGCAGCAGTCAGTTGTTATTTTAAGACATGAGTCGAGTCAGATGTTCTGTAATAATTCTTGCAAGAACAGTATTGTCAAGTGCATTTGCAAAACCCATTAGGCACCATAATGAAGCTTCATGACTTTCATGATGACCTTCCCTGGAATGCAAGAACAAAACCTCTTCTGCAGAGGAGAAGTTAATTTAGAGTTACCTGTCTCAGAAATCACAAATTAATAAACAGCGCCTCAGATTAGTGCTGTTATATCTATATATGTATATTTACAGAGCATAACATCTCAATATTAACTGTTCAAAGGAGGCTATTGCATATTTTTTATGCCTTCAACATAAAACACATACAATTAGTTTTACAATCTAGGAAGAAATAAAAATCAGGAAAGACCATGGAATTAGAAGGTGTGCTCAAACTTTTGACTGGTACTGTATTATTAGGAATGTGGTTTTAGAGGCCCATACAAATTTTTGCCTAGGGCTCCAACAGACTCTGGAATCACCTCTGTTATATATTGCTGTGGCAAAGAAGGCTTGCTCAGGCTTTCACATGTCCTTTGTGTTGTGTCTACTGGTGTTTGTGCACAATGCACACATATTTGTCCATGTGGACAATCTAAAGAAGTAAAAATAAAACATTAAAGGCTTTAGATTTGTGACAGATTATTAAATATACCGTTTAAGCATATGTTCATTTATAGTTCACTGATTTAACTGGATCACCTGTAACTCTGTCCATTCATGCATTTATCTGGTTGATCAGGAAATAAGATTATGGAGATACAAATCAGGACCTTGACCAAACGGACATTTGATCATGGGAAAAAAAAAAAAAAAAAAAAAATTATATATATATATATATATATATATATATATATATATATATATATATATATATATATATATATATATATATATATATATATTTTTTTTTTGTTGTTGTTGTTTTTTTAATTGATAAACTGTTTAGTTTCAGTGAAACCGTTCCCAGTGTATTCCTGTTCTTGGATGATCTAACTTCTGTTTTTGCTGCAGTGTTTACCTGTTTTCTATTCTAAGATGTTTTTCCTGTCCACCATGAACCTTTCAGTGAGGGTGTCTATGCGTCATAGGTTTATAGCATGAGAAGTGTTCAAGTCAAACCAGGATTTGTAATGAAATGTCTTGTGAATGAAGGCATAGAATCAATTGACATTTACAGTAAACATCATGCAGAGTATTGTGATTAGATTCTTAGCTGCAATAAAACCATAGCCTGGTACAAATATTGTAAAGAAGAATGCATCTATGAATGCCAATCCTATCGCCTACTTGCTGAAGAGAATTATCTGTCTGTGGTAACTGTACAAACAATCATTAATGAACACCACTTGCACATTATACAAACTCAGCTAGGAATTATTGCCATATCCCCCTTTACAGTCCTGACCCCACTACAAGCTATTTGCACATGTTTGGGCCATTAAAGGAATCTGTGGGAAGCCAGCGTTTCAGAAAGGAAAAAGTCATACTGACAAAAACTTTGATGGTATCCAAGCACCAGGGGAAAATGCTGGGATAAGTGAATTACTGTAGTGTAGCAGGGGATTATACAGAGAAATAAAGGTAGCTTTTACTCTCATAACTGTGTGCTGTTTTTTTACACAATCAAAGGTCCTGGTTTGAATTGAACATCTTACTTATTTAAATGGTATATAGACTTACAGTCTTGGCTGATTAACTGCATGAATGCACAGGTGTTTAGGTTTTGCTATTAAAGTTGTCTGTGAGTCTATAATCTACCAGTGAATAACTACTACAATGGAACCTTGGATTGCGAGCATAATTCATTCCGAAAGCAGGCTCATTCCGTAAATCAAAGCAACTTTTTCCATAAGAAATAATGTTCCGAAATAATAATTCCGTTAGAGAGAGAGGGTGTATGTGTGTATGAAGGCGAGAGGAGGAGGAGGTGTGTGTACTGCGGAACACTCGCAAACCGCAATACTTGCAATCTGAGGTTCCACTGTATAATCATAGTCATTACAGTTATAACTACTTGTTAATAATTTAATTTCCAATATATCAAAGAATAATAACTTTACCACAAACATCTGAACACCTGAGATTTCCATTTTCACATATGCTGCAAAACAAATACCCAGCACAGTTTACATGTATCATAATAATATTTTGATTACACATTTCAATTTGTTGGTTGTAAATGTTTCTGTTAATGTAGGGCACATATGTGATTACATACCATTGGCGTCCATCAATAATCTTGCTCCCTGGACCTGTTATTCCACCTGGGTAGTGGCAATTGCAGAGGGAACGAGGGCTGCACTTGAGTGGTGTGTCGAGATGGGTGCCAGAAGGGCATCCACAGCCCTCCACTGGGTCATCTGATATGACACCAGTAGAGTCATGACTAGAGAATGAGCGGCATGTATTATTACATGCCTGCATAGCGTAATCAAATATCAGATTCGAAGGGCAGGATGTAGCTGGAACAAAGACAAAGAAAAATATAAAGTCAATGGGTTACACATTACTCTTGGGACAGAAAGTCCTGTAACTTATTTATTAATTTTTAGTAAGCACTTTATCCTAGGTCATAGAAGGGCAGGGACTGGCACTGCATCCAGTGCCTAGGCTTTCCGCATGGCAGGCAAGGATTGCACCAAATCAAGATCAAATTCAAGAATGTTGGAAAGCCTCCTTAAAGTTCATGTTAAACATCTAGAACAGTGGCATGCCAGCAGTGCCACAGTTCTAGTTATCCTAATCATTTAATTCAGTCTTGACTAGCAGCTCATTCATGTTTTTGTCCTGGATTTTGTAAATGTGTGAGTTTCCTTATAAAAGGATATGTCGCAAAGATGCCCTGAAGGATTTTTTATATTTTTAAGTAGTATTAATTTAGTTAACAAAAATAATTACAAAAATATTTGTTGACGACCTTTTTTCGTATGACTAAGACGAGACAATGATGAGACGTCATGTATATCAATAAACAGTGACAATGACTCGATCGACATGCAATACTGTTAACGAAAAAAATGCAACTAAAAATGCATAAAAAATGATGAACTAATAAAACATCTGTCTTTATTTTTGTCAACAATAAAATTTTTATCACAATCCACTGCGATGCAGTGTTTCACATCAAATACCACACAAAGCTTTATCAATAATCTCCCAGGGTTATCAACTTTGATTGGATCACTATCTGACTTCACAGTTAGATGTGAAGATTGCGACTGAACATTTAGAGTCAACATTTATTTGTACCTTAGATAATGTGGCTCCAGTTAAAAGGAAATTGATTAGAGATAAGAAACTTGCTCTCAGGTTTAATGACCACACACGTGCTTTAAAACAAACCGCTCAGAAATTAGAAGCACAAATGGCATCAAACTAAATTGTAAGTATTCCAAATAGCATGGAATTAGAGCATCCTTAACTATAAAAAAGCTCTCAGTGATGCTTGAACATTGTATTTCTCCGCTCTTATTGAAAATAACAAAAATAATCCTAGATTTTTATTTAACACCATAGCTAAATTAACTAGAAACAAGACCACTGCAGAAATCTCCACAGCAACAACATACATTAGTGAGGATTTCATGAACTTTTTCAATAACAAAATCATAAATATTAGGCAAAAGATTCAGGCTTTGAAACAAGACAATTTAAGTTATACAGATGATAAACTAACCACACCACATCAGAACCTAGGATACTTTACTCCTCTTGAAGAGAGTGAACTCAGTTCATCTCTTCTTCAAAATCAACCTGTGTATTAGATCCTATATCGACACATTTTCTCAAGCAGATAGTACCAGTAATAACAAAACCCATGTGGAAAATAATGAACTTTTCACTCAGCAGTGGGTATGCTCCCAAATCTTTTAAATTAGCAGTTATTAAGCTGTCCAATTACAGGCCGTTATCAAACATCCCCTTGATCTCTAAGATTCTGTAAAAGATAGTAGCACAGCAGCTATGTTCATATCTACATAGGAATGGCATAAACCAATTGTATCAGTCAGGATTTAGGCCTCATCACAGCACAGAAAAAAGCACTCGTTAAAGTAGTAAATCAGGGTTGCGTCACTATACTTGTGTTACTCGACCTCAGTTTGATCATAGCATTCTCCTTCACAGATTAGAAAAGGGAACGGCCTTCTCGTAGCTCACATCCTATTTGACAGATCGTTATCAGTTTGTAGATTTAAATGGTGACCATTCTGCATGTTCTAAAGTGGAGTTTGGTGTTCCACAGTGTTCAGTTTTAGGCCCACTGCTTTTTTCTTATTACATGCTTCCTCTGGGCAACATAATTCGTAAGCATGGTATTAGTTTTCATTGTTATGCTGATAAAACACTTGTACATCTCAGCAAACCAGATGAAAAAAAACAGCCTACTAAAGTTAAGCAATGTGTTCAGGACATAAGAGATTGGATGTTAATTAACTTCCTTCTGCCTAATCCTGATAAGACAGAAGTTCTAGTCACAGGATCACAAGCAGCTAGAAGCAAGCTTTCTGATCACACTGTAACTTTAGATGGCCTTTCTGTTCTATCTAGTGCAACAGTAAAAGACCTCGATGTGATTATAGATCCCAGCCTGTTATTTGAAGCAAATGTAGATAATACTACCGGGATAGCATTCTTTCACCTCAGAAATATTGTAAAGCTTGAAGAAAAACTAGTTCATGCTTTTATCCCCTCTAGGTTGGACTATTCTAATGCCTTACTGTCTGGTTGTTCAACTAGGTGCATAAACAAGCTTCAGTTAATCCAGAATGCAGCAGCGAGAATCCTCACTAGAACCAGAAGATACAAGCACATCACCCCTATCTTATCTACACAGCATTGGCTCCCTTTGAAATTTTGCATCGATTTTAAAATACTACTATTGACATATAAAGCAATAAATGGTCTCGCACCTAGACTTTTATTAATTAATAATGATTTTATTGCTAAAATGTTACATTTTCATTGACTAAAACTAGACTGAAATACTTAGTTTTCTTTGACTTAAACTAGACTAAAATGCCCAGACTTTTAGTTGACTAAAATAGGATAAGATTGACTATGATAAAATCTAACAGGGACATTTATCCCGGGACTTATAAAACTTAAATTGAAAATAGCTGACAAAATTATCACTATTTTCAATTTTAATAAAACTTAACATTTTATTAGTTTGATTAAAGGTATAGGTAAACACAAAAGGAAATCTCTTTATATAATTTTATACTTAATTGGAAATTGTGTAGGAGAGCATAGGCTGCGAAGCTTAAAAATCAATTTACTCCTAAGTATGTGGACCACTTGGGGTGTGAATCAAATCCACAGAAGCTCACCACACTCTTCCGATGCATATAGAGTACATTTCTCATAAGATCTGATTAGATAGATCAGTTTCTGAATTATTGGAATGACCTGTATGTATTTCATGTCGTGTTTCATTACATTTTTAACATACATTGGAATTTGAATTGTATTCAATTATGCACATTGTTATCTATTGTTCAGCACATTAACACTTATTTATATGATTTGTTAAAAGTCTTCTCATATTAGACTCACAGCAGTTCGTTTCTGCTCTCCAGTCACCAATGTAGACACCCTTGTTAGCGCAGGCTTTAGCGTAGTTTCCCAGGCCAACACATGCACGCTCCAATAAATCAGTAGCTGACTGGCAGGTTCTCTGAACACAGGCCTGTAGATTTAAATGCATTTAGATTTGCTACAATTGTTCACCCATACATCAAGTAAAATTTTAAAAATAATTGTTTCTTACTTCAAAATAAGTGGCAACAGGCACATAGTTATGGCACAGGGCAAACAGGCCACTAATATTGTTTAGATGACTGCACTTATCTCTGGCATATTTCTCTGAGTAGAAATAGAATACCAAAGCAGAATGTTATAAGTAAAAATAAATAAATAAATAAACAAAAGAAGGAAATTTCAAGAAAAACAGTACTGCCTAATAGTATGATGTATATGATAATATACTAGCTGTACCGTTGTCAGCGTTGATGCAAACTTGGGGAATATCTGTTTTGCAGGTCCCCACCGTCCAGGATAGAGCAAAAAAATGAGGTGAGTTTTCTACAATACCACTGCTTGAAGTAAAGTCATCTTGGGTGTTGTGGTTGTATGATCCACAAAGACCTGTAAAAGTGAAATATACATATGCACATGAATAAATTTCACAAGGTTGCCAACAAACTCTGGCTATGACTGATATACACTATATTGCCAAAAGAATCTTGATGTCTAATAATGATCCCCATGTTTAATTTCTTGCTAGTACTACTACAACAATTTTCATTCAGCCATTGGCCATATAGTGTATATACAGTACTCTGCGCAGTGAATGGATCTACCTTTGGTTTGTTCATTTTGTTGTAGGTACAAGTAGATTTGAACTTCAGGAGAAACTTGCACTTGCATCTTCATTTTAAAACTTGTGTGGACCACGACAAACATCGAAGACTGCCAGCAGATGGTGGCATGTTCTGAAATGGAAACATTTTACTTCACTGAAAACCTAATGAGTTCAATGAACTTAACCTATTGAGTAAACCTGTTCCCTCAACTGAATTGAGATTTGAGACTGATACAGTACGAAGTAGCTGATGTTCTTTGTGATGTAATATAATGAGTCTTTGGAAAAATTGTTTAGTAATGGCTGGGTTGTCCCTTATTATAGAAATGTATCATTAGGATTTAAACTAACATAGTTCACAATTAAAATACAATATTTCAAGTTTATACCTACATAACTTTACTTACTGAAGCGAACAACGACAAACTTAAATTCTAAACTTTGTGGTTTCAGCAACAGACATTAAGGACCGCCTTTCGTAAATATGTACTAATTAGTGTATTAGTTCACTTGTTGGCAGGCAGAACTCCTGAAATAGCCAACCACATCAGAGGGAGACCAAAGTGAGCTATTTTAGTAAATCCGGATTTTGAGTTTATAACACTTTAAATCTTAAGTTCACGTATTTTGCAGGTAAGTAAGTAACTTGCTTTATTATAAAATGCTTATAAACAATTAAGGGAACCCTGTATATTCATGGGCTTTCCATTCAATTAAGTTGTATTTTTGGACAGTATTTTTAGTTCTAAGTATATTATTCCATTAGATCTTTTCTTGTTTATTAATATGATCACTAAATATTATTACTTTATAGTGGCTTTACATTAACAGTTTTAAAGTCATGATTAGATGATATTCTACATTACTCTGAAGTATCACCAGTAATTTATACATAAGGAATGTATAAGTATGTATGAATAAGAAATTGATGCCTGACACCAGTGAAAAAAAGTGTCTTTACACCAGATTGTCATAAAAAAAAATGGCAATAGTATAAGGCATAAGTCCATGCACTAAACGTTGACATTGAAGCTTAAAAAAACATGTTTCAACAAGTTTCAAAACATTTATCAATTTGAATCTACAAGATTTATTAATAATGCACTTATATATATATGTATGCTACTATTATTAGGAAACTTACACACTGTTTTGCTATAAACATATTTAGCCATAAATAAACTGGCTTTCAGTTCTACTTCTAAGAAAGCCTTTTGTGTGTTCTTGACCATTTATTTGGGGGATTTGGAAACAAAATAAAATGCAAATCAGATGTGCCATATTTAAGCCTGGCCATTTGCTGATAATGGACAATCATATAACTATAATGGAAGTTAGTGTGTAAACGTGTTTTGGCAGGTTTGATGCAAACATTTATATACAACTTAACCTAAAGATTTATGAAGACCATTGCATCTATAAAACCAAGGACTGCTGTCCTCAGCTGTACCATATACTGTACCATGGCCTTTCTTGATTTTTATTTCTTCATACTGTACATTGTAAAACAATGCTAAAGGCACTCCAAATAAGCAATAATCTCTATTAAACAGTTGTTAGTTGATACAAGTTGTTAGTTGATATATCTTCTATCAATCAAAATTTGAGTCTACATATTTGACTGGTACTATAGACACATTTACATTTAGGCATTTGGCAGATGTTCTCATCCAGAACGAAAAAAGTGTTTGTAAGAGAGAGAGAGGGAAAGAGAGAGAGATACATTTACTGCTTTACCAACTTCTGCAAGCAGACTATAGTGATTCCATAAATATCTAAATCATATTTATTTTGGTTTGTAGAAAACCTACCTGTTTGTGACAAATCTGTCATAGTTATATCATTTCCCCCATGTTGAACACTGTTTAATGAGAAGGTGTATGTATCCTAGATATAGAGACAAACATATCACCTTGGAAATAATAATCACACTTTGAAAAAATATCTGACAAAAACATCAGCACAATCTTAAAATGTAAAACATACCTCAGACAAAGTCAAATTGACTGATTCTATTTTCACACCAGAAAACTTGATGATCACATTCCAGTTTGATCCCTGTAAATAGACAAAGTATACTGTTATATTACAGTATTTATTTTATTATAATAGGCATTAATAGGATTTCTCCCTGTGCTTGGTGGGTTTCCTCCGGGTAATCTGGTTTCCTCCCACAGTCCAAAGATATGTAGGTTAGGTTAATTGGCATTCCCAAATTCCCAAATCCCATAGTATTTACATTGCATTTGCAAATATAAGAGAGAGGATTTCACAATCCACACAAATACACAAATATACAAATGCTACACCAGTCTATATAAGAAACTTCTATAAACCAGGCACCAGTTTATTTTACCAAGGGGTGATTAAATAAGTTGATAGATGGAATTTTTTTAAACTTACCTTTGCAGCTATATAGGTACCTGTTCCGGGCACATAATATTGGTAACCATCAAAAGTAGTGACAAACAAGCCTTCAATGATGCATAGAGGTTGACAGGGATTGGGTGAACATTTCCATTTTCCGTTGATGCAATCACTGAAAAGCATAGAGAAATGTTATGATAGGATAAAGAAATAAAACAGCATTTCAAAAGATGATATCCAATCAGACAATATGACATTATAAAAGTCTTCACCAAGTTTGGCACTTTAAGCTGAGCCTGTGCCCTGGATTATACGTTTCTCTCCCATGCCTACAAGGACAGTCCTCTACCTTAACACTCTGGTGGCCTTCAGCTCGATCATTCAGGACAAAACCTGAAGGAAAGATGCAGAGAGTGATAAACACACACACAGCGAGAGAGAGAGAGAGAGAGAGAGAGAGAGAGAGAGAGAGAGAGAGATGGTTGAATGGCTGTTATTACTTGGTGGCAGGTCAAGTATAATGCCTGGAAAAAAAAATTGCCCACCTGCCACTGATAATACAAAAATTGGACCCAAGGAAGAACTATTTTACATGCAAGTCAGATTATGTGACATTATATGACGGGTGCGAACAGGTGTTCTAACAGTCATTAATTACACTGTCAGTTGCCAGAATGTGGACTGGCACAGCCTGGCACAGTCATCAGTACAGGAAAGAATGTAATGTCATGGTGGGGAATTGGGGTGAAGAATCCAAGCGCAGAGGGTCTTTTGGGCTAAAATGCCCACCTGCCACAGAAAGTCCTTGACCCCATCGTCAATAGTGCTTCTCACCGTGAGTTAAACCGGATAGGTGAGATAGAGGTATAGAGGTATAAGATAGAGAGCGGGTTATCATGGGTGGGGCTTGTTGACAACTTTCACACACACACACTAACGAAATGACTGCTGTCTGGCTCACGGATCAGATAAATTGTCTGAATAACGGATTACATTTCTGAAAATATAACTAAATAACTGAGTACTTAAATGGTGGCCCTAACGCGGTAGATTACTCGTTACATCAAAAAAGTAATACAAGTACTCTAACACCCAACATTGTTAATTACACTGTCAGTTGCCAGAATGTGGAAAAGTAGCCAGGCAGAGTCATCAGTACGGGAAAGATGGGAGTGTCATGGTGGTGTGAAGGATCCAAGCGCAGAGCGAATGTTTACTGTGTTATGCGCTAAAATGCCCACTTACCACGCATAATATCATATTTGATAATAATAAACCTATGAATGTAACTCCTAGGTTCAAGAATAATTTGGCTCCCTGAAGCATGTGTGTTTAAGAGTTCATACCGCATTGTAATGATATTCTTTTGTTTCATTAAATATCAGACAATTTTCATTATGGATGATATAGTTAGTAAACAGCTTTACTTTGTCATCAAGTCTAGACAATTAAATCATGATTATTGTGTGCATAGGGAAAACTCAATATTGTTTGTGCCTAAAAATATTTTATCTGCAAACAAGGCTCATCCTTCAGAAAGTTTACCCTAACACCATGAGCTGATAACCAAAATATGTAATTTCCTTGTTATATTATTAGACCATCATTGTATTTGTAACCATTGACAGTTGATGGTTCTATGTTAATTACAATACTGTTAACAAGAAACACACACCATCTGGAGGAAGGCAAGTTCTGGTCTTCTCATTGCTATGATATCCGGGGTTGGAGCAGGTGGGAGGATAAGCAGGACCGTTTTCATGAAATATCCAACCCGTAGGACATTCAGGATCTTCTGCAGAAGTTTTAACATTTATTAAATTTTTTTGTAAACTTATCTTTAAAAAAAAAAGAAAGCCCTATAAACAATATGCAGGGTAAATAAAATGGTTCCACTTACCGCATGGAATTTCTGATAGCAGTGTTGATCGCGATGGTGTTGAGTCATCGCAGTCGTGCAGAAACTCTTCATAGAAAGAGCACTTTACTTCCTCTGGTACACTGTATGTGTTTAGGTGGCAGTTTTTTTCAAAATCGTCCTTCCGATCTTCCAGGCACTCCATGGCTTTAGATTGAAACTTTTTACAAATCTGGGAAACAAAACATAAATATTTGAGTTATTCATGTCTGCAGTTAACTGTGATGTCTGATTGGGGAGTGTCACATTTAGTTTTGTAAAAATCCTCAAATCTGGGATAGCTTGGTTATAATAGGAGGCCAGGTTATAAGTATTCCAGCTACTAGTTTTTTTAAATATTAGTGGAAGTTATTCTGTGATTCTAGAGTAAATACTATTTGAGTTGCCAGATCCTAAATCCCCCGGCAAAACTAGTGGAACCATCAGCATTAGAGAATGTTTAGCTATGAAACAAACCACAGAAAAATGGGAAATAATGCTAAATGTTTAAGAGTTGAGCATATTGAGTTTCTTGAGCATATTGACTTTCACACAAATGCATAACATTTTTCCACATAAATTGATGGTGGTGGGGGTTCGGGGGGGGATTGAATCACCCAATAGAGAGATAAAAATATTAAATCATCAAATAACAACAAAACAGTTGGTACTTTGTTGCTTCTCCTCAGCCTTTTAAGACTTTACTACAGAAGAATTTGTATTATTTTGACTTGTGTTAGCATCTTCTCTGTAAAGTTGAGGGACTGACACTGGTCTAAGATCTTGAAAATTATTTACTTGCATTTATTTACATAAAAAATTATATACATTGTAAATCAAGTTAAGTCTTAGTTTCTAGGTTAATTTGGCTTCCTGAAGCAGGTGTGTGAAATAATTAATTCATGAATAAGAGCCCTTACCGCATTAGAATATTCTTTTGTTTCATCAGATATATGACAATTTTCATCACGGATGATATTGTTAGTAAGCAGCTTTACTTTGTCATCTGGGAAAAAGATATGAAAATCCTTATAAAGCTCAATAAAATAAGTAAGATATTAGACAATATTAAACACATTTTTATAAAGCAAAATCGATTTACTGTTTCTTTTGAATCTTGACACTGACCTGAACTTCTTAGTCCCCCACACATCCCAGACATCACATCCATTGAGGGCAGGTTCAGGTCCACCTGTAACAAGTATTAAAACACTGAAAACAAAGCTTAGGGTGTGGGCATGTGGGAATGGGTGTGGGTATGTGTACCAGTCTGTAAAAATCTGTTATTGCAGTTACAAAAATAAAATAAAAACAAGAAGAAGTTTGGCCCAAACAATGACGAACACTGTATTTTTTCTTAATATTGGTGTTTAAATTGCTTATTAAAATACAATAATAACTAGAAAAATTACCAAAAAATAACAAAACTGAGAAAAATTCAGCGATTATATCATCAACATATGAACATCTTTACCTTAAATAATTGGAGATTGATTTGGAGGTCTCTGGTATTTAAGGCAATAATGTCAAATTGTAAACTTTACATCACTACAAGCTTTGATAAATTAAAGTTTCTATATTTCCTATTCNACTAGTTTTTTTAAATATTAGTGGAAGTTATTCTGTGATTCTAGAGTAAATACTATTTGAGTTGCCAGATCCTAAATCCCCCGGCAAAACTAGTGGAACCATCAGCATTAGAGAATGTTTAGCTATGAAACAAACCACAGAAAAATGGGAAATAATGCTAAATGTTTAAGAGTTGAGCATATTGAGTTTCTTGAGCATATTGACTTTCACACAAATGCATAACATTTTTCCACATAAATTGATGGTGGTGGGGGTTCGGGGGGGGATTGAATCACCCAATAGAGAGATAAAAATATTAAATCATCAAATAACAACAAAACAGTTGGTACTTTGTTGCTTCTCCTCAGCCTTTTAAGACTTTACTACAGAAGAATTTGTATTATTTTGACTTGTGTTAGCATCTTCTCTGTAAAGTTGAGGGACTGACACTGGTCTAAGATCTTGAAAATTATTTACTTGCATTTATTTACATAAAAAATTATATACATTGTAAATCAAGTTAAGTCTTAGTTTCTAGGTTAATTTGGCTTCCTGAAGCAGGTGTGTGAAATAATTAATTCATGAATAAGAGCCCTTACCGCATTAGAATATTCTTTTGTTTCATCAGATATATGACAATTTTCATCACGGATGATATTGTTAGTAAGCAGCTTTACTTTGTCATCTGGGAAAAAGATATGAAAATCCTTATAAAGCTCAATAAAATAAGTAAGATATTAGACAATATTAAACACATTTTTATAAAGCAAAATCGATTTACTGTTTCTTTTGAATCTTGACACTGACCTGAACTTCTTAGTCCCCCACACATCCCAGACATCACATCCATTGAGGGCAGGTTCAGGTCCACCTGTAACAAGTATTAAAACACTGAAAACAAAGCTTAGGGTGTGGGCATGTGGGAATGGGTGTGGGTATGTGTACCAGTCTGTAAAAATCTGTTATTGCAGTTACAAAAATAAAATAAAAACAAGAAGAAGTTTGGCCCAAACAATGACGAACACTGTATTTTTTCTTAATATTGGTGTTTAAATTGCTTATTAAAATACAATAATAACTAGAAAAATTACCAAAAAATAACAAAACTGAGAAAAATTCAGCGATTATATCATCAACATATGAACATCTTTACCTTAAATAATTGGAGATTGATTTGGAGGTCTCTGGTATTTAAGGCAATAATGTCAAATTGTAAACTTTACATCACTACAAGCTTTGATAAATTAAAGTTTCTATATTTCCTATTCATTTGAATATTTAGACTCACCATCCACTTAATTAGATACACGTGGTTACCTGAACATGCACTTATCTAATCATCCAATCAGCAGAATTCATGAGCACTGGGTAATGTCCACATCAAGCATCAGAATGAATAAGAAATTGTGATGAATAAGAAATTGTGATGAATAAGAAATTGTAAAACTTGGTACTTTGATTGTGGCATGGATATTGCTACCAGATATTAGGAAAGTCTGAGCATTTCAGAATTTACTTGGATTTTCAGACACAAAGACACTAAGACACACACACAAAGACACACACACTAAGACACTAAGGCACACACACTAAGACACTAAGGCACACACACTAAGACACTAAGGCACACACACTAAGACACTAAGGCACACACACTAAGACACTAAGGCACACACACTAAGACACTAAGGCACACACACTAAGACACTAAGGCACACACACTAAGACACTAAGGCACACACACTAAGACACTAAGGCACACACACTAAGACACTAAGGCACACACACTAAGGCACACACACTAAGGCACACACACTAAGACACACACACTAAGACACTAAGGCACACACACACTAAGACACACACACACTAAGACACACACACACTAAGACACACACACACTAAGACACACACACACTAAGACACACACACACTAAGACACACACACACTAAGACACACACACTAAGACACACACACTAAGACACACACACTAAGACACTAAGACACACACACTAAGACACTAAGACACACACACTAAGACACTAAGACACACACACTAAGACACTAAGACACACACACTAAGACACTAAGACACACACACTAAGACACACACACTAAGACACACACACTAAGACACACAATAATAATTAAGGCAATACATACTAAGAAGACACAATAATAATAATGAATATATAGATATTATATAGATTAGATATAATATCATAATCAATTATATATAGGATATATATATTATATGGATGATTGAAAGAAAAAGATATATATTACATTTTTTAGATTATTTTGGAAAAGAGAAAGAATAATTAATTATCATCATTTATAGGATAATTTGAATATAAAAATATCAATCAAATATCAATTAATAATATTCATCAATTAATAATACCACTTGGAAAAAGATATTATTTCAATCATTATCATCATTATCATTTATTTTATAGGATTACCACATTCAAGACACACACACTAAGACACACACACTAAGACACTAAGACACACACACTAAGACACACACACTAAGACACACACACTAAGACACACACACTAAGACACACACACTAAGACACACACACTAAGACACACACACTAAGACACACACACTAAGACACTAAGGCACACACACTAAGGCACACACACTAAGACACACACACTAAGACACACACACTAAGACACACACACTAAGACACTAAGGCACACACACTAAGACACTAAGACACACACACTAAGACACTAAGACACACACACTAAGACACACACACTAAGACACTAAGACACACACACTAAGACACTAAGACACACACACTAAGACACTAAGACACACACACTAAGACACTAAGACACACACACTAAGACACTAAGACACACACACTAAGACACTAAGACACACACACTAAGACACTAAGACACACACACTAAGACACTAAGACACACACACTAAGACACTAAGACACACACACTAAGACACTAAGACACACACACTAAGACACTAAGACACACACACTAAGACACTAAGACACACACACTAAGACACTAAGACACACACACTAAGACACTAAGACACACACACTAAGACACTAAGACACACACACTAAGACACTAAGACACA